>CM073770.1:120021072-120757218 GCA_037158775.1 Hetaerina titia | reverse complement strand
GAGTGCTGTCTAATTTCTAAATCTTTCTCTTTTTGTAACTTTGAATGACTAATTCCTCATTAATATGCTGCGTAAGAATCACAAAGAAAATAAAAGAAATCATCTAAAAAATAAAGACATCTTTTCTGAGGTAACACTTAATGAAAATGTTAATTCGAATTGTTACCTGAAGTACAGGTAAATGAAAATATTCTAAAAATTTCGAAAAAATAATGGCAGTCCGAATATATTTACACCCTCTGCCATACATTCGGCAATGCGGGTAATTCAATTCATTAAGATTTCAAACAATATTATTATAAATAGATAAACTTCAATGGAAAGCCAAAAAGCGTGAAAGAGGCATTATTTCAACACATTGTCATCTTGAAATAGTTTAGTAACTTTACTGTATGTTTGTTTATATAAACAAATATACATTACGTGTATCACACGTAAAATGTGAAAAGATGCCTTAATCCGTACGTCGTAAGCCTAAAATGTTGTCAAATTGTTCTCAAGTAATTATATCCTATCCTGAATAACAACATTGTGTGCATTCTGAACAATTGTTCTTTGGTTATTAAGGTGTATTTCGTGATTGCAACAATAAGCATATGAGCTACATTTGCTCCAACCGGGTCAAATGTTACGTCATGCACCGAACCGAAAAAAGTCTAATTAGTAGAGTTAATTGGTCTATCGCACGCGAAAAAGCATGTATCAAATGTTTTCCAAGAACCGGCTCACGCTTCAAAAAAGAGTAGCTTCATGGACAGACAACGGCTCACGAGCCGTTTCGGAGCCCCGTGAGGCCCAATGTGAGTGAGGTGCCAAGCCTCCCCGAGAATATATATTCAAGTCCCGAGTCCACCCAGCGAAAATAATTCCAAGTCCAGAGCCCCTCGCCAGGCGAGAGAGGCGTCGAGGCAGGCGGATCGTCGGGTGAGAGCCTTGCCGAGTTCACAGAGTTGATTTTGAGAAAAAAAACCACCAAGTCCGAAGTTTTGCAGAACAAATAATAGTTCTGAACCCACATCTTACAAGAATCCAGCTAGCCTGGGGGATAAGAGGTGGATTACGGAGGCGAGACTAGAGACTCTGCTGCTTCGACTCACTTTTGCAACCGAATTTTTTTTTTTGCAAAATATTTTCGATTTGCTAAAATGCACAAAATTGTCACCAGAGATTTTGACGGTGGGTTCAGGGCGCCGCAGGAGATCAGGAAAACAATTAAATATTGGATATATTTGTGAGGAGGGCGGCCATTTTTTCCAGCCGGGCGGCGGGGCGCCGGAAAAAATGGCAGCCCTCCTCACAAATATATTCCATATTTAATTGTTTTCCTGATCTCCTGCGGCGTCCTGAGCCAACCGTCAAAATCTCTGGCGGTAATTTATTGAAAATATATGAACAAAAAATTAGTTAACGAACTGGTTGAACATCCAGCCAACAGATGGCGCATGCCTTCACTGTTTGCAAAAACCTCAAATACAACACATCCTAATACATCCTTTTCCCACTAGAGACACCAACGTGTAATTTCGAAATTCAATTTTTACATGGCCATTCAAAATTGTTTGTGTATATCGTATTTGGTGTTATTGGATTCGTTCGACCTTAGGGCACGGTTATTGTAAAATATGACGCACCCTCCCGAACTTCATAATGCATTTAAATAACAGCGAGGTAATAGTTAGACATTAGATGATGTTAAAATTGAAAATAGGGCAGCAACCTTATTCGGTTATGATGTCTCCTAGTTCATATTCAATAATTGATGTTTTTTTCTTTCCATGAAATTGTATAGTTGAAAAGTGGAGATGTTTGATCCAAAACACTTGTGTATTAGTTAATAATAGCTTTTTCCAAAAATTCTTGAAGAACTTGATCTCAGGACAGTTTTAATAGTGTAGTTGGTCTATTCGATTCTATCCACTGCCTTGGTTGCAACTTTCACATGCGCTTTGTTTCTGCATTCATAGTCAATATTTTAATTATAAGAATCATTTGTGCAAGAATATGTTCAAAATATTTATTAATTTCAAAATTATACAATAAAATTGTCAACTCATCAAGCCTCATTTTTTCTTAAACAATGCAGCAAACAAAAGTGTTTCTGTACACCCCTTGGGTGTGACAAAAATATGTCCTGATATTCCACATATAATATTACCTCATCTCCAATGTTGTTTCTTTGCCTTTCACCCAAATTTTAATCAAGTACATATAAAAAAGGTTCCTTTATTGTCCACACAAAAAGTAGAAGGAATAATTTACTTTAACATCAGCTCATAGAAAAACTATTACCTATGCTTTCCATTGTATAATGGGAATAATTGGGTAGGAAAGGTTGATGCAGGCCTATTAATTCACAGAGTGATTCTGCAAATTGTAATGGATGGGAGAATATTAGGCAAGGAAGGGGTAATAATGGTAGAGGCATTTCACACCTCATGGAATGAAGAGGTAGGCATAATTTACGAGGGATCTATTGTAGTGTTGGATGTTGGGTTGTTCAGTTGAGTCAAGGAAGTTGTCACTTTTGAATGAATATATGAATTTGGCATCTGGTTTTCATCATAAACCTAACTTTAATGGTAGATTATTAACTTTTTCCACCTATGTTAAAAAAAACAGGAAAATGTAGCAACCAAATCACAATGAGATACCAAGAAATTTAAAATTAAAAGATAAAAGTAGGGGGGTGGATTTTTTTATGGAATCCGACATCAAAGCAAGGATTATGCATCGGGTAACTGTTGATCAAAACTGTGTATTAACAGCAATTTAGTGAAAGAGATTTACCTGGCAATTACTGATCTAGATAATGTCTTCTACCAATGGAAGTATTATAATCATAATTTAATGAGAATTTTTTTGAGAACTTGTTTGCCAAAACAAAAGAATGTGACTAAGTAGTGGTGGCTAATGCTAGACTATTTCAAAATATAGTCAATGGTCTTCATATTTCATTTCACCTCATTCTGATTCAATTTTCCATTTGGAAGATCAAGAATTTCAACCTTGAGAAAGTAACTTAGAAAAAAGGGGATAGAAAATTGTACTACACACAAATGAGCAATTAAGGCTCTTTGGGTTTAATGGGTCTTAAAGGACGATTTCCAAGGACCACACAATAAGACATTCGTCACACAACTCTGTTTACTTACTGTTTTTCCAATTTGAATAAGTCAACACAATAAATCCGTTTAATCAGCTGAATTCATATTTTCAACCACAGCCACCTACCTACCTCTCTGTTCATTAGGTTTGTTGGTTGCAGCTGGTTTCTGGCAGTTAAAAAATGAATGTCTGCTTGTTCAATATTATTGAAAACATTTCATTACTCCATAAATAGATATGTAGGAAAATTCTTTATTTACATGTTTCATGTTAATGGTTGGATTACATCAAATAGGGATTAATCTATTAGCTATAAAAACAAAAGCATACTCAAGTCATTTTGAAAAACCACTAAATACTTGGATGATAGGCACCATGCTGATATACACCAAAACAAAATCACAGTAATCAACCCAAAGGTCTGCTTGGTTAGTATTGGTGGGCGATTATTATTATGACAATTATCACAAATGTTGGAAGAAATTAGTTGAAAGCTGACTAACTCAGTTTCTGTAAACGACACCTTTTACGATGATTAAGAACAAAATTTTGCATATCAAATGCGCATATTTGAAAGCACCATTTCATTTGAAATCCTTCATTGACCATTATGGACTGATTTGAATAAGTTAACAAATAATTGTTTCTCTCACATTTGCTATTTTCAGTCAACCAGATCTCCCTGGGAAACCAGAATTGGCTCAAAGAATGATCTAATCGTATTTTATCTATTGCATGAATTTCAAACAAGGTACAAACAACATTTATTAATTTAAGGAGATCTCTCTTATCAAATCAGCCTAAAAGAAGAAATGCAAGGTGTTGATGTCAGATCAATGATGCAGTTTCTCGCATAGAAAGTAGAAATTATAGTCTGATATGAAAGAAACACTTTAACCCCCTACAGGTCCACCCATTTAATTTCATTGCATTACTTTCTATTATCATTTTCAAATATACATTTGAGAATCTCTCCTCGTTCGTAATTGGGACCATTGGTTTGAACATTGCCTTAAGATTAACAGATGAAACTTATCATTGCCACAGTTACCATATTTGACATTCTTCAGGTATCAAAAAGCTACCATTTCAATGACATTTATATCCTTCTGAGGGTATCGCATGAGGAAGTAACCCAAGGTTCGCATGAATTAAACTTTGATATCCCTTGGTTGAAAGAAAAATGAGGGAAAACGCAATGAGAGGAAATGGAAAATGGGTGCGCTATACAGCAAAGTTAAGTTATTATCGGGAAGTAAAAAGGCAAGATCTGTGCTAACAGTTAATGATAAGTGGGGTAAGATAATAGTTGAACCAGGAAAAATCCAGGAGAGATGGAAGGAATATATAGAAACACTGTATGGCAAAGAACATAGGCCAACCAGGTTAGACATAGAAAAGGATAATGACGTAGAAGAAGATAGCTTAGGTCCAGGCATACTCAACGATGAAATAGAAAGGACATTTAAGGAGATGAAAGCAAATAAGGCCATGGGGGTAGACAACATACCTGTAGAACTGTTGAAATGTTTAGGAAATTGCAGGAAGAAGGCCCAATATGGACTGATTCGTAGTATCTATGAAGAAGGAATCTGGCCGGAAGATTATGTGAGATCGGTGTTAGTTCCTATTCCAAAAAAGGCAAGGCTAGATCATGTGAGGATTACATAACAATAAGTTTGATATCCCACACATCTAAAGTTATTCTCAGGATCATCAACAAAAGGATAGAGAGTAAGGCAAATGATTACTTAGGGAATGATCAGTTTGGGTTTAGGAAGGGAAGAGGGACACGTGATGCCATTGCAGTAATAAGATCACTAATCAAGAGTAATATAGAATACAACCAGGAAATATTTGCCCGTTTCATATATTTCGAAAAAGCATTTGATAGAGTGAATTGGGAAAAATTAATGCTTATATTGCAGAAAAAAGGAATGGATTGGAGGGAGAGGAGACTGATCCTCAACCTGTACATGTCTCAGACTGCTCAGGTGCAAGTGGGGAACGGAGAGTCCGGATAGGCTGTGTTAGGAAGAGGTGTAAGGCTGGGTTGCCCATTGTCACCGGTGCTGTTCAACGTATATTTGGAGGAAATGATTAAAGAGGCATGGGAAGAACTGGAGGTAGGAATGAAAGTCGGAGGGGAATTCGTAAAATCGGTTAGGTTTGCTGATGACCAAGCATTAGTTGCTCTGTCAGCCAAGGGGTTGCAAGTATTGCTGAGTGAATTGGAGGTTCAGTGTGATAGATATGGGATGAGAATCGATGTTAATGAAAAAAGGTTATGCGATTTTCCAGAAAGAAAAAGGCTAAGCTAAATATTAAAATAGGAGGAGAAAAAATGGAGCAGGTAGAACAGTTTACGTATTTCGCAAGTGTTTTGAACCAACATGGTCCAAGTAGTAAGGACTTAAGCAGAAGAATTGCGCTAGGCAAGGATACTTTCTTAAGGAGGAGGGAGTTAATGATGGGGATGTTGAGTAGGGAGGTTAAGAGAAGGCTCGTAAAAACTTCGATATGGAGCATAGCTATTTACTGCCCGGAAACGTGGTCACTTAAGCAGGAGGATAGACGTAGATTGGAGGCTTTTGAAATGTGGGTGTGGAGAAGAATGGAAAATGTGGAATGGACCAAAAGGAGAGCAAATGAAGTACTGGATATGGTGAGCAAGGAGTGGGATTTGTTGAGAGAAATCCTATGGAGGCAGGAAAAATGGATGAAAGGCGTATTGAGCGGTAGCGGAATATTGAAGAAGGTAATAGAGGGGAGAATGTCAGGCAAACATGGAAAGGAAAGGAACAGAATTGGGATGTTGGACGGGATGAAGGGAGGAAAGAAGTACACAGAGATGAAGAGGGACCTGATGTAGATTAGGTAGCTGAATTGGGTTTTGTTTGGAGTTACAAAATGTTTATTTGATAGTTGTGTCCATCCAAGAACCTATCTTTACCAGTAGATTACCTAATAATAATCCCTTGGCTGAAGCTCTTGTCACTGAACAATAAGTGAAGTTCTTACCATATACTATATACCTGAATATTGAGAATGAGTCCCACTTCCTTCCAAAATTCAACACCATTGCCACAAATAATGCCCGCGTGCAACCGCAACAAGTGACTTTTTACCACTGTAAGACAAGTTATAACCATGACATAACTATCACAATGCTACAATAGCAATGAATTTCAAAAACAGACCTTGTTGAATTTTAACTCTGATGGCAAAAAACATTTTAAAATACTATAAATACCCTTGCTCATGCAGGTCAATTCTTTAATTTTCATTGAAATTTTTATTTAATTGCTTACCTAGTAGAAATTTACTAGTATCCAGTAGAACAAGGTTGTCCAGAGAAATTATCTTCATAACTCCCAACAATATTAGAAATCTAAAGTCTAAACTTTTCTCTGCCAAAAAGTCATTATGAAAATATATCATAATCATATTCCTTGCAGTAATCCAATTGATGTGACACCAAACAGCACCAATCCACTGTCTATCACCAATATTCTCACGATGAATTGTGGTGATGAAGGGCTTTGAGAAGACAGGAAATGCAAGAGAAAGGAGAAATGGAAGAAATGGAGAAAAATAATGGGTGATAAAAGTGTAGGTGCCCTGCCAAATACATCCCATTTGGTTCCTCCAAAGTTCTATGACTAGTCTTCCACCTTCCCTTCTGCCTTCTCCATTCCTCCTTATACCAAAATAGCTTGGGTCATGTCCCTCAAACTCTGAACTACTCAAATGAAACAACACTTCAGTGCTTAATCATTTAACAACACTATTGGAGGCTATATCCAACACAAGTATTGCTGGAATTAACAAAGAACTCTTTTTCCCCTTAGGAGTGAAATGAGAGAAAGAAGAAAAGGCAATCCCACATAATCACTTCAAGCCTGATTTGAGATCACAATTAATGGGTCCTTGAGAACCAGAGTATCTTTAGAGTCTTTAGACATAACTGATTTGTATGTCAATGATTCCTTTGGGTAAGTACGATTAAATAATTTCCTCAACTCAGAAAAGGTATACTAATTTTCACTACAGGCAAGTCTGCATAAATGTCCGTAAGAGTGGAGTTTGTTAATAATATTGAATTTCAAACAAAGTAATAGAAATTTAATCATTTCCTTCATTCCAGACATGAGGGTGACAGAAAACATTGCTTGAAAGAGAAAATATCTTGTTCATTATAGATTACCTTTCAGTGAGATTCTACAGCAGGCAAATTGAATTTCTTGGACTATATGACCAAGAAAAACAAGGAAATGAAAAATAGGCAAGTTGTAAGAAAAAAGCAATGATTTGAAAGAAGGATGTGGAGAGAGGTGGCTGGGGCTGATACAGAGGTAAGAAAATAGGTAGCGTAAGGGTTTAAGGTGTAATGATGAAATCGTCATCCTGGTGCATCCTAGACCAAAGCAATGGAAACACTGCTTTAGTCTATCTGGTCTGAAAGCAGTTGTGCAATTAATCTAAAGAATTTTATAATTAAAAATATCCCAGGAGACATTTGCACAGTGAAATATTAATGAGCTAAGCGTTACATTGTCCATTCATGCAGAACTCTACTCATTTTCAATAACACACCATAGACATTGAAAATACAAGGAAATCTCATTTTTGGCAATTGCATAGTATGTGCTGAGTGGCCTTTTCTCAGCATGTAACTTGGAGAGGCAAAATTAATGGCCATTGAGAGCTGATTCCAACTTGAACTCATCATATAAGCCACAGAAATTTTACAATTTAATTAAGGGTTTAAACAGAGGATGCTCACCAACTTATGAAAGTGAAAAATCAAATGGTCAAAACTAAGGAAAATCAGAGAGACCATCTCCACATCATCACTATGGGTCCTTGATGGCCACTGAATTTTATATAACTGATTATTTTAACCATTTTATAAATTTAACTAACCATAATCAACTCCTTATTCCTTAGAACAAGGGCACCAAACATCCTCGAACTAATTGAGAAAAAACAACCACATTCCCTCAACATATGTTTCATTGTGCTTTTTAAAATAAATTAAAAGACCGTACCACACCATGCCAAGGCTCAAAGGAAACTTCATATCACAGAGCATGGTAGATGACTTGCATCCAACCAGTTTAAGGGAAATATGAGATTGAATTGGAAAAGTTTTTCTTCGATTGAAAGATTCATTTGATTAAGAAAAAAAGAAAACTCAATTAAAATTTAATAATAATATTAAATTTATTGAAGAACAAATAGTCATCTTTGGCTGTGGGACATACCACTAACTACATGTAATGCTCACTACTTATTGTAGAGGGACTGCCAACATTGTGAAGTCATTCCTCCAAATTTCCACAGAAGGGTTAAAATATATAAAGATTTTAAATAGCTTACGTCACTACCTGCAGTGTGTATGTTTCTCTCTTCTCTGTCCCTCCTCCTACCTCAGCAGACCTCATGTGATGTAGCACACATCAGAGCATGACTTCTTTCAGTTGAGAGCTGAAGATGAATAGTAGATGCTGCAGACATAAAAAAACAGTTTCTTCCAAAGTGGAGTCCATTCTAAGCTTGGTGTAAGATTGGTCCATCAATCTTATTTCTAGTTAAGATCTGAGAAAAGTACAACTCTGGAAAGGGTGGCAGGTTGGGGGAGTTTGGCATTAAAAAAAAGTATCCTTCAACCACATCAATAATTTGTGGGTCAAGGCAACAAAGATAAAATTAAACAATGAGTTATGGAATTAGGAAAATTTCATTAAAAAATCTCACCATTTGTTGACCTGTGTGGTTGAACGATTATTTTTACTTTTCTGTACATGGCATCAGGACTGGATGGTTAAATGAATTTGGTAAAGTTAAAATAAGAATAAATTAAGTAAAAAAAGGAAGAATTTCAAATAAAGATTGATATCATGAGTATGATAAGAAAGATTTGAAAATTTTTCACTAAATTGTTCAATACAAATCTGAAGTTAATTTACCATTTTTAAACTTTTTAATTTTAGGAATAACAACATACAGATTACAATGTTTGCCAGGACTTCTCCCATTTATATTTGGTATGTGAATCTGTATTTATAGTCCTGTAGTAGAATGCACATTTGTTCACATGTGGTCACATAAACCTGAAGATGGCATAATAATGTGAAAATACTTTGTACATAGTTATAACAGTATTGCGGAATGGTAAAAAGCATGGCACTAGCTATCACTCTGTACATTTGGGCTGATAAGAGTTCTGGTGAAGAAGAAGCTGCATATCTTGCACAGATAGGCACACTGGATGTGATGCATCTCAGACCTGCCATATATATCCGAAATATTTCTTTTTAAATCTCATAGAACATTTGAAGAACACAGTAGGTTCTTCTCCATGACAACGAAAAATGAGGATATCAATCTGGGGATGGGGAGAGAACACCATTTTCAGAATTTGTCTACTATGAGAGAAAGACACCAAGGTGTCACACAATTTAATGCTCCATTTGATGGATGGACTATTCCATTTTAACATATGGTACCCAAGTGGGAATAAGGATATCTTACAAAAGTTATACCACCACTGTGATTTGAACACAGGCCTTCAGCATGAGAAGCCAATATACTTGCTGTCACACCAACCTGTACCTCTTCGTTGAAGTCATGTTATTTGGCTAGTAACTAAGAATGAAAAAACATCCTAAATATTTTGATGTTATGTAACGATTGTTACAAGTTACTAAGTTTTTACCAAGTCATAATTACGTGGAATCATTTTGAAATTACATATATTACTAGACTAGGAGTAATTATCTTCACAAAGAAGAAATTTTAACTTAACTGCGTGAATCTTTCCTTGCCGAATAACTGCTCCAAACATTTGGTGAGTATTACATTAATATTCCTAATAGAATAATGCGACGTGGTAGACTACAACATCGAAAATCAACATTCTGTTAAGTGTACAAAATCCGGATCGATATATTTGGAGCAATCTGAAATTAAAATAGGAATATTATGTGGTACACATAAATTGTGGAAAATGATATTATAGAACAGAGATTGGATTTGTATGTTCCCATTCACTGGATTCTAGAGTTAAACGCGGGCTAAGAGGTTTCATCTTGAGCTGTAAAATCATCGCCCTCTTTCAAAAAATTCCTTCGAATCCATCACTAAGATATAAATCCACGGGAGATTGGTTGAAAATTACTCAAACCCACCTGGAATACGCGAAGCAGGGTCCAGTAATTTCATCGACCAACCGCAGAGGCACAATCTTTCCTCACTCCGACATTTACTCCTCGTCCTCTCTCCTCAGCCACGAACAGCATGCCTCCAGAGGCCTCCACTCCGACTCAAGAGAAAGAAGGCTGTCAGGAACAGAAGAAACCAATGAAGGCAAATCGGCGAAATGGGGTGAATGGCGAGATGGCACGGAATGAAGAGCTGGAAGATATGGGCACGGGAAATGGCAGAGAGGGAACAAGTGTAATGGGAGGCTATAACGCCCGCCTTGGACAGGGAGGGGTTGTGAGGGTGGAGTGGTACGACGAGAGAGGGGGGGAGAATGAAAGGGGGGGGAAACTCTACTCCAAATGGCCTGGGCGATGCGTTCGTTGGAATGTTGAAATGAGTGAAGGAGGAGGGAGGGGGATGTTGGGGTGAAGGTCCTTTTACGTTGGCCTATCCAATGGTTTCGCATGTGGGAGGGGAAATAAGTGGAGGGGTGAGAGTGATTTCAATGAGCGCGGGTGCATTCGATCATGGCAAACGCAGCGATCGAGTTTGGTTCAGGCCGATTCCCCAACTGAGTACGCTGCCGTTCCAAACGGAGTAAGGGCTGCTGTACGTAAATTTGACACAAGTAAATGGGGGGACGTTGGTGTGGGCCATTTCACTAACTCTCTTAATTTTGGACAAGGGTGACAGACAATGGTGAGAATGCAGCATGGATTTTTATCTCCTTTTCGAAGGTAGTCTACGCGAAGAGGGCAAAGTTTCCCTTTGCTTTTGTCGATCAAACAAAGGAAGTTTCGAATTCGAGTGAGGCTTTTTTCCACACTCAGTACGAAGCACAAGCGATCACGACTAATGAGTGCAAGACTTGACCCTACTCTCGGTACGGGCCTAAAATCTTACCATAGATTAATTACTGCATTGTTTCAATAATTTTAATGAAGAATATCTTTAGGAGCTTCTATCACCAAAGAGCGTCGTTGGCCCAATGTTGACGTACGAAATTATCGCCCGGAATTGTCCAAGAACTTAAAACCTTTCAAAAGGGTTTAGAAACCTGTGTTCCATTTAATAAAAAAAATATCATTCTAGTTGGCGTATTTCTGTTACTAGTCCCATCGTTTCACGGCAGGAGAGGTGATGTCAATTACATTGGAGAGATCAATTGCAGAAGAAATAGAAAGGAGACGTAATTTTTCCCACCAACGATAAGGGATCAAAACAAAATGTTTGCCGGACCGCTGTAGGAGGGAAAGGTGTTTTGGGTCAAGGGAAGTCTGGTGTGTAATCACCCTCCGCCGCACACCCTAGTGATGGCTCGCGGGGTACTAAAGAAAAGTAAAATCTAATTTCAGGAAAAAATTAATTTAAATCAGCTGTAGATGATACCGTTGAATAACGCTTCCATCAAACTTAAATGTGCTTTTTTTGTTTTTCTTTCGGGAAAGGTACAAATTCGATACAATAATGATTTCGCCGAGAAAAAGAGAGCGGAATACTTGTACGAGTGTCGTATAACCTCAAATAACTTTAAAATGGCTTATTTTCTGATGAAATCAAACAGATGGGAACAAGCTCGCCTATTCGGGTGTAAGAGTTAAACCTGAACTTTCCTCTCCACTACTCTCTTTTTCCCTCTCTGCCCCATTTCAGCATTGCCCTCCCAGAGCAAACATCATCTTTCACGCTATCGCAAATTGACTGGACGACCTTATTGCGCAAGAAGACAAGCGAGTGTTGGCCAGGTTATCGCGAGCAGACTACTATTGGCTTTGTTCGTCGGTGACCTCTCGTTGCAATTTTACTTTTTGTTGAGAAGTTTCCTGGACATCCCTTTTCGCTTACTCGCACGATTTTTAAGCGTTTTAAACAATGGGATTATTTTGTCCAGATTGCAATGAGTAAAAGTTGCCCCTCTCTAATAGGTGGAAGGCATGAATTGTCTCATCCCCTTCGCTGTAAATTATTCTATAACTATCATTTCAGTAATCCCCGCTATCCATTAATATCACCTTGCATAGACCTGAAACATCTACATATATTTCCTCTATCCATCTGTCTCTTTATATTCTCTTATTTTCCAGTCCTCAACATTGTCTTCACGTTCCTAGTTCCTATGATAAATGATTCGGTCTTCTTCTGTGCTGCTGCTCTCAGTTTTGCTATCCAAGGGTTTGGTAAGTTGATGACTGCCGAAAACTGGCCTATCCCGCCGCCAGGCACGACACTCAGCAGATTGACCCGAATCACGGACTTACCAACACTCATTTTCTTTATACTGTCCGTCATGAAAAGCATGGGATTAAGAATTGAGTTGGCTTCCCGCTACCTTCCTTAATATTATTCTTAATGTGACACCATCAGTCAACCTGCATCACTGGCTGCACAAATGGGCTCAGACAGGCGTCTTAGCAACTGTGCTGGCAGGGGCAATTATAATGGCTCTTACCATCACAAATCAAGGGGTCATCGGAAAGCAAAAGCCCTTCCATCACGCTTAGGTTGAAGTCCATGATAGGGGGTCCTCTCATGATAGGGCGTTTTCAAATTGCAATATATATAATTTCAAGAGACTGCGGGAGTCACTTGCGGGAATTCAAAATAGTTAAACAGACCGCCCGAGAAGCTCTCTCTCAGACGGTTCTCTTAATTGAAAAATGACACCTGAACATATGCTGTAATAGTTGGTACCTTCTGATAATCCCCCTGCACTGAACAGTTTCTACCTATTCTGCACAATGCATGTTCCAATCATATTTACTATGCCATCTGTGCTAAGCACAAGCAGGAAACATCCACACTGTGATAGATCTGTGCTAGGGGATTACATCCCTGATGGTGAGGAAATATGTAGAATTAGAGAATACCGCAATACCTGAGTTAATTATTATGGCATATCATTGATACCATCAGTTCTTTTTAAGTCAAAGGACAATCGTACAATTCACTTCAGAAAAATTCTATATATCATGGTCATTAGAGCATTATGCAAGCTACGTATGTCTGGAACTAAGAGTACCTTAAGAGGAGGTCATGTCCAAAGATAATGTAGGCAGTATTTCACAGAATCATAATAATCATTTAAAAATTGTATTCAGGTAAATTTTTACGGCAAAATCAAGAAATATACATGGATTGTCACTGGTATTGCAGTCTGTATTTTCATTTAATTCATTTGTCCCACCATTAGGCAATTATAATTACATTGATTATCAAAATAAGATAACAGATAGTACTAATACATTGATAATGATTAACGGGAATATCTAACAAATCACACACTTTAATTGCCAATCTAATTGTTAAATTTACATTCTCCCTTGGTCTTTCCACGCAGATTAGTGGCATATTTAAACACCTCGATGCATACGCAGTACAACCTTAACAACAAATGTACACTCATTGGTTTTCATCTAATTCGATCTGCGCAAGATGATTGAAAATCGACCATTTTTTCCTATGCTATTGTTTAAAACAACACTTCAACAGAAAATTCCAAAAATGGTCCATGATTGTTATTACACCCGAGAAATAAATCCTTAGGTCTTCCACTAATGTACATATTTTGCATTCAATTTAAAGACTAAAATTTAAAACATACTGAAACGTATCACAAAATACGAGGAGCACACTATTCGTTTTCACCTCTTACATAGAGCAGTGAATTAATTTCAATCAATATTTGCATATATCCCAGAGCTTGAATAAAAAATACGAGATATAATCTGATAAGCAGGAAGGGAAGTGACGCAATTCAAGCTTCCATTTATGTCCCATGTAGAACTTCTTCATTCTAACGTAATCTTTAAAATGTAATCGTGATATATCTAGCATCTTCAGCATAAAATAAATATGATACATTCGAGACGGTTTGCTTGGGAGAAGAATAATCAAGTAATGACTGAAAAACAGAAACGAAGACTATGACAATTTTCCTTTCAATAGTAAGTGGAAATTTGTAATAGTCTTCGTCTCTGTTACTATGGAACAGTTCCACCACATCACACTTGAATCTGTAATTCATACTATATTTAATGACTGCATATAATAATAACAGCTTACTAGGTTACGAAGAATATAATCTGTCTAGCTCCATCATTTGAATTTATTCTGATCTTATGTAAAGTTTGCTGGCGAAAGCATTATTAATTTGGATTCAGTCTCTAATTATTTCGGCCCAAGGCACGTCCAAGTAAGCTTAACTGATCCCCCAGTTCTATTTTTACCCCCTAGTTTTGAATGCTTGGGTTTAACTTAGCCTTCGTTGTTCACAAATAACGTAATCTTAATTTTTAGTGCATTAATCAATCCTATAACTATCACACTAATTTTCTAATGCGTTCAACATTGCTTGGGACTTCTTGAATTACCGGCTAACAAAAGCTTGATCGCTCTTCGACCTTATTTATTAAATGAATTACCCAACTCTGCTCCACTTGCTAAATAGTTGGAACACCCTTATTATTTCTCTTCTGCGTGCTTCACCCTCGATTATCTTCCAGATTACAGTTTGCGACAAGCTTTTTTTTCAGTTCATCATCGTCCATTTTTGATTTCAATACGCTCATCAGTTTAATAGCTCTCCAATGGGTGGGAAGAAAGATTTTTTTATGAATAATGCCATGGATATATCCAACCGTATTCCCCCACCCCCAAGTCTTCGTTGGCATTCTCGTATTGCCGGATCCTCTCCGTCTAACTTCCATTTCCGAGTCCTTCCCTTTCCCAGCTTTTTTCCTCCTAACTCGCTTTTTCAATTCCCCAGCTACATGGAGGGAATCGAGTCAGTTTGATATCCGTCCGACTTGGTCTGTTGGCGGTCGGAATTAGTTTATTGGATTTCCAGTAATCATATGTCCAGAGTATTTATTAAGAACATGAAAGAACTCAACTTTTCTTCAAAATCAATTCGTAGGCGTTTCATGGATCGATCTTAAACTATAAATATTTTTGGAAATATCGCCACCGCGAAACTTGAACGGGCGGGGACGGGGGCTTGGCGAGATTTCAACGCGCGACAAAATCGGAGAGACCGCAAGGCTTACCCTAATGGGGCGAATGGGAGACCGTGCCCTGGCTTGCGGCAAGGACGGAAGGATGGAGTGGACTATACATCGTTCTGTTCTTTCACGGTGCCGATTCAATCCTCTTCCCCCAATTTTATACTCTCGCACCCCTTTCTCTTTCACCACTTCCTGCCCTCCCCATTTCCCCAGCTATTCCCTATTGAAAGACGAGCCACTACAACTTCCGAATTCTTTTACTTCATTCTTATGGCTTTTTTGTGACTTGCTTTGTCGCAGATCGGAATTAGTTTATCGGATTTCCTGTAATTTTATATATATTTTTATAGCTTCTGATTCTCATCTATTACGCAAAACCCAGGCCAATACCTTGCAGGGAAAGATATGAAACTAATGAAGATTATTATGAATGTTGGCCCCGTCGCAAATGGAACGAGTCGAGGGTATTCGAACCAGCGGCGAGTTCGGAGTCACCGCAAGCCGTGCTCTCGTGGGGCGACTGGGTGGTCGTGATCTGGCCGTTGGGATGGGCCGTACGAGGCGTCGTTCTCTTCTTCCACGACACCCATTCGACCCTAGTGACGGTCATTACGGTTCAATCATCAGCCATCGTCTTCACCCTTATCTCCCTCCCGGTCATTCCTACCCTCACCGCGACCGGGCGTCTCGCCACTAACTTCGGTGCAATAGATTTGTCTTCTTTCTTCTCCATCTTGATTAGTGCCTCCCTCCCCCTCCCTCGTCCTCACCTCACCTCCTATCCTCTTTGTCTTCGGTTACTCACCCTCATACTCCTCTCATGTATGGCTCTTCGCTCATTCCTAATTGGTCTACTCCTCCCCCAAATGTTCTCCCACCCTTCAGTTTTTCACTCGCCCTCCCTTATCCCTCACCCCCTTCCGCCCACCCTCTTCTCCTAGCTCTACCCTATTTAAAGGCGATTCACCCCTTAATTTTGGTCGGTGCAGGAAGTCGTCCGTGTCAGCTCGCAAGACTCTTAGTCCAAGATCGTCGTGTACATCGTATCCGGGAACGAGGAGGGGCCTTCATCCATCGAGGAAGATGTAAGTCATTCATTTGCCTGTGTGTTATTCCCAAATTATGGTTATCACTAGGAATAGGGTGGAGCGATGTTCGTCCAACTACGTGTTAGTGACAGACAACGCTTCACGGCGGTAAATAAGTTCTATTCATCTTTTACAGAAAATTAACAATTTCTGTATACCATGCCCACGCCATTGCTCCAACCCAATACATATTTCGAATCAACTTCATGACATTGTGTACCGCGGTAAACGTTACTCGTCGCATGAACTCTTCCAATAGTTTTATTTTCGAAAGGAACAAATGTTATAATGATTTAATTAAGCTAATTGACATTGGTAGAATATTTAAAAAAAATTATTTTTCGTTGTTTATAACGAGGTTTGTTCTATTTCAGGAGTAACAAATCACGACACCATCTTACATTAGTCACAACCTTGGGTTTTTTCCTTCTGTAGTGTGACATTTTCGTTTGTTGCACGTGTTTTAGCACTCTTCTAAATTGTTCTTTCCATAGAGCCAGTGGATTTGGTGTCTTCTCTTTCCATTACAAATTTTCCGTTTAAATATTACGTAACACCTATGGATATCGTCAAAATGGCCTGGTTAACTTGATGAGTCATTAACCCTTCCAGTTAGCAGCAAACAAATTCTCAGCCACTCATTGGCACGGCAACAGTGTTACAGATTTTCTCTTCCACTCGTGGTTGGAGAGTCGACCATTCGCCTGATTGCTGCTCAGTATTTAGCAGACTTCTTTCATTTCTTCTCAGTCATTGTTGGCCGCCATTTCTCATCCAATCAAGAAATTCTGCCTATTATTTCCCAATGGTGCGTAACGAACATTGTTTATTATAAATTCAGTCTCACTTTTCCTCCCTATTGGTGTTTGACGTATTTAATTCTCTTAGCTTCACTGGCACGTCTTTCAGCTGCCATTCACCATTAGTGTCGCTGTCCCGATCGACACACCAATGCCATGCATCCGATGGTTGCTTTCCATTTTACTCCCGCCATCACGAGTATTCACGCCGTCTAACACTGTAACCTGAAGTTCTAACATATTAAACGGGCAAATGCATTTTCATCGTAAAATTTCCATGCTGTGTTAGTTGAAGCATTTGCAAGACTATCGAGACCTTCTTCGCCATTGTCAAGGGCACCTTTTTTTGTCCTTCCATGGCACAAATGGGAGAATTCATAAATTGTTTCATCGTCAGCGGATATTCCTAGACGAATTCACGTTGTTTTGTCAATTATTACTTCATTAATCTTGAATCTGTCATACATATTGCGATAAACTTTATGTACACGAGACAAACATCACCGTCAACCCTCAATATACAAGGCATTTAATCAGACAATACACAGAACAGTCTGCTTAAACGGAGCCCACCAGTTCCGGCGAAGAGGAAGGCATCTGCCACGGTGACCCCAGCAATTGTTGGCGAGAGGCAATGGTGCTGGTGTTAGTGATAGTGGTGCGTGGTGCATGGTCATTATGGTGCTTTCCTTTAGTGAATTGTGCTAGTGTGTTTGTGATGTGTGCGTGTGCGCCGAGGGATCGTCGATGGAGTACGATCTGCCGCCGTTGGACCTTGCAGATGTAACCACGGTAAGGATTCGTCTCCTCTCCCTCCCCTCCCTCCCTTCGATACAGGTGCAGTGTGTAGGATCCCCCTTAGCTCGAGACAAGGCCTCCATCCTCGCGGTAGGGCCCCCGATGGGGCTTAAGGGACGCACCAATGCACTTAGAGAAATGGGGGGTGAATTAAAGTGACTCTTAGGCGATCAAATTAGGCAGGACATTTAAAGTGACTGGGGTACGGCATTAACTTAGAAATAGCATACACTCTGTGTCAGGCGCACTTATCCTTGTGAAACACAATGATATGCTGGCGTTAAAATAACTCTCTAATTGTATTTATATAAGAAAGTATTAATGACACGTGGATTGTCCTTAATATTTTTTTATATTGCATCATCCCATCGCTCTCTTTCCTTCTGTTCCATTATCAATCATCCTTCTTCACGTTCCTTCCACTGAATCTTTTCCGAAGGCAGCGGATTCCTGTTTTAATGGACCGCTGTAACATGGTACCAGTAGGACGTACCTCTCTGTAGCTTCTGCAGGAGGGACGTGATGGACCGGCCATCGGCCTTCGTTCTCACCTTTTGACGAATGCCGGAAAATGGGTTCCAACGAGCTGTGCGCGATACCTCTTTGGGTCAGCAACAGGAAACTCGTGCAATCTTTACATTTCTCTCCTTCTCCCAACTTCTTCCTTCATTCTCATTCCCTTTGAATGTTACATTGACAGTACTGTCATTTCTGTACAGTTTCGTATTACTGTGGGTGGAAGTATATTTAACCATTTTGTTTCCTTACCCGCAAAGAGCGCGTAACCCGTCTCCATCGCAACTGGACTTCTACCTAAAGGGATCAGCCTTTTGGGGATCTTTTCTTATCGCGACTTGTACCTTATGCTTTCCATACAATATTACTCGTTCTCCTTCACATACTGGCTTTACAAGCGAATAAAAATTAAATGTTGTATCGCTATGATTTGTTGTTTGAGTCCACATAATTAAAATTGACAAAAAAGCAATCATTACTGTCAAAGCTCTTTCCCGCTAAGCTCACTGTTAGATGTACGAAAGCAGCGGTTTCACATGTCGTAATTTTCTGTTAATTTCGTTGTAGGAAACGGTGCAAAATTTCCTGCCTTAAGAATTTTGAAATTTTATAAGTGTTGTGACACCGTATCCTTCTTGCAGTCATGGTGTCCCGTAAAGACACCTTATGGAACCTGATGCACTGACACTCTTTTTACCCACATTTGGCTCACCCTACCAACCATAATCCGGATTATTGTATCTGCCCGGGACTGCTGATTTACTTTTTCCCTCCCTGGACATTATTTCATTTTCAACTCTTTCCTTATATTCGCCAATGCTACTTTTTCAATGGCAGTAAACGATAGGCATATAATGAAGGCCTTGGTATACTGAGTTATCTTATCAATGCATAGAAATTCTTTTAATATCCGTGGAAAGGAAGAGGCAATAATTGAACTGAATGGTTATTACCATCCCAAAATTAACATAGTGGCGTAATGTCAATTGCATATTTGATAATGAGTTTGTCGCAGAAAACTTAAAAGTAACGTTTTATTGACGCGAGGTCCTCCTCCCTTATTGCCTCCTCGCGAAACATTTGACCGACGGTGAAGCTTCATTTCAGGAGAGTCTACTGTTCATCATGATGACAAATGATTTGCCCTGCAATGTGAAATCTACACCCGAGTCATATGCTAATGACACCACATTTGGTGCAAAAATGTCAACATCTAGAAAATGCAAATGCACGAATTAGCGCAACCGAAAGACAAGCTGAGGAATGGTTTCATTTTAATCGTCCATGTAGAACTGCTAACAAAACTGGGAATATTTGAATGCAGCCTTAAATATATTAATATTGAAACTGCTCTAATACCAAGGAATTATGTTGATATTCAACTTAGTAGAGAGATCCACATCAGTCAGATAGGTAACACACTGACTAAGCCTATACTATATGTTAAGTTGCCTCAACTTTCTCATTTCAAAGGAACACCGTTTCACACTTTACCATGCCTTCTTTCAAAGTCATTTGCGTTTGAGTAATGGGGTCGCTTCCCACATGTTAAACACCCTTGCTAATATACCACCACTTGACTCCTGCAAATCTGTTTTCATTAGTTATGGAATAAAGGCTGTATTTCGATAATATATCGTTAAGCCTCTGATTCGTGTGAACATTAATCTAAATACTTACCAATTGAGATGTCACAACCATAACTACACAACAAGAGGTATAATTGCTACCTATTGTAGATTTTCATGAACTCGCAACACATTCCATAAAGTGAACATAAGGCTGTGTAACTATCTGCATGCCCAGTATAAATTGGGGTGTAAACAGAGCTCCAAGAATAGGGTCGCCCGGTTGCTTGCTCACCCACTTCTCATTTGATTAACTCTTTCGTGTCTATCTTAATCACATTAAAAACATGTTACAATATATTAAGTCAAGTTTATATTGACATTAAAAATGATTGTATCATTTTCCAAAATGAATAAGGTATCCTTACTGCCATAGACTGGCCCAAGGACCACGACTAATCGCAACATGTAAGACTCACTCTATTTCTCATGCGTTTTGGTGTAATGAGCTACGAGATTATCTCAAACTGCATGGATTGTCGGAAAAGGTTAATTTCCTTAAGTTAGATACTTAGACCTAAGAACTAAGTTACACCTAGTTATAACTACGAGCAACATCTACCACTTCGCTTCATCTCAGACGTTCCCTATTCTTAATCGATGAGACATTACCTCCCTTGCTACTGTCGAGTATGGACATCATAAACCTTCAAATGACTTTGAGTTTAACGTTTAAAACAATTCACCTCCGAAATTGCCTCCCAGAGGCTCTTATATATTTTAGGGATTGAATAGCGAGTCATTACGGTGCTAATTTGTAACATGTCGAAATTTGAAAACAAGAAACCGTAGGTGGAGGCTACATTCGGTCTAAAAAATCTAATTTAATCCGTGTCGTGGAATGTAATATTTTTGGCATATTTCAATTTATTTTTTCCCGTCAGAGGTGTATCATATAATACCTTCAATAAAATTCATAATTGTACCTTGTTTTCGCGTGTTACATATGTTCGTATTAAGTTGTTACTGTAGTGAATACGCATCTATACTAACTTTTATTTAAGTGATCGTCTTAGTCAGAATATGTTGCGCAAGTTTAAATAAACCACTGCAACAATGCCGTCGGACATAAAAACAATCGTGTCGATAAGTCAAATCGGTTTTTCACACATGGCGTCATACGTTAAACGGATTAATTGATAGAGAATTGTACGCAATACTTCCTCCGTTAGTTTAATGACACAATAAGTTCACAAACTAAAAGTTCAATGACAAACCAAATAATTGGCACATTTGTAGCACCAATAGTTTCAATATATTTACTGTTTACACCCAATCGGCTTGTAACGTCGGTCATAACCACGAACCTAAAGAGAATCTTACAACTATTACTGACAACTCGTACATATTTTTCGTCAGAGGAGACGTTTATTTTACCATATCACATGACATGTCGATGGTTAGACTCGGTTCTTTCCCAAATACTTCCAACAATTGAGCTGAAAAGTTCAAATTATATTACCCAACTAATTTCAGTGAATGTTTAGGTGGTGCATGAGGAACTGTAATGCTGAAGCTCGCATTAAAGGACGAGGGAATCGGATCCAGTGTTGAAGACTGGAGATGAAGAAAGAATCGCGGAGGAATAAAAAAGGTAACGGTGCGGGGTATAAGCACCATGCTGACGTGGGAGTAATTCACGAATGTATCAAAATACCTAAGAGGTACAGGTAATGATAATTTTAACTAAGAGGTACAGGTGAATATACATGCAGTGAAATATATAAAAACCTTGTTGTCGAACGCTTACTCTTTTCGGCTTTAATCTAGGTTGTAAGTTGTTAGCGCCAACGCGTTTCTTCTAATTTTCTCGACTACTGTGTCCATTCACCAATAGAAAATTACCTAAATATTGACATTTCCTTTGGCATTACGGCACAAGTCCAACCTCCCTTCATTCCTGTACTATTTCTACCCCAGACTCGCTAGCTTGAAGATCTACTCTCGAAATACTATACGTCCCGAATATTGTACCGCTCTGAATCCGCTACGTCAGTCCGCTTTGTAATTGTAATTTATTCATTCACCATAAGCATAGAATTATGCATAGCTTTGTCAATACATGTTTTACACTTCATTTCAGTAAAAAACATTGTGCAAAATCAAAACAATATGCAAGTACAAATACATACAATTTACAACTTTTTGGAATTAACACATTTCAGTTATACATTTGAAATGGTATGCATTAGAAAATCATCTACACTATAAAATAATTTACATGAAAGTAGTTTTTTCACGGCACACTTGAATTTAAAGGAACTTTTGATATTTTTAATATAAGCAGGCAATTTATTGTACATAAGTATTCCCTGATGATCTATCCCTTTAATCGTTTTATTTACTCTGTGCTGACTTACATGGAATGCATTTTGGCTTCTCGTATTATGACTATGAAGGTCACAGTTTTTAAAAAACATGTTCTGATTTTTGTTAATAAGAGACACTGTTTCAAGAATGTATAGACAAGGAAGAGGTAAGATTTCTAGTTTTTCAAAAATAGGTTTACTGGGAGCTCTATTATTAGAATTAGTTATTATGCGAATAATCTTTTTTTGAATTTTAAATAATTTTGGAAGGAAGATAGAGGAGCCCCAAAAGGGAATACCTTTGGAATTCTCCCGACAAGTTTTCTTCTCCCCCACCATGCCTAGCACATCTTAATATCTCAAAAGCCAAGACACTAAAAGCAGTTTCCTAATTTATCTTAATCAAAAGATTGAGCTAGTCATTCTTTTAACACGCTCCCCTTGTTTGATGTAATGTTGGTTAGTCCATAAGACTTAAGAGGGCAGAATTGAAAGTCTTATCCGAAATGAAGCAAAGTGTTGACATCTCAATTGAAACTTCAATATCATCAAAGATGACCTGTATGTTTTAACATTTAAACAAGAACACTTAATTCCCAGAAAGCGCACTTCATGAATTTTCACAATTGTTTTATCGTTCATTAACCGCGATTTGTGACTGTGGAAAGCATAGTGAAAAGTATAATTTATTCTCAAGCATTTGTGGCGAGTATTCCATAACATTACGCAGGGTGAAAGGGTTACAACATTACTGTTTGCCCCAAGTCATACATTTTGTGCACGTATTCAAAGCATTAATAGGTTAACCTGCGAACAGAGGCTCACTGATATGGTTAGAAAAAGTTAGATTTTGCTGATCGCGGTGATGGCACTGGTAGAAGCAATTTCAAGGAGTAGCTATCGCAAGATAAACATTTAGCTTAAATACAAACGCATTTGGTAACAAATACAACATTGGTGAGGAGCAAGCCGTTTTTTACCGTCGCGTTGTATTAAAACTGTTTCTGGTCCATTCCCTTATTGTGCTCGCTTTTCTCGCGTGCATGAAAAAATTAGTTTCGGAAGCGTTACCGTCTATTAAGGTTCGTGAAGGAGGGACCCGTGATGAAGCATACACATTCATTATTCTAAATCTGCTCTGTTAAATACTTGGATGAGCTAATTTAAATTTAAAAATTGACATGTAGAGAGAGAACTCCGATAGATCATTTCTCCCCACCAAATTCACCCGTTTTCATTACATTGCTCTAGAAATGATTTGGTTCAATCGGATAATTTCCGGTTGTAATCAATTGGCCTAAATGTGTAGCTTTCCTGAAAAGTTGGCTTTGCAGAGATTATATAGTTAATTTCTGAAATTCCTCGTCCATGGTGGGATATAGGAGGACTGGAGAGAATTAAATGTTGTTTGTGGAGACATTGACATGATCCAATGTTTATTTCTAGAGAGCAGATGGGAAATAGAGCCACATGTTGCCATTGAAGTTGTGTAGTTTCAAGTTTGCAGTCATTGAGGTCAGTCTTTGCCATAATCCGGGAGAATGCCATATAATCGGGTTTTCTAAAAAGACAGGAAAAGAAACATACTTATTGCACTGGACATTTAATTGCCCTTATTCTCTTTTGAAATCGTGACACAACTTACGACATCTAATGTCCATCATATCTCAAGTTAATTGATAACTATATTAAAACCTGCCAATGTGGTTTCGCTAAACTGACAAAAGGTACACCCATATATGCGTTAACAAACTGATTAAAAATATAGAAAGTAACCCATACTGTGGTGGTTCATGACCCTCAGTTGTTGTGGATTCAGGGGTAGCAGTTCATGCCCATTATTTGTTTTGGGATTCTGGGGTGTGCCACGAGATGCTACCCCGGGCACCCGGAGGGACGCAAAGCACACTCGCCAAGGACACGAGAACGAGCAGTTTTACCTCACTTGTGCATGACGAGCCACACCTTTCATCAACCCTCACAGCTTAAAAGCATCAATTTCTAGTCAAATAAGTAATCATTTCATACTTTGACTACCTGCATATAACTTCATTCTTTTAAATGCCCCTAAATATACTTGTGCAGGACCCAGCACACATATGAATAAACTTGAAATTAAACAGTTCAGTGAATAACAATACATCAATTTCAGACAACGTTAATTCTTTACCGCAGCTGAATAATACATTCTACCCACTATAAATAATATTATTATTAGGTAATCTACCGGTTAAGGTAGGTTTTTGGATAGACACAAGTATCAAATAAACATTTGGTGACTCCCCACCTAGAAAACTAATCTATATCAGGTCCCTCTTCATCTCGGTGTACTTCTTTCCTCTCTTCATCCCGTCCAACATCCCTATCCTGTTCCTACCCTTACCTCGCTTGCCCAACTTTCTCCCCTCTATTACCCTCTACAACATTCCACTACCGCTCAATACGCCTTTCATCCATTTTTCCTGCCTCCATAGGATTTCTCTCAACAAACCCCCTCTCCTCCCCCACCATTTCTAGTACTACCTCATTTGTTTTCCTTTCGGTCCATTTCACCTTCTCCATTCTTCTCCACACCCACATTTCAAAAGCCTCCAATCTACGTCTATCCTCCTGCTTCAGCGACCACGTTTCCGCGCCGTAAATAGCTACGCTCCATATCAGAGTTTTTACGAGTCTTGTCTTAACATCCCTACTCAACGTCCCCGTCATCAACTCCCTCCTCCTTGAGAAAGCCTCCTTGCCTAGCGCAATTCTTCTCCTTACGTCCCTACTACTTTGACCGTATTGGTCCAAAACACTTCCGAGATATGTAAACTGTTCTACCTGCTCTATTTTTTCCCCGCCTATTTTAATATTTAGCTTAGCCTTTTTCTTTCTGGAAAATCGCATGACCTTTGTTTTATTAATATTGATTCTCATCCCATATCTATCGCACTGAACCTCCAATTCACTCAGCAATGCTTGCAACCCCTTGGCTGACTGAGCAACTAATGCTTGGTCATCAGCAAACCTAACCGATTTTACATATTCCCCTCCGACTTTCATTCCTACCTCCAGTTCTTCCCATGCCTCTTTAATAATTTCCTCCACATATACGTTGAACAGTACCGGTGACAATGGGCAACCCTGCCTTACACCTCTTCCTAACACTGCCCATCTGGACTCTCCGTTCCCCACTCGCACCTGCGCAGTCTGAGACATGTACAGGTTGCGGATCAGTCTCCTGTCCCTCCAATCCATTCCTATTTTCTGCAATACACGCATTAATTTTTCCCAATTCACTCTATCAAACGCTTTTTCGAAATCTACAAAACAGGCAAAAACGTCCTGATTGTATTCTATATTCCTCTCGACTAGTGATCTCATTACTGCAATGGCATCACGTGTACCTCTTCCTTTCCTGAACCCAAACTGATCATCTCCTAAGTAATCATTTGCCTAACTCTCTATCCTTTTGTTGATGATCCTGAGAATAACTTTAGCTGCGTGGGATATCAAACTTATTGTTCTGTAATCCTCACATGGCGAAGCCTTTGCCTTTTTTGGAATAGCAACTAACACCGATCTCACAAAATCTTCCGGCCAGATTCCTTCCTCATAGATACTACGAATCAGTCCATATATGGCCTTCTTCCCACCTTTCCCTAACCATTTCAACATTTCTACAGGAATATTGTCCACCCCCACAGCCTTATTTGCTTTCATCTCCTTTAATGCCCTTTCTATTTCATCGTCGAGTATGTCTGGACCTAAGCTATCTTCTTCTACGTCATGTTCCTTTTCTATGTCTAACCTGGTCGGCCTATGTTCTTTGCCATACAGTGTTTCTATATATTCCTTCCATCTCTCTTGGATTTTTCCTGGTTCAACTATTATCTTATCCCATTTATCTTTAACTGTTAGCACAGATCTTGCCTTCTTACTTCCCGATAATAACTTAACCTTGCTGTATAGAGCACCAATTTCACCCTTCTTCTGTAAACTTTCCATATCCTCGCATTGCGTTTTCCACCATTCTTCTTTTGCTTTATTTGTGGCCCTTCTCAATTTATTGTTTAACTCTTTGTACTTCATTTTGCCTAACTCTGTGTTTACATTTTTCCATCTTCTTCTCTCATCCATCTTTGCAATCATCTCATCCGTTACCCATGGTTTCCTTATCCTTTTCCCGTTAACGGTTCCTATAGTGTCTTTAGCGGCTTCCAATATCCCCTTCTTGATACATTCCCATTTTTCTTCGTTAGTACTCAGTTCTTTACCATCATCCATCATTTTCTCTACAGCCTGCTGATACTCCTTCCTCGTTAATCCATTTACTGCTTCTAAATTCCATTTCCTAACCTGCCGCCCTTGCCTTATCTTCTTGAAACGAACATTACATTTCATAACAACTAAATTGTGGTCAGAGTCCGCATCCGCTCCTGGGAAACTGTGAATTTATCACACTGTTCCTAAACCTGTGCCTAACCATAATATAATCTAACTGATACCTTTCTGAGTCACCTGGCATTTTCCATGTATACCTACGCCTTTTGTGGTGTCTAAACCATGTGTTAGTGATGACTAACCCCTGTCTCCTGCAGAATTCAATTGCTTTCTCCCCGCGTTCATTCCTCGTGCCTAACCCATAGTCCCCCACCTCACCACCATCTCTTCCTTCGCCTACCGTCGCATTCCAATCCCCCATCACTATCAAATGTTTCCCTGCAGAAACACTCGCGATGATATCCTCTAACTCATCATACATCCTATCGACTTCTTCCTCCTGGTGGTTGCTCGGTGGCATGTATACCTGAACAGTGACCAAGTTCGTCGGCTCTGCTTTAATCTCTACGAGTAAAATTCTATCTGTCGCTTGCTCTATGTTGACTACACTTCTTCCTACCCCTTTATTTAAAATTACGGCAACCCTTCGTTGGCTCTCGTCCCCGCCGCTGTATATCACTCTATAATTGTCACTCCAATAATCCCCGCTATCCTTCCATCTCACCTCGCAGAGACCTAAAACATCTATATTACCTCTTTCCATCTCTCACTTAATATTTTCTAATTTGCCTCTCCTCAACATTGTCCTGACGTTCCAGGTTCCTATTCTAACTACTTTCACCTTCTTCTGAGTCTTCTGTCCTGCTGAAGTTATTTCTTCCCTGCAAGGGTTTCGTGGGATGACGACCGCGGAAGCCTTGCCTCTCCCGCTGCCGGGCACGACACACGGCCTCTTGGGCCGAGTCCCATAGTTGCCAGGACTCATATTATCTATAGTGCCCATCATTATATTCTTGGGAATCATAATTGAGGTGGTTTCCCGTTGCCTTCCTCAATAGTGTTTTTAACATGACACCATCACTTAATGGCCGCCCCACTGGGGTCAGACGCCATTGCAGCCGCCTCACTGAGGAACAGACGCTGCGTGGACTACCTTTCGTCTGGCTCCTAACCTTCGACCTATCTGGCATGGGTGGCCCTACCAGGAGCAATTATATTTACTCCCGCCAGCACAGCTCTAGGGGTCATCGGAACACACAAGCCCTTCCACCACGACAAGGTTGTAGTCCATGGGAAGGTATAAATAATATATTAAGTAACAACCCCTACCTGGAAAAATGTTAGGGAACAGTACACTCTATTACCACAAATGAAAATGACCACATTCTCTGCTAATGTGAATATACTCATTAATTTTCAATAATTCACGTTCTACCTCAACGTAACTACCACCATGCATCTGCAGACTAAGAGACGAAAATGGAGTATTCAGGCCTCGTCTATGGAATATATGATTTTCCTTCACTCCTGTAACCATTGAACTGCAGAATAAATAGTTCGCGAAGCACTTTTATCATTTGGGAGAGCCAGTGAGAAGCACTCTAAATTGGACACTGTACTGAAGGTCTTCAGTTTGGAATTTTATTACTGAATTTTTGAAAATTATGAATTTACCTTGAAATTATTGCAGAAAAGACTTGGCTAATTAGGGGTTCATTTTCAGTGGAGATACTTTGCCTTCATAAAACATTTTTTAATAGTAATAATATAACAGTATATACATACAAAAACATGGATGGACAACTGTCTAAACTGAAATACATAACAAAATAAACTGGCATTTGAAGAAACTAAAAGCACTGGCAAAATAATAGAAATGGTGAGCAAGAAATGTGCCTTTCGTAGGGATGGAACTTCACCTATGTACTCGCCCTAAATTATATTGCCTCCCGTCATAACCACCAATTTAACCAGGATCATACCAAGTATTTGCAAGGATAACTCCTGGATGCAACAATTGGAGTGTAAAAACTATTCACCTTGATCAGGATGATTTGATGTGAATGATTTTAACTAGGAAATTGCTTGTATTACATTCAACTAAGACATTGTTTCAATTACATAATAGCGAATGACTCTGTTAAATTTACTCTTGCAGCTTCTCCTGTAGTTTCTTGGAACTCTTGGATATGATGGATCAGATGATGTGAGCATTGTCCTGTAGCAGAAATCCTTCGAAGATCTGTTCACTTCAGGTGAACCCATTATTCATGACATGGGCATTTGGTGCAATGGGAATGACCTTATTCTCAATTAAACTAAAACTCCAGCCATGCTATTCCTTGCAAAAACTGCCAATCTGATAAAGGTACTATTCAGCCCATCACAATTATCTGTGAAGTAATTGATGACCATAAATTTTTGGGAATATATTTTAATAAATACCTGAAATGGGACCTGCACATTACAAAACTAAGTAAAAAATTAAATTCTGTGTACTATCTTCTTTCAATTCTGAAACAAACTGCAAGTGTGGACATTTTAAAAACACTCTACTATGGTCTGTTTTATTCTCTTGTATCATGTGGTATCATAATCTGAGGAATTGGGTCATCATCTTAGTTAACTAAAATATTTATTATTCTAAATGAAACGTGCAATAAACCATATAAGAGCTAACTACAGACCTCTCATTCAAAGCCGTGCTATATTAACAGTCCCTTGTGTGTTAATTTGTGATTAAATAATTTTTATGATAAAGAACATGGCTCTGTTCCCATCAAATAATGCTAAACACACACCTAGGACAACAAATCAGCTGTGTGCAGTGTCTGCTAGCATGACAATGATGCCCCAGGGACCTCATCCTCTGTGCATTCAAATGCTCAACAGGCTTCCCAATAGTTTTAAAAAATGAGAAATCACTATTTTGAAAAAAGAAATTCCCTATGCACATGAATGAAAAATGTTTTTACAGTGTGAATGATCACATCAATGCTTGGTAATAGTTAATTTCATATTTTGCAAATAATTATGCACATAGGTTTAATATTTTTTCTGGCTGATAGTTATTAAGTTACTGTACTTCTTGACATACCGTATACGAGTGCATAATTGTGTAATACTCTGCGCCATTCTATGTAGTTTTCAATTGGGGAAATAAATTATTAGTATGGGCGGATAGTGGGATAAAGAAATTGCAATTATTAGCAATTATGTATGTAGTTATATTTCAGATTAAATGTTGAATGAAAACATGGCATATGGCGACAATGGTTCAACAATCGGTAGCTTCCATGGAAACCATTACCATGGACAGTTCAGAAAGCTCAGTTCTTGAATTTCAATCATTTCACAATGGGTGGACTTCTGTGTGAGTACCTCATTAAATATTCCTAATAATTACTTCCTATCATATATTAGCCTAGATTATAAATAATAATTACTACTGGTAGTCGTGGAATACATGCACTTGAATTGTCGCTCGGAGAGAAACCAATGAAAAGCATTGATAGATGTTTTCTCGCATTCAACTGTGTTGTTTAATCGATGTAATCCCTTTTCTTCTTTTTCATAGGTTGCTGTAAATTGAGAAAAGGAGAGGAAGAGGAGAGTATTGAGTACACTGAATGGGCAGCGGGAGATGGTGTGTTGTCCATCGAAGTGGATGTAATGGGGAGGGCGGGGGGAGATGCAGGGAATGGAAGGCTGAGACGATGGAAGAGCATGGGGGACCTAAGGAGGGAGCCAGGCCTAATTCCAGATGAGGGCAGAGACCGAGGAGAGGAAGAGGACGTTGCGTGTGTGGCAAAGGAGATTGGGGTGCAAGAGAAAAGACTGAAACGTAATGGGCAGGATGGAGACTGGGAAGACAAATTCAGGGAGTTTTGGCAGGCAGCGGAAGGGGAGCGCCAAGAACACCAGGTGCCTCAGATGCCTAGATCTCCATCAAGGCGTAAATCCCTCTGATGAAGGTGAGTCATCACACAAACAGAACAAATGTGCGAGTCTGGATTACCTGGCTGTAAGGGTACCTTAAAAAGAGCTCGTCTGAAGACAATGCAGGCATTATTTCACTCAATTAACAAAAATAATCATTTAAATAATTGTGCTCTGGTAAATTTTCAAGGCAAAATCAAAAAATATACATGGATTGTCACTGATATTGCAGTCAATATTTCCAGGAATTCGTTTGTTATATGATTAGGCAATTCCAAGTACCATAATCCAATGAATTATTTGACACCCTAGAATTAAATCCAAAGGTTTGCACTAATGTGAAAAGTTTGAATGTAATTCTGTCATTATTTCCAATATTGTTAACCCTGAAAATTATTATGGTTTTCATACTGTCAGTGTATCAAAGGATTCTTTTTATATTATTCTCTTCCTCATTTTGAAGCAAATTGTAATGAGGGTATTTAAAATTAACAAAGTGATCCTGTTTTTCTTCCAGGCCAGACTCCTAGACAATCCCTCAAAATCCCTGAAACTACAGCATCCAGTATCTTTCCACAAACACTGGATGATGTATCCTGTGCATGTCTATCGCAAATGGTTTGCTGCTTCCAATCAGGAAATCATGATGGATTAATCAACCATACCTTTACATCATGAGTTCTGATTTATTCTGAATTAACAATTTTGTGTGATATAAATTTAATAGGAAAGCAGCGATGATATCTACTGCATTCATCCATGCAGTGAATCATGAATGCATATATTTTTGTATGACAGTGTGTTTGCAACTAATGTTCAAATAAAAAATTTGTTATGAGTGTCAGCTCTTGAGTGAAGTGAAATGTTACTGCAATTCAAAGTGTTAGTTGGGTAATGCTTGATTGTGTTAGCGACTGTTTAAACTCTGTTGCATAGACACTCCCTGTGTGTGTGTGTGTGTGTGTGTGTGTGTGTGTGTGTGTGTGTGCGCGCGCGCGCCTTGTGAGTTGAAGCCATTGTTATGTTTTGAGAAATTTATTGGCTGTTCAAATCCCTTTGTGTCATACATGTATGTACATGTGTACCAACTTATTAATGTTACCCAATAAAATTGAAAACACAAGTCATTAGAGACGACTCATGTGTATGTAAATATGTACTCTTAAGAATGCCGTATTGCAGACCTCTCTATTGAAGCATTTAAAATGTGGAAATAAATAACATAATAAAATAAAAAAATAAAACGTTATTATTTCTACTCATGCATGCCATTGCAACATGAGGTAATTATCAAATTATTCCTGTGGAAGTATTTCCAATATGAATCTTAAAAATGGGCAGTTTTCTTTAAATTTGTGCAATGAATGGCTAATTATTGGAAAGAAACAAAATATAAAACTGATTTTTTTAGGCAATTGTCTTTGCATTTCTACATTACTGACCATAATTTAAACAATCACTGCATCTGACACTTTCCTGCTTCCAAAAATTACCAAAATCCCAGGACCTGCCCAAAGAAGTTTGGCAGGATGAATTAGGGTGCCAGAGTTAAGGTCTCCAATTTTTCTAGAAGAAACCATTTATTTTCTAAAATATATTATATATATTTTTTTTAAAGGTTGATCAATTATTTATTTTTCTACATAATCGCTATTTCAATCGATCCCTAAAGCTCCATAATTTGCATTTATTCTAAATTTATGTAGTGTTCGCTGGCAAAGGCATTACTGAGTTGTATTCTTACTATAATCCTTTTGGTCTAAGGCACTTCCAAAAAAGCTTTTCTGATCCATCCTCTCTTTTTTTATCCTCAACTTTTGAATTCTTGTGTTTAACCTAGCCCTCCTCATTCGAAGAATAATGTATTGTCCCCCAAAGAACCAACAGTCCAATCTGCCATGAAGATTCCTGAAAACGTGGGAAGAGAATTAGATTTGAATTAAAATGGGACAATCAGAACCTCAGCCATTCGCATATTGTAATGCGTTTCCCATCTATAAAGAACTGCTTAAATTATGATTTTGGACAAGCGATCCGCTGTAACTGATTCATTTTATTTTTTTAGGTAATCTATCGTTTAAGGTAGGTTTTTGGATGGACACAACTATCAAATATTTTGTAACTCCAAACAAAACCCAATCCATCAGGTCCCTCTTCATCCCGGTGTACTTCTTTCCTCCCTTCATCCCGTCCAACATCCCTATCCTGTTCCTACCCTTACCTCGCTTGCCCAACATTCTCCCCTCTATTACCTTCTTCAACATTCCACTACCACTCAATACGCCTTTCATCTATTTTTCCTGCGTCCATAGGATTTCTCCCAACAAACCCCTCTCCTCACCCACCATCCCTAGTACTTTCTCATTTGTTTACCTTTCAGTCCATTTCACCTTCTCCGTCCTTCTCCACACCCACATTTCAAAAGCCTCCAATCTACGTCTATCCTCCTGCTTCAGCGACCACGTTTCCACGCCGTACACAGCTACACTCCATATCAGTATTTACGAGTCTTGTCTTAACATCCCTACTCAACGTCCCCGTCAGCAACTCCCTCCTCCTCGAGAAAGCCTCCTTGCCTAGCGCAATTCTCCTCCTTACGTCCTTACTACTTTGACCGTGTTGGTCCAAAACACTTCCGAGATACGTAAACTGTTCTACCTGCCCTATTTTCTCCCCTCCTATTTTAATGTTTAACTTAGCCTTTTTCTTTCTTGTAACTGATTTATATCTGTGCAAATGAAATTAATTCCCAAAGAACCATGAACACTAGGAGCTATTGCATAGAATTGTTTTAAATATGAAATAATATTAACTGACCACAACACGGGCCGTCAGTGCAGATTGTTACATAAACTTAAATGCTACGGTATCAATGAGAAAATAATAAATTGGAATAGAGACTTCTTGTCAAATTGTAATCAAATAGTAGTCATCGATTGGTTGTGCTCAGCGGGTATAGATGTAACTTTGGGCGTCCCCCAATGAAGTGTAATACGGCCGCTCATATTCTTAATATACATTAATGACCTAAGCGCACACGTCACCAGCAATCTCAGATTGTTTGCTGATGACACGGTGGTATGCAACTACAAGGAGCCAACTAGATCGCGAGCTACTCTCTAGAGACATAGACACCATCTCAGATTGATGAAAAGAATGGGGATTAACGCTTAATATAGAAATGTGGACAGTTTTGAAATTTTCGAAGAAAGGCAGTGGGGAACAGGACATAAACTATGAAATAGAGTGTTCCATGCTAACTACGGCCAATCAAGTTAAATATTTGGGGGTAGTTCCAACACCAAGCCTTTCATGGTGAGCACATAACAGGACAAAATGCGGATCCGCTTTAAAGAAACTTGACTTCATTAAATGGGTGGTGGGGAAATATTATGAAAGGGTTAAAGAGAAGTGTTATTTTACTCTGGTTAGATCTCATTCGGAATATGCCGTAAGTATTTGGGATCCCTGGAGGGAAATTTTGGCAAAAAGAATTAGATAAAGTCCAGAGAAAATCGGTCAGATTCGTTAAAAATTGTCATAATAAGGATACAGAACAGTATGAAGAAAGAATGGTTCAGAACAAACGAGTTTAACGATTAAACTAAAGGAATTATAATGGCCCCACACTACTTAGGTAGATCAGAGCACACAGATAAAATAAGGAAGATAGATTCCAGTACAGATAATTCCCTGAACAATCAGGAATCTTAATAGTAAGAACCTGAAATCATTTTAGAGATATTAATATCATTCAACTTACAAGTTGCAACAATATTTTACTTTGCTCAGACATTATGTGTGTTATGTATTTGCTATAACGGATTTTGCATGAATATTTAGTTTGTGGATTGTATAAATATTTGGCTTTTGCATGCGTTTTTTTCTTAATTACGGGTGGTGCCATAACATGCCCTTGAGGGGTAGTATGTAGATGAAAGATAGGAGCCAGACGGAAGGTATATTGCACGGAGTCTATATTCCTCAGTAAGGCGGGTGGAATAGCCAACGACCACAGTGAAAGCGGCCATTGAGTGAAAGAGAAAGGCTAAGTAATGCTTAACTAGGAGTTCACGAACTAAAGCAGGTGGAACAATCTGCCTATCTCGGAAGTGTTCTGGACCAAAATGGGCAAAGTACTAGGGACATAAGACGAAGAATTGGGCTAGGCAAAGAAGCTTGCGAAAGAAGAAATAATTTATGACAGAGACGACGAGTAAGGATGCTGGAGATAAGACAAGACTGATTAAAACATGAAGGGAGAAAGGATGTATACGGAATGTAATAGGGACATATTATTATTATTATTTATTGCATTTTCGTCGGTTTATTTAAGTGTAAACATCCTATCAACATCAATGGAGTATTATTATAAATCAAATCGTATTTTGATCATAAAAAACCTAGTATTTTTCAAATTCTATTATAGAACGACACTGAAGTCGACTACTTACTGACCGTGGAATGATTCCAACACTATCCCAATGATTTATTCTCAGAAATATTGAACAAAATGTATTAATTTATTTTGGTTGGCACTTTTAAATATTTAAAATAAGTATTTCGGAGGCACGGAGGGTGTTCAACTTCTGCAATGACTAGACTACAGATGAGGCGATCTATGATTCTCTTTATCCTCGAATGTAATCCAATTCGGAAACCTTAATAAAGTTATCCGACCCCGCAGAATGTATTTTGCGTCAAAAGTAGTCTCCGGTGCGTGATCGTGCACAGCCACACGCCCCAGCGATGGCTTGCAGGGTACCATGCATCCAAACGACATCACCCCCAACCGGGCCTTTAAGGGGAGAGTGTTTCTTAGACCCCGGCCTCAGGGTGGCACGGCGCCTGTTTCGGCTTAGAAGACCCCACTTTCCCCCCACCCCCTTCCTTCACTCGCTCCTCCCTCACCTTCACTGGTCCTGCCTTCATTTCCTCTTCCCCAATAAACCCGCTTTTTCCATTTAACCACTTCCATGCAAAATGTACTACAATCAGGAACAAAACGCAGTGTGCCCTGATCAAATGAAACTGCGAGAAATTCTGCGTTTCGGATCACTACGGCACACGCACGCACATTCCTAATGAGTGATTTAAAAAATAATGATTGGAGATCCAAAAATATTTTTTCTTCGGTGAATGTCAAAAATTAGAACTTTTATCTCATTATGAGGCTCGAACTGCGCTAATTAATGTATTACGAAATTCTGTCGGTTTTCACGTCACTGAAATTGTAAAGACCAGCATATTTGGATACTTATTTTTACAAGCATGCATCAATAAATGTCATTAAATAATCTGCAGGAGTCCTTTGCTTCACGTGGTCTCGTCCATTTCATGAAAATCATTGAAATATGTGCGCTGTGCATATAAATGTTCCAGGATATTCGAATTCGTCTATGATTGAATAAGACGATAGGTGCCTCACGTAAAGAATATAAAATGTACATTTTTAGGAATATTAATGGTGATTTCTGTTCAAATATGAGCTCAAAACATGCTCAAATGACCACAGTACTTGAAATGAACGTCAAATTAATATTTTGAACTTCATTCCGACTTTATTTCACTTTATTATTTGTATAGTCATTCAACACAGGAGTGTTAAGAATAGGATTGTAAATGTTTTGAATTAAATGAGTACTTGCAGTGTTTTCTCATTGATTTTCTGCCGCCGCATTGATGTACTTTCTCTCTTTTCAAACTTAATCAACAAATCCGGAGGAAGGAAGCCCCAACGCATCTCGGAGTAGTTGCGTCAATAATAAAAAGGATCAGATTTAAACATTTCTAATGTGGCTTTGACAATTTTAAACAAATACAGCCCAGATGAACGAATAACTTAATTTTTTAGATGTTGTTGCATCACGGTCTTTTCCCTGCGTGTTCTTGAAAAAGGGAAAACGTTGGATGAGATATTTCACTCATTGCTTCTCATTCCCAAGTGATTGATTGCATTGGTTTCATTTGCTCGCGTGACTGAGTGTTTGCATGGCGGGGAAGGGAGGGAAAAGTCCCTCCGCAGAGATTGTTGGAGGGGCGAGGACTGTCTGGAGTTAAAAGTCCCTCCGGAGGAGGAGGTAGGGGTGGGAACGAGGACTTCCTGAATTACAAGTGCGATTTAATCAATTTTCATCTCGTTTTCATTTTCTAATGAACTTATTTCCACTTTGTCCCGTCGTTCAACAAATGTGTTTCCGATGAATTCCTAAAAGTGATGATGGACACATCTTGTCAGTCGACCCCTATGGACTACTTTTTTTCTCGTTTTGTTTTTAGGAAATCAAAATAAAAAGTATTGTAAGTGGATTTGCCTGTGACTTTTTGACTTGATTAAATCGTTTGAAATTATCTTACAATTTATCCAGTGCAAATAATGGCATGGATCACCCTTCGAAATTGCATACTTGGCAGTGTTGCTTTTAAGATTAATTGCTCTAAGATAATCATCTCTTATAACAGTGACTCTCTGACTGACGAAAATTCGTTTCAATAATTTAAGGGTTTCTCGAGCAATGGCGAGCACATGTTGGGAGAACTTGGTGCCTCATCGGTAAAAATGAATCATTGCTCCCGCCTCACGCAACGGCAACTCACCCTTGGTTTTGTTGACTCGGTGGAGCTGCGAGTGGAATATTCATTGGGTGTGGGTGAGTCGTATAGACCTGAAGGAATCCTCAGGGTCCACCGGCGCCACGATGGGGACTACGGGGGAACGCCAAGTTGAACAAGAAATAAGGCGTTGTCCCCTTGGGTGAAGGAGGAAACGTTAAACGCGAAATGGCGGCTGCATAAACAAATTCCAAAAGAGGACAGTTAATATCATTCCGGAAAGTAAGTATCCTGAATGCGGCTCATTTAGGCAAAGAAACAACTGACTTCTAGATATCCTTTGGTCCTATTATTGATCCATTTTGTAGTTTTACTTTTATAAATTGTCATATTTTAGTTTATAGATTTAATTTGAAATATTAGTTAAATTTATCTAATTATAACATGCTGTTACTTCAATGATTTCAACAGATTATCTTCCGCCCTTCGTCTTTTCTTAACGTGCTTCCGCGAAATACATTTCCATTGCTACACCTTTGAATTTTAATTACCTTGTGCCTACAAACTTAAAAATCTTGAGGGTAAAAACCAATCAATGTTAGAACACTGTTTAATACATCTATTTTAACTTCTAATGCTAAAATAAGTTAATTTTTTATTTCATCCAGAAAAATGATTATAAATAGCTTTGGAAATGTTAGAATTATTTACCATTCAAACTAAACCCGTGATCTTTATCGCTCTTTCTCTTAATGTAAATATTAAGAAAAAACATTTAAGCTTCTATAAAATTCCAAGTGTAATAGTGAAGCATGGCTCTCTGAATAATTGAGTTTGGACTTGGGTTATTCCTCTGCCAATTCAATTAGCAACACCTTCCGGAAAATCACGTCTTCCTACGAGAGCATGCTACGGTAACAAATGTATACAATCCTTCCTCTCTCCCAGTGCCTATTAGTTTAAAACTGGACACTTCAGATGATGACGCTACCTTTGAACGCCATTTGTTCATAATTTAATGCAAGAAGTGATTTTGCAACGCTTTCACCCTTCGAAATGTTATGCAATGCTCAGCGCAAATGCTAACGAATAAAACCTTTGTAAAATTTACATTGAACTTTCCACATCCACAAAGACGAATTAATGAACGAAGAAATAATGGTGGAAATTGAGTAAGTGGGCGTTCTTGGAGCTAAGTGTCCTTGTTTAATTACGAGAAAAAACATTTTTGTAGTTTCAGATGAAAACTCTTAAAACTCAAATCATTTAATTTCGGAGCCAAAATTCTGTTTTGCGCACATAGTTTTATGTACTAATTAACATTACATCAAACAAAGGGAGCGTGTTAAAGGAATGACGACTTTAATCAAGAAAAACAAGGAAACGGAGAACATTATCTTGGCTTTTGAGATATTAAGATGTGCATGTGGGGAGGGAGAAAAACTTGTTTGATGAAATTCAAAGTGGACTTAAATGGCGGATTCAGAGAATTTCGATTGGCGGTGCAATATTCGAGACTTATTTCGAGGGGAGGATTCCAAGCAAGCGAGTCGGGGGCAGAAATAGGAATGAAGATGAAGGGAGGATGGGATTGTGCCGAAATGCCAAGGAACAGTAATGCCTCGAGGTGTCAAACAGCGACTCGTCAGGCGAGGCGGTGAAATGACACGATAGGGTTACGATGGCGCAATAATTTCAAACGGTATAACCAAATTCACCTTGGCACGATACTCTGATACGAACCCAGACCCCTCGATGTAAGACCCATTGATTTAACCGGTTTTTTGAAATTTCAGCATCCTAATGCGTATTAGCGACTGAGTGGGTTAAAAGTTACTCTCGCAATTTTTATAAACTTAGCGTTGCTCGGTTTACGTTCCCCCAATCCCATCTTAAACGCTGAACGATTAATTATTGATATATTATTGAAGATTTTAGGAATGTTTTCTGGTGTAACAAAATTTTTCAGATTGAATCAATAACCTCCCTAATCAAATGTAATAAATAGACTGAGGGATCAATGCGTCAAGCATACATCTGAAGTTAAGGACGAGACAACTGGCTATCTATTGGAGGGAAAGCTAATATCAACCTTCATGCAGAAAGATATTATGTTCACAATTCGGAAAACTAATATTTGGGCAGTTTTATTCATTCGTAAAGGGATACAGTAACCGAGAAAATCAGAAGAAACGCGTTGGCGCTAATAAATAAAAATCTAGATTACAGCCGCTTAGGCCCCAACTAAGCGTTCGAAAACAAGATTTCAATCAATTTCACTATTTTATCATTGCTCGTGAGGATCCACTAAATGCCCTCCAAGATAGTTAATATACCTTTGATACCTTCGTCAATTGCTCCTTCCAATTCAGATTGGTGCTTATACCCCGCACCCTTACCTTTTTATTCCTCCACGGTTCTTTCTTCAGCTCCGGCCTTCCAACATTGGTTCTGGTACCCCTCGTTCTTCGAAATACGACCTACCGCATCGTCATGCACCACCTGCATCTTCACTGAAAATAATGGAGTAACTGGATTTTAACATTCCTGCTGAATTGTCGGAAGTATATGGGAAAGGAATGAGCCCAACAGTTATCATGACATTTGATATGGTAATATGAACGTTTCCTCTGGCGAAAAATATGTACGAGTTTTCAGTAATAGTTGTACGATTCCCTTCGAGTCCGTGGTGTTGATTGCAGCCATATTATATAGGGCGGGTGCACAGGTGCAGTTGCATACCTACGAAGTATATTCATGGCAAGCAGGAATTTCGAATGCATTTTCCGTGCTTTTAAGTTCTTAAAATTCCGGGTAATTCTAGTGCGAAACTGATATTTTCCGTATTTTTTAAGGACGCTGTCCGTGCATAATGAAAGGGTTGATTTGGCTCCCCTTTTGTTTTAAGTATTATGTTAATGCGTAGTGCAGGAATCGTGTTGTATGATATGTCGCCGGTTATGAGAAGAGTGCCACTATTAAAATGTTAAAAAATGCTGCCTTTTAACGCGGTTAACTATTTTTCTCTCAAAGAAACGAGGCTATGAATGTCAAACTATCGTCAGAAATAAATGTAAGACAAATACAGAAGTGTAAAATTTCTGTCGCAAAATTAGAAACTTCCGACTCTTCAGTACAGCATCGGATCGAGAGCGCCTCTTGCCTAATGCTAAGTCCTCGGAGAGAGGTCTTGTACCGCAGTTCGGTGATTACACGTGTGGGGGGAAACATTACGGACGCGGCCCGAAAATTCCACTTTCATCTCGTAATCTCGTCGAGAGTGAAACGTTTCCTAATTTAAATGAGCTCATCCAGGTTCATTAGTGGGCCGCTGTAGTATAGCGACTATTTTCATGAACGGTCCCTCCCACGAGAGCTTTTGACAGATACGCTTGGAATAGAGTTTTTCCATGCAATAAAAAACTATGTTAATGTCTAGGAAGAAGACAATTTTTCAAAATGTATTATAATTACATTATGTATTATAATTACACTTTCCATTTTCCAATGCAAGTTGATGGGGTGTAAACAGTAGCAATGTTGAACAGTTTGGTGCTACAGTGGCGTCAATTCTTACCATGAAGTATCTTTTTCACATCTGACGCCATGCAAGAAAAACTGATTTAACTTGTCAACACGATTGTTTTATGTCTGATGTCAATGCTTCAGTGGTTTAGTTGAACTTACGCAACATATTCTAACGAATTTAATCACTTGCAGAAAGATAGTATGGATATGTTCCATGCGGGGGCGACTTAACATGTATTTATGTATTACGCGAAAACAAGGTACCATTATGAACTTTGTGTAAAGTTTCATATGATACAGTTCTGGCGGGGAAATAGAATGGAAATATGACTAAATATTACATTCCACGACACGAATTAAATTAAATATTTCATTCCGAATGTAGAATGCCACCACCCACGACATCTTCTAATTTTCAAATTTCGATGTTACAAAAAACACCGAAATTACTGTTTTATCCCTAAAATGCTTTTGAGAGGCAATTCTTGAGATGGATTGCTTTAAATGGTGAACTCAAAACCATGCGCGGATGTACAATATCAATATTTGACAAGGGGTAATGGCAGGGGAGGTATTGTGTCGTCGATTAGGGAAAAGGAACTTCAGCAGGTATACTGTGTTGAAGATAACACTAAGTGGTAGATTTGGCTCGTAGTTCTAACTAGGAGTAACTTAGGTCTTAGGTCTAAGTATCTAACTTAAGTAAATCTACCTTTTCCGACAATCCATGCAGTTTGAGATAATCTCGTAGCTCATTACACCAAATCGCATGAGAAATAGAGAAAGGGAGTGTGTCTTACATGCTGCGATTAGTCGTGGTCCTTGGGCCAGTCTATGGCAGTAAGGATACCTTATTCATTTTGGAAAATGATACAATCATTTTTAATGTCAATATAAACTTGACTTAATATATTGTAACATGTTTTTAATGTGATTAAGATAGACACGAAAGAGTTAATCAAATGAGAAGTGGGTGAGCAAGCAACCGGGCGACCCTATTCTTGGAGCTCTGTTTACACCCCAATTTATACTGGGCATGCAGATAGTTACACAGCCTTATGTTCACTTTATGGAATGTGTTGCGAGTTCATGAAAATCTACAATAGGTAGCAATTATACCTCTTGTTGTGTAGTTATGGTTGTGACATCTCAATTGGTAAGTATTTAGATTAATGTTCACACGAATCAGAGGCTTAACGATATATTATCGAAATACAGCCTTTATTCCATAACTAATGAAAACAGATTTGCAGGAGTCAAGTGGTGGTATATTAGCAAGGGTGTGTAGTAATTTATTCATTTTGAAAAATGGTACGATCATTTTAAATGTCAATAAAAACTTTATTTAGTATATATTAACAGGTTTTTCAATGTGAAGAATATGGGCACAAAAGAATTCATTAAATGAGTGAAGTGGGCGAGCAAGCAACCAGGAAACCATATTCTTGAATCTGTTTACACCTTCGTTTGCAGATAGTTCTAGGGTATTATGTTCACTTTATGGAATATGTTGTAAGTTGTGAAAATCTGCAATAAGTAGTCATTAGATTCGCCTCACCTTTTATGGTGTAGTAATGGTTGTGATATCTCAATTGGTGAGCTTCTAAATTAACTTTCACATGAATCGGAGCCTTAAAATGATATATGAAATACACCCACGATTCCATATGTAATAGCCAAAGGTTTTTCAGGAATCACGTGGTGGCAAGATAGTGAATAGCTCTCTTTTGTGGTAGCAAAAGGTGTTTAACATGTGGGGATGACCCCGTGAACTAAACGCCATAATTCGAATGACATTGAAAGACTGAATGGTTAATTGTTGAACGATGCTCATTTGAAATCAGTATCGTTTAACTTTCGAGGTAACATAAAAACAGCCTTACTCCGTTTAATACCGATCTGACTGATGTGGATCTCTCAACTAAGTTGAATATCAACATACATTCCTTGGTATTAGAGCAGTTTCAATATTAATATATTTAAGGCTGCATTCAAATATTCCGAGTTTTGTTAGCAGTTCTACATGGACGATTAAAATGAAACCATTCCTCAGCTTGTCTTTCGGTTGCGCTAATTCGTGCATTTGCATTTTCTAGATGTTGACATTTTTGCACCAAATGTGGTGTCATTAGCATATGACTCGGGTGTAGATTTCACATTGCAGGGCAAATCATTTGTCATCATGATGAACAGTAGACTCTCCTGAAATGAAGCTTCACCGTCGGTCAAATGTTTCGCGAGGAGGCAATAAGGGAGGAGGACCTCGCGTCAATAAAACGTTACTTTTAAGTTTTCTGCGACAAACTCATTATCAAATATGCAATTGACATTACGCCACTATGTTAATTTTGGGATGGTAATAACCATTCAGTTCAATTATTGCCTCTTCCTTTCCACGGATATTAAAAGAATTTCTATGCATTGATAAGATAACTCAGTATACCAAGGCCTTCATTATATGCCTATCGTTTACTGCCATTGAAAAAGTAGCATTGGCGAATATAAGGAAAGAGTTGAAAATGAAATAATGTCCAGGGAGGGAAAAAGTAAATCAGCAGTCCCGGGCAGATACAATAATCCGGATTATGGTTGGTAGGGTGAGCCAAATGTGGGTAAAAAGAGTGTCAGTGCATCAGGTTCCATAAGGTGTCTTTACGGGACACCATGACTGCAAGAAGGATACGGTGTCACAACACTTATAAAATTTCAAAATTCTTAAGGCAGGAAATTTTGCACCGTTTCCTACAACGAAATTAACAGAAAATTACGACATGTGAAACCGCTGCTTTCATACATCTAACAGTGAGCTTAGCGGGTAAGAGCTTTGACGGTAATGATTGCTTTTTGGTCAATTTTAATTATGTGCACTTGGATAGCCAAATTACTCGAGTGTCGATATACGGAATCAAAACACGTAAATTTGGAAAATAATAATTTGAATTTTCCATCGCCAGACTCAACACGGGTGGGAACATTTCCAAGGTTTAACTTTGCAGCTGAAGGACGCAACAAGGTGTTACGGCGAGGATGTGCAGATCGAGCAGACCCGTTACCGGGAGTCTTATGTTTTGGTCAATATATATGGCCAGACGAGTAACATCTCTGGAAAAACCGATCCCCAGATATTTAATCATCGATGGCACTATGGGAAGGTGTCACAATAGACAAAACAACAAATCATAGCGATACAACTTTTAATTTTTATTCGCTTGAGAGCCAGTATGTGAAGGAGAAAGAGTAATATTGTATGGAAAGCATAAGGTACAAGTCGCGATAAGAAAAGATCCCCAAAAGGCTGATCCCTTTAGGTAGAAGTCCAGTTGCGATGGAGACGGGTTACGCGCTCTTTGCGGGTAAGGAAACAAAATGGTTAAATATACTTCCACCCACAGTAAATCGAAACTGTACAGAAATGACAGTACTGTCAATGTAACATTCAAAGGGAATGAGAATGAAGGAAGAAGTTGGGAGAAGGAGAGAAATGTAAAGATTGCACGAGTTTCCTGTTGCTGACCCAAAGAGGTATCGCGCACAGCTCGTTGGAACCCATTTTCCGGCATTCGTCAAAAGGTGAGAACGAAGGCCGATGGCCGGTCCATCACGTCCCTCCTGCAGAAGCTACAGAGAGGTACGTCCTACTGGTACCATGTTACAGCGGTCCATTAAAACAGGAATCCGCTGCCTTCGGAAAAGATTCAGTGGAAGGAACGTGAAGAAGGATGATTGATAATGGAACAGAAGGAAAGAGAGCGATGGGATGATGCAATATAAAAAAATATTAAGGACAATCCACGTGTCATTAATACTTTCTTATATAAATACAATTAGAGAGTTATTTTAACGCCAGCATATCATTGTGTTTCACAAGGATAAGTGCGCCTGACACAGAGTGTATGCTATTTCTAAGTTAATGCCGTACCCCAGTCACTTTAAATGTCCTGCCTAATTTGATCGCCTAAGAGTCACTTTAATTCACCCCCCATTTCTCTAAGTGCATTGGTGCGTCCCTTAAGCCCCATCGGGGGCCCTACCGCGAGGATGGAGGCCTTGTCTCGAGCTAAGGGGGATCCTACACACTGCACCTGTATCGAAGGGAGGGAGGGGAGGGAGAGGAGACGAATCCTTACCGTGGTTACATCTGCAAGGTCCAACGGCGGCAGATCGTACTCCATCGACGATCCCTCGGCGCACACGCACACATCACAAACACACTAGCACAATTCACTAAAGGAAAGCACCATAATGACCATGCACCACGCACCACTATCACTAACACCAGCACCATTGCCTCTCGCCAACAATTGCTGGGGTCACCGTGGCAGATGCCTTCCTCTTCGCCGGAACTGGTGGGCTCCGTTTAAGCAGACTGTTCTGTGTATTGTCTGATTAAATGCCTTGTATATTGAGGGTTGACGGTGATGTTTGTCTCGTGTACATAAAGTTTATCGCAATATGTATGACAGATTCAAGATTAATGAAGTAATAATTGACAAAACAACGTGAATTCGTCTAGGAATATCCGCTGACGATGAAACAATTTATGAATTCTCCCATTTGTGCCATGGAAGGACAAAAAAAGGTGCCCTTGACAATGGCGAAGAAGGTCTCGATAGTCTTGCAAATGCTTCAACTAACACAGCATGGAAATTTTACGATGAAAATGCATTTGCCCGTTTAATATGTTAGAACTTCAGGTTACAGTGTTAGACGGCGTGAATACTCGTGATGGCGGGAGTAAAATGGAAAGCAACCATCGGATGCATGGCATTGGTGTGTCGATCGGGACAGCGACACTAATGGTGAATGGCAGCTGAAAGACGTGCCAGTGAAGCTAAGAGAATTAAATACGTCAAACACCAATAGGGAAGAAAAGTGAGACGGTGAATTTATAATAAACAATGTTCGTTACGCACCATTGGGAAATAATAGGCAGAATTTCTTGATTGGATGAGAAATGGCGGCCAACAATGACTGAGAAGAAATGAAAGAAGTCTGCTAAATACTTAGCAGCAATTAGGCGAATGGTTTACTGAGCAGCAATTAGGCGAATGGTTGATATTTCATGCCTGCTGTTGGGACGTTAAGATTGATAAAAATCGAGCGGCACCATGCCAGCTCTAAAAATCGAGAAATATTGAGGAGCAGGGACATCATATTGAAGGTTATTCTGCATAGTGCCATGCTCGAAATAATTAGAAAAAATTCAATAATGGAAAGAATTTGAACGCCTTGGAAGAAAGTGCATGAAAGGAGTTGCACCACGAGTTGGAGAGAAAATATGTTTAACACTGTTGCCGTGAAAATGAGTTGAGAATGCTGACAATTTGTTTGCTGCTAACTGGAAGGGTGATGACACCTCAAAGGAAATCAAATACTTCAATGTTCCGCTGTGGGGAGTTCGAAATCCTTAACATGTAGCAAAATGTTGGAAGCCACACACGAGTAGCGGGAGTTAAAACTCCTCAAGGGATATGTAATAAGTTTGAAGAGAACAAGGAATTCGCACGGATTGGCCGAGCAACGAATTTTGCAAGAGGATTGTAGAAGACAATGGTTCAATGAAAGCCTTCAAAGAGACGTGCAGAAATAATGGCCGCTTACTTTCTCCGTATGTCTGCCATTCCATCAGGAAGAAGAGGAATTGCAGGGAAGGGAGTGCTGGAGGAGGAGTGATGCATTGCGAGGGGGAGAGATCCATCATCGCATAATATTCAAAGACTGCACACTGATCTCAAGTGAAATTGTTGAAGCCGCAAAAGACCCAATTCAACGGTGCCACACTCGTCCATGAAGCAGTGTGATGACAAAAACGCCACAGGCATAGAAGCGAGAATATCGAGACTTTAACGAGATTCCTCCACGATAGAGCTTCCAGAAATATGCACATATTACATTATCTTATAGAATACTCTGGATTACCTCTCCCAAAATTAAATTCACTTGCGATTATCCTGCGGAAATTATCCTCTTTGTGAATTATTTTGATGAGCATTGTAAATACTGTAAGGAAAATTATGAATAACTGAACAACCGATATATTGTCAGCGAAGACAAAAAGAATTTAAAATAAATATGATTGAAGATCGGCGAAATGGAAAAATGTAATGAAATTGTCAAGGTATTGTGTTGGTAAAACATGCAGATTCCATCAGAGGAAAATATCTTCCACGATTCGCCGATTAAAAAAATGATTGGTTAACCGTGATAAGTATTAATTAAACTGAAGAACTTGTGCAGTTACCACGCAAAATGTGCAAGAAATATCCCGCTCCCGGGATAGACAAAGTCTGAGAAAAATCAGCTGTAGGGCAGACTACTGACTGGGCGTAGGGGAGCATTATTTACGGGGAGGCATTTAGAGTAAATAAGTATTAATCGGCGACGGTTTGTCATCCGGTGATGTCGTTATGATGTGATATCACGCAATGTTTGTGCAGAAGTGATTTTGGATGAAGAAGGTGGAGAGATAATTCCGGTAATACTCTGAAAGAATGAATGCCGATCGACAAATTCGCGTCAGTTCTTTGACAGAGCAGCTTCAGAAAAATAGCCATGGAATGAAAAGTGCTCTGTCCGAAGGGATACATTTGTTAGTGAAATACGAAGAACTATCATCATCAGTATTCCAAGCTCCCAAGAAGTCTTCGTACCATGTAAAACTGCTAAAAAGATGGGCCGAGACCGACTAAGGAAACCAGAGGGAAAAGTAATCCTTGCCAGGAAGAAAATGCAATTAAGAGGGCCTCTGAAAACACGCGGGAAGGGGCAGCAGCAGAAGCAGTCTGCAGAAAAGCTTTGTTAGCAGCAACAGGAAGCGAGTAACAGGTGAAGAGAATGGATTCAATACGGTGGCGTCTGAACAACCGTCTTCTAACATGCACACCTGGGATTGAAGTAACTGCAGAATAACGCCAAAAAACAGAACATTCGCCTCGAGGTAGGTGCACACCAATACAGAAAACAGAAGTAGTCATCCGAAAAAAATTTATGCCGGCATGAGTTTCATTCAAACGAAGTGAATGTAAATGTGAAAACTTCCAATTAAGATTTAAAAAGGGAAAAATGACATAATAGAAAGAGTGATTATGTGCAGAAGTGAAATTACTCAGAAACAGTGCAGGGCCCATGAGAATGAGCAGAAACTCTCCAATAGCAATGCCTATAGGAACTGGCACACTGAAAATCTTAGATACAAAAACTAAATGGTGTGCGTAGCGAAGGGATAAAAATTGACGAGTACACGGTTTTGCGAAGGCCATAATTGAAGACTACAGGCACAGCCAAATACTAGTGACCTGTTTGCTCAGAGTCCATTACAAATTCCCGAAATTTGGGGAGATATCATTGTAAAGTGAAAATATAGCGAAAAAGTATCCGTTTCGGGAATGAGAGTGGTGTCCCCGAGGAAGAATTCATGGTGTCGTGAATCGGGATTGAATATTTTTTGTTAGAAGATTGAATCTTTTACAATACCCCAGAGTTTATTTGTGCTTTCATCTCCGAAGCCGTAGAAAAAAAAACAAACCTAATTAGGGACTAGGAGGGGAAACGACAGGTATTTGTTAAAAATATGACAATTGCCATAAAGAAGAATTCATTATGGCGGCCTTGTTTAGGCGGTTCAAGCGTACACGTATCACGCATGCCAGTATGTTCGTCCCATCGCCAATTGGTGACCGCAGCCTGCAGAGAACCTTCGGCTGGGAAGGAGAAGCACTTGAGACGAGGCAATTTGGAAGAAAAGAATGACGATTGAAGCAAAATCATGCTCAGGAGCGAACTTGGGAAGGTTTAATATTGAGCCACACTTCCACTGTCAAATACGAATAGATGTTGAAGATCACATCACCGGATGTCATCATTGAAAAGCTTTGTTTTTGTAGACCGTATGCAATTCAGATGAGAATATGAACTAGAGAATTAGGATACATAAAAAGTTAAGAAATCCTAGGTGCGAATCTTTTTTGCAGCTTACGATTTAAGTGAGCTTCTTCCGAAGGCGACTATGGAGTAACGCAGCACACGCATTGAAAACTGAGAAACAGTATTCAATTATCGCAATAACTTGAGTAACTTTGAGAAAAGTTGACGAAAAGGCCGAGGTCCATATTAAGAGGATTGAATTTTTGGGGTTAATTTTCATGAGCATATGAGTATTCATTACAGCGGACAATCTTAAGAAGATTAATGAAATGCATGGCTATTATGTTGCGATCAGGTCAACAAGGAAAACTGTTGCATTGGTTAGCATAAAATGAGAAATGAGGAATTCGTGGAATGGCAGCCAATAAGGAGGTGTTTCAATTATAATTTTAGAGTATTGGAAAAAGCCAGCGCCATATTGAAGCCATGAGGTGGTAATTGGTTGAAGTTTCACTGTGGAAATAATCCTCAATTGAAAAATGTACCGGAGACCACGGTGTTAAGAAGTAAAAGAAAGTGAGCATTTAGACGACCCCTCCGCATGGTTCCTTGTCTTAAAAATACGAAGATTATGAAAAGAACTATACTGTAATCATGGATCAAGTGAGCCGTTGCACAACAGGGAGAGCTGAAAGGTAATGCCTGAAATTGATTCGGATGTATCGATAAAATATTACGTCTTCGACGACATTTTAGTCATGAAATCCTGTTCATTGAAGGAGGAGGTAGTTTTCCGCTGCGAACTGCGGCAGAAATTATTTCTGGAAGGAAATGAGATTATTTCCGACGACATGGTTCCCGACAACAAGAGTCTCCAGTTAACCGTTCACTGCTGCTGTGGCAATCAACAAGACAGAGGATTACTCTTACTCTTTATTATTGATCTGGAAAATTGGGAGCGTACGACAGGTGGCATACGAGACTAACAATTATGAGGAATAATCAGGATATCACATTACGAATTAAAGCGGAACACTAAGTTCATGGAAGGGGTATTCGATGCAGTGCCGAGAATACTCGAGGAAGATTGTATTTAAGAATGAAGGTAATTCATTTGCAAATCGTTGGGAAACTATTATTATATCCAAGGGGGGAAGTTGAAAGAATTGTGAAGAGGTTTAACTCTTAAAAAAGTAACTTACGGGAAGTCTTCAGCAGAAGCAGGATAAAAAGTCTATAGATGCGCTTTGATAGAAATATCAATCAACGAAGCAAGGCATAAAATGAGTTTAGCATGGTGGCGTACCAGGGGACAGTTCGGGAAAATGTACAGCGAAGTCCCCGAACGGATGTGATCAAAATTTCCACTTCTCGTCATCCCAGTCGTCTCATTAGTAAAAAATTGTGATTTCGGAGGATGAAGAGGGAGGGATGGGCGCAGTTCGAGCGAGAAAAGAGGTCTCAAAAAAATTAGAAAAGTACGCATCGCATTTGAAACATTTCAAGATGATGGCGAGATGTTTAATGGAGAGAAAAGATTTTCCAAAACTGAAGACCGATTCACCAAGCTAAACATTTTCGAAATTAACAAGGAAGAAGAACACATCTCGCGGAGCTAAACCCGATTGCATGCAGAGCTGTATTCCGGAAGAGGGAATGGTAATTATCCAACTATCCTCGCCTGGAACGCCTTGGAAGTAATACTAACTGAAAAACTCCGCAAAATGTGATTTAGTCACGATTAATCTGAGAAGATTATCAAGGAAATACATTTTAATGTACACAGTATTCAATAATAGTTCAAAATCGAATTAATTTAACCGGTGCATTTCCAGTCATTCGGGAAAAATTGAAAATGAATGAAAATTGGAAGCCGGCGACATTAGGAGCAAAGGCGACGATTTTATCGGGAACGATGTTCTTAAAAATCATAAGATGGCACTGGAGGAACATCGTCGAGTAATTGAGAGAATCATCACGTGGAATAGAATATCCGGTTAACCGGATTAAGAATGTCGTTACTTGCGAAATATCCTCGTTAAGAGGTGCAGCAAATTATACCGTGGGCCAATTATAGATTGTCAATGAACAACCTACTGCAAGGCGCGCTGACGGAAAAGAAGTTATTCACATGAAGGCATCTAAGAGAATAGTTTAATGATGACCGATTTCGTCACACATGTTATCCCACATCAGGTTCTTGGAATAAGGATCACTGCATCGGAAGGTTTAGGAATGTGTGGCGTCTCTGAGAATGAAGAGCTGCAATGGAAAATCGAACCTTTCTCGAACCTTGCAGCATCAGAAAAATGTCAAAATAATAAACGCTGCAATGATCTAGTGTAACTTTTTTCACGAAAACAAAAGGGAACTTTTTCACAATGATCAAGCTGGTACCTTATTGCAATTCTTTAAGAGTCTTCCCTTGACGTCCCACTGCCGAAAAGACAAGTCAAGACGCCTAGTTCAAGGAAGCCGAAAGGAAATCAGAGGATTTCCCTAGGCGGAAATGGGTGATACATAATATGGGTGATATATGGGCGATGGGTGATAACTCAGAATTCCTTGAAGGAAGCAGCAGGAGAGGCTGTCTGTCGAAAAGCTATTTTGAAGAGTAATAGGATACGATAGGAGTAGAAGACGAACACACGATTAGCATTAACCATGTAGCATACGGTAAAAATAGAAGCCGCTCATCACGAAAGGATATTTTACTTGAAGATGAGTGTCAAATTAACTATCCTCTGTTCTTTTTCGAAACCGTATAAAAATACAAACGAGAATAAGTGACATGGAATGTACTCAATGGCTCTAGGCACAAAGAAGAGCACCCTAGAAAGAAGAAATCATTTCTGCCGGCATTTTCAATCAATTCACACAGGGTCAAGATGGTCTTCCTGCGTTGCACCTCGGCAAGAGAGAGCGGGGCGGACATCGCCTGGGTAGGGACGGGCGATACGAGAACGCGAGGGAAGACTCGGGGGTGGGGTATCGAGGGGAATGGCGAGAGAGGGGGACTGCATGAAGGGGAGATGAAGGCTTCCAAATGCACAACACGATAACCATAGCGAACCGCTCCATTTATTGAAAAGGAATGGGCAGCGGAAAAGTCTGCCGGTGGGCCACGAAGGAATGATGCAATAGGCACAAGTCATGTCCCGCCATAATGCTATTCCGATATGTAGGAGTGAATCTTGAATTTGGGGATTTAAAGGGGCGAAAGAAGAGTGGAAGTATATGATCACTATGTGGGAGGATTAAGACAATCAGTCCGGACGGAACACTGCTTCCAGTCCAATGTATAGGCTGACTTAACTAGGGGCGAGTGGTAGAGGGTGTAACCGACTCTGCGAGTGGGTCAAATGGCGAAGTATTCGGCACACATGCACGTGTGGTGACAAACTGACACCTCAACTTAAGATACCTTCACCAAACCACGTAACAGCAACAAACGCTATGGCAAAAAAATTTTAAGTGAAAATCTGGTTATTCTGAACACCGAATGCAATTCAGTAAGCGTACGCGAGGTCATGTCAAAGAGGCCATTTCTAGCGGAAACCAAAGGAATTACGTAAAATTTCATCGAACAATTTGTAATTGAAAAAGAAGACATCAAAACCACTGGCTGTATGGAATAAAATAATATCGACGAGTAATGTACAACGTGCAACAAAAGAATGAACTTCACAATTCTGAAAGAAAGATACCCTACGTTGTGACGAATGTAAAACTTGGTAGTAGTGTGCTAATGATTTCAGACTCCTGAAATGGAACAAATTGCATTTTCAGTAACGAAAAATACAGAATTTTTAAATATTTGAGCAATTTCAATTGGCTTCATGAAATCATTATAAAATTAGTTCCATCCGACACCGAAACTTTTCGAAGAGGTATTACGATGAGTGACGTTTAGCGCGGCATGTAATCACAATAAGTTAATTCGAATAATGCATTCAATTGGAGAGAAGAGGCGGGCATGGCATGTAAAAACTCCTCTTTTTCTTTAAACACACTTTATCAAAATCATTTACCGCCGTGAAGCGTGGTATGTCATAAACACGTTGTCGTACGAACATCTCGTTCCTCTATTCATGGTGATAATCATGATTAGGGAATAAAATACAGGCAAATGAATGACTTACATCTTCCCCGACGGATGAAGGCCCCTCCTGGTAACCGGATGATACGATGTACACGACGACGCTGGACTTAAAATCTTGCGAACTGACAGGGATGACTTCCTGCACCGACCAAAACTAAGAGGTGAAAGAACGACGTGGTGTCCCGCTCGCCTTTAAATAGGGAAGAGCTAGGAAAAGAGGGTGGGCGGAAGGGGGTGAGGGATAAGGGAGGGCGAATGAAAAACTAAAGGGGGGGGAGAACATTTGGGGGAGGAGAAGACCAACTAGGATCGAGCGGAGAGCCATACATGAGAGGAGTAGGAGGGTGAGTAACCGAACGCAAAGAGGGCAGGAGGTGAAGGATGAGGGAGGGGGAGGGAGTAATTTCATGAGGAGAAAGGAGGGTCAGATGAATGCACCGAAGTTAGAGGCGAGACTCCTGGTCACGGTGAGGTTAGAGACGACCAGGTGGGAGGGAAGGGAGGGGGAGGAAGGCGATGACAGGTGATTGCACCGAAATGGCCGTCACGGGGGTCGAATGGGCGCCGCGGAAGAAGAGAACGTCCCCTCTTGCACTCCCTCCGGGCCGTCCCACAGACCAGATAACGGCCTCCCAGTCACCCCACGAGGGCACGCCTCGCTGTGACTCCGAACTCGCCGAAAGTTCGAATACCCTCCAATATTCTTAAAAATCTTCATTAGTTTCATTTCACACCTTGTAAGTACAAATATGTGAAAACTGGAAATACACCTGGGTAAAACACTTTGAATTGATTGGAACAGTAAGGAATTGATTTTGCATAATATATCAAAATTAAATGCTCTTAAAAAAACGAACACTTACAGGAATTCCGATCTACAATAAACCAAGTCAGAAATAAAGCCAGAAGTGAGAAGTAAAAGAATTCGGAAGTTGTTTGCTCGTCCTTCAAAAGGGACTGATTAAGGGAAGAGGGTGGTTGGGATGGGGTGGAAGAGAAAGGAGGGCGAGAGAATGAAAATGGGGGAAGTTTGATCGGGAGAAGGGCGAAGGTACTAAGTAGAACCAGGGTGGGGGTTTGGGTGTGAGGAGACTGTGGGCGAGTATGGGTGGAGGGGTTAGGGATGAGAGGTCATGGGAAGGGAAATTGCAATATACATAAACAAGGAAGGCAGAGGGAGGCCGACCGGGGTTCGAGAGGCTTGGAAAAGAAGAAGTGTTTGGTGAGTGGGCTGATGGCGGAATCCGATTAAGAAGTATCCCGGCGGAATGCCCTTGAAGAGGATCGAATCGGGACCGTGAAAGGACATCACAAATTTACTGCCCTCCCTCCCTCCGGCCAATGTAACAAGGCAGGGCGCGCCCCCCCCCCTTCTCTCCATTAGGGTACGGCTTGCGGTAACTCCGAAGTCGTCTCACTCAGGAATCTACGCCAAAGACGCCTGTTCAAATTGCGCGGTGGCCAATGTTTTCAAAAATCTTAAATATTTAAAGATCTTTCCTCGTTACGCATACGAATGGGTATTGAATTAACGATTTGGAATTTCAAGATCTTGAGAAATACTCGGGACACATCATTCCTGGAATTCCGATATACTAACTCCGACCTCCAACAGACCAAGTGGGGCGAATATCAAACTCACTTGATTCCCTCCAGGTAGCTCGGCAGTTGAAAAGCGAGCTAGGACAACAGCTGGAAAGGGGAAGGATTCGGAAGGGGAGAGTAGGACGGAGAGGGTGGGGCGATACGAGAATGAGAGGGAAGGGTCGGAGGTGGGGGAATACGGATGGGTTGTAGCTGGATATAACCAAGACATTATTCATAAAATACACTTTCTTCCCACCCCTTTGAGTATTCTCATCTCTCTCTGGAGAATTTCTCATTTTTTTAATCTATTGGAAAGCCTGTTGAGCATGTGAACGCACAGAGGACGAGGTCCCTTCGGCATCATTGTCATGCTAGCAGACACTGCACACAGCTGATTTGTTGTCCTAGGATCATAGGTGTGCGTATAGCATTATTTGATGGGAACAGATCCTTTATGGAGATAAGCGGATGAGTGGGTTAAAAGGTTCGCAATTTTTATAAACTTAGCGTTGCTCAGTTTGCATTCACCCCATCCTATCTTAAACTCTGGATCATTAATTATTGACAAAATATTGAAAATATTAGGAATGATTTTTGGTATAACAAGAGGCAGTAGCTCAGGAAAGCAGTATTTTTCAGATTAATAAACTTCCTAGTCTAATGTTGAGTGAATGTAATTGGAATTTAAATGACCGTAAAAAGTGTTCTTTCTTTTCCTTTGTTACTTGCATCCTATTATACATCCATTACGTTCGAATATGCTCCGACAATAGTTCAATGTCAAGTATATTCGTTAGGGTTATGACTATCAATAGACAGGGTGCAATTTTTATAGTATAAATCTAGAGTTAAGGATGAGAAAATTTTCTGTTGGAAGAAAAGCTAATTTAAATCTTAATTCCGAAGAAAATTACGTCGACAATGCGGAGGATGTCAATATTTGGGCAGTTGTTTTTGGTAAACGGAAACCGTGGCCGATAAAATGAGAAGAATCGCGTTGGCGAAGTAAAGAATAAATCAAATCGTCTGACACGAGGTACTCTAGCGAATGCTGTGACCAAAGCGATGCCGTCGTTGATACGACGGGTATTTACGGATGAGAAGTTTTTGTCTTAGAATCATGATAATTAATCTTCAGGTTTCTAGGATATAGGTTTCCCGGGGATCGGTGGAAACGAACTGCACAAAGAGGAGGGCACACTTTCATTGTAGGGCGAATGTGCAAGATATGCGATGCCCAAGGTCGTGACAGAAGGGAGATCGGGAGTGGTCTCGAGGTAAGGGAGGGGATTTAGATTCTCCATTATTTCAAGTCACCACCGACTCTTCCTAAGCCTCGAAAATTCTGTAATCTTCGAACTAGCGAGCCTTGATAATTTGGTAGTCATTAGACAAGTGGTGTCATCCCGGTTGATGCAATTACAATTGATCTTAACATCATGTACTTGCGGGTCCGTTTGAATTAGTGAAAAACTTCATCGAAAAATAAATAAAACCCCATCAAAGGAATAGACCCCAACGAACCATTCCGAAACAAGATTTTTATCGATTTTACTCCGTATTACCGGTGAAGGTCCAATATATGCTCACTTAGTTAAAATACCCTTGATACCTTCGTCAATTGCTCCTTCCAATTCAGATTGGTGCTTATACCCCGCACCCTTACCTTTTTATTCCTCCACGGTTCTTTCTTCAGCTCCGGCCTTCCAACATTGGTTCTGGTACCCCTCGTTCTTCGAAATACGACCTACCGCATCGTCATGCACCACCTGCATCTTCACTGAAAATAATGGAGTAACTGGATTTTAACATTCCTGCTGAATTGTCGGAAGTATATGGGAAAGGAATGAGCCCAACAGTTATCATGACATTTGATATGGTAATATGAACGTTTCCTCTGGCGAAAAATATGTACGAGTTTTCAGTAATAGTTGTACGATTCCCTTCGAGTCCGTGGTGTTGATTGCAGCCATATTATATAGGGCGGGTGCACAGGTGCAGTTGCATACCTACGAAGTATATTCATGGCAAGCAGGAATTTCGAATGCATTTTCCGTGCTTTTAAGTTCTTAAAATTCCGGGTAATTCTAGTGCGAAACTGATATTTTCCGTATTTTTTTAAGGACGCTGTCCGTGCATAATGAAAGGGTTGATTTGGCTCCCCTTTTGTTTTAAGTATTATGTTAATGCGTAGTGCAGGAATCGTGTTGTATGGCATGTCACCGGTTTATTCTGTACAGGTTTAAAACAATAACCGTATTAGATGCGAATGAGAAAGGTGCCACTATTAAAATATGAAATAATACAGCCTTTTAACATGGTAAACTATTTTCCTTTCAAAGAAACGAGGCAGTGAATGTCAAACTCTTGCCGGCAATAAATGCAAGACAAATACAGAAATTTAAAATTTCTGTCGAAATATGAGAAACTTCCGACCCTTCAGTACAGTGTCGGATCGAGAGCGCTTCCTGCTGGCCTTGCCTAATGCCAAGTCCTCCGAGAGAGGTCTTGTACCGCAGTTCGGTGATTACACGTGTGGGAGAAAACATTACGGACGCGGCCCGAAAATTCCACTTTATCTCGTAATCTCGCCGAGACTGAAACATTTTCTAACTTATATCAGCTCATCCAGTTTTGTTACTAAGCCGCTGTAGTATAGCGACTATATCTTCAGCAACGGTTCCTTCCGCGAGAGCTTTTGACAGGCAAGCTTTTAAATAGAGTGTTTCCTTGCAATAAAAAGCAATATGCTAATGTCTAGGAAGAAGACTATTTTACAAAAAATAGCATGATAATTACACTTCCCATTTTCTTATGCAAGCTGATGGGGTGTAAACAGTCATAAAATAGAACCGTTTGGTGCTACAGTTGTGTCAAGTGTGTGGTTTGTCATATAATTGTTAATTTGTCAATTTATTGTGTCGTCAAACTAACACAGGAAAGATTGATACGTCTCTATCAATTAATTATACGTTGCACATCTGACGCAATGTAGCAGATATTAATGCAATTGATCGACGCGATTGTTTTATGCCCGATGGCAATGTTACAGTGGTTTATTTTAGCTTGCGCAACATATTCCGACGTGAAAATTATCAACTGATTACAGACGGTTCGAACATGTATTCACTGCAGCAGCGACTTGGAACGTATATATGCAATACGCGAAAACAAGGTCCTATTATGAATTTTGTTGAAAGTTTTCCACGATACAGCTCTGTCAGGGAAAAATAGTGGAAATATTAAAAAGGAGTGCTTTCCACAACACTGATTACATTGAAACTTTCATTCCGAATGTAAAATGGCACAACCAGTTACGATTTCCTCTAGTTTTCAAAATTCGGTATGTCAAAATAAAGACCAGAATTTATCGCAGTTTCATCCCTAAAATGCCACTGGGAGGCAATTCTGGTGGTGGACTGTTTGAAACGGTAAGCTCAAAACCAATAGCAGGTACACGATGTCTATATATGACAGTAGCAATTGAGGCAATGGGTCATCGATTAAGAATAAGGAACTTAAACAGGTATACCGTGTCGGAGATAACGCGAAGTGGTAGATTTTGGTCTCGGAATGAGAATCCAACGTAAGGAAATTGACTTTCTTCGGCAATCCATGCAATATGGGAGAATATCTTGACTCATTACACCCACTCAAAAAATCGAGAAAGAAGGTGTCTTACATTTTGCCATATGTCGTGGTTCTTTCGCAGTAAGGGTACCTTATTTAGAAACATGGTACCGCAATGTTAAATGACACAAACATTAATATATATTTAAAAGTTATTAAATTTGATGAAGACCGACTCAAAAGTTTTCAACGAATGAGTGAAATGGGTGAGCGAACAAGTAGACAACCATATTCTTGAATCTCTGTTTACAGTCCAATGTCAACTAAGTATGCAGATAGATGCAAAGCCTCATGTTCACATTATATGGGGTTAAGGCAAGGATGTTCAGAACAGACATAACCGTTACCGGGAGTCTTGTGTTTTGGTCAACAGGTACGCCCAGACGAGTAACATCTCTGGAAAAACCGATCCCCAGATATTTAATCATCGATGGCAGTATGGGAAGGCGTCCCACTAGGCAAAAAAAATAACGATAAAATGTATAATTTTCATTTGCTTTTAAATGCCACAGCGTAGGGAAAGCATTAGGAACAAATCATGGTATATTACGATAAAAAAAGATCCCGAAAGGCTCTTACCTTTACGTAACAGTCCAGTTGCGATGGAGACGGGTTACGCGATCTTTGCGGGTAAGGAAACAAAATGGTTAAATATACTTCCACCCACAGTAATACGAAACTGTACAGAAATGACAGTACTGTCAATGTAACATTCAAAGGGAATGAGAATGAAGGAAGAAGTTGGGAGAAGGAGAGAAATGTAAAGATTGCACGAGTTTCCTGTTGCTGACCCAAAGAGGTATCGCGCACAGCTCGTTGGAACCCATTTTCCGGCATTCGTCAAAAGGTGAGAACGAAGGCCGATGGCCGGTCCATCACGTCCCTCCTGCAGAAGCTACAGAGAGGTACGTCCTACTGGTACCATGTTACAGCGGTCCATTAAAACAGGAATCCGCTGCCTTCGGAAAAGATTCAGTGGAAGGAACGTGAAGAAGGATGATTGATAATGGAACAGAAGGAAAGAGAGCGATGGGATGATGCAATATAAAAAAATATTAAGGACAATCCACGTGTCATTAATACTTTCTTATATAAATACAATTAGAGAGTTATTTTAACGCCAGCATATCATTGTGTTTCACAAGGATAAGTGCGCCTGACACAGAGTGTATGCTATTTCTAAGTTAATGCCGTACCCCAGTCACTTTAAATGTCCTGCCTAATTTGATCGCCTAAGAGTCACTTTAATTCACCCCCCATTTCTCTAAGTGCATTGGTGCGTCCCTTAAGCCCCATCGGGGGCCCTACCGCGAGGATGGAGGCCTTGTCTCGAGCTAAGGGGGATCCTACACACTGCACCTGTATCGAAGGGAGGGAGGGGAGGGAGAGGAGACGAATCCTTACCGTGGTTACATCTGCAAGGTCCAACGGCGGCAGATCGTACTCCATCGACGATCCCTCGGCGCACACGCACACATCACAAACACACTAGCACAATTCACTAAAGGAAAGCACCATAATGACCATGCACCACGCACCACTATCACTAACACCAGCACCATTGCCTCTCGCCAACAATTGCTGGGGTCACCGTGGCAGATGCCTTCCTCTTCGCCGGAACTGGTGGGCTCCGTTTAAGCAGACTGTTCTGTGTATTGTCTGATTAAATGCCTTGTATATTGAGGGTTGACGGTGATGTTTGTCTCGTGTACATAAAGTTTATCGCAATATGTATGACAGATTCAAGATTAATGAAGTAATAATTGACAAAACAACGTGAATTCGTCTAGGAATATCCGCTGACGATGAAACAATTTATGAATTCTCCCATTTGTGCCATGGAAGGACAAAAAAAGGTGCCCTTGACAATGGCGAAGAAGGTCTCGATAGTCTTGCAAATGCTTCAACTAACACAGCATGGAAATTTTACGATGAAAATGCATTTGCCCGTTTAATATGTTAGAACTTCAGGTTACAGTGTTAGACGGCGTGAATACTCGTGATGGCGGGAGTAAAATGGAAAGCAACCATCGGATGCATGGCATTGGTGTGTCGATCGGGACAGCGACACTAATGGTGAATGGCAGCTGAAAGACGTGCCAGTGAAGCTAAGAGAATTAAATACGTCAAACACCAATAGGGAGGAAAAGTGAGACTGAATTTATAATAAACAATGTTCGTTACGCACCATTGGGAAATAATAGGCAGAATTTCTTGATTGGATGAGAAATGGCGGCCAACAATGACTGAGAAGAAATGAAAGAAGTCTGCTAAATACTGAGCAGCAATCAGGCGAATGGTCGACTCTCCAACCACGAGTGGAAGAGAAAATCTGTAACACTGTTGCCGTGCCAATGAGTGGCTGAGAATTTGTTTGCTGCTAACTGGAAGGGTTAATGACTCATCAAGTTAACCAGGCCATTTTGACGATATCCATAGGTGTTACGTAATATTTAAACGGAAAATTTGTAATGGAAAGAGAAGACACCAAATCCACTGGCTCTATGGAAAGAACAATTTAGAAGAGTGCTAAAACACGTGCAACAAACGAAAATGTCACACTACAGAAGGAAAAAACCCAAGGTTGTGACTAATGTAAGATGGTGTCGTGATTTGTTACTCCTGAAATAGAACAAACCTCGTTATAAACAACGAAAAATAATTTTTTTTAAATATTCTACCAATGTCAATTAGCTTAATTAAATCATTATAACATTTGTTCCTTTCGAAAATAAAACTATTGGAAGAGTTCATGCGACGAGTAACGTTTACCGCGGTACACAATGTCATGAAGTTGATTCGAAATATGTATTGGGTTGGAGCAATGGCGTGGGCATGGTATACAGAAATTGTTAATTTTCTGTAAAAGATGAATAGAACTTATTTACCGCCGTGAAGCGTTGTCTGTCACTAACACGTAGTTGGACGAACATCGCTCCACCCTATTCCTAGTGATAACCATAATTTGGGAATAACACACAGGCAAATGAATGACTTACATCTTCCTCGATGGATGAAGGCCCCTCCTCGTTCCCGGATACGATGTACACGACGATCTTGGACTAAGAGTCTTGCGAGCTGACACGGACGACTTCCTGCACCGACCAAAATTAAGGGGTGAATCGCCTTTAAATAGGGTAGAGCTAGGAGAAGAGGGTGGGCGGAAGGGGGTGAGGGATAAGGGAGGGCGAGTGAAAAACTGAAGGGTGGGAGAACATTTGGGGGAGGAGTAGACCAATTAGGAATGAGCGAAGAGCCATACATGAGAGGAGTATGAGGGTGAGTAACCGAAGACAAAGAGGATAGGAGGTGAGGTGAGGACGAGGGAGGGGGAGGGAGGCACTAATCAAGATGGAGAAGAAAGAAGACAAATCTATTGCACCGAAGTTAGTGGCGAGACGCCCGGTCGCGGTGAGGGTAGGAATGACCGGGAGGGAGATAAGGGTGAAGACGATGGCTGATGATTGAACCGTAATGACCGTCACTAGGGTCGAATGGGTGTCGTGGAAGAAGAGAACGACGCCTCGTACGGCCCATCCCAACGGCCAGATCACGACCACCCAGTCGCCCCACGAGAGCACGGCTTGCGGTGACTCCGAACTCGCCGCTGGTTCGAATACCCTCGACTCGTTCCATTTGCGACGGGGCCAACATTCATAATAATCTTCATTAGTTTCATATCTTTCCCTGCAAGGTATTGGCCTGGGTTTTGCGTAATAGATGAGAATCAGAAGCTATAAAAATATATATAAAATTACAGGAAATCCGATAAACTAATTCCGATCTGCGACAAAGCAAGTCACAAAAAAGCCATAAGAATGAAGTAAAAGAATTCGGAAGTTGTAGTGGCTCGTCTTTCAATAGGGAATAGCTGGGGAAATGGGGAGGGCAGGAAGTGGTGAAAGAGAAAGGGGTGCGAGAGTATAAAATTGGGGGAAGAGGATTGAATCGGCACCGTGAAAGAACAGAACGATGTATAGTCCACTCCATCCTTCCGTCCTTGCCGCAAGCCAGGGCACGGTCTCCCATTCGCCCCATTAGGGTAAGCCTTGCGGTCTCTCCGATTTTGTCGCGCGTTGAAATCTCGCCAAGCCCCCGTCCCCGCCCGTTCAAGTTTCGCGGTGGCGATATTTCCAAAAATATTTATAGTTTAAGATCGATCCATGAAACGCCTACGAATTGATTTTGAAGAAAAGTTGAGTTCTTTCATGTTCTTAATAAATACTCTGGACATATGATTACTGGAAATCCAATAAACTAATTCCGACCGCCAACAGACCAAGTCGGACGGATATCAAACTGACTCGATTCCCTCCATGTAGCTGGGGAATTGAAAAAGCGAGTTAGGAGGAAAAAAGCTGGGAAAGGGAAGGACTCGGAAATGGAAGTTAGACGGAGAGGATCCGGCAATACGAGAATGCCAACGAAGACTTGGGGGTGGGGGAATACGGTTGGATATATCCATGGCATTATTCATAAAAAAATCTTTCTTCCCACCCATTGGAGAGCTATTAAACTGATGAGCGTATTGAAATCAAAAATGGACGATGATGAACTGAAAAAAAAGCTTGTCGCAAACTGTAATCTGGAAGATAATCGAGGGTGAAGCACGCAGAAGAGAAATAATAAGGGTGTTCCAACTATTTAGCAAGTGGAGCAGAGTTGGGTAATTCATTTAATAAATAAGGTCGAAGAGCGATCAAGCTTTTGTTAGCCGGTAATTCAAGAAGTCCCAAGCAATGTTGAACGCATTAGAAAATTAGTGTGATAGTTATAGGATTGATTAATGCACTAAAAATTAAGATTACGTTATTTGTGAACAACGAAGGCTAAGTTAAACCCAAGCATTCAAAACTAGGGGGTAAAAATAGAACTGGGGGATCAGTTAAGCTTACTTGGACGTGCCTTGGGCCGAAATAATTAGAGACTGAATCCAAATTAATAATGCTTTCGCCAGCAAACTTTACATAAGATCAGAATAAATTCAAATGATGGAGCTAGACAGATTATATTCTTCGTAACCTAGTAAGCTGTTATTATTATATGCAGTCATTAAATATAGTATGAATTACAGATTCAAGTGTGATGTGGTGGAACTGTTCCATAGTAACAGAGACGAAGACTATTACAAATTTCCACTTACTATTGAAAGGAAAATTGTCATAGTCTTCGTTTCTGTTTTTCAGTCATTACTTGATTATTCTTCTCCCAAGCAAACCGTCTCGAATGTATCATATTTATTTTATGCTGAAGATGCTAGATATATCACGATTACATTTTAAAGATTACGTTAGAATGAAGAAGTTCTACATGGGACATAAATGGAAGCTTGAATTGCGTCACTTCCCTTCCTGCTTATCAGATTATATCTCGTATTTTTTATTCAAGCTCTGGGATATATGCAAATATTGATTGAAATTAATTCACTGCTCTATGTAAGAGGTGAAAACGAATAGTGTGCTCCTCGTATTTTGTGATACGTTTCAGTATGTTTTAAATTTTAGTCTTTAAATTGAATGCAAAATATGTACATTAGTGGAAGACCTAAGGATTTATTTCTCGGGTGTAATAACAATCATGGACCATTTTTGGAATTTTCTGTTGAAGTGTTGTTTTAAACAATAGCATAGGAAAAAATGGTCGATTTTCAATCATCTTGCGCAGATCGAATTAGATGAAAACCAATGAGTGTACATTTGTTGTTAAGGTTGTACTGCGTATGCATCGAGGTGTTTAAATATGCCACTAATCTGCGTGGAAAGACCAAGGGAGAATGTAAATTTAACAATTAGATTGGCAATTAAAGTGTGTGATTTGTTAGATATTCCCGTTAATCATTATCAATGTATTAGTACTATCTGTTATCTTATTTTGATAATCAATGTAATTATAATTGCCTAATGGTGGGACAAATGAATTAAATGAAAATACAGACTGCAATACCAGTGACAATCCATGTATATTTCTTGATTTTGCCGTAAAAATTTACCTGAATACAATTTTTAAATGATTATTATGATTCTGTGAAATACTGCCTACATTATCTTTGGACATGACCTCCTCTTAAGGTACTCTTAGTTCCAGACATACGTAGCTTGCATAATGCTCTAATGACCATGATATATAGAATTTTTCTGAAGTGAATTGTACGATTGTCCTTTGACTTAAAAAGAACTGATGGTATCAATGATATGCCATAATAATTAACTCAGGTATTGCGGTATTCTCTAATTCTACATATTTCCTCACCATCAGGGATGTAATCCCCTAGCACAGATCTATCACAGTGTGGATGTTTCCTGCTTGTGCTTAGCACAGATGGCATAGTAAATATGATTGGAACATGCATTGTGCAGAATAGGTAGAAACTGTTCAGTGCAGGGGGATTATCAGAAGGTACCAACTATTACAGCATATGTTCAGGTGTCATTTTTCAATTAAGAGAACCGTCTGAGAGAGAGCTTCTCGGGCGGTCTGTTTAACTATTTTGAATTCCCGCAAGTGACTCCCGCAGTCTCTTGAAATTATATATATTGCAATTTGAAAACGCCCTATCATGAGAGGACCCCCTATCATGGACTTCAACCTAAGCGTGATGGAAGGGCTTTTGCTTTCCGATGACCCCTTGATTTGTGATGGTAAGAGCCATTATAATTGCCCCTGCCAGCACAGTTGCTAAGACGCCTGTCTGAGCCCATTTGTGCAGCCAGTGATGCAGGTTGACTGATGGTGTCACATTAAGAATAATATTAAGGAAGGTAGCGGGAAGCCAACTCAATTCTTAATCCCATGCTTTTCATGACGGACAGTATAAAGAAAATGAGTGTTGGTAAGTCCGTGATTCGGGTCAATCTGCTGAGTGTCGTGCCTGGCGGCGGGATAGGCCAGTTTTCGGCAGTCATCAACTTACCAAACCCTTGGATAGCAAAACTGAGAGCAGCAGCACAGAAGAAGACCGAATCATTTATCATAGGAACTAGGAACGTGAAGACAATGTTGAGGACTGGAAAATAAGAGAATATAAAGAGACAGATGGATAGAGGAAATATATGTAGATGTTTCAGGTCTATGCAAGGTGATATTAATGGATAGCGGGGATTACTGAAATGATAGTTATAGAATAATTTACAGCGAAGGGGATGAGACAATTCATGCCTTCCACCTATTAGAGAGGGGCAACTTTTACTCATTGCAATCTGGACAAAATAATCCCATTGTTTAAAACGCTTAAAAATCGTGCGAGTAAGCGAAAAGGGATGTCCAGGAAACTTCTCAACAAAAAGTAAAATTGCAACGAGAGGTCACCGACGAACAAAGCCAATAGTAGTCTGCTCGCGATAACCTGGCCAACACTCGCTTGTCTTCTTGCGCAATAAGGTCGTCCAGTCAATTTGCGATAGCGTGAAAGATGATGTTTGCTCTGGGAGGGCAATGCTGAAATGGGGCAGAGAGGGAAAAAGAGAGTAGTGGAGAGGAAAGTTCAGGTTTAACTCTTACACCCGAATAGGCGAGCTTGTTCCCATCTGTTTGATTTCATCAGAAAATAAGCCATTTTAAAGTTATTTGAGGTTATACGACACTCGTACAAGTATTCCGCTCTCTTTTTCTCGGCGAAATCATTATTGTATCGAATTTGTACCTTTCCCGAAAGAAAAACAAAAAAAGCACATTTAAGTTTGATGGAAGCGTTATTCAACGGTATCATCTACAGCTGATTTAAATTAATTTTTTCCTGAAATTAGATTTTACTTTTCTTTAGTACCCCGCGAGCCATCACTAGGGTGTGCGGCGGAGGGTGATTACACACCAGACTTCCCTTGACCCAAAACACCTTTCCCTCCTACAGCGGTCCGGCAAACATTTTGTTTTGATCCCTTATCGTTGGTGGGAAAAATTACGTCTCCTTTCTATTTCTTCTGCAATTGATCTCTCCAATGTAATTGACATCACCTCTCCTGCCGTGAAACGATGGGACTAGTAACAGAAATACGCCAACTAGAATGATATTTTTTTTATTAAATGGAACACAGGTTTCTAAACCCTTTTGAAAGGTTTTAAGTTCTTGGACAATTCCGGGCGATAATTTCGTACGTCAACATTGGGCCAACGACGCTCTTTGGTGATAGAAGCTCCTAAAGATATTCTTCATTAAAATTATTGAAACAATGCAGTAATTAATCTATGGTAAGATTTTAGGCCCGTACCGAGAGTAGGGTCAAGTCTTGCACTCATTAGTCGTGATCGCTTGTGCTTCGTACTGAGTGTGGAAAAAAGCCTCACTCGAATTCGAAACTTCCTTTGTTTGATCGACAAAAGCAAAGGGAAACTTTGCCCTCTTCGCGTAGACTACCTTCGAAAAGGAGATAAAAATCCATGCTGCATTCTCACCATTGTCTGTCACCCTTGTCCAAAATTAAGAGAGTTAGTGAAATGGCCCACACCAACGTCCCCCCATTTACTTGTGTCAAATTTACGTACAGCAGCCCTTACTCCGTTTGGAACGGCAGCGTACTCAGTTGGGGAATCGGCCTGAACCAAACTCGATCGCTGCGTTTGCCATGATCGAATGCACCCGCGCTCATTGAAATCACTCTCACCCCTCCACTTATTTCCCCTCCCACATGCGAAACCATTGGATAGGCCAACGTAAAAGGACCTTCACCCCAACATCCCCCTCCCTCCTCCTTCACTCATTTCAACATTCCAACGAACGCATCGCCCAGGCCATTTGGAGTAGAGTTTCCCCCCCCTTTCATTCTCCCCCCCTCTCTCGTCGTACCACTCCACCCTCACAACCCCTCCCTGTCCAAGGCGGGCGTTATAGCCTCCCATTACACTTGTTCCCTCTCTGCCACTTCCCGTGCCCATATCTTCCAGCTCTTCATTCCGTGCCATCTCGCCATTCACCCCATTTCGCCGATTTGCCTTCATTGGTTTCTTCTGTTCCTGACAGCCTTCTTTCTCTTGAGTCGGAGTGGAGGCCTCTGGAGGCATGCTGTTCGTGGCTGAGGAGAGAGGACGAGGAGTAAATGTCGGAGTGAGGAAAGATTGTGCCTCTGCGGTTGGTCGATGAAATTACTGGACCCTGCTTCGCGTATTCCAGGTGGGTTTGAGTAATTTTCAACCAATCTCCCGTGGATTTATATCTTAGTGATGGATTCGAAGGAATTTTTTGAAAGAGGGCGATGATTTTACAGCTCAAGATGAAACCTCTTAGCCCGCGTTTAACTCTAGAATCCAGTGAATGGGAACATACAAATCCAATCTCTGTTCTATAATATCATTTTCCACAATTTATGTGTACCACATAATATTCCTATTTTAATTTCAGATTGCTCCAAATATATCGATCCGGATTTTGTACACTTAACAGAATGTTGATTTTCGATGTTGTAGTCTACCACGTCGCATTATTCTATTAGGAATATTAATGTAATACTCACCAAATGTTTGGAGCAGTTATTCGGCAAGGAAAGATTCACGCAGTTAAGTTAAAATTTCTTCTTTGTGAAGATAATTACTCCTAGTCTAGTAATATATGTAATTTCAAAATGATTCCACGTAATTATGACTTGGTAAAAACTTAGTAACTTGTAACAATCGTTACATAACATCAAAATATTTAGGATGTTTTTTCATTCTTAGTTACTAGCCAAATAACATGACTTCAACGAAGAGGTACAGGTTGGTGTGACAGCAAGTATATTGGCTTCTCATGCTGAAGGCCTGTGTTCAAATCACAGTGGTGGTATAACTTTTGTAAGATATCCTTATTCCCACTTGGGTACCATATGTTAAAATGGAATAGTCCATCCATCAAATGGAGCATTAAATTGTGTGACACCTTGGTGTCTTTCTCTCATAGTAGACAAATTCTGAAAATGGTGTTCTCTCCCCATCCCCAGATTGATATCCTCATTTTTCGTTGTCATGGAGAAGAACCTACTGTGTTCTTCAAATGTTCTATGAGATTTAAAAAGAAATATTTCGGATATATATGGCAGGTCTGAGATGCATCACATCCAGTGTGCCTATCTGTGCAAGATATGCAGCTTCTTCTTCACCAGAACTCTTATCAGCCCAAATGTACAGAGTGATAGCTAGTGCCATGCTTTTTACCATTCCGCAATACTGTTATAACTATGTACAAAGTATTTTCACATTATTATGCCATCTTCAGGTTTATGTGACCACATGTGAACAAATGTGCATTCTACTACAGGACTATAAATACAGATTCACATACCAAATATAAATGGGAGAAGTCCTGGCAAACATTGTAATCTGTATGTTGTTATTCCTAAAATTAAAAAGTTTAAAAATGGTAAATTAACTTCAGATTTGTATTGAACAATTTAGTGAAAAATTTTCAAATCTTTCTTATCATACTCATGATATCAATCTTTATTTGAAATTCTTCCTTTTTTTACTTAATTTATTCTTATTTTAACTTTACCAAATTCATTTAACCATCCAGTCCTGATGCCATGTACAGAAAAGTAAAAATAATCGTTCAACCACACAGGTCAACAAATGGTGAGATTTTTTAATGAAATTTTCCTAATTCCATAACTCATTGTTTAATTTTATCTTTGTTGCCTTGACCCACAAATTATTGATGTGGTTGAAGGATACTTTTTTTTAATGCCAAACTCCCCCAACCTGCCACCCTTTCCAGAGTTGTACTTTTCTCAGATCTTAACTAGAAATAAGATTGATGGACCAATCTTACACCAAGCTTAGAATGGACTCCACTTTGGAAGAAACTGTTTTTTTATGTCTGCAGCATCTACTATTCATCTTCAGCTCTCAACTGAAAGAAGTCATGCTCTGATGTGTGCTACATCACATGAGGTCTGCTGAGGTAGGAGGAGGGACAGAGAAGAGAGAAACATACACACTGCAGGTAGTGACGTAAGCTATTTAAAATCTTTATATATTTTAACCCTTCTGTGGAAATTTGGAGGAATGACTTCACAATGTTGGCAGTCCCTCTACAATAAGTAGTGAGCATTACATGTAGTTAGTGGTATGTCCCACAGCCAAAGATGACTATTTGTTCTTCAATAAATTTAATATTATTATTAAATTTTAATTGAGTTTTCTTTTTTTCTTAATCAAATGAATCTTTCAATCGAAGAAAAACTTTTCCAATTCAATCTCATATTTCCCTTAAACTGGTTGGATGCAAGTCATCTACCATGCTCTGTGATATGAAGTTTCCTTTGAGCCTTGGCATGGTGTGGTACGGTCTTTTAATTTATTTTAAAAAGCACAATGAAACATATGTTGAGGGAATGTGGTTGTTTTTTCTCAATTAGTTCGAGGATGTTTGGTGCCCTTGTTCTAAGGAATAAGGAGTTGATTATGGTTAGTTAAATTTATAAAATGGTTAAAATAATCAGTTATATAAAATTCAGTGGCCATCAAGGACCCATAGTGATGATGTGGAGATGGTCTCTCTGATTTTCCTTAGTTTTGACCATTTGATTTTTCACTTTCATAAGTTGGTGAGCATCCTCTGTTTAAACCCTTAATTAAATTGTAAAATTTCTGTGGCTTATATGATGAGTTCAAGTTGGAATCAGCTCTCAATGGCCATTAATTTTGCCTCTCCAAGTTACATGCTGAGAAAAGGCCACTCAGCACATACTATGCAATTGCCAAAAATGAGATTTCCTTGTATTTTCAATGTCTATGGTGTGTTATTGAAAATGAGTAGAGTTCTGCATGAATGGACAATGTAACGCTTAGCTCATTAATATTTCACTGTGCAAATGTCTCCTGGGATATTTTTAATTATAAAATTCTTTAGATTAATTGCACAACTGCTTTCAGACCAGATAGACTAAAGCAGTGTTTCCATTGCTTTGGTCTAGGATGCACCAGGATGACGATTTCATCATTACACCTTAAACCCTTACGCTACCTATTTTCTTACCTCTGTATCAGCCCCAGCCACCTCTCTCCACATCCTTCTTTCAAATCATTGCTTTTTTCTTACAACTTGCCTATTTTTCATTTCCTTGTTTTTCTTGGTCATATAGTCCAAGAAATTCAATTTGCCTGCTGTAGAATCTCACTGAAAGGTAATCTATAATGAACAAGATATTTTCTCTTTCAAGCAATGTTTTCTGTCACCCTCATGTCTGGAATGAAGGAAATGATTAAATTTCTATTACTTTGTTTGAAATTCAATATTATTAACAAACTCCACTCTTACGGACATTTATGCAGACTTGCCTGTAGTGAAAATTAGTATACCTTTTCTGAGTTGAGGAAATTATTTAATCGTACTTACCCAAAGGAATCATTGACATACAAATCAGTTATGTCTAAAGACTCTAAAGATACTCTGGTTCTCAAGGACCCATTAATTGTGATCTCAAATCAGGCTTGAAGTGATTATGTGGGATTGCCTTTTCTTCTTTCTCTCATTTCACTCCTAAGGGGAAAAAGAGTTCTTTGTTAATTCCAGCAATACTTGTGTTGGATATAGCCTCCAATAGTGTTGTTAAATGATTAAGCACTGAAGTGTTGTTTCATTTGAGTAGTTCAGAGTTTGAGGGACATGACCCAAGCTATTTTGGTATAAGGAGGAATGGAGAAGGCAGAAGGGAAGGTGGAAGACTAGTCATAGAACTTTGGAGGAACCAAATGGGATGTATTTGGCAGGGCACCTACACTTTTATCACCCATTATTTTTCTCCATTTCTTCCATTTCTCCTTTCTCTTGCATTTCCTGTCTTCTCAAAGCCCTTCATCACCACAATTCATCGTGAGAATATTGGTGATAGACAGTGGATTGGTGCTGTTTGGTGTCACATCAATTGGATTACTGCAAGGAATATGATTATGATATATTTTCATAATGACTTTTTGGCAGAGAAAAGTTTAGACTTTAGATTTCTAATATTGTTGGGAGTTATGAAGATAATTTCTCTGGACAACCTTGTTCTACTGGATACTAGTAAATTTCTACTAGGTAAGCAATTAAATAAAAATTTCAATGAAAATTAAAGAATTGACCTGCATGAGCAAGGGTATTTATAGTATTTTAAAATGTTTTTTGCCATCAGAGTTAAAATTCAACAAGGTCTGTTTTTGAAATTCATTGCTATTGTAGCATTGTGATAGTTATGTCATGGTTATAACTTGTCTTACAGTGGTAAAAAGTCACTTGTTGCGGTTGCACGCGGGCATTATTTGTGGCAATGGTGTTGAATTTTGGAAGGAAGTGGGACTCATTCTCAATATTCAGGTATATAGTATATGGTAAGAACTTCACTTATTGTTCAGTGACAAGAGCTTCAGCCAAGGGATTATTATTAGGTAATCTACTGGTAAAGATAGGTTCTTGGATGGACACAACTATCAAATAAACATTTTGTAACTCCAAACAAAACCCAATTCAGCTACCTAATCTACATCAGGTCCCTCTTCATCTCTGTGTACTTCTTTCCTCCCTTCATCCCGTCCAACATCCCAATTCTGTTCCTTTCCTTTCCATGTTTGCCTGACATTCTCCCCTCTATTACCTTCTTCAATATTCCGCTACCGCTCAATATGCCTTTCATCCATTTTTCCTGCCTCCATAGGATTTCTCTCAACAAATCCCACTCCTTGCTCACCATATCCAGTACTTCATTTGCTCTCCTTTTGGTCCATTCCACATTTTCCATTCTTCTCCACACCCACATTTCAAAAGCCTCCAATCTACGTCTATCCTCCTGCTTAAGTGACCACGTTTCCGGGCAGTAAATAGCTATGCTCCATATCGAAGTTTTTACGAGCCTTCTCTTAACCTCCCTACTCAACATCCCCATCATTAACTCCCTCCTCCTTAAGAAAGTATCCTTGCCTAGCGCAATTCTTCTGCTTAAGTCCTTACTACTTGGACCATGTTGGTTCAAAACACTTGCGAAATACGTAAACTGTTCTACCTGCTCCATTTTTTCTCCTCCTATTTTAATATTTAGCTTAGCCTTTTTCTTTCTGGAAAATCGCATAACCTTTTTTCATTAACATCGATTCTCATCCCATATCTATCACACTGAACCTCCAATTCACTCAGCAATACTTGCAACCCCTTGGCTGACAGAGCAACTAATGCTTGGTCATCAGCAAACCTAACCGATTTTACGAATTCCCCTCCGACTTTCATTCCTACCTCCAGTTCTTCCCATGCCTCTTTAATCATTTCCTCCAAATATACGTTGAACAGCACCGGTGACAATGGGCAACCCAGCCTTACACCTCTTCCTAACACAGCCTATCCGGACTCTCCGTTCCCCACTTGCACCTGAGCAGTCTGAGACATGTACAGGTTGAGGATCAGTCTCCTCTCCCTCCAATCCATTCCTTTTTTCTGCAATATAAGCATTAATTTTTCCCAATTCACTCTATCAAATGCTTTTTCGAAATATATGAAACGGGCAAATATTTCCTGGTTGTATTCTATATTACTCTTGATTAGTGATCTTATTACTGCAATGGCATCACGTGTCCCTCTTCCCTTCCTAAACCCAAACTGATCATTCCCTAAGTAATCATTTGCCTTACTCTCTATCCTTTTGTTGATGATCCTGAGAATAACTTTAGATGTGTGGGATATCAAACTTATTGTTATGTAATCCTCACATGATCTAGCCTTGCCTTTTTTGGAATAGGAACTAACACCGATCTCACATAATCTTCCGGCCAGATTCCTTCTTCATAGATACTACGAATCAGTCCATATTGGGCCTTCTTCCTGCAATTTCCTAAACATTTCAACAGTTCTACAGGTATGTTGTCTACCCCCATGGCCTTATTTGCTTTCATCTCCTTAAATGTCCTTTCTATTTCATCGTTGAGTATGCCTGGACCTAAGCTATCTTCTTCTACGTCATTATCCTTTTCTATGTCTAACCTGGTTGGCCTATGTTCTTTGCCATACAGTGTTTCTATATATTCCTTCCATCTCTCCTGGATTTTTCCTGGTTCAACTATTATCTTACCCCACTTATCATTAACTGTTAGCACAGATCTTGCCTTTTTACTTCCCGATAATAACTTAACTTTGCTGTATAGCGCACCCATTTTCCATTTCCTCTCATTGCGTTTTCCCTCATTTTTCTTTCAACCAAGGGATATCAAAGTTTAATTCATGCGAACCTTGGGTTACTTCCTCATGCGATACCCTCAGAAGGATATAAATGTCATTGAAATGGTAGCTTTTTGATACCTGAAGAATGTCAAATATGGTAACTGTGGCAATGATAAGTTTCATCTGTTAATCTTAAGGCAATGTTCAAACCAATGGTCCCAATTACGAACGAGGAGAGATTCTCAAATGTATATTTGAAAATGATAATAGAAAGTAATGCAATGAAATTAAATGGGTGGACCTGTAGGGGGTTAAAGTGTTTCTTTCATATCAGACTATAATTTCTACTTTCTATGCGAGAAACTGCATCATTGATCTGACATCAACACCTTGCATTTCTTCTTTTAGGCTGATTTGATAAGAGAGATCTCCTTAAATTAATAAATGTTGTTTGTACCTTGTTTGAAATTCATGCAATAGATAAAATACGATTAGATCATTCTTTGAGCCAATTCTGGTTTCCCAGGGAGATCTGGTTGACTGAAAATAGCAAATGTGAGAGAAACAATTATTTGTTAACTTATTCAAATCAGTCCATAATGGTCAATGAAGGATTTCAAATGAAATGGTGCTTTCAAATATGCGCATTTGATATGCAAAATTTTGTTCTTAATCATCGTAAAAGGTGTCGTTTACAGAAACTGAGTTAGTCAGCTTTCAACTAATTTCTTCCAACATTTGTGATAATTGTCATAATAATAATCGCCCACCAATACTAACCAAGCAGACCTTTGGGTTGATTACTGTGATTTTGTTTTGGTGTATATCAGCATGGTGCCTATCATCCAAGTATTTAGTGGTTTTTCAAAATGACTTGAGTATGCTTTTGTTTTTATAGCTAATAGATTAATCCCTATTTGATGTAATCCAACCATTAACATGAAACATGTAAATAAAGAATTTTCCTACATATCTATTTATGGAGTAATGAAATGTTTTCAATAATATTGAACAAGCAGACATTCATTTTTTAACTGCCAGAAACCAGCTGCAACCAACAAACCTAATGAACAGAGAGGTAGGTAGGTGGCTGTGGTTGAAAATATGAATTCAGCTGATTAAACGGATTTATTGTGTTGACTTATTCAAATTGGAAAAACAGTAAGTAAACAGAGTTGTGTGACGAATGTCTTATTGTGTGGTCCTTGGAAATCGTCCTTTAAGACCCATTAAACCCAAAGAGCCTTAATTGCTCATTTGTGTGTAGTACAATTTTCTATCCCCTTTTTTCTAAGTTACTTTCTCAAGGTTGAAATTCTTGATCTTCCAAATGGAAAATTGAATCAGAATGAGGTGAAATGAAATATGAAGACCATTGACTATATTTTGAAATAGTCTAGCATTAGCCACCACTACTTAGTCACATTCTTTTGTTTTGGCAAACAAGTTCTCAAAAAAATTCTCATTAAATTATGATTATAATACTTCCATTGGTAGAAGACATTATCTAGATCAGTAATTGCCAGGTAAATCTCTTTCACTAAATTGCTGTTAATACACAGTTTTGATCAACAGTTACCCGATGCATAATCCTTGCTTTGATGTCGGATTCCATAAAAAAATCCACCCCCCTACTTTTATCTTTTAATTTTAAATTTCTTGGTATCTCATTGTGATTTGGTTGCTACATTTTCCTGTTTTTTTTAACATAGGTGGAAAAAGTTAATAATCTACCATTAAAGTTAGGTTTATGATGAAAACCAGATGCCAAATTCATATATTCATTCAAAAGTGACAACTTCCTTGACTCAACTGAACAACCCAACATCCAACACTACAATAGATCCCTCGTAAATTATGCCTACCTCTTCATTCCATGAGGTGTGAAATGCCTCTACCATTATTACCCCTTCCTTGCCTAATATTCTCCCATCCATTACAATTTGCAGAATCACTCTGTGAATTAATAGGCCTGCATCAACCTTTCCTACCCAATTATTCCCATTATACAATGGAAAGCATAGGTAATAGTTTTTCTATGAGCTGATGTTAAAGTAAATTATTCCTTCTACTTTTTGTGTGGACAATAAAGGAACCTTTTTTATATGTACTTGATTAAAATTTGGGTGAAAGGCAAAGAAACAACATTGGAGATGAGGTAATATTATATGTGGAATATCAGGACATATTTTTGTCACACCCAAGGGGTGTACAGAAACACTTTTGTTTGCTGCATTGTTTAAGAAAAAATGAGGCTTGATGAGTTGACAATTTTATTGTATAATTTTGAAATTAATAAATATTTTGAACATATTCTTGCACAAATGATTCTTATAATTAAAATATTGACTATGAATGCAGAAACAAAGCGCATGTGAAAGTTGCAACCAAGGCAGTGGATAGAATCGAATAGACCAACTACACTATTAAAACTGTCCTGAGATCAAGTTCTTCAAGAATTTTTGGAAAAAGCTATTATTAACTAATACACAAGTGTTTTGGATCAAACATCTCCACTTTTCAACTATACAATTTCATGGAAAGAAAAAAACATCAATTATTGAATATGAACTAGGAGACATCATAACCGAATAAGGTTGCTGCCCTATTTTCAATTTTAACATCATCTAATGTCTAACTATTACCTCGCTGTTATTTAAATGCATTATGAAGTTCGGGAGGGTGCGTCATATTTTACAATAACCGTGCCCTAAGGTCGAACGAATCCAATAACACCAAATACGATATACACAAACAATTTTGAATGGCCATGTAAAAATTGAATTTCGAAATTACACGTTGGTGTCTCTAGTGGGAAAAGGATGTATTAGGATGTGTTGTATTTGAGGTTTTTGCAAACAGTGAAGGCATGCGCCATCTGTTGGCTGGATGTTCAACCAGTTCGTTAACTAATTTTTTGTTCATATATTTTCAATAAATTACCGCCAGAGATTTTGACGGTTGGCTCAGGACGCCGCAGGAGATCAGGAAAACAATTAAATATGGAATATATTTGTGAGGAGGGCTGCCATTTTTTCCGGCGCCCCGCCGCCCGGCTGGAAAAAATGGCCGCCCTCCTCACAAATATATCCAATATTTAATTGTTTTCCTGATCTCCTGCGGCGCCCTGAACCCACCGTCAAAATCTCTGGTGACAATTTTGTGCATTTTAGCAAATCGAAAATATTTTGCAAAAAAAAAAATTCGGTTGCAAAAGTGAGTCGAAGCAGCAGAGTCTCTAGTCTCGCCTCCGTAATCCACCTCTTATCCCCCAGGCTAGCTGGATTCTTGTAAGATGTGGGTTCAGAACTATTATTTGTTCTGCAAAACTTCGGACTTGGTGGTTTTTTTTCTCAAAATCAACTCTGTGAACTCGGCAAGGCTCTCACCCGACGATCCGCCTGCCTCGACGCCTCTCTCGCCTGGCGAGGGGCTCTGGACTTGGAATTATTTTCGCTGGGTGGACTCGGGACTTGAATATATATTCTCGGGGAGGCTTGGCACCTCACTCACATTGGGCCTCACGGGGCTCCGAAACGGCTCGTGAGCCGTTGTCTGTCCATGAAGCTACTCTTTTTTGAAGCGTGAGCCGGTTCTTGGAAAACATTTGATACATGCTTTTTCGCGTGCGATAGACCAATTAACTCTACTAATTAGACTTTTTTCGGTTCGGTGCATGACGTAACATTTGACCCGGTTGGAGCAAATGTAGCTCATATGCTTATTGTTGCAATCACGAAATACACCTTAATAACCAAAGAACAATTGTTCAGAATGCACACAATGTTGTTATTCAGGATAGGATATAATTACTTGAGAACAATTTGACAACATTTTAGGCTTACGACGTACGGATTAAGGCATCTTTTCACATTTTACGTGTGATACACGTAATGTATATTTGTTTATATAAACAAACATACAGTAAAGTTACTAAACTATTTCAAGATGACAATGTGTTGAAATAATGCCTCTTTCACGCTTTTTGGCTTTCCATTGAAGTTTATCTATTTATAATAATATTGTTTGAAATCTTAATGAATTGAATTACCCGCATTGCCGAATGTATGGCAGAGGGTGTAAATATATTCGGACTGCCATTATTTTTTCGAAATTTTTAGAATATTTTCATTTACCTGTACTTCAGGTAACAATTCGAATTAACATTTTCATTAAGTGTTACCTCAGAAAAGATGTCTTTATTTTTTAGATGATTTCTTTTATTTTCTTTGTGATTCTTACGCAGCATATTAATGAGGAATTAGTCATTCAAAGTTACAAAAAGAGAAAGATTTAGAAATTAGACAGCACTCATTGTTTATTCCATATTTATTACTCAAATACATTTGAGATAAATGTGCACAAGATATTGCATCAGCATTCCAAATATCCTTGTGACACTCCTCGACTTGGCAGCAGCAAGGACATGTACACCTTTTATCCTTATTTCCTTTGCTGAGAAAGTTCGCTGATCAACCTCGATTCCCATGGATGGTCCTCTTCTCACTTGGCATAAGCATCCAAAGGAAGACCTGAGGGGTAACAATCGAAATATGATTATGAATTTAAATTATTGTGGTTTTCTAAACTACTTTTAGGATGTTTTAAGCAGAAAATAAATAATTTTGTGTTCAAAATGGTTAAAGAAATAGTTACCGGTTAAAGATTGAAAGATAGGTTACCCTTAAAAAATTGATACTTACACTTGAAATCTATACATATAACGACATTCAAATATCCGATATATTAAGCTTCAAAATTGAGATTGATTTCATACAAATGGTATACAAGGGAAACCGATGCAATACATCCACGACCATTTATTGGAAATTATTTGACTTTTAATAATCAAACCACTTTACTTTTCCACATAAACTTTTTAACTTTTACTACCCAGGTTTCGTTATAGCATAACGTAAAAATTAAAACGTTTATGTGGAAAAGTAAAGTGGTTTGATTATTAAAAGTCGGTATGAAGATTTTCCACCAAGTTACGCCAGAAACTGTTTTATTTATTTGGAAATTATTTGAATAACAACTGCTGATACTTCACTATTTCAACATTTTATTAATTTGTGTAAAACTAATGGGTAGAACACCTTCAAATGAATATACCTGTGATAAACGATAGTTAAGAGTGGCTTTTTTCAATAAATATTAAAATTTTAACAATCCTGCATCATTGGAATGATTACAAATTGGGAATCTTTAGCTACTCTTTGAATTGTTTTTCCAAAGATTAGATGCTTTCAACAAGGGGTAATCTAATCTCAAATTAAAGCTAATTTGAATCTGTTATTGCACCTTAGGTGTCAAAACTAATAAATTTCATAGTCATATTAATAAAAAAAATCTACGTAAACTCACTTGAATATGGCAGATACTGCATACTCAAGAAGTGGTGTCCCAAAATCTGTTGGCGCCACCAGAAATTTGCGCCATAATTTACAAGTTATCATTGTGGAATGATTTTTTAAGAACTTAAAATATTTCAAAATGAAAGGTAAAACCTACTTTTAAATAATATTGCTAAATAATAAAACTAACTAGTAAAGAATGTATTAGTTAATCATTAAATTTAAGTTTAATGTTGACATTGGAAAGACACTTAAATACAGCAATTTCACTTCTCAACCTCGCCGAAAAAGAATACCGGACACCACACATCACAATTAGTCGTTCCGTTCCACATTCACTCCACCTCCCTTTACTCCACCCAACATCCCTAGTATATAACTACCGTCACCTGCCTTCACTAATGTTCTCCCTTTTAATACACTCAATTTCAGGATTGATTGCGTGGAAATTTATTTTTAAATGAACGGAGAATGCCTTTTATTTCCCACAAAACTTTTATTTGCTACATTAACTTCAACATAGGCGCCATCATAAGGTACCCAAGAATTATGACTTCGCACTCAAACTAGTTGTCGCGAATGTGGTGTTTTCTGGAAAATACACAGTAATCTTTTATTCTCGGCTCTATTACAGTGTCAACATTTACACCATTTATACTTACTAAGACAAAATATAAATAATTCATCATCACGCTAATAACACTTGGGAAGATAATAAAAATACTTGACAAATCATCTCAGTAGAGCCAGAGCAACCTTAAGTTATAAGATTTTACCCATACATGTATTTGCTCCTCTCGGCAGCAACTGGACGTTTTTCAGGCGATTTTCCTGCAATGGGCCCAAGATGAAATGACGAGGGCGGCTTGACATGTTTCAGCCCAAGGAGTGACCTCATCTGAAGCGTATCTGCAGAGAAAGAAAGTTAAAATAAGTATTTTTTCATCCTGACAAAATTAAGGAATTGCTTGCTAATTTCACCGAGCTCCAACGAGCTGGAATAGTTGCTTTGTTTTCCTTATATGAATTCCTGGGAAATACATTCCAGCTGCTAGCAAACCCGACGCTTAATTGGAGCGCACAGCCTCGGTACTAGGATAGCGAGCGTGATACTCATTAGGTTGCCACCGACGCGTACTACGGAATGAATTACAAAATTCAGGTTGAATTCTCACCCTCTTAACACGCGATGGAATCTGCAGTCCCTCCCCATTGCGAATCGCATGCCAAGCGATGGGTAGACCAGAATATTAATTGCGGAGTGTCTACAATGACGAAAAATTGGACGTCTCACATCGAAATTTCAATGTGTGAGCACACAAGAATTGAAAGCTACCGCGGCCGTGATTGCAAACTCAGAAACCTGACCTCGGCAGAAGTCCACCCTTAACGAAAGGCGTCAGCAGGGGTCCGCAGTTTAACGTCCCAAACGACGGACGGTGTACTCACTCAAAGTGCCCTCCACAAAGCACCTTCATCGTAGGGATCGAGACACCACTGAAAATACTGAACGGGAGACCATTAAGTCACCTGCCGCACCAACCTGTTCCCCAGTGATGACAATTACCGGGCCATCATTAATACAGCCCCAGGACAAAAACCAACGACAATTGAGCCAAGTGTAAGATCGGATTTCCCGCGTACTTCAACCCTTTGCTAAGTGTATGAATATACTGATGCTGGCGAGAGTAAGCACATTTCAAAATAATTTTTGGAGGCCGACTACATAGGTACCAATTTGCAACCGTTAATTTTGGAAAGTGACCCTAAGATCTAGATAATCGAAACCTGACAATGAGAAACTTAATACACCTTAATACCTTATCTGCCACTACATGTTTGCTCGTGGGCTTCTATTAAGTGGCCACTCACATAGTGCTGCCCGTGAATTCAGCCGCTTAAGTCTTCTCCAGATTAACTCGATGGTATGCCCTCGCGGGTTCCACCACCTCCCGGACAGCTATGCGTCTTCGATCGACTGGCTCATCCCGGCTCTCGAAACGAACTGGCGAGACCGAATGCCTGCAGGCAAGTAAGGGGGGATTCTGGGGGGAAGGCGGGGGAGGCTAGGGGGGTTTATCGTGCGGGAGACTTCGCACAAGCGAAAGTGAAATCAACTGGGACGATGGAAAAGGAGGCGGAGGGAATTGTTAGACCATTTCAATTCTGTAAGTGCGCATTTCGCGTATATTCGCAGGGCTTTGCACTGGAGCGAACTGGAGTCCAGCAGTGAACTGCTCCCTTCCTCGCCGTAAGCTTGAATGCCGGGTGTACAGCTGCCTCCAAGACCACCAGCCAAACAATGCAATTGCGTGCCCCTCCAGAAATGCTCGCGCGTCATCAAACGAGCCATCGTGTGACCATTCGGTGAACCCAGACTTGTTTCTCATTATTAGTCAATGACTCAACAAATACATGCCATAACACACATTTAAGTAAATGTGCTCAATGATAATGCTAATGCTTTGCGACTGGAAAATAATTTTCAAGTTCACATTAAATTGGTAATAGATTGCTGCAAGGAAAATTTCTCGGTCAAATAAATGTGTTGGCAACTACTATTCCTCATTAGGTAGTATGAACTTGAATATTTCCTTAGTTTTCTTTGAGTTTAATACGGGCAGAGGGCATGGCAACTTGCACATTACGGTGGGTTGGATGGAGGGTCAGAGGAGAGAGGGAGGGAGGGTTGGGGCACAGGTGAAGCAGCACTGCCAACCCCGCCTCGGAAGTGGGATGGGTCAACTGCATCTCATCCGACGAACTGTGCCGTGCACTGGGATATCCTTGGGTAGCATTCTATTCCTCTTTCGCGGTGACTCTCGTCATCTTCTTGGTTGGTCTCAATCCCTCTACCCTCATGCGGGTAGCGAGATTGAGAATTCTCCCGCAGTGTCTCTGCCTGTCGTAAAAGGGGACTAAATTGGCGGGGATACGTCGTCGAAAACTAACCCATAATAAGAAAGGGATTCTTCCCGCCAATCTAATGGATTTACTCTCTCCGTACGGCCATATAATCCGGCCTGCAATCCACATAGGTGATTGCCGCGCCAGGAGGCCCGCAAGTGAAAGAAGGAGATACCGGAGGGTGAGCGCTCTGGTTCCCAACCCGGTTTTTGAAATCCGTTACGGAGCAGGGGGTAATACTACCTTGATGAAAAAGTTCCCGGAATTTATTCAGAAAATTAAAAATACAAGTTTATTCATCTAAATCTATATTGTCCCCTTCAAAGTAATCCCCATCGACTGCAACACACTTATGCCAGTGCTTGATCCAATCCTCGAAACATTTTTTATATTCGGTTATCGGTATGTCCATCAGTGCTTCCTGCGATTTTTCCATTACTTCCTCGGCTGCTAAAACGCGTTCCCCGTAATGGTTTTTTAACACGATTGAACAGAAAGAAGTCACAGGGAGCCAAATCAGGTGAATTCGGTGGCTGTTGGATGGTATTTGTCGCATTTTTTGTCAAAAAATTACGAATAATGATAGCACTGTGCGACGGTCTCGACGCACTGTGCGACGATTTCTGGTCTCTTTCGGCGAATTGCTTCACGCAAACGTCTCATAACGCCCAAATAATACTCTTTGTTTACTGTCTGGCCTTCTGGCAAAAATTCATGATGCACTACACCGTTGTAATCCATGAAAACCGTCAGCATTGCCTTCTTTTTTGACTGAAAACGACGTGGTTTTTTTGGTCTCGGCTCATTTGGTGAACGCCATTCACTTGCCTGATGTCTGGATTGCGTGTCGTACTCATAAACCCACGTCTCGTCTCCAGTAATGATCCTTTTGATGAATGTGGGGTCGGATTCAGCCTCGCAAATCATGTCTTTTGCGACGTCAACACGGTCTCTTTTTTACATGAAATTGAGGTCTTTTGGCACCAACTTTGCTGCTACACGACGGAAACCCAAATCATTAACCACAATGTCTTGGGCGGATCCATAGGCAATGTTCAAGTCCTCCGCTATTTCTCTGATGGTTAATTTGCGGTTATTGAACAACATTTCTTTTACTTTATCAATTTTTTCACCGACTTTCGATGTCGATGGTCTGCCACTGCGTTCATCATCTTCGATTGACTCACGACCACTTCTGAACCGCTCGTGCCACTGGTAAACGACCGTTTTTTTAGAGAATCGTTGCCGAAACACTTTTCCAACATTTCCAACGTCCGTGCGCCACTAAATCCGTTTTTTACGCAAAATTTAATACAAGTTCGTTGTTGCAAATTTAAATCCATTTCTGCAATTGTAAAAAATCGCCAACACACACAGAGATAGATGTACTCTTGGCTACGTAACTTTTGCAAATGTCAAGTTATGACACTAAGATTTAAAGGGAATATCAACAACAGATGTACCAATTCAACAAAAAAATACAGAACTCAAATCGGAACGATGGGAGCGCCACACGGTGGTTATTCCGGGAACTTTTTGTTCAAGGTAGTATTCCTCTTCGGCTCTGGATTTCGTGAAAACGGGTGTCCGGGGTCTATTCACTCCCGTTCAATTGGCATTCGCCACGTCAATATAACATAAGAAGATTGGAAATGGGACGTCTTTTTTCCGAAATCCTTTCACTTGGTCCTCCAAAGTCATCGCTTCCAAAACCGAGCAGAACGATTTCAACATTCCAATGCATAATACGAAGAACAGAATGAAAAAAAATCATCGTTTGCCCATTACAATACAATCAAAATCAGAATTCACAGGGTACCAGTTCACCAGTACATGTAAGAGCATAGAGATCACTCCCTCACTACTCTCACATGCCCTCGTCCACCCACCATAATATATCGAAACAATTAATGCACCTCATTATGGCTTGTTTATCAAAATTCAGATGGGATAGTTCAGCGTGACACTTCTTGTCGTGTCAAAAGCAGGAGAGTTGAGGTCAGAATATTGCTAGTCATTTTTGGCGAAACTTTGTACTTAAAACTATGCGAGGAGTATGTCTCGGCGCCGTAACATAGTGCTTCTGCGATCAGTATTTAGGTTGTCCCGAAGGACTTTGGACCACTGACTCAAGAGGCAGTGGGGTGAAGCAGCGCTCGGATACGATGACGAGAGGCCTGAAGCCGTCGAATCATGTATTTTATTCGAACGTTGTAATATAATAATATAGCACATAATAATAGTATAAAAAATAATGATAACAAAGTGGAAAACTGTTTAGTGAAAAAAGTTACTCGTGCGAGGGCGTTAAGTAAGGAGGTTAAGAAAAGACTCGTTCATGCATCGGGTTGGAGCGTGGTTTTGTGCATCGTGGAAACATGGTCTTTCGAGCAGGATGACGGTCATGGATTGGAGGCTTTTGAAATATGAATGTGGAGAAGATTAAGTGGACAGAAGGAAAAACAAACGAGGAAATGCTAAAAATGGTGTGTGAGGGGAGGGCATTGTTGGGAGAAATTCAAAGGAGTAAAAAAAGTTAATTCAGAACGTTTTGATTGGTAGTTGGATCTTGATAATAGATAGGGGAATCACTACAGCCAAAAACAAGGCATATTTCCACTAAATCTAGATACAAATTTAGATGTAGATAAATATAGACTTAATGGAAAGACACATTGATCTTTTGTACTTCAGTGATAATGGATTTCCCCAACGTTATGCCTGAAAACATTGAACATAGAGGGGAGAATGTTACGCGAACGAGGAAGGGGCTGAAATAGGATAGTGGTGTTGGACGGAATGGAGGAATTTGCATTACGTATTCCTCCTCTATCGGACGTTTACGTATTAATCTCAATTCATTTTGATTCAAAATCACGTTACTTTGAGCCGAAGATCGTCAAACGCACTTATTAAATCTGATGCCAAGGGTCAGAAACATTTACCATCAGATTTAAACTATGTTTAGATTACGGTTAGGCATATTCAATGAAATGTATAACTTATTGTTGTTTGGCTCCGAGTGATTCTCTTGCTCCTCCATTGCGTGGATTGGTATTCGGCATGCCGTAATTCTCCTAATCCTCTGATGATTGAGGGAGTTCCGATATTTGGAACCGCTCACATTCAGTGCATTAATTGTGCGTACTATTCCGCTCCATTACGGCCAGAAAGGCATGGACCAACCAAGAAGTCTTCTGAACATTGAAGAAACCAAGTAAGTACATACGCTAATGGAGAATGGATTATAGGAAAGAAGCACAGCGGCGAAGGGTTGGATTCAGACCCCTAGGGCCGGTGCCCGACAGCCAGCATGGATTCCACCACAGATGAATTAGAGTGAAGAAGATTTAAAAGGAATCACTTCCATTACGCTGCAGTATGTATTCTGACAATGTTTTGGTATCCCTAATGACCGTTTTAATACTAAATGCAGGGTATAACTGGTTCAATAAATTCAATCCGTTTTTAAATTATCCCATTACGAAAGCATATTATATGTTATTGTATTATTATTATAATATTTCAGAAACTATATTTTAAAAAATCTTAGCATGTATAATTTACTAGACTTAGTATAATTTTTAGAAATCAAACGCACGGTAGCTTCGTGGAACATATTTTTATGATAGGTGTTCCTTAATCTGCAAAATATGAATATTGTTTTGTACATTAAGTCGGAGTTCCTTCTCATTGAAAATGACATTGCCTTGTTCTGAGGAATTCCAAACGCCATAATTTATGTCCGGCACTCAGGGTCACAAACATGGCGTGAGATCGTCGTCTCACGACGAACCTGGCCATTTTGGAATCTTTTGTAGTTAATTTTGATGTTGAGTGTTTAGAATCATCGGAAGAAAGGAGATACCATTTTAGTTTCTCCTGGCAGTATTGTGTGCAACTTTTTAGAAATATAAAAAATTTAAGTAAGTAGAAATTAATCTTAATCTTTTAAGTTTTTTAAAGTTACGGAAAAACTCCTGACAACATTTACAACATCAGATGTATGCAGTGTGTATGATTACGTTCCATATCAGACTTGCAAAGAATTAATAAGTCTTTGTGTTACCTTATTTCTTTTTATGTAAAGACTTTTACAAAAAACTTCTTTTACCATGAAATATTTTACCATACACGAGTAAATCTTTTTTCCTGTAAAAGAATTTCGGTTGATCATGAATACGTTCACGCTAATCCCTTTAATAAGGCCTTTATTTTGTTTTCGTCGTATTAGAACAAGTGCATGATATCACCCAAATATTCTTCTAAATAACAGCCGATTAAACCACTTTTTCTTTATTTCACCTGTATGATTGAAAAACTGATGATTTTCAAAGAATTCCATTTTCAGTCTTTGTAGCAGAATTTCATTAGCATTAATACGTTATAACCTTTTGCCAGAACGACTACATTGAATTTTATGAAATGAAATAAGATCTTGTGGAGAATGTAGAGCATAAATATATCGTTTGGTTTATTTAACTTTGTTGGTTGATATATTGATTTTAATATGATATGATTTTCAAAATAGAAAACTTGGAGAAATTGAAATTATACCTAATAAATATTGTACTAATTATATTAGTTGTTCGGAAATCAGGGGGATTCATGTTCAGAAATGAGTTCTGGAACAATCTTTTATCATGGAATTATAAAAATTGCGGAATAGAATTCGAAATAAGTTCTTTTAGCCTGCTGCTGCTCTCCAAAACAGTAGAGCGGTATTAGTTTTGAATGCCACTCCGTTGCTCATGGAGGACGAACTGGTCACTATACTTATGAAAGGTTCTTAATGAAATCCTTTGTTGAAGCTGTGATTCAGGTGTGATGGCTCAGAAACTTAGGTGCACATTCAAGATTTCTCTTGCAACTTTTCTTGTCAAATAAAGCACAGAATGGTTCAGGATTTTTAAAATATGACTGCATTGAATGCTTACATATATTTATGATCACACCAAATTCAAAAATAAAAATGATATGCAATATATTTCTTGATGCATCTATGTTCATTTCTACTCTATTTGCTATATTCTTCCTTTTGCCTTTTTCATTGCTTGAGATCCTGTTGCTTAAATAGCAACACTTTCCCACTTAAATTAGTATCTTACCTTTCTCTAATCATAATTTGAGGTTATATTCCCTTTAATATAACTACATAGCCCTCAAGTTCATTTTTGTTTACCTGGAGGTTACATTTTTTCTCAGGTCTTCTTTCTTCTCTGTCTGTATAGTTATGGTGATCACAAAATACTCAATACTTATTATTCTTACAGTTCTTACTCAATGTATCATATTTTTAAGTTATGCTTTGTATTAATTCAACATTTATTCTACAATTAGTCTTGGTTGGCGGTTTTTCATTTTTGATTGTGCTATTACTTTGTGGGCCTACATTGGAAATTATGACTCCCTTTGCCAAGGTTTGGGGAATGACTATGATTAATCATATCCATTCATGCAGACAGCTATATTTTTATTAAGGGCGGCTTCTTTTCTTACACTCCCCAAACTCAAAATTATGTTTGAAGATTATTCTCCGTTATGTGCCAAAATAAGATTTAACAGGCACACTGTGCAGGCACACAAATTATAAAAGGATGTGGTGAAACAGAAACGACTTACGTAAACACACTGTCACTCAATCACTCGGGTGTGTTATACCTTTGTGAATCTCACGTACTCACTCAGTCAGGGTTTACAAAGATCCCCCCTATGCATTGACCCGTTAATCACGTGTATGAATACAGAATTATAACACGGATGTACGCACGCTCAAGTTCATTCACTCAATCACTCAGGTGTGTTCGAAAACAGGGACCTTTGCGAGTCACAAGTACTCAAACGTTCAGGGTTTACCAGGATTCCTCCTATGCCAGGGACCCGCCAATCACTCAGAAATAACAAAACGAAAAATAAAGGACTTCCGTAAACACGCAATCATTCAATCACTCAGGTGTATCGGACCTTTGTGAATCGCACACACTCACTCATTCAAGGTTTACAAGGATTCCTCCTATGTCAGGGACCCGTCAATCACATAAACATGAACAAAAAATGAGGAACTAAAATCGGGGGTAGGTAAGTCCCTAAAGAAAACCTCCTGCATTTAAATATATAAATCCTTATAACTTGATTTCCATGGGGTTGTCCGCACGTATCGACCGGGATTTGAACTGGAGATTCTTTGACCAGCTATTACCACTATAGATGTTGCATCCATCAGATAACACTTCGCCGTTAAAGTATTTAATTTAGAATGTAAGTTACATCACCCGATTCGTATTAAATATCTGCTCATATTTTAATAATTATCTAGTATATTATACCCTACGTCAATATCGGTGAATTTCGTAATGATATTTTGTAAGCCTACGACATCTCATTTATTCCAAATTCAGCGCTCATGAAGAGCAATGTAATATTTAAGAGAATGAGAAACGAAAGGAGTATAAGCAAGTATATTAGGAGACTTGGCTGGGGCGAAACGGATGGGAGCATCAAGAGGGAGTTGATAACATTCCGATTAGCGTAGATTGGTGGGTGTTGAGATGTGGGCGTAAAGAAAGATGGATACAATGAATTGGAAGGAAAAGAGAACAAACGAGTACGTTTTGGGCGTGATAGGGCAAGAAAGACATCAATTGGAAGAAATTCAAAGAAAGTAGGACAAGTGGATGCAGGAGATACTTGAGAGGGAATGGGATCCTGAAGACTGTAACAGAGGGGAGAGTACTTGGCAAACAAGGTAGAGGGAGGGAAATAATATACATTTTGGATGAAATTAAGTGAGTTGGAAAGTATGCACGGCTAAAGAATAAGGATAGGGTTTAAGAGTATTTTGTGACATGCTTGTAGTCTGTTGTGCCAAGGCACATCAAAAATCTACCATAACCTGGTAAATACTGATTATTGTTATTATGAAATCTCATGAAATTCACCTAGAACATTGTCTAATAATAGATTCACCTTTTTGTTTATTTCCAGTCGGCCCACGATGTAGAAAAACGAAGTAAATGCTGAAGTATATTCTACGAGTGGTTTCTGACTTTCAAAGAATAATTTCAATCTTTACGTATCACTGACCTCTCGCATGCGTATGCACATACTCACATTAAGGAAAATAGCCGAAAACACTTGTCTCCAAATTGAAGTTAGCTTGGCGTCAGGAAAGTTGCGTTTAGAGTTCAATTAAACTGAGTATTTTTTCTGAATATTTAGAGACGTCTTCAGTGCCCACCTTGCAATTGAAAGCTCACAACTTGGCGACTGTCTAAAATTCGTAGTGGAAGGTTTAACGTGGAACTTACATTCTGTTTTAGAACGACACTTCGCTACCTTGAGGGATGCTCCTTGACATCATATTTAGTTTTACCGGGTCTTTAAGAGTCACAGTGTTGGATTGACCATATCTCTGTTCAACATAAGTAAAAGTTTTAAGTGGTGTTTAGAATAGTGTATCGTAAAACGTTGGAACACATTTAAATTGATCGATCCCCCAGTGTCCCGGGCATATTGTCCAATGAAATTTTGAAACCCAATCACTTGCAATAATTTCTGTTACGAATGGAATACACAAAACACTGATATGAACTACATCCATCTGATTTGGCGATTACGATGACCGAAACCGAAATTCAATTCAATTAGCTGGATTGTTAGGATTTTGAAACTTTCGAAAATAAAGTATTTTCATTGGCTAAGAAACAAGGAATAATATTAAATTAAAAATGTATAAAAACACCTTTACATACATTGGTCATGCCAAGTTTGAATCAGCAGTCGATCTTTCCCAATATGTCTCAAAACAATTGATCCTGTGGATCATTAGGTCTAATAATGTTGGTGTTACAAACACGATGGGTTTTTTTAAATAATAAATGATTGTCTTCTTCGCTGGTGTCCGACGACGAGAGACTCAGATGGACGAAAGCAACAAGTCTTACTTCTGTGCTTGGCTCCCTCTTCCTTCGACGCTCGATGAGACGCATACCTCGAATGTGCTTCCATAAAGTAGAACTTTCGCCATTATTGTGCTGAAGAATTTCGCACAGTCATCACATAGCTTAGTGGAGTGTTTGGAAAAAGTGAAGTCATGGTCTGATCCATCCTCCTGGCGGATGAGTTTATTAAGTTAATGAATACTCCAGAAGTTCACAAACGATCTTCTGTCTCCATTGAACTACTGAATGCATTCCCGACGTGAGACCTGAGTAAAAATGACGGATAAAAGTCCACTTTTTAATGAATACCGAGCAGGATGAAACGATCTCCTAAAACTGTCGTGATTAACAGTGTTTATCCTTCACTTTTGAGTGTACTTAATCTTGGCAAGTACTCACGAACCTTTGAAAACATTAGCATTGGCGAAATATCCAACGAAGGATGTGAGCGATAGAACTCTCGCTGCAGTGGTGTGCTGAGGATTTTTATTCCTTCCACGTGTCCGTGTGCACTCGACCTATGAACTGAGATCGCTTTCAGGAAAGGTTCCGTAAAATTATGGATGGAGAAAATGGCGTGAATTCGGGTGGGATAGCCGAGATGACTATCGTCCAGATGGGTTCGACGAGTGCGTGTCCACTGCTGATCTTTCGAGTTCACCGCACCACCGAATGAAACTCCGAGCATCTCAACTTCCCCCGGCGGCGCGTCGTGAAGCCGGGCCGTGCAACGTGGTGCAGCACCGCGGCTCCTTTCATTCCCTCGGAGCTCCCCGGCCGTCCCTCAGGTTTTCCTGAACTTGAGGATCACGTAGGAGCACGCGAAGAAGAAGAAGATCCACGAGATGGTCGCCAGGTAACCGGAGTAGACTGAGGGCCACGACAGCCCCCACCCTTTGATCATGATGTCCCTGAGGGATTCCGAGGCGAGGGTGAGTGGCAGGAAGCGACTCAAGTGGTGCAAGAACCATGGCAGGCCCTCCACCGGCCAAAGTATCCCTGAGGAAGAGAAGAGTTTTTCAAGTGTCAAAGAAATTGGCAAAGGAGACAAAGCGAAGGCGACCAAGGGACGCTGACGTTTTTCGCCGAGGAACAAGTGACATTTTCGTATTGTGGGGGATGAGATCTGGCGGATCGTGTCGTACACCTCTCTGGGACACGCCACGTGACGATTTCTCCACGGTCTGGAACGATTATATAGTCTACAGTGACCACCAATGGCGAGAAAAGCCTTTTCTCTGTCCACAGAAATACCCATACAAACGGATTGCACTTATTTTACGCGACCGAGGTTTTCCATAAAAGAGGGAAGTTTTCGACGTCGACGCTTTTCTCCGTATTACGGAGTTAATAAACAGGAAGTTTGACGAGGACGTGGCTCCAGGGGTAGGCAGCGTCCTGGGTCTAATTTGCACGTAGAAGGGTGAGGCGGGCAATGAGCAAAAGTTTCCTCAGTCATCCCACGAGCAAGCAATGAGGGAGCAATCATTATCCGTGTTTGGATGAGGAAAGTTTGTATGCTGTCAAGCTATTTAATTGGTTTTCCGAGTGTTAAATGAACTTCCGAGGATTCTATGGGCGTAAATAAATATTATTGACTATTCAGGTAATTTCAAACTTGAAAAAGTCACGAACAAATAAGGAGCTGTTTTCTTTTAATGTGCATTTGCATGGTAAGAACATGCATCTCCTATCGCTCTTCAACCACCGCAGTATTTTGGGTATGAAGGAGTTGCGTTAAAAGGTAATCAATACATCTGTGAACAGTTTCATTTGATAAATTTAAGAACACATATAATGTAAAAAATGTTAGAGCGTATAAGATTAAAATGACTTGGGTTTTTTCTACTCAATGTGGAAAAGTATGTGTAATCGTTTAAAAAAATATATTTTTCACCTTATCGGGTAGGGAATTTCCGTAAGGAAGGGGGATTATTTTCTCTGTTCGCTTTAATGTTCTTGGATATCTATAAAAATATATATTTTTATATTTTATATATTTATGTATAAAAACATATATATATATATATGTATGTATTTTTCTATATTTCTAAATATATATATTAGAAAATTTCTTTATTTTTGTCCTGATTAAATAATATTATTTAGTTTATATTTTAACTCTCTCTCTCTCTATACATTAAAGAGAGTGTTAAAATTTATTTTTTTAATTAAAAGGATATAATTTAGTCAGGACAAAAAAGGACGTTTTCTTCATTCATTTAACGTGTCGCAAGATTTAATGTAAATTCCTTAATCGCACTCCCGGACGCCAAACTTTAATAACGCTGGGGTTGATGCTAATAAATTCGAATTATACCACCATTCAAATGACATAATAGTTAGGTAAAGAATGCGGTAGTTTATTATCCCACGTGGTTGAAGTTAATGACATTAAATCTTAATTCTGTGTAAAATGTGATTCCAACTGAGCGCGAAAGAATATTTTGAATTGGTTATTTCGATCCCAAACATTTCTCGAAAAGTATATCCAAATGGAACCCAGCCGATATTATTTTTTGAATTTCGACCCTATTTAGGACAAAAATAGAAACCCCTACTCTGCACCGTCCTGGCGTAATGTGGAGTTCACTCCAAATAAATCCTCATGTGGAGTTCACTTTCATCATGCTGTTAGGCGGGTAGCAAAGTAAAGACGGCAGTAGCAGATCGAAGAAATTAGAAACCATGGCAATGAGACTCTTCAAGAAGAATAACACTGACCAAAATGAGAAATATGTGGCCAATGAAGAATTCCTACGAAAAGTGTTGTAAGAGACAGTTTAACTTTCTAAAATCTTGCCATCCTAATTCCTTTGGCGTACTCATCACGCTTCTTCATCCTCAGTAGATATGCTTAACAAATGTAGCGGACATCCTGTGATCTTTTTACAATTTTTTAATTGGCATTTTCCTTCCATGGATCCCAAATAAATTCATTCGACGTCATAGAATCAGGAGAGACGGGGCTGCGCGGTCTCATCCAGTGGGGCAGTGGCTTTTTATAGTAAAACGCGTGTTTTCTCCGCTCGGGCTCCTCTTTGTACTGGCTAAGAATCGAGGGCGTGGAATCAAGCACCAATTCCACCGCGGCCTCCTCCTCCGCTCTGGTTTTCTATACTCCGGGGCTCTTGAAGGAGGCTACGGAGAAGAATGGCGTCTTGATTATGCGCCGAGTCTTTGCCATTTTAATTTCCTCAATCTCGGGGCAGACGGAGCAACAGAGATAGGCTCTTTTAAAGGACGGTAGGGATGGAGATGGAATATTAATGCTTTCTCAAAGGGAATGGCGTGTGGTGGATCATGCGATACATGTAGCTCGTAGTGATACGCCTTTTACAAAGGCGAGATCTACGGGAGAGTAAATTTGAAGAATACATACTTTCCTCGCGTGGCTGAGGATAACTCTACTTTTGTTAAGATTAAGTTCAACATTGCTGAGTCTATATCCTTATAGTTTCAGGATATGGTTAAACAATTTTGGAATAACATTTGTAGCGGTTCTTTTAGCTGGAAAAACGTTTCGGTGTTGTGTTACTGTTTGCGCTGAAGTTTCCGACACGTAAGAAGTAAGTGCCAAGCTACATAGAGAATCAAGATAAGCATTGGAGCCAATTCCTCGCTTTGGTTGACGGGTTTAAGCAAATCGAGTTTCAATGGGTTTTCCAGCATAATACATACGTTTCAACTTTAATCTCACTTACGTATAGTGCGAGAAAAATTGGGTCACGCATGAATTTATCTTTATAATTAATGAAGATAGTTGAACATTGATTCCTTGTAGGTATGCTTGGAATAGGTTTTGTGCTTCATCATCGGCGTTAAACCGTTGAGCGTTTGGATGTGGTAGGTTCTCGAAATTAAATTCTTAAAGGTTTTAGATGTATCAGTTTACAATTTTAATTTAAGAGAATAAAATCATTGTTATGACTTGATAAGTGGAAATATGCACTTTGTAACTGGTAGTATCGACTGTAAATGCCACCGATCCGATTCTATTTATTTAATTCTTCTAGTTTATTAATTCATAGAAACGAGCATCAATCGTCAAAATGACGAACAATCGAGGGAATATGCAACTTCGCTATTTTTCTCACTGTTCTGTCTGTCTTATTCGGTGAATCGTGATGGGATATATTTAGTATTCCTCATAACTATTATGTATTATTCTGCATATGTGTTTTGAAAGATTGTTTTATATAATGCTCTTAGTGTACATTTACACCCCCCGCCACACGCTCTTGCGGCGGCTTGCGGGGCAATAAGTAGATTTAGCTGCATTGCATTAAATATAATAAATCATCTTACCACAGAAAAGTAAGTAGGAGTAGAAGGACCCGGTACTCAGGTAGTTGGCCTCCGCCACGTTCCTGCATATTAGCGACACAATAAGACCTGTAAAATTGAAAGTAAATCTGATTAAAATGGGATATCTATTTAAATTGGGAAAATAATATTAAACGAGGAATATAAATAAAATACAAATATATTATACACAAATGAGTTATGGGCAATTAAGTATTCTAACTACATGAGATGTGATTTAAATAACTCGAGAAAATTATCCGGAAAGTTAAAAGAAATATTAACAACTGGTTATTTTAACGACTGGAATATTTACAAAGCCCAATTTGATGTTTAAAAGGCGGATGCTGATGAGCCAAGAATAGTTTAGGAGACCCATATGCTTGTGAGAGAGCCGATACTGATGAAAGTACTGCTGATACTCTATGAAAGATGTATGCATTACCATTTTATGGCTAGTAACAATAATGTTGTTGTGGCTAAGTTTTCTGATATAAAATATGCACCCATTTCAAAATCTGGCGTTCAGTCAATCGTTTATCGGTAGTAAGACCGAAATGCATGGAACGTCAGTGTGGTGATACTAAGATATCACTTCAGTAGTGATGAATGGCTAGGAAGTTCCTGAACAGCGTTTCTCCTGTTATGCACCCTCCTCGATAAGGTCAAGCACACAGAGTAGTGACCTCAGAGGCATTTGCAGCAACTAAAGCCAAGGTTAATCTAGAGGAATTTTGGAACTTTCGAAGCGCTGGGATACTTCAATTGCACACTATGGAGACTAAATTGGAACATTTAATAAGTGAGAATATTGTTGAAAATTATGAGATAAAAAGTATTTGATTTCTGAGAGAAGAGAGAGATTTTTGAGAATCATTTGAACCCGCTTCATATTAAAATCACGAAATTTTCGCATGATTACTGAATAGATGGGTGGGGATGATGATGATGATATAATCTATGAAGTGTTGGGAAATTTTCTATTCTTTCTTTCGAGTCACTGACTCTACCAAGTTGAAAAATCTTTCGATTTTTTTACAACAAATGAAATGCGTATATCCGATGCTCAATTCTGCAGTTCGAAAAATGTGGAGAAATTAGGAAGATGTATATGTAAAAAGGCAGATTCAAGGGTTGAGTTTCCTTCCAAACTCATGATAAGCAAATATTGATACAAACTTGGTCTTTGTTCAGGCATACAATAGTTAGTTAGTTATGTTGGGGAGGCGACCGACGGCTAAGGTCATTTGCGCCATTAGGGATGGATGGGAAAGGAAGGGTGGAGAGAAATCCGGCGTCGGTATTAGCCTACTCTTGTCGAAAGGCGCCAAGGGGTCCGCAGTTTAACGTCCTATCCGACGGACGTTGTACTCACTCAAAGTGCTCTCCACAAAACACCTCAAGTAGGGATTGGGATACCACTGAAAAATATTTTGTCTCCAGGATTTGAACCCGGGTCTTCGTGGTGATGCTGTTCAACGTATAGGTGGAGGAAATGATTAAAGATGTATGGGAACAACTGGAGATAAGGATGAAAGTCGGAGGTGAATTCGTAAATTCGGTTAGGTTTGCTGAACACCAAGCATCAGTTGCGCAGTCAGCCAAGGGGTTGCAAGCATTGCTGAGTGAATTGGGGGTTCAGTGCGATAGATAGGGGATGAGAATCAATATTAATAAAACAAAGGTTATGTGATTTTCCAGAAAGAAAAAGGCTAAGCTAAGCATTAAAATATTTTTAGGTAATCTACCGGTTAAGGTAGGTTTTTGGATGGACACAACTATCAATTAAACATTTTGTAACTCCAAACAAAACCCTATCTAGCAACCTAATCTACATCAGGTCCCTCTTCATCTCTGTGTACTTCTTTCCTCCCTTCATCCCGTACAATAACCCTATCCTGTTCCTGCCCTTTCCTCGTTTGCCTAACGTTCTCCCCTCTATTACCTTCTTCAACATTCCACTACCGCTCAATACGCCTTTCATCCACCTTTCCTGCCTCCGTAGGATTTCTCTCAACAAACCCCTCTCCTCGCCCACCATACCTGGTACTTCCTCATTTGCTTTCCTTTCGGTCCATTTCACCTTCTCCATTCTTCTCCACACCCACATTTCAAAAGCCTCCAATCTACGTCTATCCTCCTGCTTCAACGACCACGTTTCCGCGCCGTACATAGCTACGCTCCATATCAGAGGTTTTACTAGTCTTGTCTTAACCTCCCTACTCAACGTCCCCGTCATCAACTCCCTCCTTGAGAAAGCCTCCTTGCCTAGCGCAAGTTTTTTGAATATTAAAATAGGAGGGGGAAAAATAGAGCAGGTAGAACAGTTTACATATCTCGGAATTATTTTGGACCAATACGGCCAAAGTAGTAGGGACGTAAGGAGAAGAATTGCGCTAGGCAAGGAGGCTTTCTCAAGGAGGAGGGAGTGGATGGTGGGGACGTTGAGTACGGATGTTAAGAAAAGACTCGTTAAAAACTTTGATATGGAGTGTAGCTATCTATGTACGGCGCGGAAACGTAGTCACGGAAGCAGGAGGATAGACGTAGATTGGAGGCTTTTGAAATGTGGGTGTGGAGAAGAATGAAGAAGGTGAAATGGACCGAAAGGAAAACAAATGAGGAAGTACTAGGTATGGTGGGCGAGAAGAGGGGTTTTTTTGGGAGAAATCCTATGGAGGCAGGAAAGATGGATGGAAGCCATATTGAGCGGCAGTGGGATGTTGAAGACGGTAATAGAGGGGAGAATGTTAGGTAAACGAGGAAATGGCAGGAACAGGATAGGGATGTTGGCTGGAATGAAGGGAGGAAAGAAGTACACAGAGATGAAGAGGGACCTGATATAGATTAGGTTGCTGGATTGGGTTTTGTTTGGAGTTACAAAATTTTTATTTGGTAGTAGTGTCCATCCAAATCCTACCTTAACCGGTAGAGTACTTAATAATAATAAACCTGTGTACATGTGTATGAGTTGCGGTAGTCCAAGTTCACACGTCATTATTTTAATTTACTCACCGAAAGCCATTCCAATAACACCTTGCAAGAAAATGTGGGCGCCCATTAGAACAATGGATCCTTTACATTCCAGGCCGATAATCACCAGTACCACTACGAGTAACTCTGCGGTCTGGACGGCGATGAGAGCCAAATTTGTGAATGCATGTGAAACCAAAATCTCCCAAGGCGTGACCCCTGTTTGTTTTGATGGAGTTTAAGGAGAGAACATTTGAGTTAATTCATGTCTGTAAGTAGATATATATGCATACATTTTTTAAAAATTTATGATTAGAAACCAGAACGCTGATCCATTTCAATACTGCTTGGCATGAACTTTCAACCCCTGAATGATGTCCGTAATAACAAAAGAAACAACGTACTTCGTACAAAATATTAATGGAAATCTGATTTCATCAAGTTGAACTAAATTATTTTTTGTAAAAACCATTTACTATGCAGAAATAGTTATTCTATATTGATACAGCAGAATTGGTCAAGTCCCAAGTTGTATTTCTGCCGATTAAAATCAATTCTTTTTTAAAAGACAGAACCACAAAATTCAACCTTAGCAATTGATTTTAAAATGAGCGGAGATTATGTTGCGTTAGTTCTTTTAAAAAGTTTAGTTGCTTGTCCATCTCCTAATCTAGTTCTAGGTAGCATGGACATTTGATGACGATTTCATTCATGATATATTAGGATGTGTTGTGTCAAAAGTCGGCTCTGCACTCGGTTAGTTTAATTTTTATAATTCCTCGCTATATAGGATACAGTTATTGTTCATCGAATACTTTCGATGCCCATTATTCGATAGATTATTCGGACCTGAAATTCCAACAATTGGACGTAACATTGAGATAATGAAATTTATTTTTACATAAGTGCAAGAAAAATTGCACTGCAATTTGAAAAACTTTAGTCACATTACTTTAAGTAAGTTACCTGGTCAGGTGCGTGACGAAGCGTTTTCCAAAACTTATCAAATTATCATTATCTAATAATACATTTTTTCTTAGTTTTAAATTACCTGCAACCATTAGTCGGTTCCAAAGTCCTTCCTCCTTCTCTTTCACCATTGTGATGGCCGTCATCCCCACCACGACAAAGTACATGACACTGAAGATGTATAAGTATGCTTTAAAAAGATTATTTTCAGTTTGGCAGAAAATCACGATAAAAAATTGAACAAAATTGTACTCTAATGTGTGTGAAGATACTGTCATCGTATTGACATACTGCTCAAAGGCATGTTTTGGACGTTCTCAATGGTGATTGTATATTACATATTACTTAACAAGAATGCATATTGCATTGCACACACAAGCATGAATATTTTGAAAAATATTTCAGTAAGATACTCGGATTTTGAACTCTTGGGAGGAATATACAGAATGATATTTCGAACTCTTAGAGGAAAAATGTGATAAAAAGTCGAGATTTGGATTCTTTGAAATCAATCTAACACGCTGACCAACCTCTCTTGTCTAGCTTTATGTAATATTCAAAAATTATCACTCACGAATTAATGATCCCCGGAGCCAAAAAAGAACTGAAGGTTGGATTTTTCTGTCCAAACACTGGCTCGTGGAACTGGAAAGCAGAGAGAAAGAGAAACAGTTTATCATTAATTAGTTAGGCTATCATTTCTTTTGTATGCAAAGATTTTAATTCTCGTAACTATAATGTGTAGATGAAAAAATGTCACAAACTCAATCCAAACAAAGAAAAGGAGCGCCATTTTATATTTCACAATTCAAAGCAAGCTGTGAAGAAAAAGGTGTTTACATAAGGCCAGTTTTAAAGAATCTACCGATCAAGACTTATATTATTTTTCAAAGTAAGATCCTCTTACTTTCTTCGCTGTTTTCAGAGATATTAACAAAATAAAATGTATGGAGTAACTGTGCGTGTAACTGCGTCTGTATGTATGTTATATATATATATATATATGTAATAAATGGAGGAATATATATATATATATATCCCTCCCATGGACTACAACCTTGTCGTGGTGGAAGGGCTTGTGTGTTCCGATGACCCCTAGAGCTGTGCTGGCGGGAGTAATAATAATTGCTCCTGTTAGGGTCACCCATGCCAGATAGGTCGAAGGCTAGGAGCCAGACGAAAGGTAGTCCTCGCAGCGTCTGTTCCTCAGTGAGGCGGCTGCAAAGGCATCTGAGCCCAGTGGGGCGGCCATTAAGTCATGGTGTCACGTTAAAAACACTATTGAGGAAGGCAACGGGAAACCACCTCAATTATCATTCCTAAGAATGTAATGATGGACACTATGGAGAATATGAGTCCTGACAACTGCGGGAATCGGCCAAAGGGGCCGTGTCTCGTGCCCGGCAGCGGGGGGGGGGAGGAGCATCCGCGGTCGTCATCCCACGAAACCCTTTCAGGGGAGACATAACAGCAGCAGGACAGAAGACGCAGAAGAAGACGAAAGTAGTTAGCATAGGGACATGGAATGACAGGACAATGTTGAGGACAGGCAAATTAGAGAATATTAAGCGAGAGATGGAAAGAGGTAATATAGATGCTTTAGGTCTATGCGAGGTGAGATGGAAAGATAGCGGGGATTACAGGAGTGATAATTATAGAATAATATACAGAGGCGGGGACGAGAGCCAACGAGGGGTTGTCGTAATATTAAATAAAGGGGTAGGAAGAAGAGTAGTCAGCATAGAGCAAGGAGCTGATAGAATATTACTCGTGGAGATTAAAGCAGAACCGACGAACTTGGTCATTGTTCAGGTATACATGCCACCGAGCAACCACAAGAAGGAAGAAGTCCATAGGATGCACATGAGTTAGAGGATATCATCGCGAGTGTTCCTGCAGGGAAATATTTGATAGTGATGGGGGATTGAAATGCGACGGTAGGCGAAGGAAGAGATAGTGATGAGGTAGGGCACTATGGGTTAGGCACGAGGAAGGAACGCGGGGAGAAAGCAGTTGAGTTCTGCAGGAGACAGGGGTTAGTCATCACAAACACATGGTTTAGACACCACAAAAGGCGTAGGTATGCGTGGAAAATGTCAGGTGACTCAGAAAGGTATCAGTTAGATTATATTCTAGTTAGGCACAGGTTTAGGAACAGTGTGGTTAATTCGCACAGTTTCCCAGGAGCGGATGCGGACTCTGACCACAATTTAGTTGTTATGAAATGTTCCGTCCGTTTCAAAAAGATTAGGCAGGGGCGACGGGTTAGAAAATGGAATATAGAATAATTCAATGGATTAACAAGGAAGGAGTATCAGCAGGCTGTAGAGAAAATCATGGATGAGGGTAAAGAGAGTACTATCGAAGAAAAATGGGAAGGTATCAAGAAAGTGATATCGAAAGCAGCAGAAGACACTACAGGAACCGTTAAAGGGAAAAGGATAAGGAAACCATGGGTAATGGATGAAATGATTGCAAAGATGGATGAGAGAAGAAGATGGAAGAATGTAAAAACAGAGTAGGTCAAAATGAAGTACAAAGAGTTAAACAATACATTGAGAAGGGCCACAAATAAAGCAAAGGAAGAATGGTGGAAAACGCAATGCGAGGATATGGAAATATACAGAGGAAGTCTGGTGCTCTATACAGCAAGGTTAAGTTATTATCGGGAAGTCAGAAGGCAAGATCTGTGCTAACAGTTAAAGATAAGTGGGGTAAGATGATAGTGGAACCAGAAAAAATCCAAAAGAGATGGAAGGAATACATAGAAACACCGTATGGTAGAGAACTTAGGCCGACAAGGTTAGACACAGAAAAGGAACATGACGTAGAAGAAGATAGGTTAGGTCCAGGCATACTCGACGATGAAATAGAAAGGGCATTAAAAGAGATGAAAGCAAATAAGGTCGTGGGGGTAGACAACAACACTGTGGAACTGTTGAAATGTTTAGGAAAATGTGGGAAGAAGATTCTATATGGACTGATTCGTAGTATCTTTGATGAAGGAATCCGGCCGGAAGATTTTGTGAAATCAGTGCAGGTTCCTATTCCGAAAAAGGTAAAGGCTAGATCATGTGAGGATTACAGAACAATAAGTTTGATATCCCACGTAGCTAAAGTTATTCTCAGGATCATCAACAAAAGGATAGAGAGTAATGCAAATGATTACTTAGGGGATGATCAGTTTGGGTTTAGGAAATGATGAGGTACGCGTGATGCCATAGCAGTAATGAGATCACTAATCGAGAGAAATTTAGAATACAATCAGGACGTTTTTGTCTGTTTTGTAGATTTCGAAAAAGCGATTAATAGAGTGAATTGGGAAAAATTAATGCCTGTATTGCAGAAAATAGGAATGGATTGGAGGGACAGGAGACTGATCTGCAACCTGGACATGTCTCAGACTGCTAAGGTGCGAATGGGGAACGTAGAGTCCGAATAGGCAGTGTTAGGAAGATGGGTAATGCAGGGTTGCCCATTGTCACCGGTTCTCTTCAACGTATATGTGGAGGAAATGATTAAAGAGGCATCGGATGTACTGGAGGTAGGAATGAAAGTCGGAGGGGAATTCGTAAAATCGGTTAGGTTTGCTGATGACCAAGCATTAGTTGCTCAGTCAGCCAAGGGGTTGCAAGCATTGCTGAGTGAATTGGAGGTTCAGTGCGATAGATATGGGATGAGAATCAATATTAATATAACAAAGGTTATGCGATTTTCCAGAAAGAAAAAGGCTTGTTAAGACAAGACTTGTTAAAACTCTGATATGGAGCGTATCTATGTACGGCGCGGAAACGTGGTCACTGAAGCAGGAGGATAGACGTTGATTGGAGGCTTTTGAAATGTGGGTGTGGAGAAGAATGGAGAAGTTGAAATGGACCGTAAGGAAAATAAATGAGGAAGTACTGGAGATTGTGGGTGAGGAGAGGGATCTGTTGAGAGAAATCTTATGGAGGCAGGAAAAATGGATGAAAGGTGTATTGAGCGGTAGTGGAATGTTGAAGAAGGAAATAGAGGGAAGAATGTTGGCCAAGCAAGGAAAGGGCAGGAACAGGATAGGGATGTTGGACGGGATCAAGGGAGGAAAGAAGTACCCACAGATGAAGAGGGACCTGATGTAGAGTAGGTTGCTAGATAGGGTTTTGTTTGGAGTTACAAAATGTGTATTTGATAGTTGTTTCCATCCAAAAACCGACCTTAACCGCTATGTAAATCAGGTTACCTTATTAGCTCAACTGGTAGAGCATCCGCCCGGAAAGGAAGGTCCGTGATTCAAAACCCGGATAAGGAAATATTTTTACATTTGTGATCTGCTCAAAACCGCCTTCCCCACCTTTCCTGTGTTGGTCTTTTATGTGTTTTCCTATCCCCTTTCCTTATATGTCTATTTCTATGTGCGAAAATAATATTTGTTCGCCGTATTGCGGGATTTTCAAGTTTAATATATATATATATATATATATATACATATATATATATATATATACGAGGAGTTACGATTGTGTAAGAATTAAGCGTGGGATTTTTTAAAAAGGGAGGGGATGATATGGAAGGTGTTGGGGGTGAAGGGGGGATGAAATTATGTGTAAAAAGGGTTAATGAATGTCTAATATTAATACCTGGGTGATTCCAGGAATCCAGGAGCCAGAAGAAAGCTTGCTCCATTGTTTTGAGTTTCAGTGGAGGTTCTAAGGGTGGGAGGGATGCTAAGATGGACACACTATGTACATAAGATGTTGATGTCGAAATAAGAATGATAACAAGTATCAGGGATATATAACATTGTCTAGTTCATTGTGTATCCTCAAACTGTTAGCTCGGCAGTCGAACGATCTTGTTTTGTCTCAGTAGTCTGACTTTGCCTTTTTGGTGCAGGACTATGGTTCAAGTAAACTATTGACTAAAAAGCTTGCATAAACAGGTAGCATGCAAAATTGCATAAACAGGTAGCTTAGTCTGATTCCGAGTCTTTTTATCCTCAGGAGCTTCACATCCCTGATTGTCCTTTCGTCGTCTGATGTTTTCCTCTTTCATATCGCAAAAGGGATATTTTATGTTTACCACCGATGTTTATTTCCTAATCCTCCATGCGCAGATATACTTTATCACCAGAATTTCACATTATTCTATTGACAAGTACACGAGACATATCATTTTTCTACTGAAGGAAAATGTTTAAAAATGCTTAACTGTATGAAATCTGTTATAATAGACCTTTTAAGGATTTTGCTAAAACCATCAGAACTACAACCTATTAATGGTGTAATGGATAGAACATAGAATGCAGTGGTCACACTTGAAACGTAACACACTCACGTGCAATGGAGTTCTTCCGAGCTTGGGGTTGTATTTCCAGTCAATCATCACCGCGCGAAAGAAGTCTTGAAACTCTGTCAGCATTTTCCTTTTCAGTAATGTTCCGATGATGTTATCTGTTAAAAAAATAAATAGTTTCATAGATTAATTAACTCTTTATTATTAAATGAACGTGTCTATGTAAACATTATAAACATTGCATATATTATATATGCATGTTTATAATGTAGTATATAATTGTGTATTGTAGTGTAGACCAGACCACCCTTGTGTATAATATACACAAAAGTGGTCTGAAAATTTTCCAACCTAACAAAGATACAAGACATTTTCTGAAATTTTCGAGGTCGGAAACTTTTCAGACCATTCACGTATATAATATGACATAATTCACGTATTAATGTATATAATATCCTATCTACGTAATAATTTTATCAGAAATTGATGCATGCTTTGGTTCCTATCACTTCACATGCTCCAATTAACTTGGAGTTTAGTTTTGGCTGCTTTGAATGCCATCATCTCAAGCTGGTCACCATTGATAAAAGATTATCTTCTACCATCAGATTAATTAAAACTGCCAATTTTAATTAATCATGATATTCCACCATATCACGCCCGAAACGTCTTTTTTTATTCTACCATCGGAGTATAACTATTGCCCTCGCGTCAGGGAGTAATCCTAATGCAGTCTTTAGCCAAGTGACAGATTCCATCCTTACTTATTAGTTCCCTATCACAGGTCTCTTTGAAGAGGAACTGTACTCCGAGAGGTTTCAACTGGATGTTCTCAATTGCCCTCGGTCCTCAGCGTCTTATTTCATTTGCCTGTACCTTCTGCCATTTCCCCACCCATCAATCCTCATCCCTCTGCTGTTGGCTTCAACTTTTCCCAATGCGAGTCTTTGCAGCTATCAATTTCGGCGTAATAAATGCCCCAAACAAATGTTTCTTTGTACATCTCTGAGCAGTTTTCTTTCCTATTTTCATCGCGACTTCCTCATTTCTCAGTCTTACAGTTCCCTTTACCGAACGCATTCTTTCCCACAGCAATGTTTAAAAACTTTTCATCTTTCTCTTTAACCGCCCCATAATTCGGTGCTGTAACACATTGCAAACAAAACATTTAAAAACCTCTTTCGGCCATTTTTTAATTTTACTTGCTGTTGTAAGTCCCTTTGCCCTTTTTTTTAAAAAGGAAGAAACGTTCTATTCCAAAATATCCTCTTATTTTATTTCTTCGGGACAGCTTTCATTTCAAGTTACTAAATTTTCCAAATATTGAAATAATTTAACTTGCTCAATAGTTTTTACTTCTATAGATGTCAATGATTGCTTCATTCCTACTTACTCTAATTAATTCTGTCTTTCCCATATTTGTGTTCATTCCGAATTCTTTCCCCACCCTTCCAATGTTCTCCATTATGGTTCCTCTTCTGATCCCGTCAGTCCTACTTGATCATCGGCATATTTTCGGTCTTTATTCTTTCTTTCCCACCCCAACATCTTTTGCTTTTTCTAATACCTTATTAGGAAGCTCTTCAGTAAAAATATTAAAGAGTTGGCAGCAAACAGTGTCCTTGTGTGACACCACTTCCAACATCTACCTCACCAACAATTGTAATATGGGGCTAATTGACACTGCAAATGCAAGGATGTACCTACCACCTCCCTGGAATTAGGTCAAAACACAAGCAATAACGAATGAAACACAATACGCATCCCCCTACGCAGCAAACCTTGTTTTTGCAATCTTGTTAAAAAAGTCAATTAATTAAGTATAAATACTGTCGTAGTCTTTCCCATTCAGACTGGTCACCCTACATATGCCTCGCGCAAGAGGACTTTGATGGCATTGTTATCACAGCAAGATTATAAGTTTTTCTTTTCCTAAAACTCTCAGAGTTCTGTTCCTAATTCCTCTTGAGAAAGGTGGTTGCACCACCGAAAATTCGAGAACTAGTGAGTCCCGCTTTTATGTGTTTTAGTTTCTATGTTTGCTATGACTATTTAGTGAATTTTATTGTGCACGTTCGTGTCTTTTCCAAGAAAGTGACTATATATATATATATATATATATATATATATATATATATATATATATATATATATATATATGCGGGTCGCGGTGGTCTAGTGGGTAGAGCATTGGACTACTGACCGGAGGGTCCCGGGTTCGATTCCCCGGCAAGGCACTTTGGGCACCTGCAGCTCCACCCAAGCTAGTTGATTTTTCGGGTACCAGATCTTCCTGGGAAACCATAACCGGCGCAGGGAAAGGAACTGGCCCCCCTACCCTGATGTGTGAATATTCACACGCCGTCGGGCTTGGTACACAGGTGAGCTCTACCATCACCTACTAAACCGACCTTCGGGTTGATTACTGTGTTTATGGTTTATATATATATATATATATATATATATATATATATATATATATATATATATAGAGAGAGAGAGAGAGAGAGAGTCACTTTCTGTGCACGTTCGTGTCTTTTCCAAGAAAGTGACTCTCTCTCTCTCTCTCTCTATATATATATATATATATATATATATATATATATATATATATATATATAGTCACTTCACACGACACACTTTCAAACACGGAAAACTCACTCGACGAATCCAAGTAGACGCTGATTTCTCCAGCTGAAAGTATGTCGTCGTCCAGGTCGTTGCCGTATTCCCGACGGAGCTCGAGCGCCGACGAGAAATTTTCTGGGATGACTACAGCGCCCCAAGCGTTACCTCTCCGAACCGCTTCCAGCGCGCTTTTCTTGTCCGGGAAAAACACTTCCTGCGAACAAGTAAAAAGGCGCAACATTATAGTGATTGAGGCTTCCTCACGTTTCCAAGCATTCTTCTTCCGAATCAATTGTCTCTCGTGGCATGGGACTTATTCTCAAGTCATTTAACGAAAAACGTTTGCAATAGCAATAATAATTACTTTTGGCACGGGCCAATATTGTAAATTCCGTCATTCTAGCAGAACACGCATATACAATTCAGATGGGAAGCTGATAATGCATTGGAGCCCCAGATTAAATGCGTTAGTGTCAATCGCAAATTGTCATGAAATTCGAGCTATGCAGTTTCATGACACAATTTTTACAACGAGAGAATTTTCTAATTACTCTCCGTTTACATTTCCTTTTGAAATTTTGGCAGACATCTATATTTCCAGTGATTTGTGAAACATGTGCCACCCCTTAGGACGCAATATCCCAACAATTGAGGAAAGTTCATGTTAATAATTGAGAAAAAAAAGGCACGGGGGGAAAAGTTTATGAAGACTATTGCGTGGATGTCCATTGTGCAAACCATGAGGTGGTCGGTGAATGTCAGATTCGTTTCAACGGCAGTCCCTTCTGTGTTCTGTTTTCATATTTATTATGGTTTCCATGATAATTATGGTGAGACATGGAATGTATTGGTGCCGTGTAAAATGTAGATGATGGACGTTCAAGGGAGATCGATAGTGGTTTAAGGAATCCCTTACAAAGGAAAGGATGTTGCTTTTGAAAACACATTTGCTTCACAAAGTAAGGCGTGGTCAAGATACCTCAACTGGAACACAAAATTTTTGATTTTCTTTCCAATCAAAGTAAATGTAAATGTAAATGCAAATGCTTAAGAAACCATTGGTTGTGGAATTATTCCCTAAAAACTAAAGCATCCCGAATGTAGTGGATGCTTAATTGTTGCTTGAAGACCTCCTGCCCTCTCAATGGCTACCCGTGTCTACGCTCAGAGCTAACTTCGAAATGTAGATCCCGATCGGTGAAAATTTTGCAGATTACATTTTTTTAGTTTTTGTCCCCGTTCATTCGTTAGTCTTTCGATCCGAAGATTGATTGGCCGCAGTCATCTATTATTCTCAAATCGATGGAATCTCCGTTAGGTCTTTCAGGGCAGGGTTTCCCTCCCTTCAGTAAATGATGTACTACGAACTCCCTGAGAGTTTGTACTGCATCCTTCCATATTCCTCTTATTTAGCGGGCGTATGTAAATGTTTCTCTTTGTCTTAAAAAGGCTTCTATTCCGTTGGTCCATATTCCCTAGTTTGGGTGCTCTTTCAGTATCTCACTTCTTCATGTTCTCATCGATTTATTTGGGGAAACTTTTTAAAAATCTTTCATTTGCCTTTTTCTCTGGAGGATTGTACAATTAACAATATCAACTTTCAAGGGTGTACCATACCTATAGGAGAGAAAAACCGTTCGTGCTACGGGAGCGACTATTGAATCAGTTGTAAAGTTTAGAGAACACTTATTATCGCCGTTACTTTTCATCGGAGGTATTTATTGAATGCAAAATTGTACAATTTGGAATTTGAAAAATAATAGGCACCCATAATTACATATCTCTGTCTATAATGTGCCTCTTTCTTATTAAGGAAACCTATAATAACAGATGCAATAATTAATAATCTCTCATGCGTGATAATCTCCCATGGAGTGTAATGCACGACTAAGGAAGGATAATGAAATATATATTATAGAATAAAGGAGTAGATTGAAGGAATAGGCGATTCCCAGCCTGTACGTGGTTCTCAGCTGCTCCGCTGCGAGTGGTGGATGCAGAATCGGGATGGGCAGTGCTAGGCAGGGGAGTGAGTCAGGGATGCCCACTGTCACGTGGTCTCTTAAATGCAAATGTGGAGATAATGTTAAGGGAGGCTTTGGAAAGACTGGAGGATGCAGTGAAAGCCGATGTCCCCATAATGGGGAATCCATAATAAAATCAGTTTTATTTGTGGATGATCAAGCTGTAGTTAGTCAGTCAGGTGGTCAAAATCATTACTAAGCGCATTAGAACACCAGTGTGATAGGTATGGGATACAGATTAATGTAACAACTTTTATGAGGTCATCAAGTAGGAACACTAAGTTAAACGTTAAAATAGGAGGCAAAATCTAGAGCGGGTGGACTGTTTACGTAGGTTGAAGGTGCTTTGGACCAGGATTGCCTAAGTAGTGAGGAAGTCAGAAGAATTTCCTTTGGCAAAAAAGTCTTCACAATGGGGAGGGAATCGATAACAGAGACGCTGAGTAAGTATAGTATGTCAAGAAAAGGTAGTGAACTATTTGGTATGGAATGTGGTTTGCACGGCTGGTAATTTTTGTATTTTAAGCATGATGACAGTGCTTATAGATGCTAATACTGGAGGCTTCTGAGATGTGGGCGTGAAACGAATGAAATAGTAAAATGGACGAATAGGAAAACTCACGAAGAAGTACTAGGCATGATAGGGCAGGAGAGAGGACCTGTAAAATGTATGTCAGGTGTCTCAGATTGTTTTGGGTGAGGCTGAGAAATGTAGGGGGTGTGTACCTTTGTGTCCATCCATAACCTTAAAAGGTAGATTACCGAATACTATTAAATAACTATTAATCATATTTCAATATTCACACAACTTTACTTATATATCATGGCTATTTTACCACATTCTCTCCGTGTTGGTTGGGAAAATGTAGCGTTTTATGAAACCGTTCGTACACTTAGAAAGAAACTTAAGTGTGTATAGGCCGTCATTTTTTAATTATAAATAATACAAAGTTATATCCTGAGCGAAAGATGAAATCTCCTGAAGGAGGGAGATCTAAAGCACTTATTCAATTTTGATACATTAAAAGGGTAAAAATGCATGAATGGGAATGAGGTAACGGTAAGAATGATTGAATCAGCCTCGGCATGGGCTGATTCAATCATTCTTAGATTAAAATGGAAATTATATTAGGCTTGGCACTGAATCATTGGTTAGGGCCATTAAGCTACTTTGTATCCAGAGAGATAAAGCGTTTTCCGATGCCAAAGTATCGGTCATGTAATTTGCTTGTTGCTCACTGACCTTGACGGCATCGTTTTGCTTGAGACCCAATAAATATCTGCTGCTAAGTGACGTGTGGTTGCATCCGTTTGGTACGTAGTCGGCGCATTCCGGCGCCGTCGAATTGACGAAGGCTGTCTCCTCATTGACGATGGCCAGCGGCAAATTTTTCGGGTCGTGCCCGACGGCAGTGAAGAACAGACAGAGGGTCAGGAATGGGAACGCCAGACTGAAGGATAGAGATCTGTGGGGAATGAATGAAGAAACATTATTCAATCAGTCATCTTCACATGAAAGACCTGACGGAGTTTCAGGTTTATTTTTGCGGAAATATATAGTATTAAAATATCCATTTTTAACTTTTAACTCAGTGGTCAATTATGAAATATTATTTATTGGCACCCACCAACTATGGTTTCAGAAGAGAATGCCATTATCAAGATCACAATTTCCATTATATGCTAAAACCATTGTGTGCTCGATCCAATTTGGCATCATGCTTGAAGGACATTTTAATTTCTTTACTGAGATTCATGTTAGTCTACAGTCAATCAAAATATCTGTTTTTACAATTTCAATGCACACAAATCATCCAAGACTAGGCGTATGATTTTTACACTGAGATTTTTATATTTTTCATGATTTTTTAGTCTAACGTCTAGTACTTCGTTGAGTGTCTGGCGAAAAATTTTGTCTGAGTGAAAAAATACAGGTTAGTTATAAACGGAGCTTGAATTAAAATAAGTACATCTTGTTAGATTTGGCTCTTCTATTTAATTACGGGTACTATCATTAATACCACACTCTTGGAATTATAGTATTAGTAGTATTAGAGCAATTATTATAAAAATTAAATAATATCTTTAAAAAAATACGGTCCCTTTGGAAGTATTGGTCATAAAATTTTGTAAATATCATATACTTTAAGGAGGGTTTTTTTGTGATGCGAGGATGTCAGATTCGATATATGAAACTAGCTATGCCAGAACGATTACATCTGAGATTATTTTCTAGTGTAAACAGTAGCCCCTATGATTTACGTATCTTTGTCGCGAATTGAGGTATTGATGATTTTTCCCTCGAACCCTTAAGGCATACAAAGGTGGAAATACGGACGAAAATTGCATCCAATACTCTTGCTACTATTGTTTTGTGAAACCCAGTGCTTCGAAAAGCTACGTTGCCTGCTGGCTGATCAAAATGAGCTCATTTTATCTGACAAAACTAATGACGGTGATGATATCTTGTGGTCAAAGACTTAAGCAAAATATATAGTGAAAGAGATACTGTTCATGCTGTCTTACTGAGCTTAAATGGAATGAGAGTAAGACTGGTACTTGCTTCTATTACTTCATCAAAGAATAAATTAGCCAAATTGTCGTGTTCAGCATCGTAATCCATCAAATGAATTTGTTTAAAAATATCATTTAACTGTAATTAAATAAGCTCACTTAAAACATTTAGAAGTTTCCCTCAAATTGCAGCAGCAACGTCCAAATCTTTGATATAGTGCATTTGATTTGTTTAGTATTTGCATTAATATTAAATAGTTATGAGCCACAAAATAGGAAATCGAAAAAAACGGCAAAAGGACTGTGGGGGATGCGCGCAAACCGTCAAACGGGCTCGAAGTTTCAGTGGCGGATGATATTGTTACTTCTACGTTCTTAAAGAAGTTCTCATTTCGCTCGATGGTGTCGTGATTGTGTCGATTTCGCAAAGTTTTGCAAATAGCGATCTCTGCAATCTCTGCATCTCTCTCCTCTAATAATGACCGATAGATGGGCATTATACATGCATGTTCATTGTCGCAAGCGAATGAACATTTATACTCTATAACTGAAAGGTTCGAACATGTTATCAATTTAAACTTTGTATAAAGTAAGCAATGTATCTGATATAAAATGACATTCCTAATAACAGTGGAATGTTTCCGTACAATGTCGCACGGAGTGGAAAGTATGGGGAACCTGAGTTCTACTCCAATTACCAAAATGCTTCTCCTAGCAGTTCCACCACCGATATAATTACTTCATTGAATAAGAATTTTATTCCATTCAAGTTACCCCAAGTTACGGCCTATCTGCACGAAGTTCTTCATCAGAAGAGCTTTCCATTTTCCAATGAAGAGAGTGCGTCTCGTGGATGGGCTCCTTCCCAAAGACTCGTCAAACCTGGAGTTCGCTTTCAGGACCTGTAAATGGATCAAATTTATCCACAATTAATATAATTCAAGATTAAAAGAGGAATATCAGTATAAATACAAATGGGGTTGGCGTCATTGAGTTTCTATCTGTATAGTGAATCCCTTGGCGTATTTGTAGTTATGATCTTAGTTATATTATGGCCCAAGGGGATATAATTTATTCCCCCAATCGTGAAGCCATAACATGCTCACGCCTTCGGAACACAGCCCAGATATCTTCCCAGAGGAAGTATTAACAATGCGTTGAAGAGTAATCTCTCACCTCTACGTGATTGTCGCACGAGCATCTGAAATCCTTTGTGGGATTGTGACCACCGTTGTCCCATTGGGGTTTCATTAAGGATGTGTCTTGGAAGAGCCGGTTAAAATGCTCCTGGAAACAAAATGTTACCTCAATATATAAGATTTATTCCCAGTCGTGCAAATTTCGACCAATATGGGCGAAAATAGAATAAAAGTCACCGAGTTGTTATAGGGGCAATGTGAATTGTGTTTCATGATATACGAGGGTCATCCGGAAAGTAGTACCCGTTCGTGCCGCATGAAGTGCTGACGACGCGAGTAGCCGCTGGACGAGGTCAGATAGCTTCAGTGGCTTGTCTGCCTTCTCTGAGCCAAGTTGCGTGACGCTAGCATTGCCTGTGTTGTTTCTGTGATTGTTTACAATGTTTAAAAAAATTGAGAACGCCGCCAGTTGTGAAGTGAGGGCAGTGATTAAATTCCTCAATGCAAGAAACGTTCGCCCATGTGATATTCATCGCCAATTAAAGGAGGTGTATGGAGACAATGTAATGGACGAGTCGTCTGTTCGGCGGTGGTGTCGCAACTTCAACATGGGGAGGGGGAACACACACGACGATGAGCGTTCGGGGAGACCGTCTGTCATTACAGACCAACTGGTGAGCTCAGTTGACGAATTCGTGAGGAACGATCGGCGCGTCACAATTGATGACATCTGTGAGCATTTTCCCAATGTTTCTCGAACAATTGTTCATGAAATTGTTAAACACCATCTGCATTATGCATTATGAGCTGGCGGCGAAGGACTATGCAGCAGGAATACAGAAACTTGTCACACGTTATGACAAATGCCTTAATTTGCTTGGAGATTATGTTGAGAAGTAGTTTAAAGTATCCTCTTTCAAATAAAATGTTTTATGTTTGTTAATATTTACTTTTGTGTCTTTATTTCACGAACGGGTACTACTTTCCGGATGACCCTCGTACTATACTATACCTATCCCCCATTCACTTGAAGTAGAGGGCGAAACTGTGTTGAGAACTTGAAATTAAATCAGCCTTTACATTAAGCGAACTTTATGGAGGCTAGTTAATACATATTAAGTCAAATATTAAAAAAAAAGAACTTTTCTTCGATGTTGTTAAGAAGTATGATCAATTGATGTTCAATATTCCATCCTTCAATAGTTTCCGCTCCAATGGCAGCATTTCAATAACTTCGCCCATATTCTGCTTGATAATCCAACTTCATGGTATTTCTCGCGGTGCTGAGCATCTAAATTAAATTCTGTAAACAAACATTTTTCAAATGTATTGGTGGTGCGGATTGATACGTCAGCGTGACTTGAACCAGAGAAGCATTTGCTCTACTGGAGCATTAAAAAATATAATTTTACATATCTTTTCTTTTGGATGAACGTAGAATTCGACGACGTAATTTTCTTGGCGGCGGTAGGAAATATCGCGAGGCTGAAATGTGTGGCCGGCAAGTTCGGGCTTGGTCGTTGGGATCCGCGGATAATCCTGCCCTGCCTCACTTTCGTGTACGAGAAATCTTATAGGAGAATTGGTGTAAGGGCAGTGAGTTTGTATTTTGTTTTTGCGAGTTTTTCAGTTGTACTTAGATAGTAGGAATCCTATCTTTATGCACCAAGCGTATATAAAAGTAGCGATGCACAATTTAACATAACACTTTGCTTCCGTAAGGGTAGATCCTGCGAAACTCAACTCGCACTTTTTGTTCATGATATATTGAACTCTGGTGAAAGTAATATTCCTAGATTTTAAGAAAGCTTTCGGTAAAGTCCCTCATTGCAAATTACTCGCGAAATTGGACACTTATGGAATACACGAAAGTATTATTAACTGGATTAAACAATTCTTAAGTGGTCGTGTCCAAACAGTCGTCCTGGACGATGTATCATCCGATACTGTCTAGGTCACGTCGGGTGTACCACAATGAAGTGTCATAGGCCCCCTCCTATTCCTTATTTACATAAATGACCTTAGTACCGTAGTTAATAGCAACCTCCGTCTTTTCGCCGATGATGCAGTAATTTATGGGGACATTCGAAGTCACGAAGACAGAGTCGTGTTAGCCAACGATCTAGATGCAATTCAAAATTGGTGCGATACATGGCAATTGAAATTAAATTTGAAAAAATGCGTAGTGATACACTTTTGGGAAAAGAGTAATTCCCTCCCTTATAATTACAAAGTGAAACAAGCCAAAATCGCGAGGGTAGATTCCTTTAAATACTTGGGTGTAACAATTACTCACGATCTGTCCTGGGGAAAACATACGAGAAATATGCGGTCGTGGTAATAAAAAATTGGGATTTGTGAAAAGAGTGCTAGGTAAATGCGACGAAAGAGTGAAAGAACGATGTTTCCTTGCCTTGGTCAGGCCCCACCTAGAGTATGCTGCCAGTATATGGGATCCTCATAACATAAATTTGATTTCGGAATTAGATCGAGTTCAGCGGAGGGGGGCTAGATTTGTCAAACGTTGTTATGACCTCATTTGTCTTGGTATGCCTTATTTTTCAAACATTTCTACTTTGCTAGACAATTTAGGTTGGGATTCTCTTACGCAGCGGCGTTTACAATATAGATTAGACTTATTAAAAATATTTAAAGATGAGCCCTTTTCCGATGACATCAAGAATATAATGCGAACCCCAACGTATTACGGTCGGAGGGATCACGCCTGTAAGATTAGAGAGATAAACTGCAAGACTGACAGGTTTAAAATGTCATTTTTTCCTAGAACGATAATAGACCAGAATGTTTGTAGTCGAAATCCCCCAGGAGTCAGTTCATTACAACAAGTATTAATGTACAGGTCAGGGACTGCGCGTGTAATATAATATTTTTTCTTACAGGTTCCCCCCACCTATCTGAATAAACCCCAACCCCCTCATCCCTAACCCTTTCCTCCTGGTGCTACACCCCCTGCCACACACCTTTCTTGGTGGCTCGCAGGGTATTTTTGTAGATGTAGATGTCGTTTTGTGCATTTTATTTGCACACGATCGTATTCATATTTCGCTCACTGTCTCACTCCTTTCCAATTTGCAAACATTTACGCTATTCCTCGGACTTCGCGCGTGAGTGACGTGTATTTTACTTACACCAGATCACAGCGTGATTAACAAAATATTGCACACCCGTCCCCATTGGATTCAAGGCTTTCTTAATCAGCTCTGAACTGTTCAATTCCCTGAGCGTTATACAAAAATATCACCCTTCGGTGACTTAATCATATACATCTGCCGACGCGCGTCATATTTTCATCAGCCACCCATCGCACTAAGTAGTCCGTCCCTCACGTCTGCAATCTCATCTGGCCAATGTAACTTGTTTCATTACTTTAAAAAAATAGGGTAGTGTTCATTTCCAAGTGATACTCAATTGGCTTTATAATTATTTACTTCCCAAAGTTCATCTTTAGAGAATAAGAGAAGAGTTATATTTAAAGTTCAGGAAAACGTGAAGAACCATGTCCTTCGTGCACGAATCTGTGTGCATTTTTTCACGTATGTCTCCACGTGAGGAATTAGATTTCGAAAGCAGTGGTCGCTTGCTGCGGAAGTTCTCAAACTCACCTCACCTTCGCCCATGATGCTGCCCCTAATGATGTCCTTCTTTGGGCTGTTCTCTTGTCTGTGGCTAAGATTGAGGAAAACCTCTTCCAAGGAGTCCGTTCGGTGAGCGAGAAGGAGGTTTTTCGGGGTGTCTTGAGCCAAAAGGCGACCCTTCCTCATGAGACCTATCTGCAATGTAAAAAAATTCCCGTGAACTCAACAGGCAGCAACTCCTCCACATCGCAACGTCACGAAGCATTGCGAATGCCCCATTTCCTGCTTGTTTGAGCAAGTATTTTACGCAGTTAATAAAAGATATTCGCAACCTTTGTGCTCTTCCTGAGTGTTATTAACATGCTCTCCGACCGGTTTCATTTTAATTAGTGTACAGTCATAATAAGCCAGATTATGAATTATCAAGGTCACACCGGATACAGAAAATATTAATAAAAAGCATATTCAAGTCCGGATTCCTTTACTTCCGGATAAGTCTGGCCATCTGCCACTGCCACGTACTTCTGAGAGTATGATTTATAAGTGCTCGTATCGGACGAAGAAACCTCGTGTTGCCCATCGGGTGATCCCGGCCGGATCGCGGCATTGGTCAGCGCCGACGTATCAAATGCCATAGTCTGCCGTCGTCTTCAGGGTGAGAAGGCCGTGCTGACCAATGCCGCGACTCAGCGGGGACTCCGAGAAGTCTTCATCCGGTGCGTTCGTCTGGAAAACTTTATATCCTTTTCACACATAGACTTATCATCATAGAGTTGATTAGTTTCGTTTGTTAGTTCAACTAGGTAGTTTTCACTATCCTATTATATAAATTTAATGGCATCATGACGATTCATTTTAATGTCATTAAAATACTTAATAAGTTCCGCCCATTCCTAATATTTACCCCTAATTTGCACAATAGGACTGACTATATGTGGACAATTTTGATTCTGCTCACGTATATCTTCATTGTTTTACGAGAATCTCCTTGACTTTCGTTTCAATTATAATTATACGTGTTTCCAAATGACTTGAGACCTCTATTAAGTTCGATCAATATCAAAACCAAATCAATAGTATGGAAATTTGTTCATTTGGGGAGATGATTAGACGCTTATAAGTGGCATCATGGAAAGAGCCTATTTTATTAGTTTTATTTGTCTCAAAACTCTCGTAAAATGGCACCATTTCTCATAGTTACAAGTCAATTAGTATGTCTCTAAAACCATCTCAAATGAAATATGAGATATCCTACTGTAAAGCACATTTAACGTAAACTGATAAGTGATAGGCGTCGTAGCAAACCTATCATTCGTTATATTAATGTTGCGAGTAACATCAGTTATTAGTAAGATCTACAATGAATCTACTTATATATGAGTGAACTCACTCAAATAGGGACTCTGTCAACTTATGGTTTTGATAAATTGGCTTTAGTGACGTTTGTCATCTTGGCATGTAAATAAGCTGTTCGGAATATATCTTGGAAATGCTTAATTCTATATCAATATCCGCTCAATCTTGCAAAAACGAGATATTGTTCTCCGTTAAAAGTGGTTGACACTATTTGCGAATGGCAAGAGTGCTTTCCCGACACATGCAATGAAGTCCAAACAGGCATGCTCCCGCACAAAGAGGACACAGGAGATTAATCAATTGCTTTTTATATCGATAACATTTACCACGTGAGCTTGCTTGGCTTCTTCAATGTAGTGCGTGGTGATAATCACAGTCTTGCAGTCTCTCTCCGTTATCTGCCTCAGGTAGTCCCAAATGCTGCAAATAAAGAAAAACACATTGATGAAAAAACGTCCATGATTTCAAGTCGTGTGAAATTCAGATGGGTGCACTAGAGGAACTTCGAGGCATACAGCGGGTCTGTTTACAAAAGAAGACGGCAACATTTCCACCGGAAAATTATACAATTCCTTCCAGTCAAAGACCCACTTCCGATTCCCACAGTGAGTAGGAGTTTTCAGCGGAATTTTAGTTATCGTTCGAATCTCGAGTGAAAAACACGTCGAGTCTAAATATATGGAAGAGTAAATCAATAGATCTTAAAGCATACTTAGGATACCGTCCGATTTCTTTTTAATTGACGCTCTTTTTCAACTAATTAATTACGACACCATGAATACACCAGCTTGATGATCCATCTTTTCCCTAATGGTGAAGCATCTCTTTCTATGATTACTTTTTCTGGGTTAAGCATCCTGAGACATTTCCCTTGACTCCGAGAGAAAAATAAATTTTTTATTAAGAAAATGAGTCCTACCACATAAGTTGATTTGCTGCTAAGGTTCCAACCCTGATGAAATTTTCATTTCACAAAACCTGCAATCTTCAGCGAAAATACCTAGATAACTTTTACCTTCGTATCCTCGTAAAATGCCACCTGAGCACATTTGACGGTAATTCATTCTTTTTGACGCTTAATTAAGTTTTGGTTTAACTGCTAATTTGTTGGCACTTTTCTATTACATTTTTTTTAACCATAATCTTATCTTCGCAGCAGCTGTTGACCCTTTCTTTTTCCTAGTATAAGGCTAGAATACTAATTTATTTTTTCTTTATAAACTGCAGGAAAACGTTTCCTACAGTTTAAATAAATTGTAAAGACTCGTTTAAAATTTAATTTCACATTAAAATCCCCGGGGTGCTCGGTAGGCCAGGGGGAGCTTTATAAAGCTGACCGGAGGACCCGAGTTAGGTCCCCGGACAAGCCTCTCTGTGCACCCTCAGCTCCGCCTAACCCGAGTGGGTCCCAGAAAATTTTTGGGTACTTGATCTTCCTGGGAAATCACAGCCGGCATAGGGAAAGGAACTGCCCCACCCTCGCTGCCCTTACCTGTGAATTTGAAAACTCCGTCAGGGCTTAGTACTGGTCTGCCATCTTAGTACTTAACCTACCATCACCTGCCAAACTGACCTTCGGGTTGACCACTGTGTTTCTAGTTTCTTATTATATTCCCGTACAATAATAAGCATGCAAGGTATTTCAGAGAACTGAGCTGATTAGGCCGGCATGGTGTGTGCTACCTGTAAGACGTGTAAAAAATCCATTCCCTCACGCCTGTCATACTGGTCCAACTTTCCTATTTTGCTAATGTGCTTTTTCATTTCAAATGACACCAAAAAGAGGCGTTTGTCAGATACACCTTATCTAATATAATTATTGAAGAGGTTAGCCGATTTATGATTTGAGTGGAGAGCTACCCCAAACCATTCCGAGGATTGATGGTGTAATTAACTATTGCTGGCAAGCTATCATAATTTTCAATCCCTGCGATGGAAGAAAAAGGTTGCTTACGTAAAGCTTGAAAGTACGTTTCTCAAAAACTCTCAGGCCAGCTACGGATACTTTGAAAACAGCCAAAAGCGTTATATATGGCTATTGTTTCAATTAGCTTTCTTAGAAATAATACATAAAGTGACTAGAGTTGTCATAGATTTGCTACCATTGGAAGGATCTCTGAGTAAACTGCAAGGAGTTGTTAATTGACCTTCATGTTTGAGGAATGCGTCTTAGGTTAACATGTTGTTGAACCTTGTATTGAAAGACGAAGGATTTAATTCGTGATTAATTTTAAATTACATTACTGGAAGAAATAAAGTACATTTATTAACTTAATATATTTCGGTTTTTAATTTGCTACAAGCTTGTTTTATGACTTCAATTCAATTCAATGACCGGTGGATAATTTCGATGACCACTACATTTTACCGGGTGGATCTGTATAGTTAATTAGATTTATCGAATTTATAATTTATTTCATGAAGTGTGCTCACTTACAGGAAAGAGACACATGGCATAGTCGTCTTGGTTTATTTGAAATAATGGTGTTTTGCCTGGTTTTTATTCTGATTACGTATTATACGAGGAAACACATATAGTATTCTATAAAGTCTTTCGCTTTGGGAGAACCATATCTTTTAATTCATTCTTTTCGATGGGCGGACATAATTTATTGTTTTATAGTTCCCTTGGCGTCGGGTATCGTTTCTGTATGCTTATTGTTCTATAGATGTTATAATGTCTTTTTTTTATTGTGGTCAGAGGTGGTCCTATCTTGATAGATACGTGATCTAGTTTTGAATGTTCTTAATTTACATTTTTTTCATTAAAATTCGTGATAAAGCTCTATTGAATTTGACGGGCAATGTTTTGGGTCACTCTTAGGCCAGGTTCTATAACGTCTCGTTAAACTTTACGCCTGCAAAAATATTTATAAAAGGCCAAAATTCAGTTTTAGGATCGATAGTTAAGTTCAAAACCAACCGTAAAGAGTTCAACTACTGACAGACAATGTTACTATGGTTAAAATGTACACATTCTAAAAGGAGCAATATTATTTGTTTATAACATTGATTTTTTCGTAAAACTTCTCAAAATATAAACGGTCACATTAATAAACGGTTTGATTCAACGAAACATAAACAAACCTGAAGGCCGTAAGTGTCCTTACATTCTATATAGGATACCTGTATTATAGTCCTGGAAGCATTTGTGTGCTCTTAAAATATATATTAATATCGAAAAAATTCATAGAGAGTATAAGATATGACGATGCCTGCTATAATTAATAGAATGATAGTTGTTTATGTATCAATATATGAATATATTAATTTTTATATTGATACATAAACAACTCTCATTCTAGCAATTATAGCAGGCATCGTCATAACTTATACTCTCTATGATTTTTTTCGAATTGAGAGACCTTAGGGCGAAAAATTTCGACATTCTAACCTTTTGGCATTTGCTAAAAGGAGCTTATTGCGGAAGTAATTCGTTTGAAATTTGAACTATTCGCCAAGAGTGGGAAGGAAGTGGACGCCAGTGCACAAATTTCAGAGAATTATTTACTAACAGACAAGTTAGGGTCTGTCTTTTAACTAAGTAAGGCTTTTGGGGGAAGGAGAGGGACATCATATTTCACTATTGCCATTGGAGGTGCGCCGTACGTCGGGGGTGCTCAGGGGTGATCTTACGTAAGGGCCATTATTGCATCATTTCGACCATTGTTTATCAATAAAGTATTTTTTAGTTATCTGGGTCACTAAGAAAGACTTTGTACAAATACAAATGAAACTATCGCGCAATAACTAGGGCATCAATTAAAATAACCAGAGAGTTCGGAAATTATTTATTTCATTTCAATGTGTCAATTCTTATACCAATAAAATATATAAAAGCACGTTTTCCTTCAATAGTGTACTTGTTCAGCTCAAGCACGTAATTCAATTGACTAGTAATCGTATTGAAAAATGCTTTCATCTAGCTTTTGCATTTTTTTATTTTTAGAAAAAGGTGCCCGTTTGATAACACCGATAAATACGCGTGAGGGTTTATATCCTACGGAGTCTTAAACATTAATTTTTAGGCCGACCCCTTTGTGCAAGGATTTCGCGAATACCGGGCGTAGAAAGAGTTCGTATTTCGAGTTATCGTCTTTGTTATTTTTGTCGTGTCCTTTGTCGTTGCATCATAGACAATGGTATTCCATTCACGTTTGCGATGATTGTGACTCACTCACCTTTGCCTGAGTTCTGGGTCCAAACCGACGGTTGGCTCGTCCAGAATGAGGAGTTCGGCGTCGTGGAGGAGCGCGGCGGCGAACGATACTCGACGCTGCTGCCCTCCGCTGTGTGGATCGGGAAAGAGAAGGAACTATGTGAACAATAGGCATAATCGTCGATGCACTCAATGCACGTAATTTTCTGAGGATTAGAGGCTTTTCCCATCCCTCCCACCCGCGCGCGCGGATCGGTCCACTTTCATCACTTAGCCTTCCTTCCACGAGACCTTCCCCTCGACCCCAAATCTCCCGACACCACTTCTCTCAATGTCCCGTTCGCACGACCTTTGCCTTGAGTTACCAAAGAGGACACTCCCTTCGTGGGCGTGTTTTATTCATGATTTTGCAACCCTCTCCAATTATTTCGTATCATGAATATCCTAAGTCGATTGGATTGAGTTTCGGGCGTCCTTCCATTTATCAAGGTGCACCAAAGCTCGTCAAAATGCTGTGAAGTCAGAAAAAACTGCCGGAGTAAATTTTTCCTTTATTTTATTTCTCTTAAAATTAATCAAATTTAATATCAAGATGTCATCCGAAACTCTTCTCATTCTGTTGTAATAAACTGCAGCGCATAGTTTCAGGCGCAATATAATGGAATATGAACATAAATGGCCAAATAATAGCATTGTTCCATAAGCTAAAAATTTTTTACCAGCCATGTTTCGATGTACTAAACAATCTCCTGGTTTTCACCTAAAAATAATTTAATGCATCGAATTTGGTCGGTAATATTTTTAACCAGTGGGAAAATGTCATTATTTTGTCATTTGACTGTAGCGCATCACTTTCGTGTGATAAATGATTAGTATTAATTGTATTATTATCATAAATGATCGTTTGACATATGAGAGTTTGAAACGAAAGAAAATACAGAGTTAGGCAGAAGGAAGTGCAAAGAGATATACGATAAACTAAGGAGGAAAAATAACTGGGTGAAATATGCTGCGTAGCAATGGTCTCCTGTTTATAAAGAAACTATTTCTCAGTGATAGGAGGCTTATCCGCAATCTGTAACACGTCTCAAACTGCTCAGGTGCAATTGGCGGATTGAGAGTCCGGAAGGGCGGTGTTAGGGAGACGAGAAAGTCAGGGGCGTCCATTATCACCTGTCCCGTTCAGCGTATATGTGAAGGAAATGATTAAGGGGGGCTTGGAAAGAGCTGGAGATAGGAATGAAAGTCGCCGAGAGGTTCTTAAAATCAGTTGGGTTTACGATGATCAAGCTTTGGTTTCTCAGTCGGTCAAGGGGTTGCAAAATCTGCTGAGTTCATTGGAAGGTCAATGCAATTGGTATGGAATGCGAATAAATATAAATGAAATGAAGGTTGTGCGGTTTTATAGAGAGAGAAAGGCTAAGTTAAACGTTAAAGTAGGACGGCTAAAACTAGAGAAGGTGGAACAGTGAACGTATCTCGGAAATGTTTATGGCCCAAGTGGTCAAAGTATTAGGGACTTAAAAAGAATAATTTCATTGGGTAAAAAAAGCTTCACACGGAGTAGGGAAATCATGGCAGGCCCTTGAGTAATGATGCTAAGAAAAGATTAGTGAAAACTTTGGGATGGAGCTTGTCTTCGTAGTTCATGTAGTTTCCAGTTGTGCGTGATGAAAGGGGAAGGTAAATGAAGGTGGAAAGAATGAGGGGTTATAAAATATATTCGTCATTGTAGTACAGCTTAATCTATTTCGCGGTGTTTCATTTTAGACGGAGCTATAGAATGTGGCGATGCTTTTTCTATGTCCATCCGAAATCTGCCTTAAACGGTATACTATCAATAGAAATAATAATATGGAAAATATAACTTCCTTGATATCATCATCGATAATATTTTTTTGAAGTCAAATGCTGTTTTAAAATTAAGCCCAGGCATTAAAATAGGGATATAGAATTAAAGTTGAAAAAAATATGTCAATGATTCCACATTCAAACCCAAAAATAATTCATTTTCACCCGTCACTCAGGTCGGAAACTCGTTCATTTCTATGTTTGAAAATATGGTTTTGTGGCAAGAGCCGTCTTCGGTAAATTAACGTCTGGAACAGAGTCAAATGACTGCTCCTCTGGTGACTTTACTTTCAAGTTTTCCATTCTTTTTTCAAGAAAATATTTGGCGAACCTCAATTCCTCCATTCAAAGGCAATGGAAAACAATCATGTTCTTTTTAAATCTCGAAATTTACCGCTTAATTTCATTTTTGAGAGCCTGCCATTTTAGTGTACACTTCATGTTGTGAAAATAATCTACTAGAATTAATTTTTAATAGTCACTCTTTGTCGGAAGCGTAGCCACTGCGACTGTTATCCATCCTCTCTAGAATTATTATTAACTTTTTCAGGAACATAAAATCGGGAATCCCTTAATGACATTTTACCTTGAGCTTCTTTCCGTTTCTTTTGAGATTGACGTTAAATCAAGTACCCGCAAAATGGAACTGACGCTCTCTAATTGTTAGCTCCCCAAGTTTTCTAATAACTACCTGCGTGGCGCAGATTGCTTGGCGGAAATATCATTCAACTTCGTCTGTCCCACGTCATCGAGTTTTTTGTGATCGGGCGACCCTGGATATAAATGACAACTATAAAATTTTGTTGCGAACTTTCATGTACTAGAGACAAATGGCAGGCATTAGATGCTCGTCAGACCACGAACGAATAGGAGTTAGCCGGAAATAATGAAGATATTTTCTGCCCTTGACTAAATAATAGGGTAATCCGAAATGAAAATTTCGGAATTTTGATTTTTTACCGTTTAGCGTTAACAAAAAAACATTTCGACAAAGTCACGTATTAATTTGGCTGTAAAATCTTTAACATTTCTAAGCGCTCGTAGAAATTTAAAAAATCAGGTAAAACGTTAATTATGCATCCGTACTTAATGGTTATATTGAATCAATGATTATCCGTGTAAGGATGAAGAGATAATGGTATATAATTATAAATATCCCATGTGACTCTTGCTGGTTACGATTCTGTGTTCAAGCCCTTCGCCTCAAACATTATTTTCCATAAGTGAGACATAGTACACTTATTAAATTTTCATCCGTCGAACTTCATTTCAATTTTCGAGCAATTCATTCCACTACGATTTCGACCATACGTCTAGAGTATATTCCGATACGACCATTCTTCTTAGGGTTTGAAAGGTTTTATTATGTTATGGGCCTCGATGAGATAAATCGTTGAGACATACGGTGTTCAAACCGCCTCAGTAAGCGATAAAATCTAAATGTTGACAAGTGTGAGAGTGGTGCTCGCCTCTTGCGGAGTCGAAGGTGCGAAACCACTCATTCTGAGAAGTCATTTCATTGGCATGGTGTTTCCCAGGAAGATCTGATACTCAGAATTTCTTTCAGATTGGGTTTAGCTGGGAGAATCCAGAGGCACAAATCTGAACCTGAATACGAGGGACTCTGCTTCTTAGCCAAGTACGTATGCTTCACTCTACGCTCCATTCCGGACTATTTTCCTCCTCCGCTACACAAATAAGAGGACTTCTCGTAATATAGTATGTTCTGAGTTGTGGCGCCAATGCAAAATTTGGTAATAATCCATAACAATAGTGCATTTAAAAAATGATATTAATTCATTGCTCACTAGATTTTTAACGATTGTCTTTTCATATTAAAGAAATAAAATGCCACTGTAGGTGATTTTGAATAGCATTATGTGCAATTGTGAATTGTCTGAATCCTATTTAAAGAAGAATATGATGATTACATTGATAAAATGAAAAATTAATGCTTATATGGCTGTATTGAATTCACATAATGCGTAGATTGGTTAGCGTTTGAGATGTTTTTATAAATGAAATAAGTAGTTTCGGGAAAGAAGGCATCTATTTCACAATTATAACCTACATTGCATCATGTCCCTTTCAACTATAAGAGTACTTTCACTATAATAATAGCATCTAAGATCCAACGCAACATACTACCAAGCATACTATTCAAAAACTGTTTCTCCTATTGTCCAAAGTTTTTCTATGTCCGCCCGAAGAACAGGAAGAGAAGAAGCAGAAATAAATGTTATTCGAAAGAATATCGTTATTTGAAGCAACTCTACTATTCCCTAAGCGAAAGACAAGTTGTACTTTTTGTAAGATTGTGGATTTACTCTTTCCAAATTTTTTTCTAAAATTCACCATCGAGCTGATTTCTTGGCAACGCTGTTCGATTTTTTTTTTATTTCCCGGGGGAAAGATTTTTCCTTTTTTGCGCTACCAGTCACCGAGTCTAAGAGGTAAGTCAGCTGAGCTTGAGCCGTCGATTCATATTCAGTGCCTGAAATCAGCAAACTGCGTTTGTTTGCATTGTAAAGTGGTGGTTTAAAATTGAAAACTCCTCACCACCGCCCTCATCTACGAGTTATTCTGCGCTAGACGATATTGTTCTTTGAGTGAGCTTTAGCAGTCGAGGTCTAATTATGGCTGAGTTCAACTAAAGCTGAGGTATCAACAAATATAATTTGAAATGAGACCGAATTTCATTTTGTGTCGTTTCTGACAGGAAATTTGTCTCATGTGTTTCCATGGTCGAGGTAAACTTTCGGGAAAATGCGTGTGCTTGGTCCTTCCTTAATAACCAGTTCAGATATCCATAGTGAGCGTCCTGAAGGGTATAAGATGGCAACAAGGATTTGATGGAGGCGGTATCTCGTAGGCGCAAGTTGAAAGATTAAACAATTGGGCTTTTTGCAGCCAGTGGTTTGATGGAATCAAAGATGAGTTTATCGCCATGATATAGATAACTGTTTTCAAAATATCGCGTCAATTTTTGGAAAGAATATAATCCCGAATTAACTTGTGCCTAGAAATTAAAGGAATAGAGGGCTTTTCCTGATGTTCCCTTTTTAAGATATAACGCTGGAAAAATATTAATTTTTAAAAATTAATCTGGAATTTTGCAATTGGCCACCTAAAAATTTGCAAAAAAAATTGATTTGAAGTTTATAATTTCACATGTCAGTTTTCGTTAAGAACGGAATCAATAACACGCTTGGAGGCGGTGGGAATACATACTCGTATTCCGTCTTGGTTTGATCAAGTTTTTGATAGGTTTTTCGCTAAAATATAGCTAATTTTATTTTTTTTTATTTTATTTTTAAAAATATAGCTAATTTTAGCTAAAATATATTCAGTGATATTACAAAAAAATAATTTTGTATGCATGATATGCATGTATAATATGAATTTTAGGTCATCTTATTCAAATTCACTATTTTATAAAACCGTGTTTTGAACACCAAGACAAGGATTGAAAATAGCGGTTCCGAACATTACTTGGGTTGAATCCAATTTCATCCGATTGATCTAATATTAAATAGCATAAAAATGATACCGCTTTGCTTAAATTTGAAGTATTTCTTTCCCCCTCTTGAGCAGTGGTTTTTGGAGATTACTTCATTTCATTTCTCTGATGAATTGTCGTAAAAATCCACACCCGTTGTATGGGCCCAGAGCGATATTTTGAAAAAATATATATAAATTGCGACGGTGATCTCTCCTTTTATTTCATCAAACCACCAACTGAAAAGTATTCAATTGTTTATCCTTCAACTTGCGTCTAACCCGTAACCCTTCAAATCCAAGCGCATACTTGTACGTGTTTTCGTAAGTGACGTATTTGAAAATGGCCAAACTATTTCACTTTCTATTCTTCTGAAACTGTTATCATCTCTTCAGGCTCCCACTGTTTTTTTCTAATTGTATTGAATCCTCCAAGTACATATTAATGCTAAATTTCCATGATAATTGAGAGTATAGATTGTTGCAAACGATGCATGTATAGTGCAACATGAGAAAAATATGACGCTTTATAGTATTAATATTTTTAATTACGCAGTCGCGAAAATTAAGAGGACATTCCTCAGATTGGAGACAAAACCTTGAAATATATTTTTACAGAATAACATATCAAGTTTCATGTCGATTATGAGGCGTAATTTCAATTGTTCCACGCTCTTAAATTTTGATTCATTTACATAACATTAGTGAGGAGAAAAATCCTAACGGATTGGATGAATGGAATTTTCGAAGGCAATTGGAATTTCTTTACGACTTTAAGAATGAATTTCAAGGGTTGATGAATAATTAAGGGCGCTCCCTCATTAAATTTTCTGGGATAAAAAACAGGCAAAATGCGAAATGACGTCCGCGCACGAACTTTTGCATATTCAACTACTTCTAGACACAGTCGTCATTACCACCAGTTCGGTACAAAAGATCCTTGATAATTGTTTTTCTTCCTTATTGTCAAGAGTGCAACCGCAGTCTCCCTGACGCTGCGAGACATTTCTCGACCCCTCCCCCCTTGCCTCAATCCCATGAATTAGACCCCAACTGCGGCCAAGGTATGTGATTCCGCCATGTCGGGAAATGGCCGCGAAATTTTCCGGCCGATGGAAGTTTTTGGGGGTTGTCCTTGGGTGAGGAAGGGTGTGGGAAATGCCCCAACCTGAGGTGCTTGATCTGTTGGCTTCTCTTGGGCGTGAGCTGCAGGAGGTCTATGAGGAAATTGGAGCGCTCTCGCAATTCTTTGCCGGACATGCCGAAGAGCCATCCGAAGTACGTCATAACGTTGTCAATGGTGAACTCCTGAAGGAGGGAGAGCTCCTGTAGGGACAAAGAAAAGGCAAAGATCGAGTGATTTTGATAACGTATTATTGATTTTACATTTTTTTACCTAAACTGGATGGGGCAACGCCGTTCCCTCCTCCCCCAATATTGGAACTTTTGTAATTGCAATAAAAATTTATTTATTAGGTAATCTACCGGTTAAGGATGTTTTTTGGATGGATACAACTATCAAATAAATATTTTGTAACTCCAAACAAAACCCAATCTAGCAACCTAATCTACATCAGGTCCCTCTTCATCTCTGTGTACTTCTTTCCTCCCTTCATCCCGCCCAACATCCCTATCCTGTTCCTGCCCTTTCCTCGTATGCCTAACATTCTCCCCTCTATTACCTTCTTCAACATCCCACCACCGTTAGCGGATAAAATAATACTTTATAATTCCACAGATTTATATTTCACAAATACACGACCCGGGTTTCAACGTACAACGTCATCTTCAGGTGCAGACATACAGGCGACCAACATATATATACCTTTAGACCGGGGGGGAGGGGGGAAGAAAATTGGGGGGAAGGAAAGATAGAAAAAGGAGGGGGGGTGGGGAGGAGGATCCCTTTTTCTATCTTTCCTTCCCCCAATTTTCCTCCCCCCTCCCCCCCGGTCTAAGGGTATATATATGTTGGTCGCCTGTATGTCTGCACCTGAAGATGACGTTGTACGTCGAAACCCGGGTCGTGTGTTTGTGAAATAAATCTGTGGAATTACAAAGTATTATTTTATCCGCTTAAGAATGAACCGATTCCATAAAATAACGCCTGAAACCATCGATTATATCCCACCACCGCTCAATATGCCTTTCATCCATTTTTCCTGCCTCCATAGGATTTCTCTCAAAAAAACCCTCTCCTCACCTACCATCTCCAGTTCTTCATTTGTTTTCCTTTCGGTTCATTTCACCTTCTCCATTCTTCTCCACACCCACATTTCAAAAGCCTCCAGTCTACATCTATCCTCCTGCTTCAGTGACCACGTTTCCGCGCCGTACATAGCGCTACTACGCTCCATATCAGAGTTTTTACGAGTCTTTTCTTAACCTCCCTACTCAACGTCCATAGCTTAGCCTTCTTCCTGGAAAATCGCAAAACCTTTGTTTTATTAATATTAATTCTTATCCCATATCTTTCGCACTGAACCTCCAATTCACTCAGCAATGCTTGCAACCCCTTGGCTGACTGAGCAACTAATGCTTGGTCATCAGCGATCCTAACCGATTTTACGAATTCCCCTCCGACTTTCATTCCTACCTCCAGTTCTTCCCATGCCTCTTTAATCATTTCCTCCACATATACGTTGAACAGCACCGGTGACAATGGGCAACCCTGCCTTACCCCACTTCCTAACACTGCCCAACCGGACTCTCCGTTCCCCACTCGCACCTGAGCAGTCTGAGACATGTACAGGTTGCGGATCAGTCTCCTGTCCCTCCAATCCATTCCTATTTTCTGCAATACACGCATCAATTTTTCCCAAATCACTCTATCAAACGCTTTTTCGAAATCTACGAAACAGGCAAAAACCTCCTGATTGTATTCTATATTTCTCTCGATTAGTGATCTCATCACTGCAATGGCATCACGCGTACCTCTTCCCTTCCTAAACCCAAACTGATCATCCCCTAAGTAATCATTTGCCCTACTCTCTATCCTTTTGTTGATGATCCTGAGAATAACTTTAGCTGCGTGGGATATCAAACTTATTGTTATGTAATCCTCACATGATCTAGCCTTTGCCTTTTTTGGAATAGGAACTAACACCGATCTCACAAAATCTTCCGGCCAGATTCCTTCCTCATAGATACTACGAATGAGTCCATATAGAATCTTCTTCCCACATTTACCTAAACATTTCAATAGTTCTACAGGGATTTTGTCCATCCCTATGGCTTTATTTGGTTTCATCTCCTTCAATGCCCTTTCTATTTCGTCGTCGAGTATGCCTGGACCTAAGCTATCTATTACGTCAAGTTCCTTTTCTATGTCTAACCTTGTCGGCCTAAGTTCTTTACCGTACAGTGTTTCTATATATTCCTTGCATCTCTCTTGGAATTTTTTCTGGTTCAACTATTATCTTACCCACCTTATCTTTAACTGTTGTCACAGATCTTCCCTTCTTACTTCCCGATATTAACTTAACTTTGCTGTATAGCGCACCAATGTTACCCTTTCTCTGTAAACTTTCCATATTCTCGCCTTGCATTTTCCACCATTCTTCTTTTGCTTTATTTGTGGCCCTTCTCAATTTATTGTTTAACTCTTTGTACTTCATTTTGACTAACTCTGTGTTTACATTATTCCAACTTCTGCTCTCACCCATCTTTGCAAATATCTCATCCGTTACCCATGGTTTCCTTATCCTTTTCCCGTTAACGGTTCCTATAGTGTCTTTAGCGGCTTCCAATATCCCTTTCTTGATACATTCCCATTTTTATTCGATAGTACTCAGCTCTTTACCGTCATCCATTATTTTCTCTACAGCCTGCTGATACTCCTTCTTCATTAATCCATTTAATGCTTCTACATTCCATTTCCTAACGCGCAGCCCCTGCCTTATCTTTTTGAAACGGACGTTACATTTCATCACAACTAAATTTTGGTCAGAATCCGCATCCGCTTCCGGGAAACTGTGCGAAATAACCACACTGTTCCTAAACCTGTTCCTAACCAGAATATAATCTAACTGAACCTTTCTAAGTCACCTGAGATTTTCCATGCATACATACGCCTTTTGTGGTATCTAAACCATGTGTTTGTGATGACTAACCCTTGTCTCCTGCAGAACTCAATCGCTTTCTCCCCGCGTTCCTTCCTCGTGCATAACCCATAGTTTCCTACCTCATCACCATCTCTGCCTTCGCCTACCGTCGCATTCCAATCCCCCGTCACTATCAAATGTTTCCCTGCAGGAACACACGCGAGTATATCCTCTAACTCATCGTACATCCTGTCGACTTCTTCCTCCTTATTGTTGCTCGGTGGCATGCTTACCTGAACAATGACCAAGTTCCTCGGTTCTGCTTTAATCTCTACTACTAATATCCTGACCGTCGCTTGCTCGATGTTGACTACGCTTCTTCCAACCTCTATTTAATACGACGGCAACCCCTCGCTGGCTCTCGTCCCCGCCGCTGAATATTATTCTATCTATTATTATTACTCTAATTATCGCTCCAGTAATCTCCGCTATCCTTCCATCTCACCTCGAATAGACCTAAAACATCTATATTACCTCTTTCCATCTCTCGCTTAATATTCTCTAATTTTCCTCTAATATCCCCTTGGGCCGAGTCCCGCAGTTGCCAGTACTCAATTTCTTTATACTGTCCATCATAAAAATCTTGGGAATAATAATTGAGGTGGTTAAATATTTATATGTATAATCATATAAATGATTATGTATTTATAATTAATTAGTTTAATTATGTATTTTTATGTTTTATCATATTTACATCATTTATGTCACTGGTGTATACCTCACAACAAAAAGACGACGAATCGTGCAGGACACTACTGAGGAGTGTTTGTGTTTGTTGAACTGAGCGTGTTATATTAATTTAGAGTTTCTTTCACATTGGCATACGCTATAGCTTTGCCTTAAGGTACTGGTCTACTATGTTACTTAAAGTGATTTTTTGTGCATGCTTTTAAGTCTGTCGTTTACAGTAACCTGTAGCAATTGGGATATAAGGATAAATGGTACGATATAAGGTGATGAGAATTCACCCATTGAAATTCTGAATGCGTTTCCGTTAATAATTCTTACGTGACACGAAAGATGGTTGGGGGAAGAATAGAGTGACGACTCGACTAGTAATTGGTGAATTATCCGACCGCCTTGGCGGAGACAGCCAACCATTCCGTCTATCGCAATGCTTTTCTTGGGCACGATGTGAATAGGAAGAAATCGAGTTGTACAGTCTTTCTGATTGAGTCAGAATAAACCAAAAGGCGAAGAAATTTAGCTGCATCAGAGGATTGAGAGTTCATCGACAGATCGCCAATGAGTTGTCTGGAGACGGAGCGGCGGAACCTCAGCCATAGTGCTTATTCTGGGCCGTTGTGTCGTTCTATCCAAACCCCGGTACTCCTCTATATATATGTTTTTATATGTATGTGTATATATGTGTGTATATATATATAATATAAATATATATATTTATACTGAACTAACTAAACCTCAAGATTTGACTGAATACTGTTCTCTTGTCTCGTTTCTCTAGAAGCGTCTGCCTCTGCTCAATTATCCCCATTCAATCTGCGTCGGAACTTTACGACCAATAAAACCGACACGTAATCTCATCTTCTCAGCCAACCCTCGCTCAAACCTGTCCCCTCAGGTTCACTATCACGTTTTTAGCCTTGCACCACGCAGACCGCAAACCTTTCTTTTATTGCGTCGGTGGATTTCTTTTGGTGATGAACTTTTCTTGAGGAACTTATACTTTTATTTTTAAGGAGGAAGAAAAGAGTATTTGCTGCATTCTGATGTCAAATGACTATAATTAGGGACATAAATTACTAGCGATATTTTTTCCTGCTCTGAGGGACGGTAAGAGGATTCCCAGTATCGATATCTTTCGACTGAAATTCTTTTGAAAAGTAAGAATTCCCTGAATTGAAATCCAGTCCCTAATTTGTAAGGCAATGGACGGTATATTTTAAAAACTTCTTTGACACTGCAGTGGTAAATTGTGTCAAATGCAATTGAATTTTTTGGTGGTGAAGGCAATTTCAAGAACGTCATACCGCTGTTAGCAATTTAACTACGTAGGAGTGTCAGTCGAGCGGTTGTCACTAATTCTTAAAATTTATTTTATATATTTTTATTTTCAGTACTAGATTTAATTAACAGTATGTTAGCATTACGATTACGTTATCATTGGTTTGTTTAAATTTTCATGTGTCTTCCAAACACAGCGTTCATAAATGAACTAATCATTTTCTTCCATTATTATGCAACAATTTCAAAGTGTAAAATTGCAGCATTAAACTACGCATATAGCGGATGATTCCATGAAAAGCTACTGTTGCACAGTACCGTCACTCGCATTTCCTTTGTAGTTTCTACCAATTACCATCCTCCAGATTAAGTTATGGAAAGAAATTGAAAATCACTTGGAATTGAATATGACTTCAAAAGTGTCGTAAGTTACTTAGCGATTCTTGGATATTAATTATCAAGCATTCTGTCCTCCTACTTCTAAGGGCGGCTGCATGATCTTGAAAGAATTAGGTAAATGTACATTTTCTTGGATACTGACCTAAAAAACTTAGGGATGGCATATTCAATAAAAACATAGCAACATGTTACTTAGCTTACATGAAACAAATTTGACCTATTTCATGACATTTAATACGAAAAAGTGGAAAGAGTAAAATTGTTTTAATACTTTGTTGAAAAATGTTCCTTTTCTTTATCTTAAAATCCGTTTTCACAAACATTCTACAATTTTTCCTCATTGCTAGGTTAATGATAAGTTTGACATTGATATTTTGTTGCTGCAAGATCAATTAGAAAATTTTATTGTCATAGATATTTATATTATTTAAATTGATGTAATTTGTTGAACATAGATAAAAAGTGTTCAATTTTAACATGTTGGCTATGCATTTCATGTTCATCCATAAAATTAACTTTAAAAAATGTGTGTGTGCATATGCATGTATGTATGTGTGCGTGAAAAGCCAAAATATCAACATTTCTTGTGAAATAACTTTTAAATAAAAACATTAGACGTTATTTCAATTGAAGCTATTTTGCAGTTGAGAATTATCGAATCCTCGTAATTGTTTGGATAATTTCACAAACCGAAAGACGGTAATGTAAGAAAACGTGTTATGGAATGGGATACTAAATACTTATTCCAGTATATCTAAATGTAAGAAAATAATGAAGAATGAGATAAGGTTGCCCGAATGGGGAAAGAAGGAATTGCGTGGAGATGCAATAATAAACCTTCGGATTGAAATTCGAAGGCAAACTTCCAGAATTAGTTCAAGGCTAATTACGACGTTCAATGACCTACGATAACCCATTCTGGCCACCCCCGAAGCCGGACACATAATAAGCATCCAGCAGAGATTTCAATCAACACACCTACCCCATGACCTCTCCTCGATCACTCTCCCAATGCAAGATAAATCCCTAGAAGAAAACGTTCCTCGGATCGGAGTTTGTTTCTCAGCGGTCGTTTCATGGAATTGTTCCCTTTCTGAGCACGGAATTCCTCGTAAAATTCTTCCCGGAAGGATGAGGAGCCCACCTGAGGCACATTAATTACCCGGCCTGCCCCCCCCCCCCGCCAATCCCTTCACTCCCCCGTGCAAAATTCTGCACCTGGAGATAGTTCTTGTACCTGCGGCATGTATGCCACACGGTGCCCAGGCACGCCCGAGCCTTTGTCCCCGGGTCGCCCGCCTAGTACCATGATGTCACCGCCGTCCAGTTTGAGCAGGCCGCATACACAGCTGAGGAGGGTTGTCTTGCCACAGCCGCTAGCGCCCAAGAGGCCGTAACTAAAAAGATATCGGAAGGACAGAAGCATGAGTTCATATCTCAATAATTGCGGATAGAAGTAGACGTGACGATCTAGTTACTAATAAAATTATGTATTTACCTGAATATATATATTTTTTATGGGCGGGGGTGGACCAGAGGTAGACTGTGTCCCATAAGATCGCTGGTTCGATTCCCGTGACCGCGGAAAATTTTTCAGTTTGGAAAAATTTGTTAATGGATGGAGACAACCACATCAACAGGAAAAATACAATAATGGTATTTCGGAACGAGGCAACGAGAAAAATAGACTCCTACTAAAGAGCTACCTTGGACCCACGGTACTGGTGGCGGAGGCAGAGTGGGTCGGCCCGGCATCAGCTGCCACAGCTGCGGGCGAGAGTGAATTTGACGGTACCGGCCGCAGTACTACGATGTGGAAGGCAACGGGAAACCACTACATTATTCTCCTGCCTTGCGTTGCATTCAAACATAGAAAAATGGAAAGATATGGGCTACAGTAAACCAATCCTACGATTGAAATACTGGTGATGATGATATACACGTATTATACACGCGGTAGTCCAGGGGTGGAGCGTCGGATTACGTCGGGTTCGATTCCCTGGCAAGCCTCTCTGGGCACCCTAAGCTCCACCCAAGCTAGTTGATTTTTCGTGTACCAGGTCTTCCTGGGAAACCACTGCCGGCACAGGGAAAGGAACCGGCCTCCCTACCCTGATGTGTGCATTCCACACGCCGTTGGGCTTAGTACTGTACCGGTACATCATCTACCAAACCGACCTTCGGATTGATTACTGTGTTTATGGTCTATATATGAAAATATAATATATATATATATATATAATATAAATATATTTACATAAAAATTTATATGCACGAATGTATTTATCTATGTATATTCAGGTATGCACATAGACAGAATTTTTATCTAAATGTAACAATGTTGATCTCGCTCCTTCTTTTACAGCGTTCTCAACACGCCTACCCCGGAAGGAAAAGGCGTAAGTGGTAGGCATGTACGAGTCGTACATGAAAAAAGTGAAATGGACCTCATTTCGGATCTGAAATTAATTAAATTACTCAATCATCCCTACGCCGTGGCCCCTTTGCAGTGACGTGAATGGTGGAACGAGTTGATGATGACGATGATGCCGTATCAAAATAGGCGTTTTTTCAACCACAGATTATAAGGAAATGTTTTAGGAGAAATAGAAACGACTAGTCATTGGCATTGATTAATTTTTATCAAGATAAATACGAATGGGCGACTATTTAAAAATTGTGCATTCGGAAAATGATAAAAAAATCAGACAGTCATCACGACAGACATCCAAACAACCCCACCTAGACGTGCCTCAACTTTATTTTTTTCCCTCAACACTGGGAGACAGAAAGACATTTCACCCAGGGGGAGGGGATGAGCAAAAGAGGCTGGGAGGAGGAGGGGGAGGTCAGCGAAGTGCACCATGGACGAAGGGAGAGACGTTGACACGCAGCGTTTCCACCACTCGGAGAAAATAGTTCCAGTCATCATTCCGGACTCGATTAATGAAATAACGAGCATGTAACTGACGTGTAAAGTGTTTCCGGGTTTAAATTCATCGACCTATTCTTAATGCAATGACTTAACGAGAAACACTCTATGAATACCTTTTATTCTTCGGCTTGGGAAAATATTTTTTGGGCCCTGCTGTTGTTGATCAGATTTGGGGTGACACTTCGGGGGAATCGAAGCAGCGGTAGAAAGCAATTACTTATTTTGGAAGAATAGAAGTGCGACTTTTAATTTTCGTTGCACTGGCTTACTTCCTTCATGTAGAATTTTAGGCTTTAATTTTGTAATTTTTATTATATGTGATCCGTGCTTTCAATATACAAATTTTTTAATATTTATATTAGAAATAATGAAAAGAGCTTTCTAATAGGGATCAATAAACGATCTAACGAATTGCTACCATGAGAGTAGATCTCGGTGGATTTCAGAGAGAAAATATGCATGCAGGAAAAGGCACCTATTAAATTTTCAATGACTTTTTAATCGATTGAAATTACCCTACAAGTATTATATTTGGTGTTACTTGATGCATTACAGGAGATAACTTACTTTCCATTCGTTCTGTCCATTTTCATTTTATGTCTTTTATTGGCATAGACTTATTAAATGAATTTTGTAATAATGGATTGTCGCGTTCAAAATAATTATGCAACTACCCTTTTCGTCAGGAATATTTCACAATGGGAATCCCCTACTTAAAGAGCTTTTGATTTTACCTCATTTTGATCGCTATATGTAATTGTTATGAAACAAATTGCATCACCGAATATTAGTATTTCCAGAATGGTGCTCCGTCACAACGGTTCTTATAATTTAAAATTGATTTCCCAATAAAACGAGTACAGTTATCGGGGAAGCACAATAGTAAGTATGTAAAACAAGCGAAATAAATATATCATAAGTATAAGAACTTCCTTCCCAAGTAACAACTTCACTTCTGCAGTGTAAAGAATAGCGTTCAGGAACGAATTAGAGGGTAGTTTGTAAAGTTCTCAGAATCAGTTATCGACGCTAACACAACCAGCTTCCCGCGTAGTTAAGGTTTATGGGTAAACACATGAGGCGTCAGTGCTGTGGGAATAAACCTGTGGTGTGGACGCCTTTCTGTTGCTGTTCCCTTGTAGTGATTTGTGAGGATGAAAAAAAAGAGATTCGAGCAGTGATTAAATACTTCGTAAAGAAAGGTATGAAAGCTGAGGAAATTCATCCCGACTTTCAGAACACTCTGCTCCTTCATATTCAACTGTTGCCAATTGGTTGCCAAAATCTCTGGGCACTTCCTTCCTCCCTTCATCCCGTCCAACATCCATTTCTATTCCTGCCCTTTCCTCGTTTGCCTAACATTCTACCCTCTGCCACAGTCTTCTCACTTCCGTTCAACATGCCCTTCAGCCTGATGATAATCCTTCTTCGTTAATCCATTTAATGCTTCTACGTTCCATTTCCTAACCCGCCGCCCCTGCCTTAGCTTTGTGAAACGGACGTTACATTTCATAACAACTAAATTGTGGTCAGAGTCCGCATCCGCTCCTGGGAAACTGTGCGAATTTATCACACTGTTCCTAAACCTGTGCCTAACCAGAATATAATCTAACTGATACCTTTCTGAGTCACCTTGCATTTTCCATGTACCTACGCCTTTTGTGGTGTCTAAACCATGTGTTGGTGATGACCAATTCCTGTCTCCTGCAGAACTCAATTGCTTTCTCCCCGCGATCATTCCTCGTGCCTAACCCACCTTACCACCATCTCTTCCTTCGCCTATCATAGCATTCCAATCCCCCTTCACTATCAAATGTTTCCCTGCAGGAACACACGCGATTATATCCTCTAACTCATGGTACATGCTGTCGATTTCTTCCTCCTTATGGTTGCTTTGCGGCATGTATACCTGAACAATGACCAAGTAAAAAGTGGAAAAGTGTAAATTTGTTTTTTCTCATAATGACGAACTTCCTCTACATCTCGCCTGAATCTGTTGAATATAAAAAAGATTCCCTGAGGTAAGTCGTCTATTTCTATTCCATTTCCAAAAAATGTCAAATACCTTCGTATTTATTCATCAGCTGCTGCCAGTCGCTTTGTTACAATTCGCGACTCCGTTATCTTCACAGCCTAAAATGTTCGTCTCTTTGCAACTTTCTGCATTCACGTCTCATAATCGAGTTTTGCACTCCATTCATGTATTTCCAAAGATACGGGTCATATTACTTTTTCAGAAATTAATTACATGTTGCAGTTGGTGTATGGCATAAAGGATGAAAAGGGTAAAAAATTCTGATGCCCTCTAATGGAATGTGTTAATTTGTTTCTCATCTGAGGACTATCGACTGTATCTCCGCAACTCTTTCCTGTTCCAATCCATTTACCTTCTTCTTTTGGAATCCTTTCAATTTAGCGGTAGTCAACCAATAAAACAATAGACTCGCCGTCACTTGTTAAAATTACGAATAATGGGTAAAATGAATTGTTATCCATTACCACTCATACCATCATAATATTTCTTTTGAAAATGCTCGAGAAGTTTTTTAGGTTGCATGCACCAAAAGGCAAGGATTACATTTTAATACTTCCAATGATACGTATGTTGTGTCCATTCCACTCCCATCTGTTCAATATACCAAACCTGAATCAGAAAAATCATTCCACCTTTCTTCCTCCCTACGTTTTCCTCGAAACCCCTATTGGATTGTCCCTGCACCCTGAAATGAAACCCAGCAATGACCAACGAGCTTTGGAGCTTAACAATTTTAATTACGTTTAAATAAAACCAGGAAACTTATTCCCATCCCTTTCTTAACACCTCTCACTCAATATTATCTCCTCCTGCTGTTAATAATGTTCCTACTCCCTCTTACCTATCTCCACCTACCGCACATAATATTGAACTCAAAAATATTACGGAACACCTGACGATGATCATGTTTTTTCGGCATAGGGTTGCGTAAAATATACAAAACACGTGACAGCAAAATTCGTTCCAAAATGGCTTTTGCACCACGGTAATGCACCAGCGCACACTTCATTGCTTGTTTGTGAATTTTTGGCCAAAAACAATACTGTAACGATGCCTCAGCCTCCATATTCGCCAGATATGGCTCCGTGTGACTTTTTACTATTTCCAAAAAATTAAGAGAACCTTGAAGGGCCGTAGTTTTACAGCCGTAGATGACATTAAAAGCGCATCGCTGAAAGAACTAAAGGCTATCTCAAAGATCGAGTTTGAGAAGTGTTTCGGGGATTGGAAGAAGCGCTTATTATACTCATGCATACTCTCCAATGGGGACTACTTTGAAGGTGACAACATCAATGTATAAGAATAAATAAATATTATTGTCCGAAAAATTAAAATTCTTATTATTTTTTGAAGACACCTCGTATTAGTGGAAATGGATTCAGAGTTCATTTTTACTCAATATGTACCGTAATAATTGTTTTCTTATCCTTTCTCATTTGCATATTTCCCTTCATTGCAGTCCTTGGTAGTTTAATGCGTTTCACCGTATATCGAATAGGCATGTGGAAGTTTGAAATGTGACCCTTTTAACCTTTGGCTCCGATAGGTGAATAAGCGCTCTAACACGTATTCCGCGTCGTCTGCTTAACTTTCAGGGCTTAGCAAAAAGCACTAGGTATCATCGCCGACCTGTTCAATCCGATGACTAAGAAGACCATTCTGAAATTCGTGTTGGTATGAAATCATTTGGGAAAGTTTTTAAATAAGAACTTCAAAAATACTGCAGAAAAACATTTTTTAAACCGATCGCTGATTAATAAGTGGTAGTTCTGTAATATTCGCACGTATTCAAGCATTAATTCCAGGAATACTGGGATATAGATGTTCCTTGAATGGCAGAATACAATTTCAATCGACGTGAAGTGACTTTTAATTGTCTTCGATGTCATTTTCTAGGGTCGAATATGAAAACTGATTGAAATACTCGAGGTAAATAAGATTGGAAACTTCAAAATCTAACGAGGTATGGGGAATATTTTAGCACCAGTCTGGCGCCAAATGCAAGCTCACGAAAGCATCAAGTTGCCCTTGCTAATCGAGAATATAATTACTAGTAGGTCATTTGGGTCACACTTATGACCCTAACCTTCGTATTTCCTCTTGTCATCCAGCCGCTTTTATGTTTTACTCTGGTTGATGGAAGGGAACGATGTGTATGACAGTAAAGTGTTTAACAATTTCCCAACGTAAGGTGTGACTTGGTTCAACATTTGAAAAGGTCACGCGCGTCAATGTGAATGACAGTAGTGATATAGGTAGTTTTTTTCCTTGGAGACTTTGAAATACGTTATTGAAGTTCCAATTGAACGCACTCCAATACTTACGGAACACTAATCGACAAAAAACGTTTCGTACTATTCTCAGACCTTTTTCAGCTCCTCGAAATTCCTATTCTCTCGTTCCGAGTGACTATTCTCTTCCCCACCCAATACTTCCTTCAACATCCCGTCCAACGTATTCTCCATCCACATTTTTCTGCATTCAAAATTTCCCACCCCCCCTCCCACACTTATAATTTGTTGTCCACATTATTTTGTCATCCCACTGCATTTTCTTTAGTCCCCTGTTCTGATTCCTCCGCTCAAATGTAATTGCCCTACTCTTTGGTAAAACTTTCTTTCCACTGTCACAATTCCTCTCATCGCATCCTTGTCACTACTTATCATTTAATTATCACGTCGACATCTTTGATCAAGCGTGTAAATTGTTTCGCATCATTTAATTAATTCCCCCTTCTGCTCTATTATTTAATTTGTCCAATCTCATTTTAATGGCGTCATTATTTGTTTTATTTTGGACTTTCGGCATCTCATGCATAACACGTTGACCTTGCAATATCTTCTTTAATCGCTGCAATCTCTCGGCAGACTTACTCCCTTGGGTATTATAATCCGCAAATCCAACTGACATAATCGAACTCTCGTCTCATTCCAGGAATTGTAATGGCCCCACTCTACTTAGGTAGATAAGATCACAAAAGTAATATAAGGGAGATAGATTCCAGTACAGATAGATTCAAATACTTATTCTTTCCCAGAACAATCAGGAATTATAATAGTAAGAAACCGAAGTCCCTTTTGAAACATTTAAAACATTTCATGTACAAATCGGAACAAAATTCAACATTGCAAAGTTATTAGGTGTATCTGTGGGTGCATGTGTATATTAGTTGGTAGTTTGTGTGTTTGCATGTGTGTGGGGTTCTTGCATGAATGTATAACATGTTTAGTTTCTGGACTGTATAAATTTGTGGCTTTTGCATGCGTTTTTTTTCTTAATTACGGGTGGTGCCCTAACACCCCCCCGCCACACGCCCTTGCGGCGGCTTGCGATGTATTAAGTAGATGTACATTCCATTCTTACCCATTACTTTCCTGGCCATTTCCTACCATTTACACACTTATATCACGGTGTTTAACGAGCAATAGTGGAATACTCCATCTCACTCCACCGACTATTCCGGCTCTCCTTCCGCTAAACATTTCGCTCGCGGACTGCAATGGGATAATTGTACGTATCTCCAAGAAGACATTTTTTTCTAGGATTGAAATCACTTTTTGATGCGACTAAAATACATTTCAAATATATTGTGATAAACGTTTTTGCGTATTTAATGGTCTACTCTGCGTTGAAACATTCTTAGATGGAAATATAATCTTTCGATAAAGTCAAGCGTTACTTTTTCTCTCTTTCAAGGACTCTCCTTCAACTCAGGCACTTTACAAGAGATGAGTTTTATTTTGAAGATCACGCAATTTTTTAATGAATCCTGGGAGCAGATACGTAGTGAGGTACGGTCGAGCTCAAACCACGTGGGCGCGTTTAATGAATACAAATTGCAGAAGCGACACCATGTAGTGCAAATTTCATGTTTCTATAGCTTCCGTTTAAATGGGAGCGTTTTTGATGCTTAAAATGTCGACGTGGTGCACAGGAAGACCGTGTAATTATCCGTTTACTACGCTTGCATGGCTTAAAACCATTGGTATATCTTTAATTGAGTGAGACATGTGGCAATAGTGTTTATGGATGTGAACAATGTGAGTTCGTGGGTGGGATATTTCAAAGAAGATACATTTCATGTGACAACGAACCCAAGAAGCCTCGGACCGGTAGGTTCTTCCAGGGAGCCAAAGGGACCCCTATAGAAGCGTTTCCAGCTGCTATGGGTCTACAGACAGATTGTATTTAGTATAAACAGAAGTTTCAACTTTCTGGTATGAGTTATTTGTCAGGAAAAAATTGAAAGATCGTAAAGTTTGAACCCAGGTTTCGCGGAGCTTAATGTCAATATAAATAGTTTTGTTAACTAAAGTGAATAATTTCCTTCCAATAATATTAAATAGACAGCTCAAGGGTCTTGGTCAAGTAGTGAATGCTTATGTAAAATTTTAAGAATACGTCTATCATTTAATTGCATTCGACCATTCTTGAAGTTGATACAAAATAATTGGGTTGGGACATTTGCTAACTTCACTGGAATGAAAGATTGGTTGGGTCAGAATTACATTTCAATAAATCGATCTGTCCGTGTTGGAAGATGAAATATTAGATTCGATCGTCTCAATGGAATTTGATGAGAGAGTGAATTCCATCCGAGATCATCAAGGTTACTTCGTCGTGATAGGAAACGTGGAATTCAGTGTTATGAAATAATTGCAGTGGTGCCCGATAAACATTTTAGTCTCATTACTGGCTCGTTCGATTGAACATAAAGTAGAATGAAATGTAATTAAAGTTGAGGGGTATTTGGGAGATTAGCGATGGTATGTCGTAAGAATACTGTCAGGGTCCTCAATTATGATTATTCTAGCTGTTTATTCTTGCTCATCAACATTATAACTACATCTTTTGTCCTCGTCTAAGGTTGGATTCGAAAACTGGACCAAGGAAAAATGTCCTCCCACCTCGACCTTAATTTTCTGCACGCTCCTCAATGAGGTACTCCCCAGAATGAACACTCCGTTCCTCTTGTGTTCGTTCATCGCCCATCTAATAAGGGTAGGGAGACCTTAAGACTTTCTTTGTTCTCTCTGACGCACTTCAAAAGCCGCCACGGTAGCATTCTTTTCGTAGTTTGAGTCTTTAAAAAATGTACTCCGACCTTCGAGAGATATCACACGCGTGCGTTAGACAAGACATTTTTAAGAGGGGAAAGATAAATAGATTCCGCCAAAGCATTTCATCTTCATGCCCTCTGGCTTTCCAGGAGTTCCCGCCCGATGGTCGCGGTTGACGCTTATGAAAATGGTTTTTTTTAATATGATTACGTGAGCAGACACGGAATTCCTTCAAACTATTCGTGTATATTTCTGCCATTCTTCATCCAGCTGAAGAAAGCAAGGGGAATATTTGAGATACTACGTTCGGGAGAAATGGCAATTTTTCTGATCTCCTCATTCATCAATACTGGCAACAAACTAAGTGCTCATATGAAGAAAAATATTTAATGATGGTTTCTTTTGAGAATCCTAATTGAAAGGCCTAGATGTAGAAAGATCTTCATCTATCCTAAAGGTTGTGACCCATGTCCATAGCGGTTGCATTTTTACACGAACTCATTTAAGGAATTGTTTTGCTTCGTTACACTCGTCCTTCATCATTGCATACTTCATTAATTTATCATCGCTGAATCTAAAGAAGAAATCAGTTTTATATGGTGAGATGCTTAGCATGTTTTAATGCCAAAAGTGATAGCAATATTTTATGGTTGAAAATATTTTTCTTCTCGAGTCTGCAGCCATTGTTTTCATACTTTATGTCAGAATTTCCTCTTGATAACAAAACTTTCAAATCTGGGGTAAATGACGAAGGCTAGTATTACAATGGAAACAATTACACTGGCTCGTGCGTATTTTAATTGACATTCAATCAAACAGCATCAAATATATTCTTAAATATTTATTTTCGCCTCCTAATGAAGGATAGATAACATAAAAAAGGCTGAAATTCAGCGTATCTCGCAAATCAGGTATTGGGATTGAAATAACCTCGCTAAGGAATTTTTTGTTTCCTACAACAGCTATTTTATCTCTTGTAGGGTTGAAATCGGTCAAGGAGTAGTAAGGACAGAGGTGAAGCCCAAAATGTACTTCTTCATTTAATTAGTAACTATTCTCAGATCAAATATAACGTTTTCCGCATTCAGGCGCATTCAGTTGAAAAGGTGCTTTTCAAAGGGATAATATGTTATCACTTCACCACCAAATCGGTCGGTTTCTCTAATCTTTTCACGAGTAATATTTCAGCATTCTACGTAATCTGGGATCTAGATTCTCTAGAGTAAAAATTTCCAGCAAGAATTGGAATCCTCTGACCTTAAGCCACGACAATACTATGAAGCGGATACAAAAAAATTATGCTAATGAAACTCTTGGAAACCCTTACTACGCTGCCTTTATTGTTTTCTCATTTCTTATCCCATTAATGTATGTAATATTTTCTTCCATTTTTTTATATTATGATTCTGAACATATAAGCCATTATGTTTTTGGCTTCAGTTAAACGAGCTGAGCAGTTCTGATTATTTTCAAGAAGAACTATACCCTCAATTCGGAATTCGGGAAGAGTAGAGTACTCTACATAACTAATATTTTGTACAGAGATAGGCTTTAAAGGACAATGATGACAATGCAGAGGCATGTATTTCGTGAGATCGACAAGGCAAAATTAATAGAAAAAGGTCAACATAGGCGCGTTTTTTCTCTACTTTCACACACTTTTTCGACCGCTCCCACAGATGCTTTGACGCAATCCGGCCTTCGCTTCGATTGTATCAAGTAGGTACCCATTGTCGAATATCACAAAAGAAGTTTGTCGAAACCTCCTTAAGAGACGATTCCTATGAGAAATGGGCGCCAGGCAACGACGTGATACATTAGTGAGCGAGGATCCTCGACGATGGAAGTTATGACATGAGTGACCAGGTTTCACGCGCGATGACTCGCTCCTAGATATTAGCTTCTCTCGCAGCGCGTGAAAAAAATCAGATGAGCTCTGGGCCGACGAGTGGCCGCTGGGACCGACGTCATCGAACGCCGATGTTTATCTTTAATTTTCCAATAATTAGCCTGCGGATTATCATTGATGGTCTGTTCTTTTCGCGGTTGATTCCTTCCGAGTGTCCTCACACTCTTGCGGTCAAAACTTAATTGATCTATGTATATTGTCGCTGGCATTTATCCGCTTTCAGGTGGTATACCTTAGGCAAAAATATGATTTACGCGGTTGAGAATGGAAAATGTTGGAAAATAACCCGAATATGTGGATGAATTATGAAAAATCAGAGGGTCAATGCTGGAAGAAGAACGAAATTCGGGCACTCGAGTGTTTCCGTCCAAATGACGTGTCCTTATAGCTGTGACGTCAATCAAATCTGTGTTTAGAGGGAGTGGCTGATATTAATAATCGATAAAGAAATACTGAGGTATTTTTGCTTAAGCGTGACGATTTTTTTTGCCATATTCCTTTAAAAAATCATTTTTCCATTTGGGCCCGCTATTTTGACTTTAGCAGTTTTTCAGAAGGCTCTTTAAAATGAATTGTTTGTGATTTGCAAATCCTTAACCCACCTTCCAGTTTAGAGCGCACTATTTCGAATTTTGCAGATTTTAAGAAGACCAGGCTCATGAATATGAATTTTCGGAAGCTCTGTTGAATTATTTCCCAAACTACAGTGCGCTTATGGCTCACGGTAATTCAGATTTACGACTGATGCAGCGTGTCCCATTTCCCTACTCCAGCCGAAAGAATTATTCAAGGAAACTCGTAAAGATATTTGAAACTTTTGTTACCCTATCGGACAAAAATATTTTGAAACTCGGGCTCTCATTGACGGATCACACGCTATCAGTCCATGCAACCCTTCTCCCATAAATTTTTCCCGGAATGGTTTCCCCCCGATCGAAGATCGTAGGCGAAGTGAAATTGGTGGATGGAATTAGCGTGATGCAACACCCGATCCTTAAATGAAACTTCACCTTAGGTATCTGCACCCCGGACGAATTCCAGGTCAAGGGCAGCGAACGCCCGTCCCATTCTTTGGCTTTCGATCCCTCCTCTGAACACCCCTCCGTGACGAGAAGCAGCCATTCTTCGGTCAAAGTAATGCTAATCGTGGGGGAGGTTCGAGTGGGCTCATCACACGCGAGTGCTCCTGCACTCTGCGACGGGCAAGAAACCGAAGGCTCGTGGATGATGAGTCAAAGATGCACCGGGAGGCGCACGAAAGAAAAAAAATATAGAGAAAAAGAAAAACGGGCCGCGCAGGAGGTGTATGAAGGAGCAAAGAAGGGAAAATCACGGGAGTAAAATCGTTGGTTGGCCGCCGTCGGAAACAAATGCTTTTTAATGGAAGCGTAAACATAACATACGACCGTTCGCTCGCTCTTCGTGCCCCAGAGAGAGAGAGAGCGACGCCTACGTGTTCGAAGACGTTTATCTTTTTATTTTCAAGTACTACGCGGAGCTCATTTGTCAATTATCACATCCCTCGACGAGTGCAACTGCTCTCTCCTCTCGCCATTTCCCCCCTCCCCCTCCTCTTCCTCTCGTTTTCGCTCGTCGTTCACGTCACTCTTCGTCTCCGTCTTCTTGCGTCACTCCTGTCAAAGGCGTAATAAACCCCTCGCGCGGGCAGGGGTCGTGGTGACGGAAACTTTCCCGATCCGGGAAGCACCTTCTTGGTCTGTTTCCTCCTGGAAGTCTCAGTAGGTCTCCACCTGTGATCGATTTTCCTCTCTCGACACTGGCGTTCACAGCTCGACTCCAGGGTCGAGGACTTCCCCGCCAGTCATTTGACGAAAACACGAGGAGGAATGCCCTCGAGAAATATGTACGATATGACCATAGAAGTTGAGCGCTACGCACCTGGCGCGAGTTTGTCACTCTGCTTAAACTGACACATCCGCAAGAAACTGGAACCGAAGCGTTTATAAGATTTTTGGTGATGGCTGAATCAAGTTAAGAGTTTATAATAGTTACGATCTGTTCGAATATCAGTAATAGCGAGGAGCATATGTAAATTTAAGTTCACTGCAAAACCTAGAAATGCGCTTTCAAAGCAAAACTTGCTGAAAAACAACCAAATGTCTTAAATTCAGTAAGTTCTAAAGACTTTAAAACAACCTCGATTATTCAGGAAAAAATATTTGCCGTAAATCAACCAAATTCAGCAAGTTTGTCGCGCTTCTTTTGCCGCTACCGTCGCGAAATAAACAGTTGAAAACCAAATTTTCCATTCACTGTTTCATCAACAGTGACTGTGGCCGTAATTCAAACTTCGGTAAATTTTTGGTCTTACGCGATCCGTCACCTGTATGGCAACCAAATCCTACATTTTAGCCCCCTGGTGCGTTCACGGAAACAGCGATAAGGTTGTTCACGTAATATTCATTGCAAAATGGAAGTTTTGACGACGGAACTGCTAAATTTAAACGTTAATACACGTGAGATGAATATCCTTGAGGTGGAATTCAAGGTGACAAATAAGGCTAGACTTTTGATATGGATCTTGTGCTGAAATGCAAAGTGGCGGGGTTGGTAAAATATGTCATCAGTTTTCCTTGTGCTTATTTCTATTGCTGCTGCTTGTGAAATGTGGCTGCTGTTAGTTGTTGGTACATCTGTGAGAGAGGGTTGGGATAGTCTGTGGGTGCTATTTGTGTGGGTAGTATTTGTATGTGGCTAGTTGAATATGGTTTTATCGTTGTTCTGCCTGAATTTAATATGGTGTTAACGAGTTTCTTTGGAAAGTTCATCTATCAGAAGCAGTTCCTCTTAAGAAGTTGGTTTCAATGTACTTCACGGTTATTAAACTGAAGGTTGGGTTAGTGGGTGAAGGTAGATACCCTCAAATACTAAGCCCAACGCTCGTGAAATCAGGGTAGAGGGGCCAGTTCCTTTCCTTGTGCTGCCTGTGATTTCCAAGGAAGATGTAGTGCTGGAAAAATCACAGTTGGGGTGAAACTGAGGGTGCCTAAGGGTGAGGAGTTAAAACCGGGTCCTCCGGTCAGTAGTTCAACGCTTTACCCAATGGACTATTACGTCATCCTTTCTTTCAATGTCTATTCCAACACAAAGTGCATCGCATAGATTAATGGTTCTGTGTTGAGAGCGAGAGCGGTATTCATTATTATTTTAGTGAATGTGAGAACTCTAATTTAAATATCTCTCGGCTTTTTGTTTTTTTTTCCCGCCAGTCTACAGAAATAGTTTAATCAAGATTTCACATACAGGGTTCGTCCGGAAAATAAGTGTCTTGACAAATAAGTCTTTTTTGACAAAAGGGGAGTCGTCCACTACGAATTTGTACCTGAACGACAAACTGTAAATGCTGCATTTTACGTCCAAGTGCTCGACAGGCTTCGAAAACGAGTCGCCCGCGTCCGGCCAGCGATCAAAAACATCTGGCGGCTGCATCACGGCAATGCGCCGTCTCACACCGCGCTTGTCGTGTCGGACTTCTTGGCCAAGCACGGCGTGGCAACGCTGCCGCACCCGCCCTACAGCCCGGACTTGGCACCACCGGACTTCTTTCTGTTCCCGAAGATAAAGAGGAGTTTGAAAGGAACGCGATACGGGACTTTGGACGCCGTCAAAGAGGCCGTGACGACGTGTCTTCGAGAGGTTCCCGATGATGCCTTCGCGGGAGCGTTCCAGGAATGGGAACGCCGCTGGAACAACTGTATCGACTCACAAGGGTCCTATTTTGAGGAATATTAGCTTAAGATATGTAAAAGTGTAATAAATTTTTTTTCCTGAGCTCAGTACACTTATTTTCCGGACGAACCCTGTATGCATATTTTTCATTTTTTCAAATAATATTGCAGCAATATACTATAGATTACTCTTCCTAGCTTTGTAACAAATTTAATAAAGGAAATATTGCTAAAAGTCAGCGAGGGGGGGAGAAAATATATTTCGGTGCAGTGATGGTTCCGTTTATACAGGTGATTCGTTCCTTCTCTTGATGACAGACACTGGGATAGCCACCAAAAGATAGTCTCCCAACTAAAGACTACACAAATGCAGTTGTGTGCATGTCACCAGCCATATTAATTCTCATCGCGAAATTTTTCCATATTTTGCCAAAAAACGTTCGTATGTTTTTTCTCCGGACGACCATTTCAGAAAATAAAATCATTTGTTGCGGTCATTACTGGAATGATGAATCCATTTAGCTAAGCCAGTCACTTTTTATAGTATCGATAGATCGGCAAAATAAAAATGGCATTAAAGATTATGGGGAGGAACATTTGCTCTTGTTATATAAGGATTCAAGAAAGTTCCAAATTCCCGGACGCATATGATTTTTCTTGGCTCAAATCTCTGTATTCTTTGTCTAAAATGTTCTTGATTTCCGAAGCGAATCGAGGCTGGGATTCCAAAATAGCGGTACATTTACGCCCCCGTACCATTATTCTTCTCTATACCTAATCACTGGTTAGAAATAACTCTGTTTTTCCCTAGGACCTTGTAATTATTAATCATCAAGAGGTGGAGCTGTCATAGGGAAACTTTTAAGTCAGCTCAGCGGGAACTTTTGATGTTGAAAATTGATGTACCCTGTGGGAAAAGTATTCTTTCTCAAATGCATCTTTTCTCGATAGTCTTAAAAAGTCAGTTTCCAAATTTTATTTCGCCATACTCCACATGTGATGTTTCAAGGGCTGTCTAGACTGACCACATTCCGTATTGCTACATTACCAGTTCCGTAACTCTAGAGCCGTCTTCAGCATGGCGTAATACACTACTTTTTGCGAAGTTCATTCGTGAAAGTAAATCGTGGCTGCCCTTAGATCTGTTAGAAAACGGTTAGTTAAACGAGTAAATAGTGGTGGAATGTGATCCTTTCGTTCGAGAGTGTGAAGTACGTAGATTACCATTAATCTCTGAACCTCTAGTATCTTAACACTTAAGTAGGCATATTTATTCAAGATTAGAGTCTGCAAATCATGCCATTTTCATATTACCTCCACTACGTCGCAAGTCATCTTTCGTCTTCATCATTAAGCCATAGAAAATAGAAAACGAAATTGTCGTCGATTTTTAAGGAAAAAGAAATATGAATTCATTTACACAGTGCATTGATTTATAGTTCACCATCTGATTGATATATATTCAATTCGATATATTGTGCTACTCATCCAATAATAAAATTGGTTTACATTTCTCGACAGTAATATGCAGATATATTATACCTATGGTAGGGGAAGATAGCCAGGTGTAGGGAGAAATTAAAAGAGAGACGGTAAGTGGGTGCAGGGGATACTGAGAGGAATTGGGATACTGAATACCGACAGTAATAGAGGGTAGACTGCTGGGGAAGCGAGGTAACGGAGGACAAGAGTAGGCATTTCGGATGGAATAAATAAAAATTACCCAAAGCCGTACTCTTAGGGGCACTAGTTAGGGGACACGGGGGAGGGTGCAAAGAATGAGGATAACAAAACCGTACACACTCTCTCACTCCGGTATTTGCAGTGCAAATTGACCGTTGCAAGTCACTAACACACACGCACTCAGGGTTTACGGGGGAAAAAAACCCCTCGCCAGGGACCACACACTCAGACAAGGCAAACAAAACCACACGCACTCCTTCACTCCGGTATATGCATTGCAAATTGACCGTCGCAAGTCGCAAACACACACGCACTCAGGGTTTACGGGGGTTTAACCCAACGGCAGGGACCCTTCACTCAGACAGGCGTAAAAATAGAAATTGGAAAGGAACGGCGTGTGTGTTTGCGACTTGCTACGGTCAATTTGCAATACATATACCGGAGTGAAGGAGTGCGTGCAGCAGAGCTTAGCAGAGCTAAAGAATATTTTATTGCAAATGAAGTTTGGGGTCTTATGATATTTCGTGATACACTAGTTAGGGCTGACGAGAACAATTTGTTGTACAAGGGTCCATCTAAACTGGGAGGCTGCTGCTACGTCTGGTTCTGTAGTGTGCTGCACTGCGATTGAAATCATTTGATTTGCTGGCTGACTATAATTTCCCTATCGGCAATACTGATTTGATGAACTAAGCGTGTACTTTCATCATTTCCTCCCGCCCTACTCATCCCTCTTCACATATTTCGTAAGCATCGAAGAGCACGGACTATTACCAATAAAACATTCCCTAACCCCCATGCGCTGCGCATTCCGACCCTCTCTCCAACATACGCACCTGAGGAGTATGAGCCGCACAGCTTGAGGATGAGTCGTCTTTCCTGCCAATCTACTCTTTTCCTTTGCAGTACATCATCAATTCTACCCAATATGCTGTTTCGAAAGCAAATTAAATGTATTCCGGTTTTATTCTTCGTTCCTTCTTATCGTTTCGTTTTCTTGTTCAAATGTATGCATATACGTATACTCTGAGAACTGAGTTCTGCCCTTCTCCTCCTTGAAAAGCGTGGCATGGGCCACCGAAAATTCTAAGTCTAGTGAGTTTCTTTTCTTTTTTGTGTGTTTCCGTATTTTTGTCTTTTTCCACTAATGCCAACTTCCTTTTTTTATTATTATTCACGTCCGTGAGACTTTCACAAGAGGTTCATATATACAGGTGTGTATATATCATCATTCAATTCCCGCTGGTAGTTATCAGCGTCTTTTCTTGTTGTTTAAAACAAGTGATAGTTATGATTAAATTCTTTCTCCGGCATAACTCTATCGCTCTCTCTCCGCCTTGCTCCTTAATCGCAGTCCCTTAATTTTGCCCTCATAAAGACTTCCGTCTATCTAACCTAACCCCAGGCTCTCCCTTCGCCCCCTACCACGTTCTATTCCCATATCACTATCAAATGCTTCCTTCCGGGGGCACACGAAATTATTTCCTCTATTTGGTCGGATGTGTATTTCAATAATTTACATGGTCCATACGCTGCTACTCTTTTTCAATGCCACTCCCACCCCTAACTGGCTCCTTTCCATGCCCTGTAAATTTATAACCCTATAACTATCGCTACGGTGCTTCCCACCATCCTTCACTCACACTTCGCTCAACCCCTAAAATCTCCAAATGTTCTCGGTGCATCTCCCGCCTTATATTTTCTAATTTCTCATTCCTCAGTATGGTGCTGACATTCCAAGTCTCTAATCTAACTAGTTCGGTCATCTTCTTTGTGTCCTTCGTTGCTGTTGCTATGGATTCCGCTTAGTAAGGATTTCGTGAAATGATTACCGCGGAAGCCTTGCATCTTCCGCTTCCGGGCCCGGCATTTCGCGGCACGCGACCCAGCGGGCTGGGTCCCAAAGTTTCTAGATATCATGTTCATATTTCGGTCCATCATAGGTTTTGGGAGGTAAATAATCTCGGTTGTTTCCCGTTGCCTTCCTCATTAGTGCTTTTAACATGACACTATCACTCAAATATGCCACCCCCTGGGGTAAGATGACTTTGCAGCCTCCTCATAGAGGGAGAGACGCTGAGCGGACTGCATTTCGTCTGGATCCTACCAATTGACCTATCTGACATGAGTGACACCACCAGGAAAAATTATCATCGCTCCCGCCAGTACAACTCTAAAGACCACCCGAACGCGCAGACTTTTCCACCAGGTCAATCAATGTCTGTAGCCCAGAGCGAGTTGGTCTGAATCTCTTTTGCTTCGATTAATACTTTCCTGACGTATCTCTGATGTTTGAACGTATCTATTACTACGAGTGAGAGCTGTTTCACCTTTATTACAGCGCACCCATTTCACTCAGTACATTGCATTTCGTCTGGATCCTACTGCATTTCGTCTGGATCCTACCAATTGACCTATCTGACATGAGTGACACCACCAGGAAAAATTATCATCGCTCCCGCCAGTACAACTCTAAAGACCACCCGAACGCGCAGACTTTTCCACCAGGTCAATCAATGTCTGTAGCCCAGAGCGAGTTGGTCTGAATCTCTTTTGCTTCGATTAATACTTTCCTGACGTATCTCTGATGTTTGAACGTATCTATTACTACGAGTGAGAGCTGTTTCACCTTTATTACAGCGCACCCATTTCACTCAGTACCATTTTCACGGTGCTTTCCTCCGAGTTTATTGTACCTTGTTCGTTCCTCATAAAATCAAGGGTGGCCACGGTGGAGATTATGGCGGAAGCTGAGTCATGGAAGTATTTAGGAGGTCGAGGAAAGATAATACATACCGTGTTTGTTTTAGCAAAGTGGTCGGACGGCAATGCTTGTATTTGTCATTTATCACACCTTAGTTACAGCTTACTTACTTACTTTCGTACTTAGAGCACGATAATAATTTCATGTGTTCTCAGCGTATAGCTCGTATTGCGATAATACTGTTTTTGTAATACTTAAAGATAAAATTTACATCAATTTTGTGATTATTTTATATGATATGAGAGCAACGTGTTTGGGTGAAATCGGTGTACGCGTTTAACAGTGGGTCCGGTTGTTTGTGGGGTTGATTTGAGAGGGGGTGAGTTGCGGAGTTTGAGTTGGAGGGGTGGACAGCCCCATTCATTTTTTTTCACTCTCGGTGCGCTTTACTTATCCCGTTCCATGTGCATGGCTAAGTTGCGACCAGAACCCTTTTGGATTCTCATTTTCCAGGATTAGATCGTGTTCCGTCGTGAACCAAAACGATCTCGATGGCAGTTTGGAGGTCACGATGACCCGGGTCACGCGACAATTGGGTTATTTTCCTCCGTCTTTATAATCTGAACCTCAACTTACATGGTTCCCTGGGTCACTGTCATATCGAGGCCGTCGAGGATTTTCACTTTCGTCCTTCCGCTGCCGTAGTGTTTGCTCGCCCTGCGGAGCTGCACTGCCGCCCGGCGGAAGACTGGCGTCGGAGGCGGCGAGGCGACGACCGCCGACGGCGGGCAGCCGTTCGCCCTCGGTGACTCGGCTTCTCTCATCATGCCTTGGAGGGCTTCTCGACCGAAGAGGGCGCGGGCACGAGACTCCTCCTGCAGGGTGGGCGAAAACAAAAGGCAGTGAGTGACAGAGTTGACTTGGTTCTTTAAGAGTCTCACGTACCACGGCTCAATTGCTGGGGATGTCCTAACTTAAGAGGGCAAGGTCGAAAGCGCATAAGCGCGCGGTGAGGCCTCGACCAAGGCCGGTCGGGAAAGCCATTGAAACCCGTTTCAAGCGCTTGCGTGTGTTTTCTTTCTAGTCAAGTGTGTTAAATGCGCACTCAACATGGTTAACTAGGAGTCTTTTCCGGCTCATTTCACCTTCATGAACGGTATTTGGTCGCGTTCAATTTATCGGATGTTCCCCCTGGTAACTACTTCCTATCCTCTGTGTGGCTGCAATGAAGAAGTTTATGGCTCTGCCTCCACAGATGTCTTCTGAATTACGAATGAATAGTGGACATCGACCATTTGTGCATCGGTGGGAGCGCGAGGAGAGATATTGTAGCCCTACATTGTAAAGTGAATAGTAAAAAATAATACGTTAAGTAAATTCACCGGATGATACATGGACTTGCCGAAAGGGGCTCATTGGTGTTCTCACGAACTCCGTGTAAAATATAGCTGAACACAGAAACCGTCACTGCATGCTTTCACTGGTGTGCACATTTTCATAATATCTGAACTATATGCCTACTTTAAACCTAATTAGCGTCACCTGCTTTATTTCCAAACTAATAAGGCGCCCAAACTGGCCAGTAGAACTTGGTTGTCAGAAACTAGGTATGCATGATAAAACTAAAGTGTGTGGGAGAATTTTAATTTCAATCTGGAAAATGAAGGCATTTCATTGAAACCTTTTGAAAATTCGGAAATATTGGGATTGCATTCTTAACATGAATGTGGAAATTCAAAATTGATAATTGTTTGAGTGATATAATTGTTGTGTGACAATACTAACGTAATCATGCTTAAACAAAAAGAGACGTTTCAGGCGTGATATGATGGAATAACATGATTAGATAAAATTGGCAATTTTCCACAAAAGATTTTTGTGGAAAATTGCCAATTTTATTTAATTTAAGTAATCATGCTTGTTACAGCATGCTTTAATAGCTTATAATGATTGAAAATCCATATAAAATTGATAGTGATCCTATCTATCTTGAGGCATCCCTTGGAAAACTTTGAATTTAGGTGTTGCTGCTCCGAAATATTCAGGTCAACTGATGATTATACTAGAACGGCAGTGGCTCGGGGTCCTTAAGAACAGCATCATATGTGGCCAATGAAGATGTATGCCAACAAAACGCATAGTTTTTGTTAGTCTTTACTGAGGGGTCCGTCAAGATTGCCACCAGCATGAGTGAAACAGTATAAAATATTTTTTTTCTGGAGACAGTTTTCTCACCGGAGCGCCGTAACCTTGACTCCATACCCGGTTGCGATATTTAATCTCTTGCTTCTCACCTAGCCGACGCCTAACTGCATGTAATTCTGGCGTAGGCTTTCAAGCTCCTCGATCCCAACTCAAGCCGTTCAGGTGACTCGAATTGATGATCGCATAGGAACTCGCGTTTGTGATTTCCGCGCCAGTCCATCATAAGGACTACCACGCACTAACTCCACCTTCGGCTAGTCCAATATCTCCATTTCTAGGTCAGTCATTTTAGAACCTGGGTTTAATAACCATCTAGGTGAATGTTTCCGTTCCCTGGGCTCACCTGGCCTAAGTAGGTAGTCGTTTCGAAAGGCCATGGGCTTCGTGCCTTGCTCAAATATTCTTCTCGTCCAAGAAAAAAATGAGGACATTCAGCTAGGCTGACACAAAACTGAATTCAGGGAAATATTTTCCAGCGTCTCATGTGCTCATGTGAAATTGAAAGAAAATTCAGTGGTGAGAGGGATTAAATGTGTCTCCCAAATTTACTGGCTATCTACTGGGCTTTTCCTAACTCCCTATTCCCACTCCGTTCTTTCCTTGAAACCGAACATAGGTGGGTTCAGAATGAAAACATATTTATTTCATCATCATGACTCTTGGTTTCTGCGGTCTTAACAGAAGATCGAAAAAACTATTGGCTCCTTCCATTGACCCTTTCGTATCTTCTGTTGCAATCAGCTGGTTAAATATTTCAAAACTAGGACGTGTAGCATATCCAAATCGAGCGAAAAATATAAGACTGTCTAGCATCATTGACCCTGTTTATTGACTAATATGAACAATAGTATGAATGCAATGCCCGTGACTTTTGCGTTTAAGTTAGGGCAAGCTTCTCATTTCGAGGAGAAGAAAGTCTCGAAGAGATGTTGTTGATACTGTTAAGTATCTTGGGTAATAATTACTAAGAACTTACCCTTGAATTGGGGTTCCTGCTCAGGAAAAAGTTTTAAGTACGGTAATGAGGATGGTTTTGTTAACGTGTATTGGATCGAAACAGTTTTATTTAAATTTAAGAGAAGGTCACTTTCTCTCGAAAACCACAATTTAGAGTATTCGTTGAAAAATTTTAAGGGCTCCATCCGTGAAGTTTCGAAATGTCGTGAGTTAAAACGTAAAGGATTAGGCGTCGTCGAAGGTTATGGCTCAAGATGTGCGTATTACTAATATTCCTATAACCCGGGTACGATGCCATTGGAGGAAAGGAGGTGTGGCAAAATACTAAGATTGTTTAAATCAGGTCGATTCTCCTTTGACTCTATGGATGAGTGATAGAAAGAGGATGCCACCAATTAGCAAATCGAATTCGTGCGGCCGCTAACTATCGTAATCTTCAGTCTCACCAAATCGAATTCCTCCATTCAAATTCCTACTGTGGCTGATTTTTTACAGTGCTACACGCAGGCTACAGTTTTGGTTCACGACCATGACCATAATTATTCGATCCACCCAGTGGGGGTGTGGCAAAGGATGTTAAAACCAAAGGAATTAGCCATATAATTATGGGTAGTTAGAATGTATTTTCGGGCCGACTGCCTCAGTTGTAGGGATGAACTTGAGACTATATTCCATCAATCCTTGTCTCTCTTATACAAAACGGTCGCATCTGTTTGTGAAGGAGCCTATAGCGTTGTTTCTGGTACCCTGAGTCAAAGTGACGTCAGGTCACGCCTGGAGGCACAAAACACCGGACGAATTTAGCATCGAGACGACCTAATCTCTGGTTAACCATTTCATCTCTAGGGGTGATTTCAAAACTGCAGCTCCCGTTTGAATCGACGTAACCACTCACCTACCCCACAACTTGTCTCTTTCCATTGAAATCATCTGAATGACACATTTCGAGAGACCGATACAAAAGTTACTACCTCGTAATGACGCTTGAAATAGTTTCCACGAATATAAAAATCATCTACCGCATTATTTTAATTTCCTTGTCGTAATTATTGGATAGAAGCCTAATTTACATTAGCTCATAAAAATCGCCTGTAATAGCCAATCTCTTAATTACATTAAGTTTCAGATCGAAAATAAACTTTTATAGAAAACCATATTATAACTCCGTACCCGAGCCATCTTTTGAAATTATTAAATAATCTACACCGCTAAGGATTATCGATCAGCTAGCTTACTGAGATTTAGTAAATCAAAGAGGAATGTGCACTTTTTGAATCAAGAGGCATTTGTGGGCATCCTTTCACTTCGGGCAGAAATCAGAGCAATGCGAGAGGTACGAATATCTCGCCAAGTGAGCCAATTCGCGACACCTTCGCCGTTCACGGCAGAATAATTGGTGAACCCTAGTTTTTGTCCCTTCTTAAATCTCATACTTTTGTTTTTTATATGCCATATTTCAGATTTTTAGGCAATAATACCTTGTTTACTAGTTTTTTATTTCCATGTTTTCATGCGTTGTGGGTACATTAATGATCGTAGGTGCACGTTACCCCTTCAAAACCTGAGGCAATTTTCCCATTTCATCTCTCGTCTTCCAACTTAGTCTCCCTCGTTCACTGACAAGTGGATCGATTTGAATAAAAAGCAGCCTACTTATAAGAAGAGTATTCACTTGGAGTAGGAGAGGATCTGCGAGTTCAGGCCAGATGGAAGACCGCTCTTATCAGGTCATAACCACTCTTTGGAAGAAGTGCACTCAAAGAGAAGGTCGTTCTCCCTCTTTAAGTATTCCGGCCTCACCCCATGGCATTCACTCTGGGGAAGAATAAGAAATAAGTTTGCAGTCAAAGTGCCCATTTTTTTATAGAAATCTTTCAACATCGCCATTCAATCCGATTTTAAACAGCAACAGTTGGTGCGACTATAATCCGACTTGGCACACGCTATTTTCAAAACACTCTTGGTATGAAAACTGATGGGTGCAGGGAATCTCTCGGTTTCCTTTAAGTTGGAAAATATATTTTCCAGCTTGAGGCGACCTCTGGATAAGCGGATGAGGGCTTGGCCACATCACCACTTAGGTTATTCAAGTTTGAGTTTAGGATTTGTTTAAAAGGTATTAAATAAGTGACCCTACCAAACGTAAAGTTATGTTTTCTCATCATCAGTATTTCAATCCTAGGATTAGTTTATTGCAGCCCTCCGTTCGCCTATATTTAATGTCAATTCCCTCAATCCCTGATACCTTTTCTTGTTTTAATTCTTTCTTAATTTGTCCTATGTACATGTCTCTTGGTCTTCCTCGTGGAATCTTCCCTTCTATTTTTCCTTCTATTATATTCCTAATCAATCCATATTTTATGTTTTCTATTATCCGCTAATTCCCGTGATTGTAATATTTTTTATGTTACCTCTTTAATAGCTTAATCTGGAATTTTTAATCCAAAATTTCTTTTTCCAGACGTTGCGCAAAGTTCGATGATGCCAAATGATATCAATCAAAGCTACTTTTCATAAAATAGGTCGTTTATTCAATTGCGTCTGTGGCAATACGTCGCGCGAGACGCGCATTACACACCGGCCCGCGTCTTCACTACTGTCGACCTCGACCTCCAAATGTCGAGAGCGAACTGCGGGAGGCGTATACTTTCTTTCGGTGCTGCGTGAGTGCATCATTCCTCCCTTTCAGAATTAGGGTCGCATGCATCTCGTTGAGCTATTTTATGCGAAACAAGTGAACGAACAAGTTTTGCTTGAAATCTCAGGTATCTCCAATTCTCGGGTGATTCGCAGCGGCGTCAATGAATGGACGACTAAAATGGAACCTTGGATGAATGAATGAATGCCTGGATTGGATTTTCTTTGAACGCGTCGTCCTAGAAAATTAACCCAGAGTATGTTTTTTTAATATCGTGGGAAATCCTAAATTTCAATGGGAATTTCCTATTCGTTCTTACTTATGTGTCGCAATTTTGCTTCCAGCAGGGAAGTGTCAAGGCGTTTCTGTTACGCCACCGAAAATGACGTTATTCACTTGACATAACATTTCATTCGCATCGATTGCAGTGTGCAGCAAGTGTTTTTGCCGAAGGCGAATCGGACATGGTCAGATTGGGATTTTTCACGCTCAGAGAAAGGGCTGTGCTATCGATGTTTTACCGATATACGAGTATATGGACGCGGTGTCGTTATATGTTCGCATAAACAAAAGCGAAGGGGAAGATTTTAATTAAATTGAAAGCTGAGAGGCTCGATAATTACCGTCATTCTGACGAAATAAACAATGTTGTCAACCTGAGGACAAATATTGTCGGTATTAGAAATGCTGTCGATATGACAAATTTCGAAAATTTGGGCGATATTCTGACGTGGATATGGAATATAATGATAAAAAAAACCCTTCTCTTCGTCGAAAATGGAGAGACTATTGCTTGCTGTAGCATAAGGCCATGTCTTAAATACACGATTAAGCGATAAATTAGACGAGCGATGTAGACGATAATGTGCAATGTACCCGCTATTGTTGTCATTTTTCAAATATCGTCACCACCTCTGTGTTCATGATACGATCACGGTTTCACACTAAGGGATCTTCCTTTGCCAGATTTGTTGTTGTTGACGCGGTTCGAAAGAAATTATGCCTTCGAGGTTAGTTTGTTAGACAGACTTTAGCAAAAAAGGTATTGTATTGGTATCTAGTCGGAGACTCTAGGATAGGGGTGTGTGCTTCAGCAGAGGTGGGCGCAACATTCGACATTTGCCCAATAATTCGTCGGGCAGGATTGAGTGTTTGCCCGTCGGCTGCCTTGCCCCCAGTGCAAGAAGGTGATTTATACTGCTTCCATGTCCTTCATTCTCCCATTCCGTCTTCGATACATTCGTTCGCTGTGTCAAATAGGTAATATACCGATATGGCGTAATTAAGCAGATTTTCGATTAACTCTGATGATTATTAACTCAGTGTCTTTGTCTTCTAAAGGAATTAGCACTTCTAAAGCATATTATTATATTCTTAAGCATATTTTAACTTGACTACCTTGGAGATTACACAAAATAATACTTAACTTCCATATACGTATTTACCTTCAACCCCTCTTAATTCCCTCTATAGAACACCTATCCATTCTCCCCTCTATCTCTCTCATCCAATATACTGACTTCTTCCCCAGCCTTCGACATTTCATTACGTTTCGATATCTCCTCCATTCCATTTTTCTGTCTTCTTGGAATTTTCCACGAAAAACTTCCATTCTTCCTTTACAATTCCCTACACTTTTTCTTTTGCCTTCATGAACATCCACTATATTTTCTCCACTCCTCTCCATGCCCTCCTATTATAAGGTTCCGATTTATTTTCAACCACTTTCCTCAAAGAACAAGTTTGATATCATGCACAGCTGCCCTGATTACCGAACCGTTCACGGAAATTCGCGAGTGTCTTTTTCTGTATGCTCTTGACGTTTCTCTACTCTTAGTTAAGCGTTCTTTCCGTAACGCGATTTTACATCTCATTATTTCCCCCATAAATGACTGCCCAGAAAAATTAAAGTTTTGGTATGCCATACTACTTAAGATCGCAGATCTCAGGATGAATTAAATTTCCTCGATAGCTCAGGTGGTGGAGCATCCGCCCGACAAGTGGAAGATCAGGTGTTCAAGTCCCGGGCAAGGATATATATTTACACAAGTGGTCTGCTTGATTCCACCTTCCCCACCTCTCCTGTGTTGGTCTTTTATGTGTGTTCCTATCCTCTTTCCTTAAATCTATTTCCATGAGAAAGAATATACGTATAGAAAATATAGTTATTCACATGGATAACAAATAACGAAAAGGGGTAAGAACACAGATAAAAGGCAAACACATGATAGTTGAGGAAGATGGAAGAATGAAGATCGCAAGCTTTCTGTATGTGTGTGTTTTAAAAATATGTGTGTGTGTTAAAAATATGTGTGTGTACATATATATATATATATATATATATATATATATATATTAATAGGTAATCTACCGGTTAAGGTAGGTTTTTTGGATGGACATAAATTTCAATTAAACATATTGTAACTCCAAACAAAACCCAATCAAGCCATCTAATCTACGTCATAAATATATATATATATATATATACATATACATATATATATGTAACTTAGACTGCAACAGACAGCACGAGAACACATAAAAAGAACACTCACAATAATATCTTGATAATTTCGACGGACTCGAACTCCGTCTTCTTCGGAAGATAAGATATGACTGTCTATTATACTATCTTCCGAATAAGACGGAGTTCGAGTCCGTCGAAATTATCAAGATATTATTGTGAGTGTTCTTTTTATGTGTTCTCGTGCTGTGTGTTGCTGTCTAAGTTTTTTATTTAACACTTCCGTGTTACTTCGAAAAAAGTATATTTATATATTTTTATATATGTATATATGTTTTAGGTAATCTACCAGTAAAGGTAGGTTTTTGGATGGACAACTATCAAATACACATTTTGTAACTCCAAACAAAACCCAATTTAGCAAACTAATCTACATCAGGTCCCTCTTCATCTCTGTGTTACTATTTCCTCCCTTCATCCCATCCAACATCCCTATCCTGTTCCTGCCCTTTCCTCGCTTGCCCAACATTCTCCCCTTTATTACCTTCTTCAACATTTCACTACCGCTCAATACGCCTTTCATCCATTTTTCCTGTCTCCATAGGATTTCTCTCAACAAACCCCTCTCCTCACCCACCATCTCCAGTACTTCCTCATTTGTTTTCCTTTAAGTCCATTTCACCTTCTCCATTCTTCTCCACACCCACATTTCAAAAGCCTCCATTCTACGTCTATCCTCCTGCTTCAACGACCACGTTTCCGCGCCGTACATAGATACGCTCCATATCAGAGTTTTTACGAGTCTTGTCTTAATCTCCCTACTCAACGTCCCCGTCATCAACTCCCTCCTTCTTGAGAAAGCCTCCTTGCCTAGCGCAATTCTTCCCCTTATGTCCCTACTACTTTGACCGTATTGGTCCAAAACACTTCCGAGATACGTAAACTGTTCTACCTGCTCCATTTTTTCTCCTCCTATTTTAATGTTTAGCTTAGCCTTTTTCTTTCTGGAAAATCGCATAAACTTTTAATAATCAAACCACTTTACTTTTCCACATAAACTAAAAGTAAAGTGGTTTGATTATTAAAAGTCAGTATGAAGATTTTCCACCAAGTTCCGCCAGAAACTGTTTTATTTTTTTTATCGCATAAACTTTGTTTTATTAATATTGATTCTCATCCCATATCTATTGCACTGAACCTCCAATTCACTCAGCAATGCCTGCAACCCCTTGGCTGATTGAGCAACTAATGCTTGGTCATCAGCAAACCTAACCCATTTCACGAATTCCCCTCCGACTTTCATTCCTACCTCCAGTTCTTCACATGCCTCTTTAATGATTTCCTCCATATATACGTTGAACAGCACCGGTGACAATGGACAACCCTAACTTACCCCTCTTCCTAACTCTGCCCATCGGGACTCTCCGTTCCCCACTCGCACCTGAGCAGTCGGAGACATGTACAGGTTGCGGATCAGCCTCCTGTCCCTCCAATCCATTCCTACTTTCTGCAATACACGCATTAGTTTTTCCCAAATCACTCTATCAAACGCTTTTTCGAAATCTACGAAACAGGTTTTTCTTCTACCTTCCTGATCGTATTCTACAAACTTCCTAATCGTATTCTATATTCCTCTCGATTAGTGATGTCATTACTACAATGGCTTCACGCGTACCTCTTCCTTTCCTAAACCCAAGCTGATCATCCCCTAAGTAATCATTTGCCTTACTCTCTATCCTTTTGTTGATGATCCTGAGAATAACTTTAGCTGGGATATCAAACTTATTGTTCTGTAATCCTCACATGATGTAGCCTTTGCCTTTTTTGGAATAGGAACTAACACTGATCTCACAAAATCTTCCGGCCAGATTCCTTCCTCGTAGATACTACGAATGAGTCCATATATGGCCTTCTTCCCACATTTTCCTAAACATTTCAATAGTTCTACAGGTATGTTGTCCACCCCCACGGCCTTAATTGGTTTCATCTCCTTTAATGCCCTTTCTATTTCATCGTCGAGTATGCCTGGACCTAAGCTATCTTCTACGTCATGTTCCTTTTCTATGTCTAACCTTGTCAGCGTAAGTTCTCTACCATACAGTGTTTCTATATATTCCTTCCATTTCTCTTGGAATTTTTTCTGGTTCAACTATTATCTTACCCCACTTATCTTTAACTGTTAGCACAGATCTTGCCTTCTTACTTCCCGATATAAACTTTACCTTTCTGTAGAGCGCACCAATTTAACCCTTCCTCTGTAAACTTTCCATATCCTCGCCTTGCATTTTCCACCATTCTTCTTTTGCTTTATTTGTGGCCCTTCTCAATTTATTGTTTAACTCTTTGTACTTCATTTTGACTAACTCTGTGTTTACATTCTTCCAACTTCTTCTCTCACCCATCTTTGCAATAATCTCATCCGTTACCCATGGTTTCGTTATCCTTTTCCCGTTAAGGGTTCCAAAAATGTCTTTTGCGGCTTTCGATATTTCTTCCTTGTTACATTCCCATTTTTATTCGATAGTACTCAGCTCTTTGCCGTCATCCATAATTTTCTCTACAGCCTGCTGATACTCCTTCTTCGTTAATCCATTTAATGCTTCTACATTCCATTTCCTAACGCGCAGCCCCTGCCTTATCTTTTTGAAACGGGCGTTACATTTCATCACAACTAAATTTTGGTCAGAATCCGCGTCCGCTTCCGGGAAACTGCGCGAAATAACCACACTGTTCCTAAACCTGTTCCTAACCAGAATATAATCTAACTGATACCTTTCTGAGTCACCTTGCATTTTCCATGTATACCTACGCCTTTTGTGGTGTCTAAACCATGTTTTGGTGATGATTAACCCCTGTCTCTTGCAGAATTCAAATGCTTTCTCCCCGCGTTCATTCCTTGTGCCTAACCCATAGTCCCCCACCTCACCACCATCTCTTCCTTCGCCTACCGTCACATTCCAGCAAGCAACTGATGGAATATTACTCGCAGAGATTAAAGCAGAGCCGACGAACTTGGTCATTGTTCAGGTATACATGCCACCGAGCAACCACAAGGAGGAAGAAGTCGATAGGATGAACGATGAGTTAGAGGATATAATCGCGTGTGTTCCTGCAGGGAAATATTTGATAGTGATGGGGGATTGGAATGGGATAGATTACCTAATAATAATAAATAATATAAATATATACTTATACTTTTATAAGGGCACGAATAGTCAAATTTCTGTGTACTTTTATTGAAAAGTGTGTTTCAGTGATATCTTATCTGCTTGAGGAAGGTACAGGTGTTTATATTTGGCGCACTACTAAGCTTCAACCTCAAATACGATGAAAAAAGTGTAGAACACCGCGTGGGTTCTCTGTTTACCCCTGAGATGGAGGAAACAACATCTCTAGCTTATCATCGATTTGTGGATAGATTGGTGGTATATTGGTGGTAGTTCAATGGATAGAGAACTTGGCTACTGATTGGAGGGCCCGGGTTTTATTCAATCTGTGCCAGATCGTCATAGGAAGTCACGGATGGCACAGGGGAAGGAACTATCCCTCCCACTCTGATATGTGAATTTCACATGCCGTATATGGTTTATTTTTAGTATTATGTAAGCTCTACCCATACCTTTCCAGTTAAATAGCTATGATTTTTGTGGCTTTAATCCGGAAAAATCTCTCATTTTATCAATGAAACCCTGAATATTTAAATTCTGTAAGCGATGTGCTCTGTTCTTGCATTTTACTCTCAAGAATGCGACTGTAATTAGAACTTTTCCTGGTCGTGTCTAGGTGGTAAACAAGAAGGGAAGGTTTCCAAGAAGGTAAACAAGTGAATTGGTAACATTTTTATCCATTTCAAAGCTCCCAATCAAGATTGATACAAGGTACTGGAATGAATAACGCAAAGAAAACAAGTGTGTTTTAGCTGATGAATAAGTAAACTCGCGACGTTGTCATTAGGATGCATTGATATGCGGATGTTGCTCTGAGATGTGGAGAAAGATGGAAAAATAAAATGGACGTAGAGGAAAACGAAGGAGGTCGTGGGCATGGAGTTTGAAGAGAAACGGCTTTAGGGAGGAATTCGAAGGATTCTAGACAAGTGGATGCAGTGGGCACTGAGACATTGAAAGTGATAATAGAGAACGGGGAGAATGCTGTGAAATTGAGGCAAAGGGAAGAAGGACATTCGAGTCTGGGAGACTACTGCCAATAATAATAAATCGGGCGCATATGTGTAACCAAAATGCTCGCCTGCCAATTGATTTTGATTCGGCTTCACTCACGAACATGGCTCACGGTCTGAATTTCACATTTGAATCAAAAGTAGTGTACTCGATCGTATATTTCAGATCCCGAAAACAAATCGGTTAGATTTACACTGCTGAGGAAAATTGACAACTGTCAAATATCAACGACCTATCAAAGAGTATTTTCTCAGGGAAAGGGGTTCAAACATGGTTGAATCTGTGACATCATAAGCTTCCCCCAGATGTCTGATTTTTTGGGTGCCAATTCTTTTTGGGAAACCACAGGGGGCAAAGAAACAGGAACTGGCATCAATTCATTGAATTTCACGGGATTTGTGCAAATTTTCGGGATTAGCTCGTGTGGGTCACACTTTTAGCACGTTGCTTACCGAGAACTGTCAGACCAACCTTCGGGTTGATTACTGTGGTTGTGGTTTACATAAGGGAGAAACGGCCTTCATTGTCTCAATGGAATTACGTAGCTTCGAACTCCTCGCAACGTTCACGGCAGAGGCTATTCTTAATAATCCTGACCTGCTAGGAATATCCTCACTTTTCCAATGGCAAGTCCTTGTTTAACCGCACATGGTTGGGGGATGACTGGACAATTTCACTTGAAAGATTAGCGTGAATTATCTCGTGTGCCAAGTGATGTTACCACGGAACGTAGTGGTTGCTCCCGGTGTCCTTACTTAACTGTTTAGGTTCTCAAGTTTTGTTCTTCAATTGTTTTACATTAAATATTGGCGAGATGGTAAATCGCCCAATAACATGAATGCCATTGATCCAATATCAAAGGCATTATTACTAGTCGGGCACAAAGGTTACTAAGCGTGGTAAAACATCTCAGTTTGCCCCGACTGAATTGCTATGCTGGACAGAACCGCTCCTTGTGTTACCTTTGTCAATGATCAATATCGCTGCTACTAGTGTGAACACTGATGTTTCTCCCGATACTTACTAAAGAATATAACTGCAGAATCCAAACCAAATCGTGCAATAATGTTTGCCGATAATGTGTCGTTATACTCATGTCATTCAGAAGCCCGTTTACAATGAGCAAGGTCGCCATTTTGTGCACGCCTAGTATATAAGGATCCAATTATAAAAACCAGTCGTCTAATAATATAAATTTTTAGTAATTCAAAAGAAGTTTCAATGAAAATTTTAAATGGACGACTTGAATAATTCATTAGTCATCGAAAGTCTTCACAAAATATTCAGTTTCTTTAATATGTAGTCACTTTCGGTATATAAGCTTATTGAAAATATTGAACTCATTTCAACCTCGATGAACGTAATGATTTTTGCAGAAGATCTTTCCAACTTGCCGACTTTCACCATCTTCATCATCAACTGTTGAACGAATGTTAGCAGATTGTCGAACATGCTCCACAGATAGTTGCGCTTCCACATTGGATCTGACACGTGCATTTCAACATTCAACACGCAGGTCTTCAGCGAGTGAGACGGTTACTGCGGAATTCTCAATTTCAATTAAATTAAGAAAATAATCTGTGATACACATTCGCTAATAGATTTGACTCGCCATGGTGAGTTCCAATCCCATTTTTCCTATTTGGGTGGACGAACTTTGAAAGAGGAGAACTGTTGAGATTTAAGTCTCGATTAAGCCAGCTGTTGACTGGTTTTGAAGTAATTGAAAATTTCAAAGATGAGGTGCTGTTCTCTGTGCGGATGCTACCTATGCATTGCCAGTCACAGATTTAGACTTTGGGTGATAATTTGGTGTTATCGAAAACTGAACAAATTCCTTCATTTCTGAGATCTTCACGGTGCCCTCATCTATATTTTTCATGAAGGAATTCACGCCTACCTTTTCGTCCAAGGGAATTAGAAAATTAGCTCCTGGAAGTACTCCTCTCCTCAACAGCGGAAATTTTATTCGTACGCCTTTCAAGGTAGTACTCGCGCTATTAATCCTGCTTTTAAACAAATGCATTTAAGATACTCCTGTTCACATCCGCGCCCAAAAACACAAATGCACGCGAATATGAGCAGCATGTGCCAGAACTCACAAGAGCACATCAAAAGGGGCAAAGGTTATTCATAGATTAATGAGAGATAATTTTGTGCACGGAGAAAATTGTTTTCCCAGTGAATGAACATTTGGATGAAAACATGACGCACACTCCGTGTGTTCATTCAATACCAGCCTTCGGCAATACTTCAATGCAAGAGTTCAATAGCGATGCTTCAGTAATAATAGCCTTCAGCTACGTGTCAGTCGACAAGGTGCGATTATTGTTGATTCTCATTCTGGCGAAACTGAAACATTCAATTTTTATATAATAAAGTGAGAAGTATGCATAAATTGTAGGGGGAATTTGAAGTTTCTCAAAGGATGTTCACAGTTGTGTGTCACCTTGTCGTGAGCCAGTGGCACTCGTCGCCATAATCGAATTCTTCCAGGAATGATATTGCGGAACCATTTTACGAAACTGAGATCTGTGTGAAATGCGGCGAGGCGGTGTGAGAAAATAATTTTCCACCTTTGGAAGGGAAACATTTTATTGAAATCATCTTTGGCTTCCTCGACGTCATATTCGTCATCTCTGGGTTTGATTTGACACTGCTTTTCTCATTGTTTTCCAAAATGCCCGGAGAAGGTGTGGAGAAGTGGATTCCTTGTATTCATGAAGCGTTTTATGAAGCCACGGCTATTTTCTTGCCATGAGATGATTCAAAAGACTTCCGGAAATAAGTTTTTTTTCTTTGGATAAATATGTACTTATCTCTTTTCATCAAATTAGATCCTCCCATCAAAATATGAGAACTCTTGTAAATTTTCTGTAACTTTTGATTTCCCGGCTATATATTTGTGGTGCCATGTGGAGGTTATTGAAATGTGGGTGTTGGGAAGGATGGAAAAGGTGAATTCGACTGAAAGTAAAACAAACGAGGATGTTTTAGGCATGGTGAGGGAGGAGAGAGGATTGCTGGGAGAAATCAAAAGGAGATAGGAAAGATGGATGAAGAGCATTTTGATCGGGCATGGGATGCTGAGGACCGTGATATAGGGGATAATGTTAGGCAAACGAGGAAGGGATTTCGGGCGGAACGAAGGGAGGAAGGAAGTATACGGGCTTGAGGAGGGGCTAATTGTAATGTAGGATGTCAGATTTCGTTGTGTTCAGAGAGGCAAGGGAATTACCTCTGTATCGTTTGGTAGCTTGTATCCATCCAAAACCTACGTTTACCGGTAGATTGCCAAAAAAATGTTATTTTTTCTCAATTATTACATTACATTTTCTTGGATTTTTTACCTTCGGATTTATCTTTTTCATCATCATCTTCTGGCTAACAAGCTTCATCTTCGGATCTTTTTTCTCAATCTTTGTAGCTATGTTGTACGAAAAAGGCAATATGATAATCTTTCCTTTGATGCCGAGTCTTATTCCGTTTCTGTTGACTCCGCTTGGAAGAGATTGAATTAACAGGCGTTAACGTATTTATTCTTGCGAACTCACTCGGAGTTGCGCCCCCTGATGCACGTTTTGGATCATTCTTCTGTCATTCTATCAAGTCTCTCCTAATTGCTTCGGAGTAGCAGGCGTTACATGTTCAGTTGGCATTATGAATTATTTCTCGTGTCACGTGCCTTTTCATACTTCCAACCTCTCTGCTCTGCGTTCCATTCTCATGCAGACCATTTCCGACTATCTTTAACAACGTATCGTATACTACCCATTATTCCATGGTATAATGGTTCTAACACTTTCACATCTAACAGTGATATTTTCGGGGGTTGTCCTTTTAAGTTTTACTGGAAGTGTGTCGATATTTTTTCCATTCGAATTATTGCGTGTTACAGATTTTTTAAAGCTATTTTTAATTCATCTGTACAGTATTTTTAACAACATCTCATCATCCAGTTGAATTGTTTCACCCAGGACCCACACTACGTCGTCAAAATCTATTTATTTAGTCGTCTCGGTCCGAAAACAGCACTTTTTGCCCTTTGCATCGGACAACAATGACAACAGCACAAAAACCCAAGCCCCAGGTGGAAAAAAAAACCCACCCAGGCGGGAATCGAACCCGCGAACCTTGACCTCTGTCCTTATTAGTAGTGTCTATTCCATTTGGTTGTTTTCAACATGGATATTTCACCATTCCCATCCCGTATTGCGTCATTAATTGCGTGATCATCATCGAAATCCTGGTTCGCACCAGCTGAGTGATGGTTTTGCACTCTAACGTTTCTTCACATAAATTCTTCTCGTATGCCCCGATGCTTTTCTTGCCTTCCCAGCATGCTTTTATAGCACCATTGTCCTTCAATATTCGATTTTTTGTACACTCTTTTCTCTTATATCAACTCCAGTACCTCTTCCTTGATACAAGACTTCCTCTTGACGGAGTTTCTTCTTAATGCAGTATGCATTGCACTATTTCACTGCATTTCCTCTGGAAATATACTCTCCCATTTTTTTTTCATTGCCCGTTTGAAGATGTCTCGATTTGTTTTCGATTTTTCGGCAAGCCGTCTGTTATTCCTTAGCCCTTCATTATCATTCATTTTGATCACGAGAGATAAGTTTCCTGTTTTTATTATTTGACATGTGCCCTCTTTTTATATCTTCGTTTATCTTCCCCGGTAATAGTTGTCAAATGGTGTCCTGGTGTAATGGTATGTCTCAACTAAGTGTTACACTTCGAATTTAATGAGCCTTTCCACTCGATCCGTCATTAGTCCGTACTTTCATTGCTTTTTAATCTCTTAGACGATGGTTTGCCAATAAACGAAGACTGTTTACCCCTCTTCTTACATTTTTCATGACATCTGCGAGTCTCCATGGACTTCTTTAACGATCATTCGGTCACTCTTTCGGGAAATTATCGCCCACAGCCTCCAGCCCGACGATCTCCGTCTTCCGATAATTTCATTTCGATAATTCTCAAACTATATTGCGTAACGTTTTCCCTTTTAGCGTTATTGTTGGAATCGAGAAGAACTGATGTTTGAAACAATGTCATTGCCCCCCCCGACGGCCAGTTTGAAGGCAAGATTTAACAAAATCTGATAGAGTCCAGCAATGTTTTACTCTGTTTTACTACATTTTTAAGGCATTTCAATCTGTTACATTTCCTTAAGTTGGTAGAATAAAAGGCAAAACTCACGTGGTAAAGGCAATAGCATATTATGTACTTTAAAATTTCCGAATAAGTTATTTGATATCTTTAATACCAATAATGATATTATTTAATGTTTTCTCAAAATTTAAAACTGTTGTGATACTAGAATTCGAATTTCATGTGTACAATGCCAGTTCGAGTTCCGATTGGCTCTATTACTTCCCGGCAAAACAGGATTGAACCTGGTTAATCCATAAGGATTATCATACACAACACTTTTTACAATTTAGAATATCTATTTTTATTTCATATTTACCCACAATTTTAACTTTCGCGATACTAGAATTAGAATATCACGTTAAAAGGAAATGTCTGAATTATCAAGTTTATAACAGACATGCTATTAGTTTAAAACGGGTTCGCACAAATTACATTTTTTGCTCGGATGTATAACAGGATTGCATTTTATTCAGCGATTTTAATTAGCAAAGAACGAATTCAGTTCAAATTCTGAAATGACAACATTGAGTATCGCATTATCAGTAGGTTTAAGACTCGCGATAGAGAGTGTATACTTTACTGTGGCATTTTTATTGTGACCTTCAATCTCTCGAACAAAATCGTTATTGTATGACATCCTGAAATACCAGCTTTATAATCTTATTGCTTAAATATTCACCTATAAAATGAGATTTTAACCATGAGATGAATAATGGAAATGGTATAAAGTGTAACCTAAATCAAAGCAGAAATTACTCACTGAATTTTAGTAGTTACTGATCGATTTCTATCGAATCAAATACCAAGCGCGACTTAGCTTGGAAGGAGAAACTTTTCTGCAATTTCAAAACTACGAAAACTCCAGAATCTATTTTATGGTTATCTAGTAGAGTCAATTTGCGAAAATGAAGTAAATGATTAATAACGAATCAATTTGATAATTTATTCAATGTTCGAATCAAAAAATAAAATAAAAATTGCGCTCTTTTTAATTAAATTTTGCGACGCGTTCTAGTCTGATCCAAACGGTTTCGTCCGAAAAATCGCATCCACTCGAATGGCGAGCGAGGCAGCAGCTAGCCGACACCATCAGTGGTGTTCGTGAATAGGAGTGGGCGTGAAGAACGTACGCGTACAAGACAACCCTTCACGTGGACTCATGGTCGTGTCAATTCCTGTTTGTGCTCATCTCGACTTCACATCTCATTGTCATCGCATTGCGATATGTCAACTTTAATATCAGATCGATATACCAAATTCTATGGTGTATATAACTAACTATATGGTTCCATTATCGTTCGATGTCACGCACAGCAGTCGTCGCATTAGTGGCTGGACGATGTCACAGGAAACCGATCCCCAGATGATAATACCTGGTTTCTACTCTAGCGGCACGTATCCCTCTTTCTGTCCGTGATAGAAACAGTTTTTCAAGTTAACCGCTGTCATGGTCATCCTGTTGAATTTATTCCATACTTTTGTACCTGCCCACGTCACGTTCCTTGCGCGTCAAATCCGTTCCATTGCCAAGCGCAATCGGTGCAGGTTTCCCCGACTTATTACATTGCCATAAGTCGGAGGACAACCAGTCCCCTGCAAATTACTACTAGCCAGGAGCGACATATACTTCAGGGAGTGCCATGGGGACTCATCCGTCTGCAAGCACACCGGTTTTCCGCGGCTTTCCCTCGCCGACACACTGGCTTCCTGCGGAGACCAGTTCACGCGATCGTAGAACGATCGAAAGAGAACCAATTAGGATCACAATCGTGCCATCTGGACGGGCCAGGTGGTATGCTAGCTTGGAAGATACGGGTGTTGTCCAGTGTGATAGTTTACGCGGAATAGGGTCGTACTGATTTCTACTGCCATCGTCATCCTCGTTGTGGGTTATCAGTAAGTCAGAGGATTGGTCGAAACCAGCTTTCCTAACTGCCCTCTTACCCGACGGTATCGTCACTTCTTCGTTATTTCTAAAGTTTGCGAAATCCATTGCGGTAAATTTTCTCCTGTGTTGTCCCCTCCGTAAGGGTCTTCCGTAAGTTTCTGCGCTACTGGATGTGATCAAAATTTTCCATCGTCTTTCTTCAGTTTCTGCACTGGGACCTATTAAGGCAAGCGCTTTCAAAAAATCTGTTTTCTGCCATCTCGAAGTTCACGTGTTTTCTTTTAAATTGGGTAATAGTTGAATCGTCATAACTAAATGTAATGAGTTACTTCATAACAATAGCTTGAGTATTTCATGGAATTATTCAGTGTTTTGTTATGTTGCTCTTTGTGTGGTATAGGTTATTCACTTTGATACTAGGTTAGTTGCACCTTTCGTATTTCTGTTATACAATTGTGACATGCGCAATAATTGATCGAAAGAGATTATTTTGTTGTTGATCTTTTGTTTTAGGTGAATGATTTATTCGATGCTAATGAAAGATTTTTTATGAATTCGTGCAAAAATGTACAATAGTTCGAACCCGTTATATTACTACTAGTATGACGGCTATCGTATGCAGTACTTGAGCAGAATATACTCGTTATGAATAATTTGAGTTCTTCTAGGCTTAAATTGACCATAATCGCCATTTTGAGGAGAAAACGACCCCGTTAGATTGTGTCACGCTCTGCTAAGACGAAAAGGATTGGTGCAAATGGCATTTTATGAATTTTAAGTTAGTAAGAATAAATTTTTGTAAAATGGCTTGCGTTCCTGCCAGATGATACTTAATGGTGGTAATAAAAAAATAGGAAGTTAGCTTTCAAATGAGAGATAGCGTAGTTCACAATATTGTAAATTATGAAATGCATTCTGTATGATAGTCCTTATGAGTCCACGAGGTTCAATCCTGTTTTTGCCGGAAAATAATACAGCCAATTGGAACTAGAGGAGGCATAGTAGAGACACACACCTTAGAGGAATTTCGTAATGTTCTCTCATTTGCAGGAATATTGGCCATGAGATTTGGCGAGCACAAACCTAATCTTATGGCGCACAGCTCCTTGTGAAGTTATCTGATGTCAAGGTCTTTAGAACTCCCGGTCTTTGAAATTGGAACAGTAATCTCTATGCTCGTAAACTGAAATACATAGTGATCACGAACAGATAACAGTTTTGGGAGCGCCCGAACAATTGCATCCCAACTTGTTGGGATAACTAATAGCGCCACATAGGGATTATATGGGGATTGAGAATCACTCTAAGGGTTCCATACACTGCCACTGATACCAAGGGGCTTATTATGCTTCCAAATGTGGAGGGTTTTATTGGGCAAAAATGAGTCACGTGTAGAATGCCCCCAAACTTTAATGTTACTCCCACCAATAAAATATATCTCAAAGATATGCAGTTTGTCAATATTTTGATTTAACTTTCGAGAACGAGCGAGCCCATAAACGATTCCATATGAGCGTTCGTCTCGAAGGATTCACAACAAAGATGTATCTAGTTTGAGGGCTTTGAGGACTATGATGGTGTTCGTAAATAAATCGTGTTATGACACATTCATTGAATATAATGTTATATTTTTATTAGGTAATCTACCGGTTAAGGTAGGTTTTTGGATGGACACAACTATCAAATAAACATTTTGTGATTCCCCACCTAGCAAACTAATCTATATCAGGTCCCTCATCATCTCGGTGTACTTCTTTCCTCCCTGCATCCCGTCCAACATCCCTATCCTGTTCCTACCCTTACCTCGCTTGCCCAACATTCTCCCCTCTATTACCTTCTTCAACATTCCACTACCGCTCAATACGCCTTTCATCCATTTTTCCTGCCTCCATAGGATTTCTCTCAACAAACCCCTCTCCTCCCCCACCATTTCTAGTACTTCCTAGTAGTATTTCTAGTTATTCCTATTTCTAGTAGTAAATGTTATATTATTGAATTTATTTAGATTCGTACCATCTAAATACTTGGAAGCCTATACTGAGTAGAAAATTCTTTTGGATGAATGATGGTAACTATGCTATGATGTTGGTTTACGTGCCGCCAGTTTATGCATCTTAACACCACATGAATGCGCCTTGTCATTTTTCCTTTCGCTCGGCTAGACACTAACTAAAACTAAGCTTATTCCGTAATATTAATTTTGAAGTATATCTTTTACATTTGTAGAATGAATTAGGAAAATTTCCGATGCATTCCAATTTCATTGTCCAATCATTCAAGTATTTCTTTCGTGCTTATGCACTCTTTGCATAAGCATGGCTCCGCCCAAGATCAAAAGTACCATAAATAGTCAGAATTACTTTTATTATTTATCACTGCACCAGGATAATGTATTATTAGTGGTCCCAGTTAAAAAGGCTATTTTTGTAATGGAAACCTTCTTATCTAGTTTCTAGCCATAGCTCTGAAGCACTCAGAAGCCTTTTACAGATTTTTGTCGTATTGAGCTAAAAAAAGATCCAATCAGTTTATCGCTCAAAGAGTCATTTTTTCTGAAGGTATTTGATGAAGTTTCTAGCGTCTTCATTTTTCTCCATCCTTCATGCCTTAAATGATAATTTGTTGATGTTTTAATTATTTCCATATTGAAATTTGTTCGTCAACTACTTTTGCTTTTTTAAACACTGTACCAGTATTTTGACGCCTGGGATTTGTTTTATTGAAGAGCTCTCTGGACATTTATAATGCAATATTTAGCGAATACTAATTGCATCTATTATTATTATTTGTGTTCTACCGTTGAAGGTAGGTTTTATATAAACAGACTGAACAATTAATTTCCTAACATCCGATATTTCAATAAACCCTTCTTCCATTCCATACACGTCCTTGGGTACCAATGGATGTAAATAAAAATTACTACCACCACAGTTATCAACCAGAAGGTTGGTTGGACAGGTGAAGTTAGAGCTCACTCAATAGACGTAAGCGCAGCGGCGTACGAAATCCACATATCAGTGAACAGGATAAAAATTACTATTAGCAATTAATAGTACTTAATTTCCGTGTTCTGGTGATCAATTGACCCATATTTCATACTTTGGAAAGATAACATGCCTAAAATATTAAGTGAACTTCCTTTTAATCTTGACCGGTTTTAATGCTTATCTAAACATTGCAGATAGTTACTCTGAAGTCATTACCCTTTTGGTACACTTTCCTCGCGTTGACTATCTCCAAAGATAAATTATATTTTAGAATTTGAAGTTTATCGATGAAAATTCCTCCCTTTTACGCTTACATGTAAATTTTTTGAATGCTCTAGAATTTCTTGGTAAACCGTTATCGTTTAAGTCGGTTACAGAAAGGAGGTAAATTCAATGTTTAATAACTCAGACTTTGGGTAAACATTTAGTTCCACTGTATTCCTATCGTCCCTGCCACTTCTGGTAATAGTCATGGCAAATTATCATTAACAGCAAACTTAAAAGTAAAAAACACATAAATAAATGCATCGTGATTAATTTCTAAGGTTTTTTTATTAGTGTATTCCGGGTGTTGAGAAACTAATGATAATTACGAAATAGGCAAACGTACTGTTTTAAAGCGTGGTAAATCTGAGACATATCTACTCCGCGATCATCCCAAAATCATCCAATACGTAGGAATCAACGGAGGTGAAATGGAGAGCGGTCTCGTGATTTTCACTTTTTCACTTGAAATTACCTTCGTTAAAATAGATTCCTAAGAGTAAATTCCATAACCAAAGCTCGTTAACTCTTGCTTCATGTTCCAACAATTCATTCAGGACAGTTTTCGTATATGAAGTCTCAATGAAAAGCCAGGCACTCGAAAAAATATTTCCCAGCGTTTAGATGCTAGTTCAGAAGAAATGAACTCAACCTGGCCGTCAAACGTGTGGACCAGGTGCTTATATAAAATCAAAGATATTTTAGTGTTTTTTTAAACTGTTCCCCCATAAAACATATAAATATGTTGGACTTCAATTTCTCCCGGCGGATGATGGCAGTGAATTCTTCTCGGGATTTCATCCGGGTAATCTCCTCCATCGCTGCCGACGTTTCGATGTAATCCTTTTTCATCGTCATCAGGGCCGAATAAATATGTTAAATAGTTGTGGCTAATTAGTCACTAATGGAGGATTCAATACTTTCGAGGGATTCGGTAAATACGAGCAGAGGTCGAGAACACACGGGTAAATAGGAATATTGATTGAATAACTAAATATGAGTTGCAATGGTAAGTCATAATATTCCTCTCAAGTGTAATAATTCTGTATGATTTATATTCTAGAGGTAGAAATGTACTGAAATTGTCACTACATATGATGGGACTTAGGCAAAGGGAAAGCCCACTTTCGCCTAAACCATAAAACATATTCAATGGGTTGACTTTTTCTAATTTTTATTCAGTATGCTGCCAATTAGGACCATGTGTCACTAACATATTGGCTGGCCACTTGTAAAATAGGCTGACAAATATATTTATAATCTTCCAAAGAACCAAATAAGGCAGAAAGTTTAACTAAGGAAGCTATGAAAGAACGTCATATGTTCATGATACGATTGGAAAGCGAGATGCATGGGAGATGCGACACCGTTCAGGTTGAAAACAGAATGAATTGGTTGAGAATGTTCGGGACAGTGGTTGATCTAATACTGATCCAAAACGTCTACAATTCTGAATGTGAGTGGCCAATATCCTCGAAGTCAATGTATACAGGTATATCAGTTTCACACGGAATTTGTGGTTTGCATGGGACGGCAAAGAAATTATAGAAATACCCAGGAATTATGGCGGTGACTTGGCTTTAATTATTCATATAATGCATACATTGAGTTTTGATTGACGGCATGATGTCCATTTGCCATGAAATATCTCGGGATATTTTCATTAGTAATGGTTCCAACGACAGAATGAAGGAAAATTTAAATGTAGGCCTCCGGAGACTATGTTCATCTATAAACAATACAATTTTTTTATAAAAATAACAGTTGTGTAATGTTGGTTAATTCAATATAATGTTGTTAGTATTCGATCTCTTACGTTAGTATTAGTTGGTATTTTGTTAAATTTCATTAACCCTTAGTAACTGGATATCTTTTATCTTATGACCATGCCGTTACTAAGGATAAAACAATCGAGTGTGACATGAATCAAGGTTCACACTGTGGACATTTTACTTTCGATCGTTTCACATAATGACAGTTTTGTGTCATCCTATTGGTGGTTGTTCGCCTGAAAGAGTTTCAGTTAAGTCACTGAGGTGGTAATTATGTCCATTGCAACTGCAGCACGCAAATAAGACCGTCTACATAAAATATTGGAAATGTTAATTGGGGAAAAAAATAAAATGAATACATATGTTGTCTAGAACTCACGAGCCATCTGGTATATGAAATCACTGAAAGGAGTTATTTGAATGGTGAGACCAACGTGCAATTTTAGAGGCCTTGCTGGCAACGGCGTTGGCGTCGAGATAAAACTGACACTGCGTTTTGTTGCTATCCTTCGAATACTTGGAGAAAAATAGTGGAGGAATTCGAGCTCTGTGACCGTGACTCATCGCTCCCTTAGAACCCAGCGTTGAATCACGTGGCAAGGAGAGCACGTGACAATGTTCTGAACTTCGTCAATACCCTGCACCTCACAGAGGTTTAGAGTACCAACGTTAGTAAAAAGTAAAAGTTGGTGGTTGGCCCATATGTCATTAATCACAACGCGGTCCACTCAAAACTCAAGTGTGAAAAACTTGGAAAAATGTTACCCGCTATCGCACTTATCGTATTCGGGATCTTTCGCCTTGATCGGTGGTACAATTTCGGATTCCTTCGCTTCCGCTCTGCCCATGCCATCCCAACTCAATTCTCGTTTCGGCACGCGTTCCTCCGTAAACCCTCGGAAGGAACGATCTCAAGAGTGCTCCGAGACGTTCTTCCCGAAAAAAATATTCACCGGAAAGGAAAGAATGCTTGAGGAGGCAAAGAGGGGTTTTTATTGTTAGCAGACCCTTTTTATTGTTAGCAGACCCTGTAACGCGTCGACCACCCCGGATGGAACGTCGCGTACGTTCAATTTGGAAGGAATAATCATTGAATTCGGAGAGGATGGGGTGCAACTGAATCCACTTCATCCACCACTGTCAGTGTCTTCTCGCGTCCAAAGGTTTCCGAAGTTTGACACATCCGCTTGCCCTACAATGAAAAAGAGCGCCTTATTTGAGACGTGTTGCATGTAAACATCATAGTCTGTGGTTTAACTTTGGAGCACTACGAACGCTGCTGTCTTCACATTGTAACCCACTTTCCATTCATCTATGAACTGTACCTTACACGACTGGAGAATATGAATATTTAAGTCCGCCTCTTGTCCCGTTTTCCTCGTGCTATATTTTTCGCATGTTTTTACGTCGTCTCCGACACGCCCACGAGTATGTGGAGCGAGGAATTTCCAATTCCTAACCCCGAGGAAACCAGACGGAAGCTGCCGCCCGTGAACATTCGACAATGGCCCAATGTGAATCCTCCGCGTCAGATAAATCTCCCGTTATGCCACCAGTGACTGAGCAAAAAAGGATTTGAATATTAGGTTACATATTATTGTGCGTTCACATCCAACTGGCTCTCGATAATTAGCCTCGGGAAGGGGCTGATGACTGGAAGTTTGTCGTAAAATATCTGTAAACTTGTGACAGCCGGTTGAAGAGGTTTGTTTAAATTATAATATAAAACCATAAACACAGTATTCAACCCGAAGGTCGGTTGGGTCGAAGGTCGGTTGGGTAGGTGATGGTAGAGTTCACCCAGTACTAAGCCCGACGGCGTGTGAAATTCACACATCAGGGTAGGGGGGCCAGTTCCTTTCCCTGTGCCAGTTATGGTTTCCCAGGGAGATCTGGTACCCGAAAATCACTTATCTTGGGTGCCTTGCCCGGGACTCGAACCCGGGACCCAGCGAGTCCAACGCTCTACCCCCTGGACTACCGCGACCCCTACCTATATAAATATATAGAAAAGTGGTTTTTCTCTTCCATCTTAGATTCCTGCGAATTTCTTTGAGTGTATTGGTTGAAAATAATGAGGTAACACGGTAGAAAATATTCAATCTTTTCAACCGTGTAACTTTTCATCTTAAATATGACGTTTTGAAACTCAATTGGAATAAAATACACCATTTTCACGAGGAGTCTATAAAGCGTATCCAATTGGCAGTTCAGGGAAGCGCTTAAACTCGATTTATTTTTAAACTGGATGTTGAACTTATTTACAGTTTTGTTGGTTAATATACTGCGCTACTATGAAAAATTCAATTTTACCACTTATTAACCCTGGAGGCCTAAACTGCATGAATCAAATATATTATCGGGCATTCATCTGTAGGGTCAGTGTAACCAGGAATTATACGGATGTAAGTCTCGGAATGAAGAAAATCATCTTTCTCTACATTTTTTTCCTTACGAAACAGTTATAAGATAAGGTTATAATGCAATAATGTGCTACTTTTTCACTAAAATGGAGGCTGATGCAGTTTCTTTTAACTATTAAATTACATATTTTCGGGATTAGTTTGGATTATATTAAAATATGTATGCATGTTTCGCTCTTACTGTGAGCGTCGTAATTTTACTGATGACAGGAAGAAAGAAGCCACGACGGGTACCTAGTTATTTTACAAAATCGCAACTACTGTAAAAAATGTACAATTAAATACATGTTTTATTGATTTTACCCGATTTATTTTGTGAATATACGTATACTGTGCAACCGAATGCAGTCATGCCGTTCTTATTGTATTCATATTCAATTTGTACCCAAGATTAAATCCTTTCTACTTTGAATCGTTTATCTGCGAGCAGTAGATGCTGAAAGGGAAGGAATGCAAGCAATGATTATAAACGTGGTTCCCGCTACGAATGAAGTGGGTACTTTATTTTCATGGTAATCCGGTAGGAAGCGATATGAAAAACTAGTTTCTAGGAGAGCCGGTTGGCGAAGGGATGGGATTCTAAGCGAGAAAATGCACTCGTCAAGTTGGTTGGCTCATTGGTATGCTAAGATTTAATTTGAATGACCATTGATGGTGACTACCTATGTCGTCAGAGTAAGTGATCCAAGTCTAAGACGTTTTATGCTTTCAGTCTTCCTTATAACTATCAAGTTCAAGTTATTTCACTTTCCTAAATCCTTGAAATTTAATTTGGAGCAAGTTTAATATTTTTTTCCGGGGATTTTTCCTGTATAGAAAACACTTGGTTATGAAAAATATCCTTCTCCTTTACGTTAGTATCTTTGAGTAGGTTAGATATAAAAAAAAGAATTGTATAATAATTATAACTGGGGTTCTGACGAATGGGTAGTGTTTGGGAAATGTTGGTATTTTTTGTAGACGACATTTTCTCAAGGAGTCAATGAGGTCATGTCCATCAGGTGCAACCATGGAAATGCTCGAGTTCACTCATTTCTTTTTAGTTTTTTAACAACAGAGATATCGTTTAGTTTAATTGTTCCAGCGGGAAGCAAGAGTGTGCTGAATAGATTTCCCTTCCAATGTCGCAGCCATCTCAGGATATAATTTTTAATGACTTTTTTTTTACTCCACGCTCGTGGAAACTAGGCAGTCTCGATATTCCTGGTAAAACCATTAATTAGTTAAATTTTAACATTTCTTTCAAAGGAAACCTCTAAGAGACCGTCGGGCACATCCCATCAGTGCCCATTCCTTCGTCTCAAAAGAGCAATTAACTCACAAATGCTTGGGAAATATTTATTGCGCCGGTGAATATTTAAGTTAACACTCAGATAAGATTAAATTTAACCAGGCCATCGGAAACCTATTGAATTAAGGGCACAGAGGAAATAGAATGAAAATTAACACCGGAAGATAAAACAGGAAGTGTGATTATTTAATTACTTTTTTTAGTCTTTGTCCTTACATTCCATTTCAATCCTTCGTGAACGAGTTGAAAAAAGCTACATAATTTGCGCTGCACCTAAATTTGCCAATGGTCAGTCATATGCGCGCTACCGTAACGCATTTGGTGACAGACAATATCTTGATAGCGCGACGATTGGTATTCAGAGTCGCCCACTTCCCCTAATGTTCACGGTGGCTTTCGGTCATTGACATCCTGTCATGCTATTCACCTCGCTAAAAACACACGTCGCATTAGAAATCGCATTGTTGCTGTCGGAAATAAAAAAATCTCCTAGTTTCTATGTTACCCCGCAAAAAACACGTCAGTATCCTTCCTCATACAGTTAAAATACGCTTATTACGTCTCTTAGTTCGTCACATCTAATCGTAAGATTGATCCTTTATGTCTTGGAGGTTTGTAATCGTAGAAAATCTTTCCTTCTCGAGGAAACGAATGCGGTTTTCATGTCAGGACCGTTCAAGCGTGCTGGGCAAGAAAAGGGCGGTGGTGAAGGACTCTGATAAAGTTTACAAAATAAGAAGGCTTATTACGAACTAATCGGGTTTAAAGTCTTAATTAGGAGGACATCGAACAACTGAGCCTTTTTTACGGAAAGGGGAGGAGCGAGGCGTATTACGAGTATATGTCTCGTTCAAAAAATCGCCACAGAACTGCATCTACTGCCCCATTTAAAAACTTGTAATAAGCGTAAAGGTTTTACATATGTTATCGCACCTTGCCCTCTCTCAATCCCTCGCCTTCATAGGGCAACATGCTCGTGAACATTCTTTAGTATGTTAGGTTTTTAGGGAATATGCATATCCGACGTCGATTGAATATTCGAATACACAAATCAAATTTACCACCAAGCATAAATATATGCTGCCATAAAAATTGGTTTTTAAATCATACCCCATCATATCATCTCGCTCGTTCTCAAACACTCACTCGGCACTCGGTTGCACTGCAGGGACATTCTGTGTCGTCGTACTTGATCATATACCATGATAATTTCATACAATTATCTTTTCACACACCTCACCAATTCTAATCAAACATTCTACTTCAAATAATTCTGTCTGCCTACTAGTGCTACAGTGTCATCCTAATCGCTGATTATCAAGTGCTGTCGTTACGGGTCGAATTCTCATTCGTATCTCGTGAGAGAATCGTCACTTCTCTCCACGGTTGAGTGTCGGTATTTTGCGAGTACTTGACTAAATTTCGAGCACTTTACTGAATTACGTCATCCATTGCGAATGGAAAGAAGCAGTTGGACACTGTATGTTTGGAGAACGCATTCACACGCTTTGGCCATAGAGTCACTCGGGTAAAGCAAAGCGTGTTTTGCCAAATTACAGAATTTTAGCGTTGTATGGATACTTTAATAAAAATAACTTATTTATATTCCTAGTTCCTGTTAGGAGTTATTATTCTGTAACATTTATCCAGGCGCCCATTTCTCCGCGAGATCTTTGGACGAAAAAAAATATTTCTTAACATGCTAGGAGCTATTTCGTCATAACTCAGCTCTTACCTTATCCTTACATAGCTTTTCCATCCCCTTAAAGGGTGAACTTGAGCACTACACCCTGGAAGTTGGAGATGGGATGGCTCGGAGGCCATAGATTCAAAACTGGATGAGAGGCGTTGATTTCCGTGACCTCCGCGGATCGTTCTGGAGGCACTCCTGAAGTAGGGGGACGCATTTACCGCGTTTCTAAGTAAAACCCCTGCTTAAAACTCTGAAGTGTGGCACGAAAAGTGTCCCTTTTCAATTTTTGGACACTTTTCTTAGTGTTCTGTTCTGGGAGAAAAAATACTGAACATTGCCTTTACTGCAAGTAGGGCGACCAGACGCATCTAATACGTCAAGAATGACAAAAACTAAAGGTCTAACAATCAAAGACAATTGTAAACTTGGACAGGTTTTGAAACTGGCAAGTGAAAATCCTTTAATATTAATATTTCAATGAGTTATATCACGAGTTACAAAAGAGTAATGATTTTTTATATGGCCACTCTACGCCCATTATGGTTACAGGAGGAAACAACGAAATTGCGAAAATAAAAGTAAATAGAACGGCGCATTTATTCAAAGGCATGTTCCTGGCACCATTATTTGTATTTTTAAAATCTAATTGTACATAAAAAAAAACAAATATTCTTGTTACAATTGTTCTTCCTTTAAATTTGGCAGTTCCATTATTCCAAAGCCAATAAAACATACCCCAAAGCCCAATTTCTTATCTGGTCATCCTATTCGGGAGGCACCTGAAAGAACCCCACCGTCTCGTATGAGCTCCTGGGGGTCCACTCCCCTTGGGCTTCACGCTCTTACAAGTCACCCACTGATTCAAGTGGATGTAAAGCTCCTGCTCTGTCGTCCCTTCATTTTCGGTTCAATCTGCAATATCTTCCAACCTCCCGAATAGATACAACTTGCGTTCAGTAAATACCGTGTAGCGGAGTCCCCTTTCCATTACCATATCACAAAGTTGATATGGTATGTACGTTGGATACGGAAAAATGATTGCGGCAGAAAATGGCTTTCCCAAGACGAAGAACCACTTACGGCAGCAAAATACTTTCTGTGATGCTGGAAATCAGATGTGTGTCATGCACCCAGAAACTCGGCATAATGGCTTGGTGAAGCACTTAATTATAAAATGGTAGAATATTATGAAATTGTAATATTAAATCTGTCCTTAAAGTGAAAAACAGTTGACAATGAGGTCCAAAAAAAGTTGTGGTGTTCAACCTTGATCTAAATGCTTCGACCGCAGAGCTGTGAGAGAAAAAATTAACGTTTAGATGTATCATTACGGAAGTTTATTTCTGTCCAATTACCCAGATGGTATAATTTGTCCACTCACAGAGTTGTATGTGTGCCAGAAGTGAACTTGAATATTATTTGCTTTAATAAAAGACTTAATAGTCTGACTGTACTCCTCGTTTCTGGAGGAGCCTAGTCATCTGCTCTCTCTTTCTCTCTCTCCTAACGAACGTCTGTGCGACGAATTGGTCACACCTAAATCTCGGAGTGATTTATTTTCCTCGATGCATGCTGCATAAAATCTTGGTCTCGTAATTCGTCAGACCTCAATGGCGAAGGAACAAACGAATAGATTACGGGGCGAAATAATTTGTTTTGGTAGGGAGAGATCACTAGAGTTAAGAAAAATAGTTGACCCAAGATCCTTATTCTATTGTGGCCAATGTCTGTCACATTGACTGGAACAATTAGTGGATAGCGCACATAATTGAAACTGTCGTATATTTGTTTTGTATTGTATGTTTTGACATTGATTTTAGGATTCAGGCCAATTGCCCGCTTGTAACGTATTCTTATGAAAATAAATAAAAACAAATGTACATATTGCCATTTATGAAGGTCCTCGAGGGTGGACAAATCGCTAGCAACTTAATCAATGGCTACAACGCTTTCAACTGATATCGCCGATTTGTCGAAGGATAGCACACCTCAATCGTTGTCGGACATATACTCGCACACGTGTGCGGCACGACGAATCAGGCTTGTACACATACGTCGTCACATGCCAAGCATATACCCGAAACTTTGAAAGTTTCGAATTTCATTTCGGCTTACTTTTAGCATTAATTACCTGATCGCACACGTTACTTGCAGGAAAAATGCATAAAATATATGAATCAATGTAACAAGAGTTTCCGTCGTCATAGCTCGTCGATTCTTCCCAGAATGTCAGAAGCATTCTTAATATTTGGTGATAGAGTTTATTTCGAGACCTGTCAAGCAATAGTTCGCCTGAATGATGATAATGATTCAGACATTTTTCCGTCTAGAAGTGGGCGTAAGCAATTATATACCTGGGACATTCGCGTCGATTCGGTTAACGCGAATATTATGACTGTTCACGAGCGCTAAGTAACATTGGAAATATTGACCCTAGATGTTCATGGGAACAGACTCTGTGAACGCCTCGGTTAAACTGCTCGCACTACTCAGAAGTTAAGTACTGTCTCTCTTTATTCTCTTGATGAACCGGAAACAATTGCGCACGAAAATAGGATAGAACGAGAGTAAAAATGTGTAAAGAGGGAAGAAGATATTAAAATGTGGGAATAAGGAACGAATAAGGATGGACACCTTGAGAATCGCACGTGACCAGGGACATCAGGAGACCCTCATTTGCAAACACGCCGAAACCCATTTTATCTCTTCGACAAATCTAAATTACCCGTGTCATTCGACCAAATATTTTCCACAGTTATCGAAAATAATTAAGGCTCACGCGGACTCAAGCCTCTACTTTAACCAACGGACTGCGTGGTCACTAAGGTAATCACATTTTCCAAAACAATTGTCTTAAAAAGGCAATAATACAGACAAAAACTAATAAAGATGATACACTTGTGGCATTTTCCATTAATATTTTTGGGAATATGAATCTCGTCCATCGGTAGTGAAACAAGTCATGCGCATTTACTCTGTGTGTCCTCCTGCCCTAGAGTACGTATCTAAAAACGTTCTCCTTCGTGAGGTAATTGCGCTTCTCCTGAAAATTTAGGTTTTCGAACTTAACCAGTGTTTACCTTTTCAATTGAATGGAATGCTAAAGCCAATTATGAGGAATCAACAAAGATGAAGTAAAGGCATAATGGAGCCACTCGCCATTTCTTCCCGTTTCCACTGCCGTCTTCCGTCGCCGATGCATTGCCTTATTGTATCTATGTTACCCAACTATCATTGTCTATCTTCGGCATTCGGATACGTGGAGATATCGAGTAATTGGAGCGAAATTCGCTAGCGTGAGCCCCAGTGCATGGCGCTATTCTTCGGTCGGAGAGTAGCAATGCCCCAACGCACGTTGCTTGTTCCTAGGTGCGATAATAATCCTTCAACTTGACATTTGGTCGGTAAAATGAAATAATATCACTTCGACGGTAATATTTTGCAAACTCTTATGCCTGAAGCACTTCTGTAGACCACATAAACAGTTTCCTTGGATGGTAGTTATATTAACTGTTTGATTGTACCTATTCCGAAAAATATGTAATTTGATGGGCAAAATGAGCAAAATTCCAAAAACTGGTAAAAAATAATTTACAATATTTAATTAAGTAACACGAAATTGAACATTCGCTATGATGCTAATAGTGAAGTGAAAACCTAATCGAAAATAGGAACGTCCTCGTTCATAATTTACCTACTATGCTGAAAATTAATTTATCAAAGAAATAATATTACTGTATCACAATTACGGTTTAAAAGATACCATCGTATGCATATTATGCGAGTTGATAACTGTAGGTTGAACTAATTGCAGTATAGGCATTAGTCCGACTTCCTAGTGGAGAAAATATTGCGGTACAGAAGTCATTGTGTCAGTACCAATTGCGTAATCCGTAAGTGGACGGATGCTCAAATAAAAAAGATTCCTTAAACGCATCGCGCACATGATTCAACATTACTTGGATCTGATTTATGCCCAGCATTTAAAAGTTTACGTATACCACCATGTACTTAAATTCTTTATTCACAGGTATAAGAAACTGTCCCATTGGTCCTCCGTGCTGATCCGCAAAGACATTATGGTAGTACTCAGCAAGGCAAACATTCCAGTTACTACATGCCATTATTGGCACAAAACTGAACACTGACTGATGTGTTCCCTTCATTTCAAGCCTCAGAGGTAATGCAACTTTCATGAATTTTGTTACTTTATGATGGTAGCTCTTTTTAAGTGTTCTAGTATAGCGAAATTGTACATGATTATTTTCCTTTAGCAGTCATTCCTCCCTTGTAAATGGATATAAACGGGAAATTCCAACAGTCACACAATAAATATTCGAATCATCGTTTGTGTTTACTCTACGACCATGCCAACTAATAACACGCGAATTATTTTGTAGGTACACATAAAATTAGCTTCAGTAGGGCGTCGCATTGGGGCGTAGAACGATGTCCTTGAATATGTCGATCGCTCTAGCATCTAGTTAATTAACAGTTGTGCACATATATCGCCTACAATGAAATTGTCAATTTTTGTAAGTTTTATCTTGGAAAAAAAGGGTCTAATCATTTCGTTGAAATGGGGTGGAACTACCGTTTTCGGAATCGAGAAAGCAATTTAGTTGGGATTCAAATGTCCTGAGAAAAATTTAGAAAATTTCAAAATAATTTAATCAAAAAAGGAAAGACACAACTTTTTTCATCACCAAGGATTTTAATAATAATTAAAATAATAGAATTTGAGGATAAAATCTTCTTAATGTAATGCAGACTAAAGAAAACTTATAATCTACCTAACTATCAGTTTCTTAATGTTTCAATTTTCGTTTTAATTTTTCTAAAATTATGAATCTAGGAAAAAATGACTTATTATTGCATTGTTTGGAAATAACAAAATGTAAACATGTTATGGATGGTAAATTATTTGTCCAACAGATACGCTTTACGGAGCAAATCTCGGTCTTCCGTGTACTAACTTGTATAATTTCAAATGCAGCCATACCAGCTAATGGAATATCGTTGCGGAGGGTTTGAATTTGTTTAACGTTCTGAAACGTTTACGAATGAGCAGTTTCATTTGAAAATAAACTTAAAAATCCGAATAATTTCTATTAGAAAATTTCTGAGAAATAAGATGCAATTACGAATGGTAGATTTAGATGTGTTTGCAACGCCCGCAGTTATACCTTTTCTCACCGGCAGTGACGTTACTTCATAGCTGGGTATTATGTTGGCATTATTAATTTTAATTATGCTGGCATATATTAATCGCAATTCAATGAATGTTTTTAAGATAATCTTCTTCATCATGCATCATTTCTGCCGGCTAAATGCAGCTAATATTATTATCGTATTACCATATTAAATTAATACGATCATTTAGTCACATATTCATTTGATATATGAGTCTAGAGCTAACGAGGGAATATGAAATTCACGGATGGGGATAGGGTGGGTTCCTTGTGCCGCTTAATTAAACAGCTGGAGTCAACTTTGATTTATCCATAAGTGTCCTCTGAATCCGAATCCGAGCCCTCTGCTCAGTTACCCAACGCTCTAGGATGCTACGCCGCTTGCAAATTCGAAGTCCTCCGAATCAATGCGGATGGCTGCGGGGGTCAAACTGGATGGAACGGTGCTGGAGAAAGAATTGAGTTCTATGATCGTACACCTCTTACGATGAAGTTATTTCGTGCGTCATTGTACCCCCAAAACACCGTAACCACATTTAAAATACAACCACTTCCGAGTAAAAAAACTATTGGAGACCAGCGATTGACACGTGGATTCTTTCGACAAGTCATGTGTGGTGCGTGGCCGGAGATCTCCTCAGATAGGTATAAAAGAACGTCGCTAAGTCATTGAAAATATTCGAGGGTAACTTGAAAATTGGTGTTGCACGAGTGTTCATTTTTCGCATGGCGTTTAATCACTGATAACGTAAGCTGAACGTGGCGATGTCCAAATCGATGAGTAGTAATTGGGCGTTTTCCTATTGTAAGATTCGACTTTTATAAAATTCGCACCACCTTGCCTTTAAGAATTTTTGGCTGCACAACTTGAAGAATCCAAGTTGTTAACACAAGGCCTCTTCCTGTTGATGTCATAGCGAAATAATGTCCGTAGTTTCGTCCAAAAATGCGTGACGAAACGACAGTGACCAACCCGAAGGTTAGTATGATAGGTTTGAGGGTAGAGTTAACCACGAGCTAAGCCCTACTGTGCCGCGCCGGGCGCAATTCATTCATTAAGGTAAAGAGTCTCGTTTCTTTTATCTTCCTCCACTCTTATGTCAGGAAGATCAAGTACCCGAAAAATCACACGGTTTGCGTTGACGTCTGGGTTAACGGGATCTTCCGGATTCGATCCCGGACCATCTGGTCACTAGCCGAAGTCCCTACCCACTGGGTGCTACACCAGTTCATTGTCCAATCAGAAAATAAGACAAACTTAACAATGAAATTTTCACTCACGTGTCACACACACCGCGCGTGAGTTTTCAGTTTAACGATCGAATGGAGAACCCATCGCCCGCCATACCTCATGACACTCACTTTTTATCACTTTCCGGGCGTGGGAAATTCCTTCCGCGGGGATACTCCGGGCGTCTGCAGACGGATCCAATATGCAAACACCACCACTTCCTTCTCTTCTCGAGCGTAATCCCGAAATGCGCGGCAGCGAACACCCTTTTTTCACAAGCGGCAACGCGTGACGCAGCGAGAGACCAGGGCGTTCGGAGAGAGTGGTGCCGAATGCGGAGGGACTTGCGAGTGCGGCTGGGGGCGCGGTCAAGTTCCCTCCTCCCCGATCGGATGTTCCTCTCTGCAGGTGAGCGCGCTCGTGTCTGTCCGTCCGGCGGCTCCGAAAGGTATCGCTACCACGGCGGGGCCCTCGCTCGCCCCCCACGGCCGGGTCGCGGGGGACGGCGGGGAGAGATCCCCACGGAAAGCGCCCCCGACCCTTTCCCCTCTCCTACTCACTCCCCTCCCGCTCCAAGTCGGCTGATCGGTCGTTCGCGGTCGACGGGATGGTGTGGAGACGAGGCTGGCTGATGATAATCGCGGGCGACGCTCAAGTGGAGACCGATCATGTTTCGGCAGTTTCTCTCCGGCTCCCCAGGGGGCACTATCGAAGTCATCGCGGTAGAGTGGCGTTCGGTTTGGTTTGGCGTAGTGACATCGTCCGCTATTGTTTTTGGGTGCTCGTTCCTAGGAATAAACAATTAGAGGGATGCCCTCGAGCTAAGATTTTGGTGACCAGCGTAACGACTGCTTTGATATTACTCGTGACTTTTTTTTCTTTTTTGTTATGTGCAAAATGAGGACACACGTCATATTATCAAGTCTGAATGGGATTCCCTTGGAACACTGAATATGCATAATTTACTGTGCTGTAACCACAAGCCAACTGCCTTTAAATGTAACTTATCTGCATGCATGTATAACGAAGATAATAAAGAAAAGATAGTGACAATTTTCCACGAGATAAGTTTATTAGTACGACCGGGTTTCGATGTATTACGAGTGGTAACAAAATGAATTTACTTGCCGTCTGATATGCATTTTTGCATCCCAGGAATGAGGGGGGTGTAGATGTGGTAGGGCAGGAGGGACGGGAGAGGGGAAGGTTGCCAACAATCAATGGGATGCGAAATACAAAGTTTGAAAGATGTTTGAAGAAAGAGTACACAAAGTCTCAGAGGTCCATTACTACAATACTGTTAAACTTATCAAGTGGAAAATTGTTACGACCTTTTCTTTATTATTATTTTCGAATTCCACCATCACGCCTTAAACTACTCCATTTTTTTATACAACAAAGATGGTGTGAATTATTGGCTATAAATATGTAAGCTGTCAATCCTCTAGCCAATAATGAATATTTGAGAAAAAAACTATACCGATATTTCGGTCAACCGAGTGATCATCAACTGGAGTGGGAAATTTTGACAACGGGGAAGACAACGGTAGTGAAGTACTGCCTGTGGTCAAGTTGGAGAAGGTGGTGGAGTTAGCGGGGGAACGGTTTCCTGGGTTGGGGAAAGGTGAGGCTGGGAGTGGGGAGGGGAGAGGAGGCGGGGGAGGTGTGTGTTCTATTGCATTGAGTAGCCTGCGTGCTTTTAAACTCAGGAACCAGGTTAAATGAGGGAGGGGGTGACAATGACTCCCGGTCGTCCGTTCGTGATGTCTTCATTTTTTTATTCTTTAAAAAAAGTGAAACTTAACTCACTTGGGTGTACCATGAATGAAGCAACAATCGGTGCTAAAATTGGCTCATATTTCATTATTCATTCTGGTTGGTCATATTCTTGGATCATAAGATTTTTACCAAGGCTTTTGCATTACTTCATTGTTGTGCCTCGACCCAGGCATCGTGACTTGTGGCATTATCACCACTGTATTAAATAATTTTCATCTCAGTGACGAATCAACTTCACTCGGATTGAATAATCAACTCAAATATTTAGTGATGAGTTTCGAGAACATAGTTTAAACCATGAGGTTAGTTTAGACGACACGTGAGATTCGCGCAGAGCAGGGCGGACATTTCCCATCCCCGTACCACCTGCGATTTCTCGGGAAGTTCTGGCCAAAAGAAAATCACACGGCTTGTTACCTGGGCGAGTTCTTAGCCATCGCCCATTTTTCTTTCAACCCGAGACTCTCTTGTCCTGAATACGGAGCTCTATCCTGCCATATGAATTCAATAAAAAAGGGCGCGATTCAAATCCATATTTAAATCTTCCATCAGTAATTGAAAAAGCCGAGGAAAATCTTTTGTGGGTGTCCGTTTAATCATTTAACCGGTCCTACGCTTTGTGTTAATTTATTCACCAAACATTTTAACCTTATAATATAATAAGAATCTTCATTCGTAATGCATTTCCGAATCCCCACCCTCGGCATAATCTGTGAAGATCTCTCCTACAAATACGATAATGCTCAGTGATCTTGAATGGTGTTGTTAATATCTGTATCAGGACTTGAGATCTGACTTCATGTCGATCGCATAGCGAGAAGTTATCGTCAAGGTTGCCGACCTGCTCTAAAGGCATTAGCCGGCTCGGGAGTTTCTCAGAAATGCGATCATTATTCGTGGATCAAAGAAAGCTCTGAAGTTTGCGTTAGCCGAAGCTTCAGGCTACACGCGAGTGGAAGGGCTGAGTGGAGATATTAATCCGCCTCACGCATCTATTTCTTTTAAGGAATCAATGCATCGGCTATTTTCAACGGGCATTCCTCTAATCAAAATTTCCCTCTCTCGTACTTGACAATCTCATACGAATGCCATTGTGTAATGCATTCCCATGTTATTGTTAAACGATTACGAGACAGTGGTTTCGTGTTTCTTCACGGCATTCGCATTAGATGAACTCGATCACAAGGGAACTTTCATATCGAAGAACAATTAAAAAATCTGAAGAAAATTCTCAAGTAACAAACAGTACGAGAGCACGTATATACTTCAAGGTTCATTTTAGATTCAGTTTCGGAGTCTAATATATGAGTTGCAATGAATCCTGCATAGCGTCCCATTCTCTCTAATACTTAAATTTTTTGCATTCACATTGCAAAAAGATGTTTTGCAATTGAAACGTAAATTATGATAAGTATAGTACAGTGTGCCTCGCCATTTCTGCCTCGGGGTTGAGAGCCAAACGCATAACTCGGGAAAAGAATTTTGCATTTTTCATTTGATGTAGTCGCATCAGAATTTTCTGATTCGGTTGCGATTAAGCTATGGAACCGTTTTCCTATGTCTTTCGTGTCCCACGTATGTATGTAGGACGTGACGCCATCTGCCGTACAGGGTTCCAGCAAAGCCTTGAACACCGCCGCCACACGATTCCTTCACTCCTGATGCACCGTTGACAGAAAGTAGGTACCATCTCAAGATCAGCAAACACTGGCGCACGGTTCGCCTACTGTTTCCCAACCGTTTGTTAACCGGGCGATCTTTCTGTTCGTTTCTTTTCCTGCTGTTGCTCAACATGTCTTCTAGGTGTGCACCCTTGGGTATGCAAACTGAAAACATGACACACCGTATGAAATCTCACCACAGACGCAAATGCTTCGTAATCACAGCAGCGAATCTCCATATATCTGGACCATGGAATCAGTTACGTGCACACTCCAATTCGCCCGATCCGGAAGATAACTAATGTTATTTCAGGCTTCCAAAACTTATTCTTGGCTCTCTTTCTATAAAGATGTACAACGTGCTGACAGAAGACAGCGAATAAACACTTAATATTAATTAAGTACTTAGTAGGAACTAAAGACATAATGTAGTAAGTCTTCTTTGCTATATTTTATAAAAAAAATTATAGTTTAGTGAAAAAATACAGCGTAATAAACTCCCAGTATTGTCAGAAGGTTTTCGGGAGCTCGCGAGTCACAAGTCTTGCGACTCCTTCCAGTTTTTTGGATCATTCCATTCTCCTTTGAGGGGTTGGGAAAAAATGGGAATTCCTAAATGGATGTTGCTACGAGTATTTTCGGTGTATGGTACCCCACGTCTTCAACGGTCGGAGCATCTTAACGCTATCAGTGTCAGCCCAAATGCGAACGCACCTTCGGACGCAATCGCAAGTATTATCAAGAGAAGAGTAAACAATTTTGAAAACTGGTATGAATAGAATATTATCTTTATTTTCATACTTTCCCTGATTACATAATTTATATTCGAAGCGGATAAAAACGAACAAAAAACCACTCTCCGGCATTAATCACTTAGCTCTAGCACGGAAATGGAAATTCTTGCTCATGGAATGTCAAATGCTATTTAACGAACGGTTTTAATATTCAGCGAAGAATGGGTTTTAAAAGAAGGCACTAGGTGAAGAGAAAGATAAATAAATACACTCGTAGTTTTAAAAGTGGGACAAGTAAGATAGCATATCACATAGAATAGATTATATGGCATGCCTTGGTGAAAATAATTATGAAGGGAGAATGGACGGAGAGAATTGGAATTGGCCCCACATAAAGTAAGTTAAACTGGCTGGGAAGTCATTAAATCAAAGATTTATGAATTCATTAACGTGGTAGTAGATTGAATCGTGGATTAGGTCCAACCAATTCCAGTAATAAGAACTGCTAGTGGTGATGATTACAACAAAAACGGTTAATGTACACATTGTCAGTGGTCCTGTGTATATTAGCCGAAGGCGAATATAACGGACCACCTGAGATGAATAGAAAAAGAAACCAATGAATCGAAGTCCGATCCCTAGGCTCTTTCCTGTGGCTGTCGTGGAAAAACTTCTTGCTATCAAATAAATAAATGTCTCATCTCTTTCAAACTCCACCGAGAAACTATGAAGAGACTGCTCTTCAGCATCTTATTAATGTTATTTGTTGGTTATTTTCTTTCGCCTTTCGACATACCTTAAGTTGTACTGGAATTTGCATTTACTAATTGAACTTTTAGCGATAACAAATAAGCTTATCGTAGCTCGCTTCGGGCGTTTCTTGTATCCCCAAGGGGGGCTGAACTAGCAGAGCTGGCGCAATATACATTACGTATATACCCGAGGTGGGATGCAAACCCTTAAGTTAAACAGGCGTCATCGTTCACGTCATACAATCCTGGCCGAACTTCGTGAAATGTTCTCTGCTTGTGTCGTTTGACTTGGGAGAAGTTTTGAGTAAGGAAATTGACATTGAGGAATAGAGGTTTTTGGTGGACCGTCTAAGGCTACGTACAATACGCCATTTAATATAAAACCCTTGAAGAAACACAGTATCCACACAAGGGGTAGTAGGTTCACGTGCCCATCGCCTTGGGATTTTCAGAATGACACCTGAACAACCTTACTGGCACACGGAACTGTGAGCTAATAGTAAGTGAAAAAATTTGCGCCAAATGGCTGCTATTCCAATTTTTACACTTCTTGGATGTTATAGTAACGGTTCTTTGGCGTTAGAGGCCAGCGCATTATAATCTCCGCAACAGTCCGAATCAATATCTCACCGCGTTTCTGTATCTAAGCTGTACACATGTACAATGCCTCAAAATTCTTCCAAGTTCATCCCTTGAGCATAGGACTTTTTCACGACTTGAAGACCCCCTAGTAGACGGATTCCGGAAGGTCCTTAAGAATACGCGTGCAAGTTTCTTTGACGGCACTTAGGGTCACATGTTGCCATCCTTTGGGGGAGAATTTCACTTTTGGGAATAGAAAATATTCTGCTGGTGCCGATTAGGGACTGTCCAAAATGTGATCTTCTTCTACACGTTGTAGAGGGTTTTCGCAAGCAGACACTTGACTCTGCTCTTGGTCGTTCGTTAATACTTTCGGGACGATTTTAGCACAGATCTTTTGCAGCGCCAAATTTTCAGTAATGATGGTGTGAACTGTCATCTTTTCAATGTCAATACGATCTGCGGTAATGCGCACACTTAACCGAAGGTCTGAATTCAGAACTTCACGCACACGTTGCACGTTGTCTTCGGTTCTTGACGTCGACGACCGTCCAGCGCGGGGCTCGTCCTCCATACTCTCTCGGCCATCTTTGAAGAACTTGTGCCACTTAAAAACTGCAGTCGGGACATGCTTACATCCCTGAACACCAAGTGAATCATGCCCAACGTCTCCGTACCCGATTTCCCCAGTCCAACACATTTGATGGCGTACCCTTGTTCAAACGTTCGCTGCATTTTGCGCATGCATCGAGTCACTCGAAAGGGGTCCACTAAAAACACGATCCAGCCTAAACGAGCGCTCACAGAGGATTGGCACTTGGCGTGTGTTGAAGGTCAGACCCTCTACCACTGACCCGGCGCGGTGCGAGCGCGCTTCAAGCGCGCTGCGGCGTACAGTAACCCTCAGGAAAAAATTGTTCCCGATACTTATCATACAAATCTTGTACTTTCGTATTAAATGCGCTACATTAGTTTCTGAACGCTTTATATCTATGCGGTGTATCGACATACTTGAATTGATCGTTTCCGATTAATGAAATGACGAATAGCGATATATTTGGTACATATTTCAATGTTTTGTCGTCAAACATACGTGTACTTATCATGTGGTAATACTAACGCACATGTATTATGTGATGAATCGTTTAATGCGATCGACTGTGGCATTCAATGATCTTCCTATACCGTGCCGAGAATTCGAGCACTCGAGCAATGTAGAGTGTACGATTTAGTAATGTGATTCGATATGAGTGATAATATATTATAAATATCAAATCGCAAAATTAAAATAAATCACTGAGATAATTATGATGCACGAAGTGTGTTCAAAACATAGCGAGATTTTTTTCATTTCGCGGGCTTGGAGAGTCCGATTGTCAAACTTTTTTTTAAATGTTGGTATTCATGCCCCTGAAGTATGATAAAACTTTCAGCTGTTTTCATTGTGGACTTAGTCTGTGACAGCCACTAAGGTTGGACATGTTTTATGAGCTCGGCGATTTTCGTTTGTTAAAAGAAATAGATCAAAGAGTTTGTATCAAATTTTGCGTAAAAAATGAAATAAAGTGTAACAAAGTTTGTGAAATCTTAAAAAAGGCCTATGGTGAGTCAGCTATGAGTAAATTAAGAGTTTATGAGTGGTATAAGCGTTTCCAAGAAGGCCGTGAAGACCTTGAAGATGACGAACGCCCTGGACGTCCCAGCACATCAGCAATCGATGAAAACGTGGAAAAAGTGAAACAAATGGTTATGAACGATCGCCGAATCACAATTGGAGAGGTCACTGATGATGTTGCCGTATCGATTGGATCATGTCATGACATTTTTTCCAATTTTTTGGGTATGAAACGCGTGGCAGCAAAATTCGTTCCAAAATTGTTGAATTTTGAACAAAAACGGCAGCGAATGTAAGTTGCTTAGGAGTCACTAAATGAAGTAAACGTCGATGCATTATTACTGAAACGATTTATAACAGGTGACGAAACATGGGTTTATGGATATGACGTTGAAACTAAGGCTCAATCATCCCAGTGGAGGCATTCTGGCTCGCCAAGACTGAAAAAGGCTCGACAAGTGCGGTCGAACGTGAAAGTTATGCTCACTGTGTTCTTCGATTTTAATGGCATAGTGCATCATGAATTCCTGCCGCCAGGTCAAACGGTCAATAAAAAGTACTACCTACAAGTTCAATGCCGTTTGCGTGAAGCAATCCGAAACAAACGTCCGGATCTGTGGAAAACAATCCATGACTTTTGCACCACGATAATGCACCAGCTCACACTTCATTGCTTGTTCGGGAATTTTCCCTCTCTCTCTCTCTCTCTCTCTCTGCTTGCTCTCTTAAAGATCTCAAGATATTTGAGAGCCTTTAGATCTCTCAAAGAAATCTCAAAGATCGAGTTTCAGAAGTGTTTCGGGAATTGGAAGATGCACTGGTACAAGTGCATAATCTCCAGTGGGGACTACTTTGAAGGTGACAACATCAATGTATAAGAATAAATAAATATTATTGTCCGAAAAATTAAAATTCTCATTGTTTTTTTAACACACCTCGTATAGTTTGGGTATCTCGAGACGTATTGGCAATAGTTTGAATGCCAATTTCGTATATTTGTCGATTAGTAGAAATATGGAATGTTATATTTCGATTCGGTTTCCATATCTGTTTTTAACATTGCGGATATATTCTTAACACTTGGAAAGAAAAGAGGATGCAAATCAATACATATTTTGCCAAATCGCACATCCCTTTTGCAAATGCAATATTTAATGGGCGCACAATACATGATATGATTCCGTCGATTTGCATCACAATGGCGATATATCGACACTTAATCGAAATTAAATTCAAGCCCCACTTCCATCTCTCGTCGATCGAATCCCAGGTGTCCGGCGACTTCCTATCCTTAGATCTGTAGCACCTGCCCGGTGGGGTGGGCCATCGCTTCCCCTTAGCGGGAGGATTTCAGCTCTGAAAAATCTTTCTGAGTCACTGGAATTTTCCTCCACTCAGGAAAGGACGAATGGCTTAAATCATACTTAAAGTTTTTTTATTCACAGTAATATGTTATAAAACGCGATTTGCAGTTTAAACCTTGGGCTTGGTATTCACTCCAATTTACAGCGTCATGAAAATAGCCCTCTCATCGGCTTTTGCTGTCAAAGTTACTTCAGAGGCCTTAGGTGAAAAGTTTTAATGCCCTCCAGGAAGATTAGAATGGCATTCTTATTGATGGAAAACTCGTCGTAAGCTTTATTTGAGTTGGTATTCAGTTCACTGGTTAATTAAAACAGGCGTTTCTAATAGGCTTAATATTTCATTTAAATGTTCCGATTGGTTTCGTAACATTCAAGGTTTGTTGAATTTAAAGTTGCGAGTGAAACATTTTTATGAATCATAAATGAACTTAATGGATTATCGTGATTGATTTATTGCTAACCCGATTTAAAATTAAGTAAATTTAAATGAAATATAACAAACTTGACCATGCTCCTCAAGCAACTTCCTAAGAGAATTCCCTAAAAAATGTGCGTAACTGCGTGTAATTCTATTTTGGCCGTCCTATAAAACACTGCTAATCGAATTTATTCAGGGATGTCACTTCTACCTCTGGAGCAATACCAATTTCGATTTATAAGGCGAATTTAAATGTACCTATTTTCGTCGATACTCCATTGCCAAATCAATTTTTTGTCATTTTTAAGGAAAGGATTCAGGGCCTAAATAGAATCGGTGTCGTCTAGCTCTGACGTTAGTCATTAGCCTCTTCCTCAGGCTCATAATTTTTTTATGTCAATTAAGAATCGTTGCCAACCACTTCTCCGATCTATCACTTAACGAGCGCCGTGTTAGCAAAATGGAGACTGCGCCGTCGTATCCAACGCGATATCGATTCTTCTTGCAGGAAAACGTTTTCAATAGAGAATAATCATCTTTGTGCCACATTCTCCGTGGTAAAATGAGAATTTATTGCCAAGATAACGTAAATGAGGCACTATGTGAGAACCACAGAGCCAGAGATAGCCACAGAGAAGTCGTAAAAGACCAACCTTAGCCTGCCTGCGTCAAGCAATTAATACGCAGATTTAAGTAGATTCACTGCTACCGACACCGCCCGAAGTTCACTTAATACTATATGCATCCAACAATAATCTCTATCGATTATACATTGTAGCCGCATAGGTATTTTCATCTTCACTCCCTGTTTATTCCCATGGAATTTTAGTGAACGTTTTATAAACATATAATTGCGAGTCTATCTTGCATCAACCTCCCGATAGCTAACGGAACTGTTGAAGCTGCTTCTAATTAATTTTTTTTAACCATATCGTAATGTGCGAGGGTTGTGCAATAAAGAATGTTCATACTTTTTACTCCACCATACTCATCCTCCAAATGTTGACGGTTCTCTCAAAGTAGTCTCCATGGGACGCAATGCACTTGCCATTGCCTTTCATCAAGTCGTAATTTAATTTATATTTATCAGTTCCTTTTCTATTTCATGATAATATTTAAACCGGGTGTCTTCATCAAAACCATTCCCTTGCCAACTTTTCTTGCCGCGGTCGTTCCTTTTTCGTCATCTTAATCGTGTTAAAATGAAATGAAATTATTGACTTTGTGATTCCACATACTTTATTTAAAACACGACTCGGGTTTCAACGTTGAACATCAGACCAGATGATGACGTTCAGCTTCGAGACCTGGGTCTTGTTTTAAATGCAGTGCGTGGAATCACAAAGTCAATAATTTCATTTCAATATGTTATGTTAATTCCATAAAGTTACGCCGGAGACAACAAATATTCATCGTGGTTTAGGGTCCAAGAATAGGTTTTCCATTTATCAAAACTAACTTGTCATCTCCACTGTACTCATTTCTTCAGAACTTATTTGCCCCTGTTCTCAAAAAGTGTAGTATGGCATATTAGGGTGATACAGGGTTCGTCCGGAAAATAAGTGTACTGAGCTCAGGAAAAAAACAATTTATTACACTTTTACATATCTTAAGCTAATATTCCTCAAAATAGGACCCTTGTGAGTCGATACACTTGTTCCAGTGGCGTTCCCATTCCTGGAACGCTCCCGCGAAGGCATCATCGGGAACCTCTCGAAGACACGTCGTCACGGCCTCTTTGACGGCGTCCAAAGTCCCGTATCGCGTTCCTTTCAAACTCCTCTTTATCTTCGGGAACAGAAAGAAGTCCGGTGGTGCCAAATCCGGGCTGTAGGGCGGGTGCGGCAGCGTTGCCACGCCGTGCTTGGCCAAGAAGTCCGACACGACAAGCGCGGTGTGAGACGGCGCATTGTCGTATTGTCGTGATGCAGCCGCCAGATGTTTTTGATCGCTGGCCGGACGCGGGAGACTCGTTTCGAAGCCTGTCGAGCACTTGGACGTAAAATGCAGCATTTACAGTTTGTCGTTCAGGTACAAATTCGTAGTGGACGACTCCCCTTTTGTCAAAAATCCGGGAAAAATCAGTACACTTATCTTCCGGACGAACCCTGTATAATTACACCTCGGGAGTTCCTGCACTTCTCACATGCTATCAAAAGTACGGAAAGCGTAGCAATTCTACACTTGCAAGATAATGAATCTCCTTGCAATCGTTTTATTGGAAGTATTTAATTTTAATCATTGATTTGTATCAAGAAAGAATAATGAAAACTTCGTACGATTCCGCTTTATTTATTAACAACCAGTCGATTTCACCACTTTGCTGCGTCGTATTCTAGGTGGCAATGAAACACCTTTTTTGTAGATCTGCGCATACTGTTGAATCCAGATATCCTCGGGTCCCTTCGACAGCTTTAGATGCCGTAAATGCTGTCTTAACTTAGATCTCGAATTACATCTGAGCAACTATTAATATCAAGCAGTTGTTGTTGACGACTCGATACTTGATCGACAGCTTTCTGAATAGGTGAGCCTGCCGTGCACTATGATATTGCTGGCAGAGATGTTCAGTCAGGATCTTAAAGAAAAGAAACACTTTGTTAATGAGCGTGGTTTTGTGCGGCGGGGAAAGATATATAGTCGTTACAGCAACATGAAAGTCGCAGATTGGAGGTTTTGAAATGTGGTCGTTGAAAGCTATTTCCCTTTTTTGCAGACCTATTTCCCTTTCTTACGTCCACTGATGTGGCCAGGACCCGATTTTATATAGGTAAGGATGGAAAGGGCAAAATGGACGGGAAGGAAATTAAGCGAAGATGTACTAAGCAAGGTGGGGGGAGGAGGCAAGAAAGACGTGTGCAGAGAATTTGGATTGGCGATGAGTGTTGAGGACTGGCATTGAGGCGAGGGCGTTAGGCGAGCGAGGTAGAGTACTCTCATGGGCCATATTTGATCCTCTCCGTCCCGTTTTCCTGTTCAGTATTGCGAGCACCCCACGTTGATATTTCTCACCTCCACTTTCCGTGATTGTCACTCCCTTAGTCTCAGTTTACTTTGTTTTAAGATGAACTTAGCATAAACCTCGAACTTACTTGGCATGCGAGTTGCATATAAGGGGGAGTGATGTGTAAAAAAATTTCTTTCCATTAATAAGAGGTACAATTTCTTAACCTAGCATGTAACTAGTCCATGCATTTTGTGTGCCTTCTGCAAATACCTTTTGTTTATGCTTGTTAATTGCCTGCTCTCTCTGGCACCGTAGCATCCCCTTTCCTGCCTTCTCTCTCCTTTCCGCTTTCCCTTCTCTGAATCTGATATTTCTCCTTTTCTTCCGAATACATTTTCCATTACCTTTCGCTTGCTAGTTTCTCGATTAATTTGGATATTTATTTTTCTGTACATTCGCCCAGCCCCATGGCCCCGTGCTTGCATTAAATTCTTCCTCTGTCCTAATCATCTCTACTTCAATCTATGACCACTCGTTTCTTTTCTCGTTTTCTTTTCCTGTTGTTCCCTATTTAATATCATAGATACATATTATACTTCCTTTTCCCATTTACTGTGTGATATTTTCTAACTTTCCTCTCATCAGTGTCGTTGTGGTATTTCATGTGCTCATTCCGACTGTAGAAACCGCCCCACACCTGTTTCCCGCTGCTGTTACCTCTGCTGCGCATTTTTTTTACATGATGGCTTCCTTTTAGAGCTACGTTTCATGTATCCGGTCCTGCGTTCCGTTTTGGCCCCGCCATACACCCCCGTCTTGATGCCTGCGGCAGCGCCAGATGGAAGCAGGAGACGGCGATTACCCGTGAGCTGTGTGTTTTGATGGTAGACAGCGAGCGTCGGTTTTCCGCTGAAGTGAAGGGATGGACAATATCTGCGGCTCCGCCAAAATGTTTGCCTGAAAACGAAGCTTAATCCGTTAGCCCTTTCGCCACCAGGCACGTTAAAGCCCCCGACATTGGGCCAGATCCCTTAACTGTCAGTTTTCGTTACACTGTTCATTTTGTAATGGGAAGGTAACTTAACTGCGTCGGTTTGCCATATATCTTTTGAAAGATGTTTTGTAACGTAATACCGCCGCTACAATGATGGGATTGAAGGCCTTTACAACTTCGTGGTTAGCGTAGAGACACTGCCTGAATTGCTCTTTGTTGGGAGTCTTCAAGGGTTCATACTTACCAAATACCAGATAAAAACACTAATATTCCCTCCAATTACTTAGCATTTTCATCCCCTTTTAAGGATAACAACCGTGGTTTGACATGCTTATTTCTCATATTTGAACTATTCTCTAGAATGGCGATAACTTAATGGGACATAAAGGACTTACCTACGGAGCGTTTCCGTTTGATTTTTTTAAACAGTTACGCTCCACAATATAAACCTTTAGGCCGAATTCTCGTGCAGGTGACTCTGAAATATTCAAGAAAGAGGAGCGTTTGATGAGCGCTGCTCGCTTCTAGGGTTTTCACTAGGGGTTTGTTGGCTTGATTAGACAACAGTTTCGCCGGCATTCCGGTTGGCGTCTTCAGGTCGTAGGGAATCCCCTGAAGGGATAGGACGAATGAAGAAACGGGAATGGCTTCCTTCTACCTGAAGCCGCCAGCCGGAATACAAGCGAAAATTTTGTCTCAATAGCCTACGAACGAGTAAACCCGAGAAACATGCAGGAGTCATCGAATCCACGCCGCGAAAACCTCCGAACGAGCAGCGTAATATTTTCTAGTTAAAAAACTTGGAATTTCTGTGAATTTGAAATCTTCAATCGATTGGCCGCCCTACGAGCGTACGGTGCGTGGTTAATTTCACTTATCTTATGTGCATCAAACGTTCTCCCGTCCGAATAAAGAGTGTGAAAGAGAGGTTTATCCTTGGTGATCTTTCCATTAAAAGCTAAGGCTTGGTGAAGGGGAGCTCGGATAAAGCGAAGGCGCTCGAGGATAAGCGCACTTCAGTGGGATAAACCAACGTTCCGAGTCGTAAGTACAGTTGCACTCAACGTATGGGAGGAATAGCCTTGAGGGAGCCTCACAAGGAGCCAAAGGCAATTGGCTGGCTTTGGTAGTTCGCATTGCGAATAAAACTGAAGGATCACAGAAGCTTCGTGTTTGTCCAACAGGTCCTCACGCGTCATCCAGGGGTTAATCAATAAATACGTAAAACTGAGAAAGCAAGGGGATGTAGTAGTCCAGTGGGTAGAGCGCTGAACTGCTGATGGGAGGGTCCGGGTTCGATTCTAGTTAACGTCTCTGGGCACTCTCAACTTCAACCATGCGGTAATTTTTCGGGTGCCAGGTCTTCCTAGGAAACCACAGGCAGCACAGGGAAAGGAACTGACCCCCCCTACCCTGACGCGTGAATTTTTCTCGAATCGTGAATGACACGCCTCGTGAAAAAAAATCGTGGGGTTTAATTTTAGATGAACTCTATCCTCACCAATCAAACCAACCTTCGAGTTCGTTAACGTGGCTTATAATAAGCAATTAATTTGCCTTTCACTTCGGATGATCAGTGAATTAAAGGAAAACGAGGGGCACTAATCAAGGTTGACACTAATTCCAAAGGCGGCATAATCTGGCTAGATGTCTATTTTTGATCCCAAATAACTAATATAATTTTCAAGTGACTGGACCAAATGTAAACGTTTTAGGTTTGTAGCTTTGAAAAAACTCTTGAAGTAGTTTTGCCGCAGTCTTGACAAAGGTATAAAACCAATGCAGAAATAGAAATCGAGGCATAATTTTACAATCGACAATAAGATTTAGTGCCTCATATCCATGCTTTCCTTATACGGAAGGAGCGTTGGCTGTCGCTTCAAGAACGATCAGTATAATTACTGAATCCACTAGTAAAAAGTGGAGAGAGTGCTGTGAGGGACACACCATTCGAATTGCGCGCGTATTTAGAGTTTTACTTCAATTCTAAAATAAATGGAATGACCAGAATATTCGTTCACTAACGCGAGCACACGTGACCCTTTAACCACATTCAAAACAAGAGAGCAATAAATTCCCTCCGTAAATTGTTGCACGTAATATATCTTAGGAATTGATGTTTCAAGGTTTCATGTTTCAACTTTTATATCCCAAATTGAATTCGATTGGTATTTGAAAGGTAGGGGTAGGGCTTGAATTTTTGCCATAACACTGCGAAATAAGATCTTGCTGGGCCCTTATATTCCGTTGGCGGCACGATTATTATCGTCGAGATTTTGTGTTCCTCATATCGAAAGAAAAAGTACCAGTGCGTGCGTTCGGCTGATGTGAACGCTTGTGATACAAGTCAAACCCTCGTGTTCACTGCCTGTCGATGACATAAACAACCGAATGTATGCAGGAAGCAAAACCGGGAATAATAGTTGAAAATGTGTCTAGAAGTTTCGTAAGGTACAAACCGAATGGTCAGATATTAGGACGTAAACTTATTCACTAAAATTCGACCTGGAGTGGCAATACCTCATTGACTTTCGGGTCCACTTGAGATGTATGATAGAACCGCTAGAACGAGTTTTAATTCACTTTATTCTATATTTCTTTGGTTTTTTGCTTGTGTTTAGATTCCAGAATGTTTTGATTTTGATGCGAAAAATTAATATTTTGCTGCCTTCGTTACAGCAGTGTTGTCTTTCTTAATTAACTAGAGGACGGCATATTTGTTGTTCGAAAATTTGTCGCTATAATATCGTGTTATGTAAACAAAGGTACGTCAGATCAAATAACTACAAGGGGAAAAGAATATTTTTAACTTATGGCGACAAATGAATTCATCAGTTGTGTATTTTCATTTTTTTATTATTAGTAGTTCTCTCTTAATTTTTTGTAACGCTTTTTTATGAAAGCGCATCCCTCCATAGTTAGTGAATTTTAAAATTCACTAAAGGTGAATCATAAGGGAACGGAATAAATGAGGTTCTTCAGAAGTATGTAAAAAGTGAAACCCGGAAGGTAATACAATAGTTTGGGAGAGGGACGATTCTCGTCTTTTGGAAAACTTTATCAATATCCGGTGAAAATGGACATCACAGCTGAGATATTTACGGGAATGATTACGTAAGCGATTGAAAAACGGAGATTATTCCCGGGTCTATGACGTGAGTAGTGATGTTGAGAAAAAAATGGTGAAGACTTGAATATGAAAAACGGAGTTGAAAGAGTGTCGGTCTGGCAAAAGCAAAACGAGCGTAATTAGGAGACTTTGATGTGTGGAATGATGGCATGCATAAACTCTACAGACAGGAAGGGAAATGACGATTTGTTAGGGAGGAGGTGGTAAGACAAGCGACTTCATTCGGGTGGAACTGAGACCATCAAGTTTTTTTTACCACGAGAGATGTGGTGGGGGAAGTCCGAAGAAGAGGGAGGAGTGATGGATGAGATACCGAGAAGCAGAGGTATGTTGAAGGCATGTCCCAAGGTAAAAACGTAATTCATTCCGCGATCTGTTTTCAAAACAACAAATATTAATGAAACGAGACGTTCTCAATCAAAGCGTAAGTAGTATTTTATACGTGCATGCGATAAGTTGTTTGTATGTGTGGATATTGAATATCTTTCGATAAACCTGGCCCCCTAAGCACTAGTAATGGCCCCACACTACTTACGTAGATCAGACCACAAAGATAAATTAAGGGAGATAAATTCCAATACAGATAGATTCAAATACTCATTCTTTCCCTGAACAATTAGAAATCATAATAGTAAGAAACCAAAGCCACTTTGGAAATATTTAAAACATTTAATTTACAAGTTGGAACAAAATTAAACATTGCAAAGATATTAGGTATTAAATATTGGTAGTTAGTGTGTTTGCATGTGTTTGGGGTGTCAGAGTTCTTGCATGAATTTGTACCATGTTTTGTTTGTAGACTATAAATTTGTGGCTTTTGCATGCGTTTTTTTATTAATTACGGGTGGTGCCCTAACATCCCCCCCCCGCCACACGCCCTTGCGGCGGCTTGCGGGGTATTAAGTAGATGTAGTAACCACTATTCCCTCCCCACCACCATCCCGCGCATCCACCATCCATCTACTTCCAACCCCTTGCTTCCTAAACCAACCGCCCCGAAAAAAATCTCTCTTCTTCGACCGACGAAGGCAGCACGGCCGTCGAAACGTTAAAAATAATTTGTGTCTGTGTTGAAAGCTGTCTTTCACAGCAAGGAATTTAAAAAAACACCACAATTCCACAATTCACAATTCTTTAACGCACGATCATGGTTTCACTGTGGATTTGTTTTTTTTTTTGAGTCGATATAATTGCGGCTTTGCAGTGTTTGTATCATTCCTTGAAAAATGGAGAAATCCCACATAGCTGTAGTCTGTGACAGTGTCACACATTGTGTCTGTCGGTCATACATTTTTTCTGCTCCCTTTCCCTCACCGCTGCTTCCTTGCCTCTTTCTCCCTTTTCCTATTTCATTATTTTATTCCATCGTACGAGAAATGTTCAGTAAAGAGTGATCATATTTTTATTCCTTCGCAGTTTTTACTGTAAAAAATGTAATTTTATTTTATATCGTTCGCTTACGTAGCCTTGCAATTGGGCATTCAAGGAGTCAAGGTGTATGCCGAAAACAGTAACATGCTCCGAAGATGGATTCGCAGTAAAAACAGAAACGAAAGAGGGCCTGCGAGCAACTCGAAATGGTCTGGACCAAGTATTTCGAGAATACAATATGACAATCAAGAAGAAAACTAAAATCTATGTTTGCGAAAGAGAGAGTCTGCCAGCAGATATCACGATTAGAGGAGTGAAATTAGAGCAAGTTGAATCCTTCATCTATCTGGGCAGCAATATAACCTGGGATGGAAGAAGTTCGACTTCCACCTAGCGAAGAATGGCTCAAGCTAAGGAGGCGTTCGTGAAGAAGAGGCCAGTGCTATCTTCAAAGAACATAAGATTGCAAACAAGGAAGCAGTTCGTCAAAACTTTCGTATGGAGCATGGCACTCTACTAATCAGAGGAACGTTGGAAAAGTGGACCAGCGAGGAAATGAAGCGTTTGAAATGGAATGCTTGAAGGGAATGCTGAAGATCAAATTGATAGAAAAATGAGGAACGAGGAAGTAAATAGATGAGCAGAAAAGGAAAGGAGTATAGGGAGAAAACATTATGGCAAAAATGAACTAAATAGATATTCGCACTATGTGACGCACTGGATTAGTTATCAGTCTATTATACGGGAAATTTGGAGGAATTATTCCTTGAGGAAGGTCAAGAGACAAGTACATAGGACAATTTAAGAAGGAAGTAAAAAAGAAATCCTATCGTGGAGTGAGAGAGTTAACACCGGATGGAGAAAATGGAGGGCTCCATTAACCCAATCTTAGGATTGAAATATTGATAATGGTGATCGCTAGCGTTAATGTGGTACATTTTCTATTTAACATTTCTATTTCATCTCCCATTTAACTTCGCCAGCGGTAGCCGTTGCAAGTTGAAACATGTTTAGTTCCCATAAGCCTGCATCTGATGATGAAAATCACTTTCACTAAGGTGTTTCTTCATCTTAAGCAATAGGTAAAAGTTACACGAGACTAATTATGGGCTCTAGGGAGAATGAGGAACACACTTCAGATTGGTTTTCGCGAGACATACCTGTTGCTTTGATATTTGGCATTTGGCGAATGTTATAGTCTCGGAGAATTTTTAGTACACTCCTGCGGTACGTATGCTCAATTTACAATGGTGTGTGCTAGTACGACATTCTGATACACCATTCCCTAAATCTTGGAAATTGATGTGACAATAACTTTCCTGAAACAAGACACCACTTTGGCTTTTTTGGTTGTAGTAATGCGGACGATTTTCTCACAGGTTTTGCTGTTTGCCCTTCGGATTAAAAAGACGCAGTCAAGTTCAGCTACAGTGATGACCCTCTAAGGAAACTTCTTATCTTTCTGTAACATCGACTTCAACTGCGAGCAAACCTTCACGCGGACGTACGATTTTTCGGATATTATATATCTCGGAACCCACAGTGTACGTATATGGTAAATACGTACGTAAGTGCAATTTTTCTGTCACTGACGTTTGGCGGCACCCAATGAGATTTTTAATATTTTTTTATATTGGTCTTAACGTTATTCGAAGATATTCTCTCACGATGACAGCTCTAGTGTTCATGTTTACTTCAGCGACAGCAGTGACTGGAGCTCCGTATCAGTCTTTTTTGAATTTTTTCGTCTCTCCACTTGAACTATATTCTAGCTGTGCAATAGGAGAGAACAGGTTCCATAAGATTCCTGTAGTACTACATAGGCCTCGGCTGTGGATTTGTTAGGAAAAATAAATATTTCAGTGCAGCTTAACGCTTATCATGGGTTACATAAATCGTTGCCGTAGGTGAATTGAATACGTTTCAACTTGTAAAAGCTCACTTTTTTACCGTGCGTCATACCTCCACACCTCCCACCCGAAGCTGAACACGTAGTGGTGAATCTTCCCCCCGTCTCTCTGGATGGAAAGGATTGCGCGCTATTTAATAATGCACTTCACTTTTCCCGTGTCCCCAGAGTCAACAATATTAACGTGGTTTTTGCTCTTTTAAACTTCTGCCGTAATTCCTCTGGCGTATGTTTTGTAAATCGCAAACACGCAATCCCGAGTTCCTCCTAAATTACCGTTCCACTAATGAAAGTCCCTCTACCCTCCCCGATTGAACAGAGGTTACCTCGAATGAAATGTTCCTCTGTTAAACATTTCAAAAACCTCTTCTGGGCCCCTATGTATGGGCGATATCTTAATTTTTTGGCCCCATTGACATGAAAATCTGTCCTCTTTTATTGGAACTCTCAATTCATCTTTCTCGCCATCTTTCGTAGCTTTCATCTCGGACTCTGTTTCATTTTGAGACTTTGACATCCACCTCCAAGACAATACAGTTCGCCAATTCCGTCCACAAAAACTAACGAATCACGAGTAGTGCATTTCCGCAATTATCACCATATAAAACGCCCCATAGCATTTTTCCTCTCCATGCGTGGCCACTGCATATGTAATACCGATTCCTCCCTTCAGAATTACAAATATAGCCTTCACCACTCCCTTATAAAATGTCGTTATCTGGAAAATTACTGCATTGCAAAATATTCCACCCCCACCCCACCACTGCCAGATGCATTTCTTGGACTAAACACACCGACTGGATAGTTTCAACCTCATCACCATCTCTTTCTTTCCCCGGCACTCACAAAATCCGACAGATTCTAAAATAATATTATCATCAAATAAAAAATTATGAATACACAACTATTCTACTTCCATCATATCTCCCCTTTCCTTTAAAGCGTCCCGCAAACTTGCCCAACATATTAACATCCACACTACCCTCCAAATTCATCTACCGGCAACCCGTCTCCTATTTCGCCACACAACGTCTGCAAAGCTAACTTTAGAGGCAAATGTTCTCTTCGAAAAACGTGTCATAACACCTCTCATGCTATTTCTGCCCTTCATTTCACATGGTGAGTGCACCATCTTCCCTCTACTTGCGTGTTTCAATCACCATCGTCATTCCACGAAACCTTCCCCATTCTTCGTTCACCCTATTTCAAAGTACACCATTTCCCAAAGTCAAGCCTTTGATGGCTGCTCCACGGTCATAATAATAGAAGTCCTCCTCAATCAGAGAATGGGAAGTGAGGACCTAGAGGTTTCGTCTAATACGGGTTTATAGGACTGGTGAACAACCCGAGCTGAACCTGGCTCCGTCATTTTTAGAACTAATATCTACCATTCCATTCCTTCGCCATTTCTTAAGCAAACGCGGGTATCCTTCAAATTTACTTTTGAAACAAAACATTGAAGCCATTTGTCGGTGTAATTGTATTCGAGGAAGAAGGAGGCTAAGGAAAATGATGTGATTGGAGGGCATGAAGCAGAGCAGGTATTTGAGTTACCTATCTTGGAACGGTTTGGGGCTAAGTACACGTAGTGCGGCATAAGAGGAAGAATTTCGTCCTGCAAAGAAGTTGATACTAGGTGGTGGTTGATGACGGACAATTTGATTAAGTATGTTGAGAAAGGACTAGTGAAAACTTTTATGTGGAGAGTGGTTTCTGTGCGTCACGGAAACGTGGTCGTTGAAACTTAGGGAGTTTGATTGAACATATTACTAAATACGCAGAGTGTAACTGAAGTAATCATTGAGGGAATGATAAGCGCGAGAACCCGGATGAACTAAGAGAAACGGTTAAATGGGAAGCAGCTTTTGAAAAAAATCATTTTCTGATTTTTCCCTGGACAACAAAAAAATTGTTTCCTGCCCCCAAAACTACCTACACTGCTAGTGGGAGGCTGCAGTTTCACCAGGAGGTACTACTCATTTCGTAGATTAAGAGGATCGGTCCGGTATCAATTTCCATAACTGCATGCGTGAGTTTAGTTAACGGAATCGGCCGAATCACTACGATGTGAAAGGTAACCGAAAACCACCACATTAGATTAGAGAGAAGATGATGCAGCCTCACATATAACATGACTCGATTGTATTCTTCCTGCAAAAATATTCTGGAGGTAAAATAATCCACCAATCGGATCTCTAAATAGAGACTACTGGGAGTGGAGCTTCAGGCAGAATGGCAAACTTTTGTGTAGGGACGTTAAGCATCAGGTCCTCAGGAACTATTGGCAGGCTGGAAAATTCGAAGGTAGAGATGGATGACTGGGATTGGGCTAGAAATATTTGGTTTTAGGGAAATAAAGGGCCTTTAATAGAAGACTTCTGTAGTCACATACTCATAAAACGACATAAAGATACCAGAAGTGAGTATGAAGGAGGAAACCGTAGATGTGGGGAAGAAGAGTGACGGTATGTTGGCCGTTCAACGAGAAGATCCTCATGATCAAGTAAGGATCAGTGATAGTGCAGCCCGACACCCAGCCTCAGAAGAGGAACAAGAAAAATTGTATGAACAACTGAAAGAAGTCCTCAGTGATACAATTAGAAAAGAGAACCTAATTATAGTGGGCGACTTGAACGCAGCGGTTAGAGAAGGTAAAAACAAGATGTGTCGGGTAGTTTGGACTGGGGCAGCGAAATACCGGAAGAGGACTAACAGAGCAACAAGAATAATATGGCAGTGGCGAATGGACTCTTCGAACAACATAGGCGCATTAGATACGCAAAGAAGATGCCGGGGGAAAGAGCTGGATATTAAATTGGCTGCATCATGGTCAGAGAGGGGCATGGCACTCAAGTGAAATAATTCCACGGCTAACCCGGCGCTGATAGTCACCATTACTTAGTAGTCATGGAAAGGCTGCCTGCAATACAAAAAGATAAAGAAGGTAAGACATGACTTACGATGATGGAACACGAATGTCTGGGAAAACATACCAGAAAAAGATTAAGCACAGCCGTGGACAAAAAGTTCGAGAGAGTAAAAGAGAACAACAAAAGAAAGATGGAATGATCTAAATAGAGCAAGTTCAGGAGTTTCAGAAGAGCAACTCACTCGCAAGGGAACTGAAATACGGCGACTTTTAATAGCTGAGCCGATAAGATGGCCATCTAAGAAGGAGAAAACACAATAAATAGCCCAAGAAATTGTCAGAAGTCCCCTAATATCGTAAGTTACGGAACAAAGTCATTCGAGATTCAAAGAAAGCGAAGGAAGAGTGGATTGAGGACTACTAAAAAGAAATCGATGATGAAATGTAGAAGGGTAACAACATCAAGGTAAAAGCGTCTAATCTAAGGTAGAGTCTATTCGGAGAAAGAGAAACGAAATCCAAGAATGCCAAATATACACAGGGGAATACACATGTAGAAGGTACATGCATAGGGAAAAGTTGGAAGGAGTACATAGAAGATAAAGTATATTATGAGGTAAATCCTGGACTGGAAGATGGTACCATGAAAGTCGATGCTAGGTAGGTAAAGATGACCGAGACACAGATATACTGAGAAGAAAATTCGACAGGGCAATTGAAGTAATTAATAAAAACAAGGAGCCAGGAGTGAACAAAATTAACGGAGAAATCATCAAGGGAGGAAGAGCTAAGTATATCCTGTTTGGAATAATCAGATATAGCTACGAAAGGGGAAGACTACCGGAGGACTTCGAGAGGAGTAACACGTGTACCAAAAAAACGAGAAATGCGATGGACATCGAACCTTACGCCTAGTTTCACATGCATCCAAAATACGAACAAGACTAATCAGCTTACGGATGGAACAAAAAACTGAAGAAAATCTGTCCGAAATCAATTCCTATTCAGGGAGAACAAGTATTACGAGGGGGGTTATACGTAGTCTGGCTGATAAAATGATAGGTGCTCACTAGCCACTGTACGCATACTTCCGTGGGCCTGGAAAATACTTTCGAGAACATCGAGTGGAAGAAAATGTTCAAGTTTTATGGAAGAACTCGCAATGGATTAAAACTTTTAAAGAATAATCTATTGAGTCTACAAGAACCAATTCGCCACAATTCAAATGAAAGGCAAAAGAAAAATAGAAGCTTAAACAAATAATGTTGTTGGACTAGGATAAGATCTCTCACCGGCGTTATTCAACGTATACTTAGAAGAAGCAGTAATGGAAACACAAGGAATCGGCATCAAAGGAATTAAGGTGAACGGAGAAGAAATTAACATGTTCACTTCGCGGATAACATGGCCGTATTAAGTAGAGCATCGAGGAGACTTGCAAACATCCTTGAACGCGATGCATCAAGTGCTGCATGAATAAAACATGAGAATAAATAAGAAGAAAAGAAAAACCTTAATTTTTGGAAGAAATAACCTTAGGGAAGATGTTGCAGAAGATAAATTAGAAAGAGCGGACCTTTCTCAAATTCCAATTCCTCGGAAGCATGGGATGGAAGAAGCCCAACGGATATGAAGTGCAGCAGGCGTTCATGATGAAAAAGCAACTCCTATTCCCAAAGAAGGTTCGACCACAGACTAGAAAGCAAATTGCGAAGATATTCCTGTAGTGTGTGGCATTGTATAAATGATAGACATAGGCAAATGGAACACCAAAAGGAAAAGAGGAACCAAATGGGTTGGACACATCTTGAAAAGCAACGAATTCGTAAAACTATAATAGAAGGGGAAATGCATGTAAAGGCCCCACGAAAGATACACCGCTCTTCCCAGGAGGAACAAATGAATCGGTCGGATAGAGGGGTGTGGGACAAGATCGACCTACCCGGGCATTAGAGAGTTGACATGGGATTGGGAAGAGTTGAGAGCTACAGTCAGCCGATTTTCGGATTGCGAGACGTGAATTAATATAGGAGTGTGTGTGTATAAGTTGATGTGTATGTGCGTACGTAGGTGCGCGCGTGTGTATGCGTATGCATACATTGTATTAAATTGTTTATTCATGGATCGTTTAACTTTCGTAATATGGAAAGATAATGTAATATTAAAAGACAATGTAATGTAATTACGTAATACTAAAAGACAATCCGCGTGCATAACTAAAGAAAAGCAACCAACGTAAGGATCGCTTTCCTGTAATTATACACGCATTAGTGGGCACTTTTTGAACACGTCTTGATGGTCTTAACTATTCCTTCTGTCTCTCTATTTACTACTTATATTTTTTCCTTGTTATTTTAAATTTACCAGGTAAATAGTTGATTTACACACCTACAATACTTGTCGAGGGCTTCCTATCCTGATGCATGAATTTCACACACCGTTGAGCGCAGTACTGGGTGACTTGTATCCTAACGTAACTAACTAACCTTTGGGTTCATAACTGTGATCTTATGCTTTCCGATAATGGAATACATTTTTACACCATTTAGTAAGTTTTTCTCTTATTTTTCATAGATGACTTCTTTGGGAGTATTTTAATGCGTAAGTTTTCTAGGTTCTTCATGCCTTTATTCTATTTCTTCCTGCAAGGTTAAGTTCTACAAGGTCCCATCCCGAACATGTTTTCCTTTTTATATATTTGTTCAACAGATGTAATAATATGAGCCTTCGCTGCATTCTTCAATTACGCATTTTGAATGAATTCACATCTCAGTCATAACGCAAGCACTTTAATATTTTACAATGATTAAATGGATAGAGAAACTTGATGGGCGTAATTCCGTGCTAATTAGGAGTCCATATATTTAACTGACTGAACTTTTCCTCAATGCCACATACCATTGTCGGCAATCATCTACAGTTCACCCATGTACGTCAATCAAAACGGAGTGAAGCTCATTCGAGGAAGGTCAATCATTGGTCCGGAATCACTGACGTGATTTTCCTCATTCGATCAAAACTGACTTCCTAACAAAAAGCAAGTCATTGCACAACATTCACTCACGCAAAAGACATTCTCCACGAGGACCCTCGCTTCCACTCCAGATTGCAGATCTTGAATGTGTGTATAATATATACATATATGTGCCGTCGAAACGAAAATATCTACTGTAAGTGTCCTTCTTTTATGTTTCTGTGTGTGTAATATTTATCATCTTAGTGTTTGCGTGTTTGTGCGTCGCCGAAGAGCGTCATTTTCAAGATTATATATATATATATATATATATATATATATATAAATCCTATGGAGGCAGGAAAAATGGACGAAAGGCGTATTGAGCGGTAGTGGAATGTGGAATGAGGTTGCTAGGTGGGGAGTTACAAAATGTTTATTTGATAGTTGTGTCCATCCAAAAACCTACCTTAACCGGTATATTACCTAATAATATATATATATATATGTATATAAAATATTTTATATATATATATATACATATATAAAATATTTTATATATATATATATATATATATATATATTATTAGGTAATATACCGGTTAAGGTAGGTTTTTGGATGGACACAACTATCAAATAAACATTTTGTAACTCCCCACCTAGCAACCTCATTCCACATTCCACTACCGCTCAATACGCCTTTCGTCCATTTTTCCTGCCTCCATAGGATTTCTCTCAACAAACCCCTCTCCTCACCCACCATCTCTAGTACTTCCTCATTTGTTTTCCTTTCGGTCCATTTCACCTTCTCCATTCTTCTCCACACCCACATTTCAAAAGCCTCCAATCTACGTCTATCCTCCTGCTTCAGTGACCACGTTTCCGCGCCGTACATAGCTACGCTCCATATCAGAGTCTTTTCTTAACCTCCCTTCTCAACGTCCCCATCATCAACTCCCTCCTCCTTGAGAAAGCCTCTTTGCCTAGCGCAATTCTTCTCCTTACATCCCTACCACTTTGACCGTATTGGTCCAAAACACTTCCGAGATATGTAAACTGCTCTACCTGCTCCATTTTTTCCCCGTCTATTTTAATATTTAGCTTAGCCTTTTTCTTTCTGGAAAATCGCATAACCTTTGTTTTATTAATATTGATTCTCATCCCATATTTATTGCACTGAACCTCCAATTCACTCAGCAATGCTTGCAACCCCTTGGCTGACTGAGCAACTAATGCTTGGTCATCAGCAAACCTAACCGATTTTACGAATTCCCCTCCGACTTTCATTCCTACCTCCAGTTCTTCCCATGCCTCTTTAATCATTTCCTCCACATATACGTTGAACAGCACCGGTGACAATGGGCAACCCTGCCTTACCCCTCTTCCTAACACTGCCCAACCGGACTCTCCGTTCCCCACTCGCACCTGAGCAGTCTGAGACATGTACAGGTTGCGGATCAGTCTCCTGTCCCCCCAATCCATTCCTATTTTCTGCAATACCCGCATCAATTTTTCCCAAATCACTCTATCAAACGCTTTTTCGAAATCTACGAAACAGGCAAAAACGTCCTGATTGTATTCTATATTTCTCTCGATTAGTGATCTCATCACTGCAATGGCATCACGCGTACCTCTTCCCTTCCTAAACCCAAACTGATCATCCCCTAAGTAATCATTTGCCCTACTCTCTATCCTTTTGTTGATGATCCTGAGAATAACTTTAGCTGCGTGGGATATCAAATTTATTGTTATGTAATCCTCACATGATCTAGCCTTTGCCTTTTTTGGAATAGGAACTAACACCGATCTCACAAAATCTTCCGGCCAGATTCCTTCCTCATAGATACTACGAATCAGTCCATAAAGGGCCTTCTTCCCACCTTTTCCTAAACATTTCAACAGTTCTACGGGTATGTTGTCCACCCCCACAGCCTTATTTGCTTTCACCTCCTTTAATACCCTTTCTATTTCATCGTCGAGTATGCCCGGACCTAAGCTATTTTCTTCTACGTCATGTTCCTTTTCTATGTCTAACCTTGTCGGCCTAAGTTCTTTGCCATACAGTGTTTCTATATATTCCTTCCATCTCTCTTGGATTTTTCCTGGTTCAACTATTATCTTACCCTACTTATCTTTAACTGTTAGCACAGATCTTGCCTTCTTACTTCCCGATAATAACTTAACCTTGCTGTATAGAGCACCAATTTCACCCTTCTTCTGTAAACTTTCCATATCCTCGCATTGCGCTTTCCACCATTCTTCTTTTGCTTTATTCGTGGCCCTTCTCAATTTATTGTTTAACTCTTTGTACTTCATTTTGCCTAACTCTGTGTTTACATTCTTCCATCTTCTTCTCTCATCCATCTTTGCAATCATCTCATCCGTGACCCATGGTTTCCTTATTCTTTTCCCGTTAATGGTTCCTATAGCGTCTTTTGCTGCTTCCGATATCCCTTGCTTGATACATTCCCATTTTTCTTCGATTATTCTCAGTTCTTTACCGTCATCCATTATTTTCTCTACAGCCTGCTGATACTCCTTCCTCGTTAATCCATTTAATGCTTCTACGTTCCATTTCCTAACCCGCCGCCCTTGCCTTATCTTCTTGAAACGGACGTTACATTTCATAACAACTAAATTGTGGTCAGACTCCGCATCCGCTCCTGGGAAACTGTGCGAATTTATCACACTGTTCCTAAACCTGTACCTAACCATAATATAATCTAACTGATACCTTTCTGAGTCACCTGGCATTTTCCATGAATACCTACGCCTTTTGTGATGTCTAAACCATGTGTTGGTGATGACTAACCCCCGTCTCCTGCAGAATTCAATCGCTTTCTCCCCGCGTTCATTCCTCGTGCCTAACCCATAGTCCACCACCTCACCACCCTCTCTTCCTTCGCCTACCGTCGCATTCCAATCCCCCATCACTATCAAATGTTTCCCTGCAGGAACACGCGCGATTATATCCTCTAACTCATCGTACATCCTATCGACATCTTCCTCCATATGGTTGCTCGTTGGCATGCATACCTGAACAATGACCAAGTTCGTCGGCTCTGCTTTAATCTCTACGAGTAAAATTCTATCAGTTGCTTGCTCTATGTTGACTACGCTTCTTCCTACCCCTTTATTTAATATTATGGCAACCCCTCGTTGGCTCTCGTCCCCGCCGCTGTATATCACTCTATAATTGTCACTCCAGTAATCCCTGCTATCCTTCCATCTCACCTCGCAGAGACCTAAAACATCTATATTTCCTCTTTCCATCTCTCGCTTAATATTTTCTAATTTTCCTGTCCTCAACATTGTCCTGACGTTCCATGTTCCTATTCTAACTACTTTCGTCTTCTTCGGCTTCTTCTGTCCTGCTGCTGTTATTTCTCCCCCGCAAGGATTTCGTGGGATGACGACCGCGGAAGCATTGCCTCCCCCGCTGCCGGGCACGACACACGGCCCCTTGGGCCGAGTCCCGCAGTTGCCAGGACTCAATTTCTGTTTTGCGTCCATCATTATTTTCTTGGGAATGATAATTGAGGTGGTTTCCCGTTGCCTTCTTCAATAGTGTTTTTAACGTGACACCATCATTTAATGGCCGCCCCACTGGGGTCAGACGCCTTTGCAGCCGCCTCACTGAGGAACAGACGCTGCGTGGACTACCTTTCGTCTGGCTCCTAACCTTCGACCTATCTGGCATGGGTGACCTTACCAGGAGCAATTATATTTACTCCCGCCAGCACAGCTTTAGGGGTCATCGGAACACACAAGCCCTTCCACCACGACAAGGTTGTAGTCCGTGGGAGGGGATATATATATATAAAATAAAGACTGAGCAGATAGATGTTTTTAGTAAGTAAAATGGTAATTCATTTTGAAACCCAATAGCACTATGGAAATTACGTAAGGTAACAGAAAGAGTGAATTGGAAGGCATTAAGAAATGTATTCATACAAAAAACAAGCTGTCATGTTTGATGGGGGGAATGGGGAGAATGAATAGTAATTGTGAATGACAAACAAATGAATTTGTATACCTTAGCAGAATGTTTGCAAAAGATGGTAAGGCACCATTTAAATGCAAGAAAATTCCAGAAGATAGGTAAAATGTAGAAATTATTATTATTAGGTAACCTAAAGATTAAGGTAGGTTTTGGTGGACACAGTTACCAAATAAATATTTTGTTTCCTCCCACAAAACACAACCCAACATCCTGCTCTACAATAAACCCCTCTTCATTTCTGTGTACTTCCTTCCTCTCTTCATTCCATCCAACATCCCTATCCTACAACATTCCTACCCCCTTCCTTGTCTGCCCAACATTCTCCCCTATATCACAGTCTTCAACATCCCACTGCCTTGCATCCATGTTTTCTGCCTCCTTATGATTTCTCCCAACAATCCCCTCTGACCCCCCAACATATCTAGCACTTCCTCCCTCAACATCGCTATCCTGTTCCTGCCATTTCCTCGCTTGCCCAACATTCTCCTCTTTATTACCTTCTTCAGCATTCCACTACTGCTCAATACACCTTTCATTCATTTTTCCTGTCTCCTTATGATTGCTCCCAACATATCTTCTCTACTCCCCCACCATACTTAACACCTCCTCATTTGTTTTCCTTTTCATCCATTTCACCCTCTCCATCCTTCTCTACACCCACATTCCAAAAGCCTTCAACCAAAGTATATCATCCTGCTTCAGTGAACATGTCTCCATGCCATACATAACTACACTCCATATCAAAGTTTTTATGAGTCTTTTCTTAACATCCCTACTCAGCATCCCTGTCATCAAATCCCTCTTCCTTGTGAAAGCCTCTTTGCCTAGCACAATTCTTCTACTTACTGCTTACTACTTTGACCATTTTCGTCCAATACACTTCCAAGACACATTAACTGTTCCACCTGCTCCAGTTTTTGCCTCCTACTTTAATGTTAAGATTATCATTTCTCTTTCAGGAAAACCACAAAACTTTTATTTAATTTATTATGTTTCTCATCCCATATCTGTCACGTTGAATTTCTTATTCACTCTCCCCACTGACCTTAATTCTTAACTCCAGCTCTTCCCAAGCCAATTTAATCATTTCCTTCACATATACATTGAACATCATGTGCAATAATGGGCAACCCTGCCTTACACCTCTTCCTAACACTACCCATCCGGACTCTCAGTCTCTCACTCGCACTCAAGGAGTCTGAGACATGTACAGGTTGTGGATTAGCCTCTTATCCCTCCAATCTATTCCTTTTTTCTGCAATATACTCATTAGTTTTTCCCAAATCACCCCATCAAAATCCTTCTTGAAATCTACTAAACAGGCAAAGACATTCTGATCACATTCTTTATTCCTCTTAATTAGTGATCTCAATACTTCAATGTTATCGTGCATGCTTCTCCCCTTTCTGAACCTAAACTGATCATCCCCTAAGTAATCATCAGCATCAGAACAAGAAATTCAATTATGAAATAGTATATGAACGTGATAAGTAAATGTAGTAGGTACTCGTATAAGTCCAGGGTCCTATTGAGAAAATTAATTTAAAGGAGGAAATATCTGACAAAGGTTAAAATAAGGCTTCTTATTACTTTTCCAACCCCAAATGGTAATTGTATGAAATATATAACAATACATTTGCTTAAGGAAAAAGTAATTGACTCAGATTCTATTGGCAATCTATACGTTCATAATAAGATGGTGTTGTCTGTCTACAGGATCTATCAACACAGGCAGTTTCACCTTCATTTCAGCTCAAAACGTTGTGATACCACTTTTTTATTCTTTTCCCTGAAAATAGTTTTATTAACTTACTATTTTATTCAACAGAAATTTGGTTGGAAGAAATATCACAAGCTAGCTATTGTGCTTGAAGTGGTATCTATTTATTTATATATACCCTGCAAGCCACCGCTAGGATGTGTGGTAGGGGGTGAATTCTCACCAGAATAATTTTACCCCAACATGACCTTATCATGGTCGAACAATGTTATATGTTATCTGGCTTAACCTTGTATCAGTGCTTCTTAAGGAATTAGAAAAACTTTATAGATTTCATCACATATGTTACCTCTTCAGCATTATACCTAAACCTGTCACATATGTGATGAGACCAGTCATTCTGCAGTATAGTTTGGTGAATTCTTCAAAGTTTTTCTAGCTATTGTGATGTTTTTGTCAGTTGTAGATTATAGATTTAAATATCTTTCCTTCGTTTATCCTATTCCTCTTCCATATTAACAAGTGCTCAAAAATCATACTTTCATAAACCCATTCCTTTCTTAAGGGCCAACTTAAGTGCAAACAAGGATCCACACATCCTGTATGAGAAATAGATCCTCATTTCACTCTCCAGATTTTGTTAAATATTTGTTTTTGCAACTTTCAACCTACCAAGTATGCTCTAAAGACTAACTTCATCTGTAACTTCTATATTCCATCTTGCTACCTTTCACTTCATTCAAAGTTACAATTATTACATTCTTCCAATCATTTGATATACATTAAGTTTACCAGTATTTGCCAATGATTTCTCATTTTTGGGGAATTATTTAATATCAGCAAAACTTTGAAATGCTACTAATGTACCTTGTTTTAAATACATTCTTTAAGATTACGTGAACAAAATTACAAGTATAAATAGAACCTTGGACACCCCTATTCAACTATTAGATGTGGTTTTGGTTGGATTTTGTCCTTTACACAATGCGAGTTTATGCTAAAATATTAGCTTACCAAATAGTTGGTTACAGTAATAATTGGTGGCTTATTGACTACAAATTATATTCTATTTTGAAATTCATATAATAGTTAATCCAGATAATTGAATGCACCCTAAATTTGCATTTGTAGCATTAAAAAAATCTTGTAATTTTAGCAATAAACATGATATTTTCCCATTGTCTCTTACTGCATTCTTGAAATTAAGCAACAAATGCTGCATAAATAAACCAAAAGTTGCATAAATATTTCATGCAAGGAATCTGACTTCTCTTTATGTTAAGATAGGCAAACCACATGGTAGGAAACTATCTCATCCCAGTAAGACCATTTGGTCCACCCCTGGGTCAACTAAATAACCAACCAACTGGCCCAAATATCAGGCAATCCCACATCACATACCTGACTCATTAGTTGCAGATTTATCCAGCTAAGCCTTATTACCAAGTGCCCATTAAAAAGGTTGAGTTGAGAAAATGAATAAGAAAATCCTATTTTGCATTGTGAGCATCATATGGGAGTGAGTGTTCTGCCATTTCATCATTTTTCCCGAGCCTTGCTGATGGGTGGAATCTGAAGGTCAACAATCAAAGTTCAATTGGAATTTTTGGCTTGATTCGTGACTTCAGTGAGCAGAGATTTTTTTGAGATGCATTTCATAAGCATAGGGAACTCTATCACTTTGCTAGGAATAAATGTCTTACATGTTTAAGAGTTGGTAATTACTTTCATGAAACTACCAGTGATTACGAAGCATTCACCTGAAGATCACAAGTTTAGCTGAATGAACATAAAATTTCTTTCTTTGTTGGTTTTCTTTATTGTTGGTCAATATTTGAGCTTGGACTATGGTTAAAGCTGTCAAGTGCACCACAGGGTTGAGGATGGTGGGTCAGCCCTAAAGATAAAAAGGTTATTGGAGAAGCAAGTGGCTTCACTTGTCATGGTAAATAAGTGGTCCGAATGGCATAATTGCCCATCCTTGGGCAAAGCTGGGTTCACATGCAGGCGTAAAGGAAGTTCAGAATAGACATAGGAACAATACAAACAGGAAAGGAGAATGAATTTCGCATTAGAGTGACCAATGAATGAGAGCAGTGGAAAAGTTTGTTTTCACTTCTTAATTGGTGGCAGAGAAGTTTTTGGCAAATCACAGAAGTATATGCATTAGTGTACTGATTAAAAACTTGCAAATAAATATATTTAAATATATTTAAGAAGCAGTTAACCATTGGATTTCAAAATACTAGCGCACACCCTACCCCGTCCCATGTAAATAATTTTTGGATCTTGTTATTGCTTAAATGTTTGCAAATTCTCGTGCTAGTTATGATTGGCACACTACACAAATCACCCTGTGACTTTTATATTGCTTTGATCTCACTAATACACTTATTTGCTTCCACTTTCATGTCTTTCTAATAAATGTGTTGGGTTGTGTGAGGTGCAAAATAAAAAACAATCCATGCAGACATTAAAAAATATCTACTTCATTTACTTCTAAACTCATCTAATGACTCAAATCAGGTTTACACCTAAACGATTCCACTGTCTAGTGAACAAGGTAAAATTTGTATTAGAAATGCAGTGTGTGAAATGGAGATTAGTGGAAATGACTCCTAATGGTAAATAAATAATTTACTGCGTATTTATTATGAAAAGCTAATATTTAAATAGCATGCCATTGAAAAAAGAAGAAAATAAAATAGACAGGCAGGGTAGCAGTCAAGGAAAAAGTAGCTTGAATACAGAAATAGTGAGGTACTGATGAGAAAAACCTATGTAGAACATAGAAGAAATTAAGTGGGTACATTGTGATGCACAGTAGTTTACCAGCACCACAGTTGAAGGAGCCATACAGGGAAAGGATTTGAGAGTTAGGTCAGGGATAAATTACAAGAAGAATCTTATGAAAGAAAATGAAGGAATGAAAAGATTCATATGTAACAGGGAAGCTTGGAGAGTTGCTACAAACCAATCTTTAAATTGATAACCTATGATGATGATGATAATTATAATAACAAATAATTTGAATAACATATTTGCTGATTTGCAATTTTTAAATGTATTGAAACAATTGTTAGTTGAATCAATTGACTACATTGATTTATGTTTGTTTTTTATGATTAAAAACATGTATGCAGATAAAAGTCATTTTGCTAATAGCCATTTTGGTTAATGCATCTGAGTAGCTGGATTAAATGTTGGCAATGCTACATGTTACTTCAGTAAGCAGCAGTAACTGCTGGGATTTGCATACTGTACACGGGCAGCAAAAAGCATTCAGTCTAATCTACAAGGTTCACTACTTCCTCTGGCCTGTGATTGACCAGATTCTTTTCAGTGTTGGAATGTTCCATTATGAGCCAAGCTTGTTTAAAGAAATTTGCCCTAGTTTATTTTTATAAACTGGGCGTGCAAATGTATTTCATGTCTCTCTGCAAAAATATTGATTTGACATGCTAAGCTTTCTCAAAAGCATTCTTAATTCCAAATATTACATCTACTTGCACATGTCCTTACTATGATTTTAGGATAGTATCAATTTATTTGGTATATGCACATGTTTTATATGGACTTTATGACACTACTCTGTGTTCCACATGAGAATTTATGCTGTTTGTAAAATGTTAAGTTTTGATCATTGAGGAATGGCTAATTTTACACAGAGTGATGTAATCTAGAATTTTACTGGCATGGAGGTTAGGGAGAAGTCAGTTGTTATCTGGGACCTTAGGGTTAATAGTGGCTTTATTCTAGTCCTAAGGCATGGTTTACCAATCAAGTTGCCTTACATAAATATACCCATTTGTTAAATGGTGCCATTTTTCAAGAAACTGTAACAGTAACTTTAACGGAGTCACCCGCTATGTGTGCAATATAATGCAACCATTTCAGAGAGTAAAAATCATTCGCCTTGACCGGGATTCGAACCCGGATCCGGCCGAGTGCTTTAACCATTTAAGCTACCGAGACGTCCTCTTACACTCTGAAATTTTGGGGCTTTAAAGGAACAAGATGTTATGACGAAATACCGTACATACAATTAAAGCACTCGGTCGGATATCGAGGGATCCGGGTTCGAATCCCGGTCAAGGCGAATGATTTTTACTCTCTGAAATGGTTGCATTAAAATGGTGCCATGTTGATAGGGAGCACTTTGAGAACTCTTTTCGTGAACCTTTCCAGTCTTTGAGATTTGTTTTAATGAGATATTGGGGCTAAATTATCCTTTTAAATAGTGTGATAATACATAGACCCTTAACAAGGTTTACCTAGGTCATCATTTGTTTCAATACAATTCGATGAAAAATTTCATAATCTCTGTAAAATAGTTATGTACTACTACAACTCTACTAGAACATACATTGATAAAGACGCATTATTTTCTCACATATGGTCAGGGAAGTAAAAATGAATGTCATTAATGACATGCAGCAGGTCATTTTTGGCCAAAATTTAATAAAATTCAATAGAGGAAAGAAAAAAGGTTTTTGGGTCCACAACAAATCTCAATTAATGACAGGTGAAAGATTAGTGAGAATAAAATGTAATATTCAATTGTTTGGCTTGCATTTGAAACCACACAATGCAAAAAAGTTTGCATTCATTACTTAACAATCAGTTTACCCTCCACTAAAATTTGAATTTTTCACTGATAGTTTGAAAATAAAAATCTCATATTTTTCAATACAATAGTTCCACTGTCATGTTTGAGATCTTCCCTCACCCAATTTTTTTACTACAGTCGCTAACTTCCTGCTTTGACAATTAATTTATAAAAATTCATAAACCAGGTGAATGGGTTTTCCTCCAGGACCCATCAAAAAGATTTTTGAACCACTGAAGTAAGGAAATTTCAAAAAATTGTACACTTGGGAAACCAACAAATTTCAGCTCCATGAATATGCAACACACACACACGAGAAAATTATAGTGATGTCCTTTTGCAATGTCTTCAATTCTCAATGCACACCGAAGCTGGTAGAGAAAGAATCTTTTTGATTCACAGACAGGTTGTAACACCCTACTCATTTTTCATTCTCAAGTGTCATCACAGTACAATACAAAACCCACACATTCAAGAATCAAACTGAAGACTTGGATTTGATTGATAATTATTTTTCAAATTCTTTGACTCGCCAGGATTTCTGATTGCTTTTATATAACAAATTATGGAATATATTAGCATACCCTGGATTATATTTCTTTTTAAAAATCACCCATTGTCACAGATTTAATAACAGTGTTTACGGAAAGATGTGGCACAATATTATGACAAGATATACAGGGGTAAGCAACTGGGCATATCAGAATGATAGGCTATATCAATGTTACAGTTAACTTAAACAATGACATAATTTGAGTGATACCAAGCAATTTTCTTCTTTCAAGATAAGAATATATTTAAGAAATGAACAATATCAGCAAAGGTTTCCACCTGAAATTAACATTTTAATCATACAGTATTGTTATGCATAAATGTTTATTTTAGTGGAATAAAATATCATTTTAACAAAGAAATGAAAAAAACATTCTTTTACACATTCCATAATTCTGCAACTTGGAAATCAGTAATTAAAAAAGTCAAACTGAACAGTTGAAAAAATATATCATAAATTACTATGATGAAGCAAAACTTTGAGAGAGCAGTTTGAAAAAAGTATTAAAATGATGCAACCAATATTTTCATCAGATCAGTCACTGCACATATCAAAGTTTTTCTAATACCAAACCAGACCATTGCATCATTCACAGTATAGTGCTATATTATGGAAGTTCATGTAGCAATTCAACAAAATGAATGCACTGTATGCTGGAACAAGTTACTGACTTACATCTTTAAAGCCCCTTCAAAAGTTATTGTCCACATACATTTAAAAAACTGCAGTAAACCACAATAAATGTCAGTATCAATTGTGTATTTAATAATAATTAAAAGATAAATGCATAATGTATATTTGTACCAAAATTCATAAGATCTATCAGTCTTGTAAATTCATATCAAAGACAACATAATTAGATCATGATTGGGAAAGTAATACTGGAAATCTTATACACTCAAAACCATGAGAGTGAAAGCAGCAAACCAAGATTTGGTCAATTAAATTTATTAAATATGCATTTTCAGTTATTTAAAAAGTAAAAGGTTTTAACCACTCAACTGAGTAGTCACTAGAAGCACACTAAGATATAAATGAGATCAGACAGTCAGTCACATCTTCTTTTAAATAAGAGCTGGCTCTGATTTTAGTTCAACATGTTAATTAATATTAAGGCTCAGCAGCAACCATTGACGACTTCATCAGTCCAAAAGCAAAAGGAATTAAGTGTTAAGTAAGTGCACACAAAAGAAAGAAAAACAAGCACTACATACCATAGGTTTCTGGAGCCACTGAAAAAACAAGTGATAGCATAAAACAAGAGAGGATTTCATAGAGTTGTAATGGAGCTCATTGAAATTGTAAATCATTTGTAGCCAATTTATGTTGAAAACAATGAATGGCCAGTAAAGGAAGCTTGGAAATATTTCAGTCAAACTATTAAAGAAGGTAGAACAGGCAAAGATAAATGCTGCATGTGGCCATCTTGGAAATCTTTCATAAGCATTATGAAAGAGTAGAGAAGAAATACTAATGTGTGAGCTACATATTCTGCAAGCTTACAGTTGTGTGGAGATCAATGTACACATGTATGGCTAGTACTATTGTTCCAACAAAGAAATCTTTGGTACATAATGAACAAGAATTATACTGAATACAATCCCACAATCAAAAAAGTTGAAAACATTTATTGACTACTTTTAATACTTTGTGGACATAAAAGAGTAAACCAAAATAAAGTGAGCACAGACAATATAACACCACAAGAGTTTACAATTATTGATTTTTTAAGATAGCATTTTGCATCCTCATGACTGATTAATTAATTCATTTCTTTTCGCAATATTAAATTTATGATATTCAAAATTAGATTCTACTCCACTTAAAATATGCAGAAATCCAGCTACTACAAACGACAATAAAGCCATGCCAAGAAAAACAATTTTTACCTTGCTTTTTGAGAGCAGAGTTAAGTTACTCTTTTGAATATTTTTTCAACTGTGATAAAATTAGGTTAAAGCATTGTGTTGCCTTGCACAGGAGATCCTGTGGAAACATTTTGAAGCAACACGATGTTACTGGATTAAATACACTGTTATTATGTCTTTCATGAAATTACATTCAAGCTTATGAATTTTACTTTTCTTGAACCCAGTTCTCACTTTACTAACATCTGTAAATTGATTACTGGTTAGGACATGAGCTGTATATAAAATATTAATTCTTTCGTTAAAACAATACCCATATTCCATGTTAGTGTGCTCCAAGCAACTTCTTTAATAAGCATGGAATTCACAATACTTGCATGAAATTTATTTTACTCTTAGAGTCAGAAACCAAAATCACATAATTCAGTACATTTTGATGCATAAATACTAACTTTTAACCATTTCACATGACTCAACTCAGTTTTTGCCTTTTTATATTACAAAAGAGATTGATATTTAATATACTATCAGAACTTAAAGTGGTAGCAATTAAATAGTTTGGTCAATACTTATTGGTATATTTTGGTAGTGTCCAGCCAATTCGTTCAGAATTCCTGAATGAGAGATAAATAAATAAGTAAAATTTAGTTGGGTTTTAGGCACAGATAAAAGGACATTAACAAAAAATGAAAGAGGCAAAGTAAATACTGTTAGCTGATGGAGTGATGCCCATTGATTGAGATGAACCAACAGCAGAGGAGGGAATAACCAACATGCCAGCTATATTACAGTAAATATTGCATGACCCAGGTTTCATCACCTGCAGATGTTGCAAGTATTTTGAGTTCCTATACTCAAAAACATGATCACACAGGATGTTTTTTCAAAATTGTCAATCAAAAATAAAGCTTTTAAAATTCCTGCATTCAAGGTGGGGGTCCAGTTCCACCGACAGTTTCCTACAAAATTCCTAAAGTTACACCACTAGTATTTTTATAGATGGGGCTATCCAAAGTTAACACCCGAGACCGTGCCACCATAAATTTACTTCCAGACAAAAATCACCATTAAAAACTTCAAATGTAAAATGATTTTCAATTTACTAGCAGATTACCACTGTATTAACGTGGTATTTATGCCATTTTTAACAAATATTTTAAATTCATTTTTGGACATAATGAAGCAAAATTTCATTTTACAGTAAAAATTTTCAAAATCAAGCAATGGATACAGTTAAGAGAAAATAAAAAAATCAATATTCAGGTAATTAAATGTGTAGAAGAGTACAATCATCACAGACTACCTTCCTTCAATTCCTCACAAGGAATATTTTAGGAAATAATTAATCAAATATTTTCTGTATTGTATGTATTTTACCTAATTCTAAGAATTACCTCATCTTATTTGATTTACCTAACAACAGCAATAAGTTTATTATGCCTCCTGAAATCCTATCTACAATCGATTCAAACACATTAAAGTGTGAATCACTTAGCAAATGGCTGGAAATACAGTGTATAAAAACATACAAATGTATACCTCTACTGACATCTCAGATTCTTTGCAAGTGCCCATGTCGGAATAAATACTAAATTTCACATACCTGATGCAGAATCAGTGCCATTTAAAGATAAAGGGGGGCAAATTTATTGCAAGGCTGAGTCATGTGAAACTGGCTCAAGAATCCTCAAGAGTAGGAAGCCATACAAAACATTTCAATACAACAATATTTACAAAACAAGACAAGGACTAGAATTAATAGAGACAGAAGCATTTAACATGGATTGATTTATGATACTAATAGTACATCATGTAAGAAATAAATGAATCTCTGTGATGAAAGAGAAACAAAGACTAGTTTTAGACATTAAACATTTTCATGCTCTTAAGTGCCAGCAGCACTTGTCGGAGAAGCTCTTTGTCTCAGCAAACATTATTTTAAGAATTCACTGATTACTAAATGATCATGAATTTCAAAACCTTTTGAATGAAAATGAAAAATGAATAGTATAATCAGCTACATTCACTAGTGTTACCATGAAACCTCTATTTAACACTCATATATTGAAAATACTTTTTTAACAACCATTAAAAACTAAATAAAAAATAGAGATATCTACATGATTCAGCACATGTACCCACATAGATTAATCAATTTAAAACATTCTTGGCACCAGAATTCTTTGTGTCAAAACAGGCAAATTAGATCATGGACAACATTTTTTGAGTATAAACGCCCACAGTTAAAAGCCCTGAAGTGTTCTAAAATCCTAGAGACTTTGTTTTGAATTACGTTTTGGATTTGACAACCTCTGGATATAACAATGAAGTTGCAGGTTTGATCATGAGGGCATTAGATCACTCCATTCAGGCACATGTGTCTCTCATCAAAGTAGCTCCTTATTCCACAGTACACTGGACTGAGAAATTTTTGGAGTAAGTCAAGTTCAAACCAGCTGAAGATGTACTTCTTTTCATGGAGAATTAGTTGATCTCATCTACTGTGTTGCAGTACAGTAGAGTGAAAAATTCAGGTCAGGGATTGCCAAGTATGCAAATTTTTACACTCTACCCAAGATGACCCTGAAAGTTTTCAATTGTAAGTGTCAAAAATTACTTTAGGAAAGATTTAAATTTTCCACATTTTTGAGGTAAATTTTCATTTTTTGAAGACCACGATGTATGCCAATTATTTAGGAAATTCCCCTCACATTACAAAAATTAAGGATATTCCATCAGCTAGGACCAGCAATTTGTTTGCAATTGTACATTTTTACTGTTTAGTCTATTCTCATGTAGGTTCAACCTGAATGTTACAGTCTTTTCATAGAAGTCCCAAAAAAAAAGCAATCAATGAAATATGATACTAAACTTGAAAAATTATGGGTAAATTTAAAAAAGAATAAGGCTCAGGAATTGTAAAGTCAAGTAACTATTAACATTAACCATGCAAAAAATAGTAAGGGATAACAACAATTCAATATCAAAGAGTGCAAAATAGAAGTTTCACCACAATTAGCTGTCATGCTTGCAATGTATTTTTATCTTTGTATTTTGACATATAAAATATATTAACAACATCACCATGCAATGTTATCCACATAAGATTTTTACCGTAGACTCTATTTTGTTGTGCGACAATTCAATATTTTCAACACTTACAAGAAAAAAATATATACATATTTACCTCAGTCTTTCATTGGCACTGAATGAAAAACTGAACTTAAAACTTAGAATAAAATTGTGCACTTGGATTCTTTTATTTAAATAAATCACTAACAATAGTTCAGTATTGTCACTTTATATCATGATTACTTTGAATGGCTAATATCTAAACAGCTAATGCAAATCAATCCATGGCAAAATGACATTTCTCCAGCATGATTCAATAGCACATCATCATAATGCCCATACCAGTATAAAATATGCACTTCTTCTGACTTATACAAATGCAAATTTGTGCATGTTATTAGGGATGAAAGGGTGATTAAAAATTAATAGCATCTTCTAGATGACTCTGGATACTTTTCGCGGAGCTCTAACTTAAACTGTCGGAAGAGGAATAGGTTGCGTTCCTGCTCAGCATCCTTCTCAGGGTGAAAGGAATCTGGCGTTTTTAGACCCTGATGCACCAAAAATGCATTATTGAGCACAGAGAATTTGTAGCCAGCAATGTGGAGTTCACACACCTGAAAGTTATTTTTTTATGTAATTTTCTTCAAGCAAAAAATAATACTGCCATTTAAAATACCCATTTATGTTTATTGAGTGTAATCATACACACACAACAGAAAAGTGTAATAAAACAACCTATAATAAGATGAGACTTTCACTGAGGGGATACAATACGTATGTATTTGAATTTTTTATGATTAGGTTACTAATTTTGGGGCTGAATTAGATGATGGAAATCGGTGTAGAAAAAGCATTAAGTAATTTTCAGAAGATTGTCAACCATATCAGGAGTAACTTCCAGGAAAAAAATTTACTTCACCTTTTTGTACCCAGTTTTAATGTTGCATTCCCAGAATTACAGAACTTGCTTTCATTTAATACAGTGCCAATAATAAACTAGTTAAAGAGTTTTTGAGCTGACATTTTAGGGAAGAAAATCTTTTGATCCATAGGAATGGTAAGGGATGCATGCAAAAAATGTGCCATGAAGAATTAAAGGTACTTCATAACAAATTTTATAGGAACATGTTACATTTGTAAAGATGGATATGTTTCATTGCAAAACTCTGCAAAGCATTTATTCAAGATGACATTAGGGCAGCCAATATACAAATTGTTCTCTAATTATAATTTGCTTTCCTTTATTGAGACCACTATATGCACCTTCCGAATGAGAAATTTTAGATACCATAAATCCCAATTGCACTATAAACAGGAAAGACCTTTTCTCCTATTAATTTCCTCCACATAGAGGTATTTTACTGCCTAAAGATTTTAGGAGAACTCCTAAAAATGTGAAGGAGACTAATGCAGTGACCTAAAATCAATATTTAGGGCAAATGTAATGAAAGGCAAACAACATCATCTACAGAGTAAATTAAATAAGCAATCACAACAGTGAAAGGTGATTAAATACTACCTTGATTAAAAAGTTCCCGGAATTCATTCAGAAAATTAAAAATACAAGTTTATTCGTCTAAATCTATATTGTCCCCTTCAAAGTAATCCCCATCGACTGCAACACACTTATGCCAGCGCTTGATCCAATCCTCGAAACATTTTTTATATTCGGTTTTCGGTATGTCCATCAGTGCTTCCTGCGATTTTTCCATTACTTCCTCTCGGCTGCTAAAACGCGTTCCCCGTAATGGTTTTTTAACTCGATTGAACAGAAAGAAGTCACAGGGAGCCAAATCAGGTGAATTCGGTGGCTGTTGGATGGTATTTGTTGGATTTTTCGTCAAAAAATTACGAATAATGATAACACTGTGCGACGGTCTCGACGCACTGTGCGACGATTTCTGGTCTCTTTCGGCGAATTGCTTCACGCAAACGTCTCATAACGCCCAAATAATACTCTTTGTTTACTGTCTGGCCTTCTGGCAAAAATTCATGATGCACTACACCGTTGTAATCCATGAAAACCGTCAGCATTGCCTTCTTTTTTGACTGAAAACGACGTGGTTTTTTTGGTCTCGGCTCATTTGGTGAACGCCATTCACTTGCCTGATGTCTGGATTGCGTGTCGTACTCATAAACCCACGTCTCGTCTCCAGTAATGATCCTTTTGATGAATGTGGGATCGGATTCAGCCTCGCAAATCATGTCTTTTGCGACGTCAACACGGTCTCTTATTTGCATGAAATTGAGGTCTTTTGGCACCAACTTTGCTGCTACACGACGGAAACCCAAATCATTAACCACAATGTCTTGGGCGGATCCATAGGCAATGTTCAAGTCCTCCGCTATTTCTCTGATGGTTAATTTGCGGTTATTGACCAACATTTCTTTTACTTTATCAATTTTTTCACCGACTTTCGATGTCGATGGTCTGCCACTGCGTTCATCATCTTCGATTGACTCACGACCACTTCTGAACCGCTCGTGCCACTGGTAAACGACCGTTTTTTTTAGAGAATCGTTGCCGAAACACTTTTCCAACATTTCCAACGTCCGTGCGCCACTAAATCCGTTTTTTACCCAAAATTTAATACAAGTTCGTTGTTGCAAATTTAAATCCATTTCTGCAATTGTAAAAAATCGCCAACACACACAGAGATAGATGTACTCTTGGCTACGTAACTTTTGCAAATGTCAAGTTATGACACTAAGATTTAAAGGGAATATCAACAACAGATGTACCAATTTAACAAAAAACAGAACTCAAATCGGAACGATGGGAGCGCCACACGGTGGTTATTCCGGGAACTTTTTGATCAAGGTAGTAAGCAACGATTTATTTATTTATTATTTAATGATTTATTAGGTCACATTATGGCATAGATCTCATAATATATTCATAGAATATTAAGTCAAGCAGTAAAAAATAAACAAGGTCTGCTATCACTGCTATCACTTGACAAAACTAGGCTTTTATCTGTAATTGTATTCACTCGCCTGACTGATTCGATTGAATCCATACTGCTTGAAGCGCTCATCATAGTGTGGAGCAGTGTTGCGAGATATGTAGAATGGCTCCCATGGGTCCTTCCACAGTACTTCAAAAAGAGGTGCTAAACCAGAGCTTGGTGGCTCCTTCTGCCAGGTCTCATAATCCGTATGCACCTGAGCATTAAATCAAACAGAACATTTCTTTTATTCATGAAAAAATAAAAACAAAAATGTTGACAGCCTGCAAATAACTAACATTAAACACAATTGAATTATTTTAATTCAAAAGTTCCCTCCCAACTAAACAGCGATGGTTGGCACTAATAATATGCAAAATGGGCAGACCTCAAAACCCCAGAACAATTCACTTCATTATGACCGAAACACATTGTTTCGAGATAATGGGGAGAAAAAAAATTGGCTCATGTATGCACACATGGTCTTCTGTTGACCATTATATGCTAGCCCATGACCAGGAAATGCTAGTTCAACCCATACAGAGTAGCCACTCTTTTTCTAGATTCTCATTCACAAGTTTTTCTTGGTTCTACTGGAAAACATTCCCTCCTTTTCCACAATTTTTCTCCGAAATGTGAAGAATCTGATTGGGTATATTTTTGTGCAACATATTATAGGTTTTCAATAATTATCTTATTGCTAGACATCTTGCCAACAAAGTTGAGATGACACTGAATAAATAGAAATGAGTTTGAAAAAATTTTTCAAATATAAGTTTAGGGAAGTTTAGAAATCCATAAGAAGCCACTTAGGAAAAACTGTCAAGCATTGGGAAAATCTATGCAGAGAAATTTAAAGCAATACCTCACCAGCATTAATTCGATAGATTATTAACAATTTTAAGTGTTTATGCAATTCTCATGTGTAGATAAATATAAGATAAAAATAAATAAAGGACAATAATTGATAATGAGATAGTTGTTAATACACTTTCAACAAATTCATTAGAAAAAGGAAAGAAATATTTGTACTTTTCCACAGATTTGTAAATCTGTGGAAAAGTACAAATATTTCTTTCCTTTTTTTGGTATGGATATTAAATACTTCCATGAAGTGAAGCCTGAAACAGTAGAATAAATTCATTGGAGCCAAAAATAATATGTATTATATGAATCAACCAAAGTCATACAAAATCATCCATGAAATTTACTCGACTGTAAAAATAGGAGGTGCATAGCTGTCTCCTTCCAAAGAAGAATTTGGTCATGTGTGAAAACTTCAGAACTATACACCTGCTTGCATGCGCATTAAAGAGGTTAGCAAGAATCATCTACATAAGAACAGAATACTGAGCACAAAAGTTATGATCAGGTTGGCTTTAATAGGAGCACAGGAGAAGACCCTTAGGCTTCCTGAAGAGAACCAAATGGGAAGTCAACATGGATTCTCCCTATAAATTCATGGATCTGGAAAAATTCATCTTTTATTTCACTGAATAAAATCTCTCTTACTCTATGGAGTGTCTGATGGAAACCAAGAAGAGTGAAAATTTCAATGAAAACCAGATGAACATAATTAAAACTTTACCCAAAAAGAAAGAAGCAAGAATAAAGAGAGGACTTTATATTACCTGCAAACTTCAAATTTAACATTGGGAAAGCAGTAAACAAAATCAAGGAAAAACTTGAAGGGGGCACATCTTTGGAGAAAAAATAAATAAAGTACTGGATATGGTAGGAAGGGAACATTCAAGGGAGGCAAGAAACATAGATGCAGGGAATTTAAACGGTAATGGAATGTTGATGACTGTGAGAGGGGGAGAGTGTTAAGTAGGTGAGGTAGAGGGTGAAAAGGAATAAGAATGTTGGAAGTAATGAGAGGAGGAAGGAAGTATGCAGAACTGAAGAAGATTTTATTGCAGTGTAGGTTGTCATATTACATTGTGTTAGGTAAGACTTAGAAGAGAGAATTGGCTAGTCTTTGTGTCAATCTGATACCTACCTTAACCAGTAGACTATCTAAGATTCTACTGAATCATTCAAAATTTTCACCGCAAAATAATAATTTTTATAGCCTATACCTTTGATTTCATGAAATATCCAACACAAAACACCCACCTTATTCATTAAAGTACTTACCTGGCACTTCCAGCAGAGTTCAAAATAGAATGGCCGCAGTCTAAAAGTATCTGAGAGAGCAAGCAACTCTGCCTTATCACCAGGTGTTGGAGCACCTTCACTCGCTTCAAATGCAGGCAGTACATAAACAGTCTTATCGTCTTTCTGGGACTCATCAAAAAGGTGATTTTCCATTGCAAAATGGTTAAAATCTACTCGAAGGTTACGAGATGGTAGCAAATCAATATCCACTGTGAGGACAAACTCGGTTATGACTCCACAACGAGCCACATTGCGGAGGAGGTTGTTTGGATATGGTGGTGACTTAACGCCTCCAATACCAGTCCTACGAGCATAATTCTTCTTTGTCTTGTCTCTCCCAAATTCACGAAGTTGCTCCAGGAGACTGCCACAGCGAGATGGTGCTGTGGTGCCAAGCGAGGCCAGGGGAGCACGACCGCCAGGCAGCAGTGGGGAGACCAAATGAAAGGAGGCCAGGCGACGTATGGGGGGTGAGCAGGCACGAAGGGATGCTATCGAATTTAGAGCTGTTCCCAATTCGGGTTCACCAGCAAATACAGCCACAGACATTGGTCCCTTGGGAAGAAATATAACCTTTCATTGCCAAGAAGGTCTGCGTACAAGAGGATTGTACATCCAGAATTCTAAAAAATTATGAATTGGGGTCAGATCGGCTGAAAAATATGAAGAGCAGTAAATCAAATTCTACTTCAGGGAATACCTGAGATTTGATGGTAATATATTTCTCCAATCCAATGTTGAGGAGTACTGCTTCCCCACTAGGCCACAAGCTAGAACTGACACTTAGCTATGTTAAAAAAATTGTAACATGCAGGATCATGATGCAGACAGAAGTATTACAGGTATAAGCTTTTACTTAAATTATCAACACAGCTCGCCTTTTTCTTAGTGTAAGTATTTAAGAACACAGATAAGTTTGTACGGATAACATGAGATGGGTATATTTTTCTCATGTTTATAGCTGGCATTTCATTGATACAAGCATCAATAATATTTATTAGTAAAATCCAGAATTGATAACCAACCTGCCATCTTTCAACAAAAGGAAGAAGTCGGTGGAGATGTTCTACAGAACAGTGGGTAGCAATGGATATATCATGAGCAGGACTCCCTGTTGAAGCCTGTGGGTAGCTTTCAGCCTTGGCCAACCTGGGCACAACCTGGAATTCTCCACTAGCATCCAGTACCCGACCTGTGACTAGGGCACGAGCTAGTATTGGTAGTTCAGAGTCAACCTGGAAAAAATTAGAGCTTGATCAATCATAACTTTTTTGTTCGGGGTGGCAACTAACTTTGTGGATTCCAATTCATGACCTCATCCCAATTCATCCAACTAGACAAATAAGCTGTCCTTTTTCCCTATTTATTTCCCAAGTGAAGAATTAGAAGTCTGATTAAATATTCTCTTTCAGATCATCTCTCTATGCCTCATTTGCCTCCAATATAACTGAAGTCATTCTACTATAGTTTTGGCTTTTTCCAGGATTTGGACATGCAAACAAATATCTATGGTAGTCACTAACTGATCTCACTGCTTATAGCAACATGGTCACATAGGAAATTCCTGATTCCCATTTAAGGTGAAGATGGAATTTGCAAATCAAGGAGGCGATTAAGAATCAATTAAAATCCTTGATTTGAACCAAAATTACAATCATGATTACATTATTATATCATGACATTATATATTATTTTATATGTAGGTTATTTTATTATTACACAAAACAATTAAGTACATACAATTGAAATTGGAACGTTTAGCTTGTCAGTCACGAGACCATCATGATATAAGCCTCAACAATTCTTGGGGATTTAAGAGTATTCTTCTAAATGTTTCATTTGTATTTTTAAAAGAAACTTTGGAAGTCTGTCCATGTTAATTAACAACTGGAGTAATACTGCTAGTTGTCATCTTTGGAGCAGAATTTTTAATAACTACAGCTCTTTAGTTCCCCTAATATATAGCACCGGTTTTAAAGAACCATTTACGCATTCTTAGCAGAAGTTATGGCACTGCTTATAGCAACCAGAAGAACCCAGAACTATGCACCAGTTTTCAGGTTTAGTGCCCACCAGACAGATTGACTGGCTTTAAAGATTACTAATGTCCAATAAATCCTAAGTCTATAACCACAACTAAAAATAATTGGAAACAGCACAAGAAATTGAGAACCAGTTTCTAAAATGACATTAATGATCATGAGTTATAATAAAATTATGATAATTTCAACAAAATATTTATCAAATTTTTAAGAATGATTTGATGCATATTTCTTGTATATTGTTTAAAATGTTTGAATTAGATTTTTTTTCAAACCAGCTGGTGCTGAAACATTACATTTTTACAAATCATATATTATTATCTAATAATGATACAACCTGTTGTAATTTTTCCTTTCTTGTTTCTCTATTTCTTTGCTTGGTTAGTCCTACTAACCAGTAGGTTTATCTATGGTACGCTGAGTTTCTGAATGGATCGTCAAACGCTAATGAGCTTAACTGCAATTAGTGCCTTTCAGCAAAGAAAAAGAAGTGACTATTATGTAATGGTAAATTTTTCATTTTACAGATACTATATCAATTTTGAAGAGCTCCAACTCAAATAAATTATATGAATAACTAACTCGAGCCTGTCAGTCTTTCTAAGAAAAACACCTGACCAGTTTTCTGCAAAGCTGAAGCGTACAACCAACACACTTTTACAATAAAGAACTTTTCATTTCTGCCTTGGCATTTCTTTGAACCTTACAAGTATGGTGCTAGGAATCTTCTTGGAACTGTTATGCATTGTTAAAATTTTCGAGTCGCAAGGATGTCGCACAAGCAAATCTTGGCTCAAAAGCAATAGCATGGGGAGTCTCATGGTGTGGAATCCTACTTAATCTAGTTTCACATATTCCTGCAGACCACTATGCTTTTAAACGCATATACGAGGCGTATTCTTAAAGTAAGTACCGTTTGCTTATATTTAAATATTGGCGCTTCACAGTTTTGCTCCTGCAGCGCCATCTACTGATTCATTGAGAAGCTATAGCAGCATTTGTTTTGTTTCAGAAAACGTTTGCTTGTCCATGCATGCAAACAACAATGTCCGCGACAATCGTTGATCCCGCCAGCTGTGAAGTGCGTTCTGTCATACGATTCTTGTATGCAAAAGGATTGTCGGCTACTGAAATTCATCGGGAATTATGCCTAGTTTATAAACCTACAGTTATGAGTGAAGGAAAGGTTAGACAATGGTGCTGTGATTTTAAAAATGGACGAACAAATGTCCATGACGAAGAGCGAAGTGGTAGGCCCAGTATTCTGACCGATGAAATTGTTTCGCAAGTGGAACAAAAACTGCGATGTGATCGTCGATTGACAATTAATGGCCTGGCTGAACCATTTCCTCAACTTGGACGCACTACTGTCTACAATATTGTTACGGAAAACCTCGGATACCACACATTGCGTGCAAGGTGGGTACCGAAAATGCTCACCGACCACCACAAAGAGCAAAGAATGTCCAGTTGACGAGAGCTTTTGGGTCGTTGGGAACTCTTTAAACCACCCACCGTACAGTCCTGACCTTACACCCAGCGACTACTTCCTCTTCTTGCACTTGAAACAGTGGTTCGGTGGACAACGTTTCGAAACCGAAGAGGAACTCAAGAATGGCGTTGTCGATTGGTTCAACCCTCAGGCGGCGAGTTTCTATGCAGAGGGGTTAAAGAAGCTGGTGCAGCGGTACGAAAAATGCTTAGAAGTGAACGGCGATTATGTAGATAAGTGAAGTAGGTTTGTAGCTAACTAAAAGTGCCAATAAAATGTGTTTCATATGAGTATATTTTTTCCTGTGACCAAACGGGCCTTACTTTATGAACACGCCTCGTACTTCAGTAATGTATGCATAAAACCTTTAAAATGTGCCTATGCCCTCGGGAAAATTGGCAAAAGTTGTTTAGAGTGCCTGAAAATGTAAATATCCATTGATTTTTCATAAATTGTAAGATGATACTTTTCGTAATAGCGTATGGAGAAAATAAAATATTACAAATACGTTTTTAGCATCAGTAAGGAGTTTAATACAGAATTGGTTCCCATCAGATACAGTTTTTTTAGTACTTAGTAATATTTCACGTTCATTTCATAACGAGAGAGTTCTAGTCGAGGTCAATCAATCAATGGATATTCTAAGAACGAAATTACAAATAATTGAGATTACATTCTTGAAGCTCCTCTCCCGAAAAATTACTATTTGTTTTCTTCCGACTGCAAACGTCAAAACGAGTCACGCCATCTCTAACCAGCAATTTATACGACTCTAAGCACGCCCCACGCTTTAGCCAAAATCAACAGTCTAAATTGTTAATGATTACGGCTTTCACGAGCACTGGTGCACTTCGACAACCTCATCGCTCCTCATTTGCTAAGTGAAATGCTTGTGAATTGGATTAAGAAGTCGCGGGTCGATCCTTTTCAGGATAATGCTAATTTCGCTTCCGTCTGGAAAGATGGTAATGGCATCTTTCCGGAAGGGAAGCAAAAGAGAGACGCGGGGATTCCGAAGAAACGAGGCAAGCGACGACGACGGCGGGGAAGCGTGAGGCATGCGCGGATCGGCACCTTTTTCAACACCCTCGAGTACATTCTGCAAGCCCTGAGAATGGCCTCTTGCCTGCCGCTGACCGTAGAAAAGGAGTTCCACATTTTGAAATTTCGAATCCGATCGTTGTCTTTCGCTTTCTCGGTCATCACTTATTCAGCATGGTCTATCATTGTATGGATTGTGGTGCAGGAAAGACTCGACATCATCGTCGAGTCAAGTCACAGTTTCGACGACAGCGTAGTGGCTTACGTTTACATTATCTACTTCGGGGAATGGCCAATATTGCCTTTCATCCGGTGGTTCTGGCAAACACCCAAACTCTTGACTTTCTTGTCAAAGTGGAGGAATTTCGAGGATCAGTTCCAATTGATCACAGGCGCCCCCCTGGAGCTGGGCCAGGAGATGAGTAGGAGCCTCGTGGCTATAGTGGCTACCTCAGTCCCTTTGTTAACTTTACTTGGGGCCGTGTCCTCTCACTACTTAATGCCTATGATGCCCCCCTTGCATCTGGCAGCATACTGGATTATTGCAACGCAAATGTACCTCAACTCTGCCTTCGTCTGGGCGACATCAAAGGCTCTACAGGCAGCGTCCAAAGGACTGGTTCAGGGACTACGCCGCGATGCCAATGCGTCAGCGAGAGCAGATGCTGGATCCATACTTATTGGCCCTGGTACAAGGCGCTGGCCACAGGAATACATGGTTAAGTCTATTATAGTGTCCTTATGTCAACACATGACAGCTTTCCCCAGATTATGGAATTCAACAAATTGGCATATTTTGCCAAGATAACTGAAATATAATATTATATTTCGGTTATATTTGATGAAATATTTCTCCTAGAAACGCTGCTTTACCCCTGACTCCTGATCCCAAATTAATAAAACACCACATGATTGGTTTGTATCAACTGAACAACATATTATGTCAGCTATTTGAGTCTAGGGTAGTTTCCCAACTGAAGCTGGTATTCATAAAAACAACAGCATTGATCTCATTAAGAGTGTCCATAACCTGAATTTCAGTCTATCATCATTTGTTCAGCCAAGTAGTATATCACTAGGCCACTGCTTCTTAGCATTAAAAACAGACAACAAAGAAACCATGAAAAATTAAAGTTGGCACTACTTCTTCCAATATTTAGAGCATATGTAGGCACTGAGTTGATGTCTTAATCAAAATAATTGTGTATTTAAAATATATGCATATTTAAAATGTAGTGGTGAACTTAAATGTGGAATATATTCAACAGACTCAGGTGAGATGTCATGGAAGTTCTTCATTATGAACAAAACATTGAATGTGGAACATGAATTTGAATCTGTCAATTTTCCATGAAGATTAATCAGTGCTAGTGAAGTGATGATAACAAAAAGTGTGACACAAAACATAATCAAATTAAAAGGTCCTAGCAGAAATTGGTTTGAAGCTCAGGTTTCCACTTAATAGTCTACACTTCATGGTCACACTATTTAAGGGAATAAAATGATATCACGTCCTCCATTGTTCATAAACAAAATAATTTATGAAATCCAAGGCAAAATGTGATTTTTTTAATGTTTCATATTTTGACTTTGAATTTATCACTGATCAGTAAAGCTTCATTAATCTTTGCATAAATATTCAGTCAAATTCAAAGAAAATATGCACCTGGCCAGAAAGTATTTGTTTTCATTTGTATGCATTTCCATACAGTTTGAATCAATTTTCTAAGTTGATTGCCCAATTTAACAAAACCTAAGGTGTCTGTGTTCCATAACAAAGGAAAGAACTTATGCATATCCAACATATTTTGAAAACATTCAAATTTTTCACCAAACTTTTTAGTCACTCCAAATATGTTAGTGAACTCTCATATAAAATTTCTTCTCTCATTTACATGAATTCCAAGTTCATATTTTGGCATTATCTCTAATTTGTCTTGTATCAACTAAAATCCCATATCCATGGACTAATTGATTTAGAAAATTATAACAAATATACTGACAAGAAAAGGCAACTGCCAACTTTTCAAGTGCCAGTGTGCCCATTCCAGTGCTGGTATGGATAAGGCTAATATGAAGTGGCATTATACCTAGAATATATTGTACAATAACTGCATCCTTTTCTCAGTTTTTATCTAACTCTCATGATAAAAATTTCAGCAGTTTCTGGCTAATCTTTCTGAACTAATGGTGAATCCAGATTTCCTGTTTAATTGGCCCACTGATCCATCGTAAGGATAAACTTCATTTATATAATGAACTCTTTCCAGGATCTTTGGAGGAAACTGAGTATCATGGTGAGGTACAGTGGAAGTGGAGCCATAGGAACTGCCTTCATTTTGAACATAGGAAAAGAATTCCCAGCCATGTTACTTGCAGCATATGGAGTGATTGCTTGGGTGGATGGAGGTACTCAAGGCAATGAATCTGGTGTCCTACTTATTCTTGTCCATCACCTTGGGGATCTCATCCTACTGGGCAATTCAGCACACAATGCTGCCCACAGTGTAAGTGTTAAAATTATTCTTTTATATTCAACCCAATTATAATGAAATGCCAAATATGTACTTCACAAAGCTAACTAATTTTAAATCTTAAAGACCCAGCATTCCAGAGTTTTAATAAGCTGCTATATTAGTAACTTAATATCAATTAGGAATAAAACAAGCTCACCTTCTACTTTGGTAGTGTGCATGTCACACAATATTCTTAACCATGGTGAAGAGAATTTTTGTTTCATTTGACCAATGCATAATCATTACTCCTCTGGAAACCAAGGTATAAGAAACAAGATTTGCAAGATATAAGAAATCAGGTAGCTTTCATGATGCTTTAATATTGTACAATTTTTAAATGCATTGTTTTCTCTCTGAGCATAAAACAAAAGACATTGCAGCATAACCACAGACTAAAACTCCCTTCTAACATTCATCTTTCCCTCTATTAGATGGCATCTAGGACACATGAAAAACTAAATCGATAAGTTGAAGCCATCATATCTAGTCATTTTTGCGTATTCAACATTGCTAATCAGTATTACAACTAACATTCAGAATAGAGCAAATCAATTAAAAGCATGAACCCATAATAATGCCAACATAGATGTGATAAAAGAAAAGTGAAATCACAATTTATAAAGCTGATTCCATTGACCACCTATGGCGTACACCCCAAAAACCATAACTCAAAAACTGTAAAATTCAAAATTCTACTCATCAGATCAGTTCATTCTCATAAAAATACGAGTGGTAAATGGTCTTAGAATATCCTATTCATTTGATGGAAAGCAAGTTTGCATGACATAAATCTGATTTTCCTTTACTACAAATACTTACACAATTTTGTGTTTGTGCAGAGATGACTTGAAGTAAAAACACTTCAGATGTTTACTGTTTCTATGATGTTATTAATAATGATATTTCTCCTGCAATCACATTTTCATAGGCAGGATCTGATATTCGCGATGAGCTTTCTTTGATGATGGTCAAACCCAGAACAAGCCATAAAGTGAAGGAGGAGGTGAGTTAACACATAGTCTTTCATGTTCAAGTACAATTCATGTCATAAGATAATGCAGCTGCTAATATTCTTTTTTTACAGATAAGTGAATTTCTTCAACTGATGGATGCCAGTCCCCCATACATAACAGTTGGTGGTTATGTCATACTGGACAAGGAATTAGTTAGTCGGGTAATATTTTTTGTGCCATTTTATCCTTTTCCCAGGGATGCTCAACTCCTCCCAAATTTCCTGATTCAATGTCCCCATCAAACCAAATACACACCCCCTTTCAAGCCCTCCACATAAATCTAAACTATTCTAAATATTTTATCAGAACATTTCTGTTATATTCTGAATGAATTATAAACAGAATGTAAGTTGTACTTAACGGAAAACCACCTCAATTATCATTCCCAAGAAAATAATGATGGACGCAAAACAGAAATTGAGTCCTGGCAACTGCGGGACTCGGCCCAAGGAGCCGCGTGTCGTGCCCGGCAGCGGGGGAGGCAAGGCTTCCGTGGTCGTCATCCCACGAAACCAAGACAGAAGACGCAGAAGAAGACGAAAGTAGTTAGAACAGGAACATGGAACGTCAGGACAATGCTGAGGACAGGAAAATTAGAAAATATTAAGCGAGAGATGGAAAGAGGTAATATAGATGTTTTAGGTCTCTGCGAGGTGAGATGGAAGGATAGCAGGGATTACTGGAGTGACAATTATAGTGATATACAGCGGCGGGGACGAGAGCCAACAAGGGGTTGCCATAATATTAAATAAAGGGGTAGGAAGAAGCGTACTCAACATAGAGCAAGCGACAGATAGAATTTTACTCGTAGAGATTAAAGCAGAGCCGACGAACTTGGTCATTGTTCAGGTATACATGCGACCAAGCAACCACAAGGAGGAAGAAGTCGATAGGATGTACGATGAGTTAGAGAATACAATCGTATGTGTTCCTGCAGGGAAACATTTGATAGTGATGGGGGATTGGAATGCGACGGTAGGCGAAGGAAGAGAGGGTGGTGAGGTGGTGGACTATGGGTTAGGCACGAGGAATGAACGCGGGGAGAAAGCAATGGAATTCTGCAGGAGACGGGGGTTAATCATCACCAACACATGGTTTAGACATCACAAAAGGCGTAGGTATACATGGAAAATGCCAGGTGACTCAGAAAGGTATCAGTTAGATTATATTATGGTTAGGCACAGGTTTAGGAACAGTGTGATAAATTCGCACAGTTTCCCAGGAGCAGATGCGGACTCTGACCACAATTTAGTTGTTATGAAATGTAACGTCCGTTTCAAGAAGATAAGGCAAGGGCGGCGGGTTAGGAAATGGAACGTAGAAGCATTAAATGGATTAACGAGGAAGGAGTATCAGCAGGCTGTAGAGAAAATAATGGATGACGATAAAGAACTGAGTACAATCAAAGAAAAATGGGAATGTATCAAGCAAGGGTTATCGGAAGCACCAAAAGACACTATAGGAACCATTAACGGGAAAAGAATAAGAAAACCATGCGTCACGGATGAGATGATTGCAAAGATGGATGAGAGAAGAAGATGGAAGAATGTAAACACAGAGTTAGGCAAAATGAAGTACAAAGAGTTAAACAATAAATTGAGAAGGGCCACAAATAAAGCAAAAGAACAATGGTGGAAAACACAATGCGAGGATATGGAAAGGTTACAGAAGAAGGGTGAAATTGGTGCTCTATACAGCAAGGTTAAGTTATTATCGGGAAGTAAGAAGGCAAGATTTGTGCTAACAGTTAAAGATAAGTGGGGTAAGATAATAGTTGAACCAGGAAAAATCCAAGAGAGATGGAAGGAATACTACCTTGAACGAAAAGTTCCCGGAATAACCACCGTGTGGCGCTCCCATCGTTCCGATTTGAGTTCTGTTTTTTTTGTTAAATTGGTACTGTTGTTTTGTTAAAATCTGTTGTTGATATTCCCTTTAAATCTTAGTGTCATAATTTGACATTTGCAAAAGTTACGTAGCCAAGAGTACATCTATCTCTGTGTGTGTTGGCGATTTTTTACAATTGCAGAAATGGATTTAAATTTGCAACAACGAACTTGTATTAAATTTTGCGTAAAAAACGGATTTAGTGGCGCACGGACGTTGGAAATGTTGGAAAAGTGTTTCGGCAACGATTCTCTAAAAAAACGGTCGTTTACCAGTGGCACGAGCGGTTCAGAAGTGGTCGTGAGTCAATCAAAGATGATGAACGCAGTGGCAGACCATCGACATCGAAAGTCGGTGAAAAAATTGATAAAGTAAAAGAAATGTTGGTCAATAACCTTGACTTGACTTGAACTTGGACCTTGGACTTGAACATTGCCTATGGATCCGCCCAAGACATTGTGGTTAATGATTTGGGTTTCCGTCGTGTGGCAGCAAAGTTGGTGCCAAAAGACCTCAATTTCATGCAAAAAAGAGACCGTGTCGACGTCGCAAAAGACATGATTTGCGAGGCTGAATCCGATCCCACATTCATCAAAAGGATCATTACTGGAGACGAGACGTGGGTTTATGAGTACGACACGCAATCCAGACATCAGGCAAGTGAATGGCGTTCACCAAATGAGCCGAGACCAAAAAAACCACGTCGTTTTCAGTCAAAAAAGAAGGCAATGCTGACGGTTTTCATGGATTACAACGGTGTAGTGCATCATGAATTTTTGCCAGAAGGCCAGACAGTAAACAAAGAGTATTATTTGGGCGTTATGAGACGTTTGCGTGAAGCAATTCGCCGAAAGAGACCAGAAATCGTCACACAGTGCGTCGAGACCGTCGCACAGTGCTATCATTATTCGTAATTTTTTGACGAAAAATGCAACAAATACCATCCAACAGCCACCGAATTCATCTGATTTGGCTCCCTGTGACTTCTTTCTGTTCAATCGAGTTAAAAAACCATTACGGGGAACGCGTTTTAGCAGCCGAGAGGAAGTAATGGAAAAATCGCAGGAAGCACTGATGGACATACCGAAAACCGAATATAAAAAATGTTTCGAGGATTGGATCAAGAGCTGGCATAAGTGTGTTGCAGTCGATGGGGATTACTTTGAAGGGGACAATATAGATTTAGATGAATAAACTTGTATTTTTAATTTTCTGAATAAATTCCGGGAACTTTTTGATCAAGGTAGGATATAGAAACACTGTATGGTAAAGAACTTAGGCTGACAAGGTTGGACATAGAAAAGGAACATGACGTAGAAGAAGATAGCTTAGGTCCAGGCATACTCGACGATGAAATAGAAAGGGCATTAAAGGAGATGAAAGCAAATAAGGCCGTGGGGGTGGACAACATACCTGTAGAACTGTTGAAATGTTTAGGAAAATGCGGGTAGAAGGCCCTATATGGACTGATTCGTAGTATCTATGAGGAAGGAATCTGGCCAGAAGATTTTGTGAGATCAGTGTTAGTTCCTATTCCAAAAAAGGCAAAGGCTATATAATGTGAGGATTACAGAAAAATAAGTTTGATATCCCACGCAGCTAAAGTTATTCTCAGGATCATCAACAAAAGGATAGAGAGTAAGGCAAATGATTACTTGGGGGATGATCAGTTTGGGTTTAGGAAGGGAAGAGGTACGCATGATGCCATTGCAGTAATGAGATCACTAATTGAGAGGAGGAATACAGAATACAGCCAGGACGTTTTTGCCTGTTTTGTAGATTTCGAAAAAGCGTTTGATAGAGTGAATTGGGAAAAACTAATGCGTGTATTGCCGAAAATAGAAATGGATTGGAGGGACAGGAGACTGATCCACAACTTGTACATGTCTCAGACTGCTCAGGTGCGAGTGGGGAACAGAGAGTCCGGATGGGCAGTGTTAGGAAGAGGGGTAAGGCAGGGTTGCCCATTGTCACCGGTGCTGTTCCACGTATATGTGGAGGAAATGATTACAGAGACATGGGAAGAACTGGATGTAGGGATGAAAGTCGGAGGGGAATTCGTAAAATCGGTTAGGTTTGCTGATGACCAAGCATTAGTTGCTCAGTCAGCCAAGGGGTTGCAAGCATTGCTGAGTGAATTGGAGGTTCAGTGCGATAGATATGGGATGAGAATCTATATTAATAAAACAAAGGTTATGCGATTTTCCAAAAAGAAAAAGGCTAAGCTAAATATTAAAATAGGCGGGGAAAAAATAGAGCAGGCAGAGCAGTTTACATATCTCGGAAGTGTTTTGAACCAATACGGTCAAAGTGGTAGGGACGTAAGGAGAAGAATTGCGCTAGGCAAGGAGGCTTTCTCAAGGAGGAGGGAGTTGATGACGGGGACGTTGAGTAGGGATGTTAAGACAAGACTCGTAAAAACTCTGAAATGGAGTGTAGCTATGTATGGTGCGGAAACGTGGCTACTGAAGCAGGAGGATAGACGTAGATTGGAGGCTTTAGAAATGTGGGTGTGGAGAAGAATGGAGAAGGTGAAATGGACCAAAAGGAAAACAAATGAGGAAGTACTAGAGATGGTGGGTGAGGAGAGGGGTTTGTTGAGAGAAATCCTATGGAGGCAGGAAAAATGGATGAAAGGTGTATTGAGCGGTAGTGGAATGTTAAAGAAGGTAATAGAGGGGAGAATGTTGGGCCAGCGAGGAAAGGGCAGGAACAGGATAGGGATGTTGGACGGGATGAAGGGAGGAAAGAAGTACACAGAGATGAAGAGGGACCTGATATAGATTAGTTTGCTAGGTGGGGAGTCACAAAATGTTTATTTGATAGTTGTGTCCATCCAAAAACCTACCTTAAACAGTAGATTACCTTATAATAAGTTGTACTTAGCAGTATTATCGCATTAGAGGCTATTATTATTATTAGGTAATCTACCATTTAAGGTATGGTTTTTGGATGGACACAACTATCAAATAAACATTTTGTGACTCCCCACCTAGCAAACTAATCTATATCAGATCCCTCTTCATCTCGGTGTACTTCTTTCCTCCCTTCATCCTGTCCAACATCCCTATCCTGTTCCTGCCCTTACCTTGCTTGCCCAACATTCTCCCCTCTATTACCCTCACACTAGTAATAATAATAATGGTAATTACTGCCAAAAAACCTGATAAATATTGTTGTTCAATCACTTCATTTTGACAAATATAGTTTTTATCAAATTTTCCCTTATCTAAAACTTTTGCTTAGATTTGTTTTTCTTTAAACTCTCAAAAATTTTAATAATGCAGCTTGAGTCATGGCCACTTGAATACATGTTTTTTTTATGTTGAATACATGCCACCCCTGCCTATTCTTAACTAACAATTATTATTGTTCACTTAAAAAAATTAATTGGAAGCATAAGTTAAAATCAAATGCTATTCCATGAAATATCTTATGCCTGATATATCATCTTGATCTTGGTGACATAATAATAATGCCATTTTAAATGGTACAAAAAAGCTTCAATGGAAGCCACAAAGGATAAAAATGCATAGTTTTTCATACCACAATGTCAAATATACTCGAATGTTCAATATAATTAGAGTACCTTTTTTGGTTTTCTTCATGCAGGTCTCCTTCATTATTCACTAGCAAAAAACTTTTGAATATTTTTAGTACTTTCCATCATTTGATCATGATATCTTTGATCATTGAACAAGGCTATAGATATTTTGGAACATAAGAAAGTCATGGACTTAGGTTCTTTAAGACATGCCTAACCATGCTCACTTTTAATAGGCTTTTTGTTATTAATTTAGAGTTTCATTAGCCGAGTTGATGGTGGATATTTCTTGGAAAAATTTTCATTTCAGAGAACTGTAGTCAAAAGTTGAAAGTGTACTCACTATGTTTTAATACTCCAGCATGTTATTCCAGAAACTCTTCCTCAAAATACAAAACCTTTAGTTTTACATATGCTGCTTATGGTTAAGATGATAAATTATCAAAATATACCATATTTCATTAAACTAATTTTTTAGGCTTTAAAATTTAAATGACTCTTTTCCATAAAATACATGACCTTCAACCTTGTACAGTGGTTTATCAGTATGCCTAAACCAGGGGAAATAATTATGTATATTAAGAAAGAGAAATTTGAGAGGGGAGGGAGGAAAGGGAGAGAGAAATTTTTCTAGAACATAAATTATTTTTAAAAAGAATTTCTACAATAGGCATGCATAAAATATACTTTTGAAATAATGATGGAATTTAGTGACTGAGGTTTTGAACAACCTTATTATGGAAACCATTGTAGGCATGTTTCATGAAGGAAACTGATGGAAAAATTTTACTTCACAGCTTTTGGGCACTATGGTGACATATTTGGTAGTATTGCTCCAGTTCCGTCATGCCATGCACACTCCAACTATTCCCTGGATTTATCATCCAAAGTCGAGTACCAATACAACCACTAATGAGTTGGATATGGGAGTTATTACTACCACCGATGGATATAAATATTGAATAATGATTACAAAGAGATAAACAAAGGTAGTCACTATCACAGGTAGATTTATTCCATTCCTTAATGAGGATTAACTTAAGAATTGTTATGTTCATTGTGACACATAGTAAAAATTTGAAAAGTGTTACTTTGACCTTAATAAATCACTACAAACAGCACAATGACAAAAATTGTGTCTGAATTAAACATTCCTTGCTTATTTTTTTATATTTGACACCAGATGAGCAATGAAACTCTAAGTCAATTACTTCTAAACATATAGAGACATGATGAACACACACAATTCATTCTCTCATTTAATTAAGACCATTTCATTATGAGTCGGTATTATTGTAGACTACATGGTTTCACATCATTGAAGACTTAAAAATGGTTCACAATTTTAAGGTGCAATAGTTTCCTTTGTTCCTGAAATTTTTGTCTGTCTCAAAACAATAGTTTTTCAATTAAAATTATTGAAAGTTGGCCAAATTGTATTACATCTTGTTTTTAGGTCCCTTTACATGTTAATCTTTTGTTAAAAGCCAACAAAGTAAAAACAGAGTTGATAATTTTTGCTAAGCATTTACTAAACATGAACATTTCAGAAACTGCATCATACTTTGCTCTATGTTTTACAAAATTTACTATTATACATATTTTCAAAGTTCATGTTTCTATCATGCTGAATCAGACAGTAGGCAGTGATGGCTTTCGATCTGGTTTACTGGGAACCACCTGTATATCTGCATTTACAAAAGTTAAGGAAGACCACTGTTAAACATATTAATCTCAAAGAATGGTCAGTCAGGCCAGCATTGTTCATCACTTTGAATTCTTTATTGTTCATTATTTCATAAACTCCTGAAGATAAATGTCTGAAAACATGTATGGATACCTAAAAATGGTATTTATCATTCGACATTTATAACATGTATAAAAAGAAGGTTAAGAAGGATATAAGTCTCCACCATTTTCATCTCAGAAAATGTTTAAATATATATATATTACTCATATCATATGATTAATTAATCCTAATTTATCTTTTAAACTGAAGGTAAAACAATATATTTCATTGGGAAAATAGGAACCACCTAATGACAGATGAATATTCATGGTCTATCAGCTTTATCAATTATCGATCATCATTTTATTATGTTTGCATCAAAAGAGTTCATTAATTTGTCAGCCTCTATTCAGTTCAGTATGATTTTTTGATTATCTAGTATGTAAACATCATTATCTCTGTAGAAAACTGAATTATGGCAAAAACAAGAATTAAGAAATAATTGGGAGCACCTGCGGTTCGTATTATTGTTTGAGCTCCAACTTTCATTTTTATATCCTGGCCCTACACCCCTTTTGGTAGACCATACTTCTCTGAACCAAGTCACTCAACATATGAACAAAGCCAACCTCATTTTTCATATTTAAGTGCTACAGTTAGACAGTTGGCATTCATGCATCGAAAAAAGCTCGTTTCAAAAATGTTCTAGCAAATACTAAATAGTCCTACAACAAAGAATACAATTATGGTCCTCTTAAAATTAACCACAAACATTTATGTATATTGAAAACAAAACATTTTAAAAACCTGAAGAAATGATAATTAATCCAGCAATTAAAGCATTATTCAACTGAGATTATTTGGCTCCACTAATAATGACGAGTCCCTCCTAAGCAATGTTGGTGTTTGGACTTTAGACTAGAAACTATACATTTTCCTCCAATTACATGGAATATTTAATATAATATGCAACTTTGATGACCATGAATAGCTTCAATGCCATAATCACAGGAATCGCACATCTTTTCATTTGGCAATGATGAATCAAAATGCACCAAAGGGGTATAAGAGGACAATAAGTTATGGATCATAAGAAAAACATTGAGTTGAGTGTTTATTTCCATAACCATTTGATACCTTTAACTAGGTGGCTCTTAAGTGGACCAGGTACTGTTAATAGTGTTTCTGTTAAGAAAGTTAGATTTGATATGTTTGATAACCCTAGAAATGCTTGAAGCCATTCTTTTTTCTTCGGAGTTTGAATATTGTGAGCTGCCTGAATATTTAATGTAAGGAATGAATTCTTCACTTCAATTTTTCACCCAAAGTTAACGTTTTTCACTCTCTACTCCTTTGCAACACATCTACCGTATTTCCCCCACTCTGACTTAAGAAAATCTACGATGTAACCAGTGAGGATTTTGTTGCAGCTGCAGCATTGTTTTTTCTTTAACCGTACTTCTCCACTCCATTAATTGACTGTTTAAGACACCGATTTGCCTATCAGGGTATGCACTCTGGAAGAATCTTCGCATCGTATTTTCCTAAACAACTTTATTTTCATGCATTATTTCTTATTGCATTAAGTCATTCTGCAAGGCAAGGCGAGGCAACTTTCGAGGCGACCAATCGTATTGCGACTATACTAGTAGGTAGAAGCGATAACTGTTTTCCTTACTTCCTTACTTTAAGTAAAGAGATTAGAGGCAACGAGCAAGTTTCGATGTTTCGCGAAAACCAGCTCATTTCAGAAGGATAAGTGCACCCACTAGTCACTCCACTCACTTCCACAGTAATTGCGCTTCTCCAGTTTCTGGTTGAGAAAAATCAAAAGGTGATACCTCCTACACTCACTGTACTCAACGTGTATGCCGCCGTAAGTATAATTCTTCCTAACAATATCAAGGTCCCACCGTCTTCGTCTGCTTTACATTCACAATTTCTTTTTTTTTTTATTCCCATTACTTCCGACTCACTCAACGTTCCCCTGCAGTAGAACATTGGCATATGGACGGATTCATTTTATAAAATCACATTTAACAAACCATCACACGCTGAACATTATAGAACTCGAAATGAACAACTCGTTCTTCAGGGAATCTTATGACTTGAAATGTTACATTACACAAGAGTTTTGTTTGCATAAAGAACACCTACATAGATTTATAACTAACAAAATGTTTCATTGCAACAATTTCAGAGCGTAAAAATCCGCATGTTAGCGGATGACTCCGTTAAAAGTTACTGTTGCGGCATTTCCCAGAGTTTCTTGGAATTTTTTTAACAAAAGGTTGTTGAAAACATTTACCTGTAGTGTGCGTCCTGTGGTTCACCTTCGCCAAAGTTGTCCACAAGTACTCGTCTAATGAGTTTAATAAAAAACAAGACATGGAAAGAATTTTGGACAAATTTTTGTACTGCTAGCAGTACCATCTCAGTAAGTGATAAGGTGACCCTTCCAATGAACCAGTCTACAACTTACATATGGCCAAAAGATATCCAATTAGATGGGCATTCTACGTTTCTTTGAACTTTTCCACGATTAGAGAACAAGTATTCAATGTGTAACCATTACAGCAAAGGTTTCTCTTCGTTAGTCCTAACACAGTCTTCCCAGATGCTAAAAATTCCAACTTATCAAAGCCTGTATTAAAATACGAACTGTCTGCAACGTTAACACAACATTTGATATGAATTATATTACGTATACTATGGAACTGCTTCCAGGAATTGGTTACAAACGACTAAATTGGTTTAAACGACTACAATATACAAATAAAGTTTTTTTTAAAGCTGCAACATCTCAACTTACTTAAAAATTTCATCCCATAAATATACATTCTCATCCAATATAAGAATTAAACATATCACTAACACCATCATAAACACAGACTTCTCTAACTACTTAATAAAAAGAAACTACGGAGGGAAAGAAACATACCCAAACCCTGGAGTCCGCAGCAGATGTTTCCTGATAGGGTGATACAGCAAACTCCGGTCCTCCAGAAAATGAAGATATACCACCTGGAGTAACCGATGCTGCTCCGTTGTAAGTAGGGTACTCTTCATCTGCATCAGATGCTGAAGGTACTCCACCTGACCCACCAGTATGTTTGCGGTGCCGTGCTTCTAGGCGCGACAGCAATATCAGATGGACTACTTGCAACACAGCCACTATTGCAACTAGCCCCAGCACCAATTTTCCCCATAAAAACTGACGAAGCATTTCAAAAAATTAACCTCTTATTTCACTATGAATATGATTTCTACCATTCATTTCAGATTTTCATTTAGAAAAATGTTTTTTGTAATTGTGTTCTCTGGGGCTGTTGCACATAAGCTGATTGATTCCCTGTCCCTCTGTAAATTTAAAAAGGGGTTTCATTGACACATTCATTCATAAGCATAGGTATATCATAATAGTTTGAGAAGTGGACACAAAATTTGGGAGCTTGGAATTATGCTCCTATTATCTTTTAAATTTCATCCCGCAGTGGATTTTTTAGCAGCCTTGAAGGAAGAGACAAATTTAGAATTAAAACTTTGGAATATCATGAGTGTAAAACTCCTACTGGTTCACAACACCTAATTCAGAGGCAATGTTATGATTCACTGTTATAATATTTATCCGGCGAGTAAGCTATCGCTCATGTCCACAGTATTTTTTACAAAAAAAAACAAAAATTTAGATTGTGGGTGAAAGAGAAAGTTAAAATAAAAAAAGGAACATATGTGTCTAGCTGCTTAAACAATCTCTCTCACCAGCTTTCATAATATCAGAGGTGTAAACAATCAGAACATCAATAGTACACTAATGATTTAATGAATGTCATATTATAAGCGCACGTACCTTGTTCGAGCATTTCTTAGATAAATTTTGAAAATATCCATGGTTGGTGCTCGGAGTATTGCCGGTTGTGAGAATAACATCGCATATTAATGTCTGAATCTGCCGGTGATTTCATTTTTTATCCTGTATATTTTTACATTATTCACATTCCTAAAGTATAAACATTACGCCAATAGTTGTTTTTTATTGATACTTGGCTTATTCAACGTCACTATCACAAAACATCGACTGAAACAAGCAATGAACGGGTGCGTTAAACCAATAATGTACTTCCTTTGTTTTACTCAAGGCGGCAAATTCATCGTATATTGTAGTTGAAGAATTTAGAAAGTGACTAACGATGTTGAATAATGGGCGATCTGGTCCCCAAAACATGCACAAGCTGTTAAATTTTAGAGCACATTTTAATAAAAAACGTGGAAATATTTTTATTAAAAAATTTATCAATGGACATCATTATTCCCTCCGTATGGACAAAAACCTTGGCTTGGTAGAAGGGCATGTGCATTCGAATTACCGCAAGAGATATGCTGGCGGAATGCTGATAGATATGCTGGCTGATATTTGCTCCTGTTAGGCTCATCCATCCCATATAGGCCAAACGAAAGGTATTCCGTACAGCGTCTGTTACTCAATAAGGGGACAGCAGAGGTGGATGACCCCTAGAGGATTTAAGTGGAGGCATCACGTTAAAAACACTATTGAGGAAGGCAAAGGAAAACTTTAATCCTACTTTTATGGGCATAGATCGGATTATGAGGCCTGGCAACTACGGGACAACTACGGTCGTGTATTTTAGGCTGAGGGAGGTGAGATGGAAGGATCGCAAGGACAACTGTAGCGATAGTTATGGAATAAACAGAGGAATGGAATAGAGTCAGCAAACGGTGGTAATAGTATTGGACAAAAAGGTCGAAAGAATCGTAGTAAACATAGAGCAAGTGGCTGATAGAATACGAGAAGTAGAAGTAAAAGCTGAACCAATGAACTTGATTATTGCTCAGGTCTAAAAACCACCAAGCAATTCTGGGAAGGAAGAGAGTCGATAGAGTGTACACTCAAATGACAATAAATAATTGCCGGTCTTCCTGGAAGAAAAACTTCGACGATAATGGGGGGATAGAAACGACGATAGGCGAAGGAAAACGGTAGTGTGGTAGGGGACTACGTTTCAGGAACTAGGAATGACCGCGGGGAGAAAATGATAGAGTTCTGTAGGAGATAGGGTCCAATCCTAACCAACACTGGTTTAGATACCACTACAATCGTAGGTATACATTGAAAATGCCCGAAGATTCAGAAAGATATCAGTTAGACTATATTATGATTAAGCATCGATTTATGAACATCATGATCAATTCGTACAGTTTCCGGGAGACAGAGAGGATGCTGATTCAGATCACATTTTAGTATTAATAAAGTGTAACGCCTAATTCAAGAGACTAAAACAGGGAAGGCGGTTGAAGAAATAGAATTTTGAAACATTAACCAGAGACATTAACTGTTAGTGTCCGGCAGTGTTTGTTGGCAAACATGTTTAGGCTCACAATTCCACACAGCTTTCTGAATAGGTGATCCTGCCACGCCCAATGGTACAATATTTTTAAAATAACGCAGAGAAACCATAGAAATCGATTGGTTTTTAATGTATTTTGTGAAAGGTTACGATTTTTTCACTGCCCAAAAGGAGTAGGTTAGGAAGGCATGTATCTTATCCGCAGCCAGTTCATGGGTCAGCCTTCTCTCGTGTGTGTGGCGGCTGGAGAGTAGGGAAGGACAGTGGTTAGTAAGTCAGCCTAGGGGTTAATATCATTGCTTGGCACACTAGAAAATTAATCAGATAGGTATGGGGTGGGAAATGCAAAAAAATAAAAGTCATGAAGTTTTTCAGAAAGAGGAAGGCTAAGTTAAACTTTAAAATATTATTTGTTAGGTAATCTACCGGTTAAGGTAGGTTTTTGGATGGACACAACTATCAAACAAACACTTTGCAACTCCAAACAAAACCCAATCCAGCAACCAAATCTACATCAGGTCCCTCTTCATCTCTGCGTACTTCTTTCCTCCCTTCATCCCGTCCAACATCCCTATTCTGTTCCTGCCCTTTCCTCGCTTGCCCAACATTCTCCCCTCTATTACCTTCTCTTTAAAATATAACGCCAATACTCGTGGGACGAAGAGGCTCGGGGGCTTTAAAATGTAGATGTAGGGAAGGTTGGAAAAGATAAAAATGGACAGTAAGGATAACAAACGAGGAAGTTAAGAGTGCTAGCCATGTTGGAGAAGGGGGAAATCCAAAAGAGACAGGAAAGATGGATGCAGAGCGTTTTGATTAACAATAGAATGTCGAAGACCGTGGCAGAGAGTAGAGCGCTAGGTAAGCGAGGAAGGGGTAGAAATAGCATCGACTTGTTAGACGGAATGAAGGAAGTATGCGGAATTTATAGTATTTGGACGGAATGATTGAAGTATCCGGCTTATTGTATTGTCGGATGTCAGGATGTGTTGTTCTGAGAGGTAATGAAATGTATCGTTGTACGAGTAGAAATGTAGAATGTAGAAAAGTATCGTCGTACTTCACCTGGTAGAATACTAATTATACGATAATTGTCATAATTGGGAGCTATTACGAACTGCTCACCACCGGTGGAGTTTCCCCCCGCTATGTCATACCGCCGTAAGTGACTCACACCTCCCAAAGCGATTATGAACAAGTTCCGTAATGAATTATATCATGGTCAGCAACCCTCGCATATCACATGGATCCCAGTGAATGGGAAACGGGTAATGTAATACCTAAATCAAAAATAGTGACGGAGGAACCGAAAAATTACAGAACTATTTCCATCACATCCATACGTATCATGAAAGATCATGGGACAGATAATTTTACAGTTAATGCGGTAATGAGGCATCTCATTAGTCAAGAGCCATTCATGAAAGACCCGCGCGCCTTCGGAAAGCGTAAACCCCACGAGAAACAACTTGCGCTCTTGTGGTTCGGGAGAATGCAATGTTCCAGTGGACGTGATTTTTCTATATTTTAGAAAAGCTTTCGGCGAAGTGCCTCATAGTAAACTACTCACGAAGCTATAATTCCTTGCCATGATAAAAATATCCTGGGCTGAATTAAAAACATTTTGAATGGTCGTGTACCAAGGGTAGTCATAGATGTTGTTAGCACTGATGCAAGAGAAGTCACTTCAAACGCAATCCTATGATCCGATATGGCAGACTGATCACTTGTCCTATGGCAGGTTAAAAAGGGAGCACAGCTCTGTTGCATATTCCCGGGCAATTTAAGGCTGATAACACCTAACGATCATAATTATGTGCCTACGGTAAGATTAGGCACTGAACGTATCGGGTCGCAAGTATTAACGCGCATGCTGGGTTGCCGAAATTAGCACTCGAAGATATACACTCCGCAATTAGCACCTACGGCAAGATAGGACCTTAAAAGTAAAATATCAAATTAGCATAATTGGCATATGAAGAGCTGAGCCACTGTATCCTCACAAATAATATACTCATAACATACTAATACTATACTAATAACATACTAATATTAGAGAATTTCAGTAATGCTAAGCAAAGTGAGGGAAAAATTTATTGATGGAAGAAATATTTAAAACATTCATAAAAACAGTATGCAACCAGTAAAACTAGGTGGAAAAATAGTTTCCTCGAATAAACAGATGAATGCCGTCGTCAGCTTAGCTTACGTTTTGTCTTCCAGGGATGGCATGGGTAGGTTGTGGGTGTTGAGCCACCCGATTGACGTCAAAATCTCTTGTAACTGAGTTAACCCTTGGTCACGTCAATATATGTGGGCTTAATCCCTGATGCAATATCCCATGGTTTTTTGGCCAAAGTAACGTCTCTTGAAGAGCTTTCGTGGAGCACAGTTGTGGCCTGCAGGCGCTGTACCCCATCGTCAGCTGAGTATCCCATCGGTAATTTAAAATTACCTTGTCCGTTTATGACAGCCACGAATAATTATAACGACAGCGAATGTGCAAAGTTACTGGCTGGCTCACATTATATAGTAAATGGTCCTTGGCGTTATTTGTGGGAAAATTACGCGGAGTGTCTTCACTAGAATTTACAAACACGGCTACGACGCACGAGCTGGACGCTGACGTTGAGAAGGGGAAATTAAGTGGGCAAACCTAAACCTCTCCTGTTATGAAGTATTGGGTCAGGGCCATAAGTACTGCATTCGTGGATTCGTGTCTCCGTACTAATAGGGCTTTCCTCCCGCGTCGTACGTAGTCTCAGAATGTAGCGTGCCGGGGCTGCGCTATCAGCTGGATTTAGAGGAGGCGAAGAAGGAAAGTTTTGCATTGGTGGAGTATTAGGGTAAAAATGTGGTTGTGATATATTTGGATCTCTACCTAGGTGGGGTAAGGGATCCGCCGCAGGACGAACATACCAAGGGACAATTAGATGTTGGCTCAGGCTCGAGAGGTAAGGGTGCCAAGTTCCGGTTGTGTGAAGTGATTATTCGTCCACACTGGACGTTTCCTACATCGCACATCACCAGACTCCTTATTTTTATCCATTCGTGGGGGCCCAACCACCGCGAAGTAAGTTATTTACCTTGTCCTGGATGTAATACCATGTTGCGTGAGAGCACTAGCAACTCATGTCGAGAGGAGTACGATGGAGGTCTTTGTTATGCTTCTCGTGTTCTGAGCGAGTGAAACTAGTGCTGAATTCCCTTGCTTGTGTATGAGCCCGGTGGAATCTCCGGTTTAAGATGTACCCATACGGGGTTGTTCTTCAGAGTAAGATGTTGCGGTCAGTGCTAGAATATCGTCCCATGGCATTGTAGGCTCTCTTTCGTATATGAGATAGACCAGACTTGATCCTATCTCGCAGTGTCGACTGTTGCGGTACGTAAAATTAAGATTCCTTGTGGTCCTGGGCGACTTAATGCGAAATTACTGTCACAAATGATTGGTGGGTTCTCTCAAGTCTACCATTGGCCCCCGGATTATTGGGGGAAGTGAAAATAGATTGAATTTCTGGAGTTATTCAAGCACTATGTATTAGTCGCGACGCTAAGTTTGTACCTATATCAGTGAGTAGATATATTGGGCATCATGAACAGAACACCATGGCGACAGATGATGCTCCAAGCGAACACTCGCGCCACTGTTTCTGCTCCCTACCTCCAGGTAGCGGGTAAAATGATCCTGGCAAGTTAAAGTAAAGCGATTACTGCTTTCTGTTATTGGTAGGGGACCAATTATATCGAGGGTATCTTTTCTAAAGAATACAAAGCCTCAGTCATCGACTGAAGTGGTACGGAGACTTTTCCGGATGTTGGTTTCCTGCAGGATAAACACTTCTTTACATAGCGCTGAAATTCCGCACAGTATCCCTCCCAGTGTGAGTTTGGAGGGATAATTTTCCTCAAATATTGAGTTTTTTTGCAGCGAAGCACGCCATCCTATCTAGCGTTTACCCATTATTTTCTTTTTTCAAATCTGATATACTCTGTGGCTCATTTACTTCTTACCCTTCGTCCCTGTCTTCCTCTTTGAATGATATCAACTTTTGAACCACTATTCCTCTCCAGATTTCCTATATACTATCCATCAATCTGTGGGAAAAATGATTTTTCCGTTCATTGGTCATCGCTTGATCATTTTCCTCTATTATTGTAGTTGTATAATGTAATGTGTAATAATGTTGTGCGTTTTCCGGAATATTTTAATTGAAGCTGTCCGACCCGTCCCTGGGGATATTGCCCAAAGTAAATCCTCCCCGATCCCGACCCCGGTCGGACGAGGTTTTCGTTTCCCGCAACTGGGGACTCTTAACGCGTCGGACTCTCTCTGGGAAGATGGCCCATCCAGTGACAAACGCAGCAAAGCATGAGGGGCCTTGTCACTTGTCTCCCCACATTTAAAGCAAACCTCCCTTTCTTCTCTCTTTTTCCCCCTGCTCTTGCAAAATAGCCGGTTTTTCTGCAATGCTGCACGCCCGAAGGTAATATTGGTATTTGTTGCCTCAACTTGTGTGGGTGCCACTGTTGTTTTTGAGGGAGTCCAGTCGGAGGCTTTCAGTGTGGTGTTCTTTCCTCGAGGCTTCGAAATGGTAGTGGTGGAAGATCAAGATCTCGCGAATTCACACCCATTACTGCCCATTGCGGTGTATTTTGTTGGTGTGACCATAAGGCAGAGGGGGAATTGAGCTGCCATTACACGAGGGGATGTGAGAAATTAATTTCTCTATTGATCGCTTAATTACCGACGCTCCCTTTCTTTTTGGTGGAATAGCCTTCGGCCTCAATGATGATCTTCGGATTACGGACAAAGACAAACCTGCCAATCTTCTCTTTTAACCCAGTAAGGAATTAAACAGGAAGTCTTCCCTCGGTTATCTTTGTAGATGCTTCAGAATCAATCTCGCAACATGACTCCCGTAGCATAGGTGCAGTATTTTGCATTCTAGTTGAAAATTCCGCGATGCTCTCCGGCGGTTTTCAAACGCAAGTAGTGAACATTTTTTTTATAAGATAGGTGATACTACGAGGGAAAAATCTCTTTTTCATATTCGTGGAAAAATCCTCGCAGGAGCCTGCTACGTGAGGAGTGACGGAAACAAAATCTGATGCGGTTCCACTCAGACGGAGTCGGGCGACCCCCAAATTTCTGTGCTTAATTCCAACTGCTGGGATGGCCAACGAGGCGCACACTCTCGAGGAATTTTTCTATTCTGATTTCATCCTCCCCACTGAAATTCGGAATTAGATGAATTTGACTAACGGCGGCAAGCGTTTTTGCTGCGGATGTCACCGTTTCTTGCGGAGAATCATTCTGGGAGCCCGAGCTATGCCCTAACCCTTCGATAATGTCCACCGAAGGCGAAAACTCGATTTAATCATTCGGTCGGAGCGTAGAGCTGGATTCAAGAAAACCCAGAATGGATCATTAAACCCGAATCGTATATCGAAAAAGAAAAATAAAAACCTTTTGTTTTTTGTAAAGAAATAATTAATATTTAAATAATTCATTAATCAAAAGGAACGGTAACTACGGCCATATGAATAATTTGGGAAGAGTCAACACCAGCCGTACTCTTAATAGTGGGCAAAGGATATGGTGAGGGAAATTAGAAAGGAAAAATGAATAAATGATTAAACTTAAATAAAAATAAAATGATATAGAGGGGTTAGAGCAGAATAAATGGTTAAGCCAAAATATGATAACGAAAATGCTCTGAATAAGGTGTACTAGATAGCATCGATCCTTGCTAGTCTCAAGCACTCAACCACCCAGGACTAGGGAGAGATTTCTTTCTCCCTGCCCCAGCGGCCCACCAATCGCACGTAAATGCAAATTAATCAAGAAATCTTTAGGTTAGATGTACTAAATAGCCTTGATCCGTGCTAGTATCCAGAACTCAAACTTCAACAAAAATGCTATGGCTAAGGTGTACTAGAAAGAATTGACCCTCGTCCTTATCAAGCAATGAATGCATTCCTTCTCTGAAGAGGACTGCTTGGCAGTCGAAACACTGGGCACCTCCCTAACCTTTCCCAAAGTGCGAGTTACAGGACTAACGTCGGAAGAGATTCCACGGTAGGCCTGTTAGTGAGTGAGTGAGATTTGAAAGGGTTAAGGTGTTTAGGCGTACCCAAGCGAGTGATTGGCGGGACGCTGACGCTTGGGGAGACATCTCTCGCAAGCCCTGGTTGTGCGAGTTCCTGTGACTAGTAAGGATTAAGGCTATTTAGTACATCCGCGCTAGAGTGTGCGTGATAAATTTGGATTTATTTTATTATGTGCGATTGGAGGGCCGCTGGCTTAGGGTTAAATTTCTCCCAAGCCCTGTCGGGGTGAGTGCTTGATAAGGGCAAGAGTCAATGCTATCAAGTGCACCTTAGCCAGAGCGTTTTTGTTATCAAATTTTGGTTTAATCATTTGTTCTGTTCAAACCCCTCTATATCATTTTATTTATATTTGATTTTAATGATTCAATTATTTTTCCTTTCTGATTTCCCTTCGCGATATCCTTTGCCCATTATTAAGAGTACGGCTGGGGTTGATTCTTCCCATAATACTTTAATAATTCGTTGCATCACAGTTAGTGCCGACACTCATGGTGGCTATGTGTAGAGCTCAGATCTCTGTCACAAAACAGCATGAACAGGGAGCTACCCAAGAGAGAGAGAAATAAAATTGTACATATGTACGTATCATATAAATTACGTTAATTTTGAAATTCCCTCCCATGGACTACAACCTTGTCGTGGTGGAAGGACTTGTGCGTTCCGATGACCCCTAAAGCTGTGCTGGCGAGAGTAATAATAATTGCTCCTGGTAGGGTCACCACGTCGAAGGTTAGGAGCCAGACGAAAGGTAGTCCACGGAGCGTCTGTTCCTCAGTGAGGCAGCTGCAAAGGCGTCTGACCCCAGTGGGACGGCCATTAAGTGATGGTGTCACATTGAAAACACTTTTGAGGAAGCCAACGGGAAACCACCTCAATTATTATTCCCACGAAAATAATGATGGACAACATAAAGAAATTGAGTCCTGGGAACTGCGGGACTCGGCCCGAGGGGCCGGGTGTCGTGCCCGGCAGCGGAGGAGGCAGGGCTTCCGGGGTCGTGATCCCACGAAACCCTTGCAGGGGAGAAATAACAGCAGCAGGACAGAAGACGCAGAAGAAGACGAAAGTAGTTAGAATAGGAACATGAAACGTCAAGACAATGGTGAGGACAGGCAAATTAGAGAATTTTAAGCGAGAGATTGAAAGAGGTAGTATAGATGTTTTAGGGCTATGCGAGGTGAGATGGAAGGATAGTGGGGATTACTGGAGTGATAATTATAGAATAATATACAGCGGCGGGGACGAGAGCCAACGAGGGGTTGCCGTAATACTAAATAAAGGGGTAGAAAGAAACGTAGTCAACATAGAGCAAGCAAGTGATAGAATCTTACTCTTAGAGATTAAAGCAGAGCCGACGAACTTGGTCAATGTTCAGGTATATATACCACCGAGCAACCAAAAGGAGAAAGAAGGGGTGGTGAGGTGGTGGACTCTGGGTTAGGCACGAGGAATGAACGCGGGGAGAAAGCAATGGAATTCTGCAGGAGACAGGGGTTAGTCATCACCAACACATGGTTTCAACACCACAGGAGGCCTAGGTATGCATGGAAAATGACAGGTGATTCAGAAAGGTACCAGTTAAATTATATTACGGTTAGGCACAGGTTTAGGAACAGTGTGATAAATTCGCGCAGTTTCCCAGGGGCGGATGCGGACTCTGACCACAATTTAGTTGTTATGAAATGTAACGTCCGTTTCAATAAGATAAGACAAGGGCGGCGGGTTAGGAAATGGAACGTAGAAGCATTAAATGGATTAACGAGGAAGGAGTATCATAAGGCTGTAGAGAAAATGATGTATCACGGTAAACAGCTGAGTACAATCGAAGAAAAATGGGAATGTATCAAGCAAGGGATATCGAAAGCCGCAAAAGACACTATAGGAACCGTTAACGGGAAAAGGATAAGGAAACTATGGGTAACGGATGAGATGATTGCAAAGATGGATGAGAGAAGAATTTGGAAGAATGTAAGCACAGAGTTAGGCAAAATGAAGTACAAAGAGTTAAACAATAAATTGAGAAGGGCCACAAATAAAGCAAAAGAAGAATGGTGGAAAACGCAATTCGAGGATATGGAAAGGTTACAGAAGAAGGGTGAAATTGGTGCTCTATACAGCAAGGTTAAGTTATTATCGGGAAGTAAGAAGGCAAGATCTGTGCTAACAGTTAAAGATAAGTAGGGTAAGATAATAGTTGAACCAGGAAAAATCCAAGAGAGATGGAAGGAATATATAGAAACACTGTATGGCAAAGAACTTAGGCCGACAAGGTTAGACATAGAAAAGGAACATGACGTAGAAGAAAATAGCTTAGGTCCGGGCATACTCGACGATGAAATAGAAAGGGTATCAAAGGAGGTGAAAGCAAATAAGGCTGTGGGGGTGGACAACATACCCGTAGAACTGTTGAAATGTTTAGGAAAAGGTGGGAAGAAGGCCCTTTATGGACTGATTCGTAGTATCTATGAAGAAGTAATCTGGCCGGAAGATTTTGTGAGATCGGTGTTAGTTCCTATTCCAAAAAAGGCAAAGGCATACATAACAATAACAAGGATTACATAACAATAAGTTTGATATCCCACGTAGCTAAAGTTATTCTCAGGATCATCAACAAAAGGATAGAGAGTAAGGCAAATGATTACTTAGGGGATGATCAGTTTGGGTTTAGGAAAGGAAGAGGTACGCGTGATGCCATTGCAGTAATGACATCACTAATCGAGAGGAATATAGAATACGATCAGGAAGTAATTACCTGTTTCGTAGATTTCGAAAAAGCGTTTGATAGAGTGATTTGGGAAAAATCTAATGCGTGTATTGCAGAAAGTAGGAAGGATTGGAGGGACAGGAGGCTGATCCGCAACCTGTACATGTCTCCGACTGCTCAGGTGCGAGTGGGGAACGGAAAGTCCCGAAGGGCAGTGTTAGGAAGAGGTGTAAGGCAGGGTTGCCCATTATCACCAGTGCTGTTCAACGTATATGTGGAGGAAATGATAAAAGAGGTATGGGAAGAACTGGAGGTCGGAATGAAAGTCGGAGGGGAATTCGTAAAATCTGTTAGGTTTGCTGATGACCAGGCCTTAGTTGCTCCGTCAGCCAAGTGGTTGCAAGCATTGCTGAGTGAATTGGAGGCTCAGTGTGATAGATATGGGATGAGAATCAATTTAATAAAACAAATGTTATGCGATTTTCCAGAAAGAAAAAGCCTAAGCTAAACATTAAAATAGGAGGGTAAAAATCAAGAGCAGGTTGAACAGTTGACGTATCTCGGAATTGTTTTGGACCAACATGGTCGAAGTAGTAGGGAGGTAAGGAGAAGAATTGCGTTAGGCGAGGAGGCTTTCTCAAGGAGGAGGGAGTTGATGATGGGGACGTTGAGAAGGGAGATTAAGAAAAGACTCGTAAAAACTCTGATATGGAGCGTAGCCATGTACGGTGCGGAAACGTGGTCGTTGAAGCAGGAGGATAGACGTAGATTGGAGGCTTTTGAAATGTGGGTGTGGAGAAGAATGGAGAAGGTGAAATGGACCGAAAGGAAAACAAATGAGGAAGTACTGGAGATGGTGGGTGAGGAGGGGGGTTTGTTGAGAGAAATCCTATGGAGGCAGGAAAAATGGATGAAAGGTGTATTGAGCGGTAGTGGAATGTTAAAGAAGGTAATAGAGGGGAGAATGTTGGGCCAGCGAGGAAAGGGCAGGAACAAGATAGGGATGTTGGACGGGATGAAGGGAGGAAAGAAGTACACAGAGATGAAGAGGGACCTGATGTAGATTAGGTTGCTGGATTGGGTTTTGTTTGGAGTTACAAAATGATTATTTGATAGCTGTGTCCATCCAAAAACCTACCTTAACCGATAGATTACCTAATAATAATTTTGAAATGGCTCTCGACGAATTACCATTTGTAATAAAATGTTCTTGACTACACAAAGTACTCAGCCCCGCGTTCCTGTACTCAGTTTTCAGGCATGGAAATCAATACATAGCTCAAACGTGAACCCTGACACTCAACACACCTGACACCAATTTTCCGCAGGAGTGACCATTGGAATAATTTGGCCGAGAATGGTGAAGAAATGGAAAATTATAAAAAGAGAGGACTTACTTTCTGTTCCCTGGCTGAACCCTGCTTTGGAAGGACGGCTGAACGGCGAGCACCAGGGAAATCTGAACCGGGCCGGAGCCTATGCGCTCGCCGAGCCGCCACCTGCTCCAATCCTCTGCGACTCTGTCGAATCCCTCAAACCGATAATTTGAGGGTGATTTCGTATCGGTTGGCTCTAAGACCTCCCTCTGACTATTTACTCGTACTTCCAGTCTTCGAAATCAGCCGACTTTTATCGCGCGTTTCAAATACAACTCAACATTCTCTAGTAAACCAGATTAATGAAGTCTACGAAATTGTAAAGGAAACTTAGGGAGCAATTACGAATCGTACATCACCGGCAGATTTCACCTGTCTGCGGTATTAGGTATTGTTTAGATATTTCAGTACACTGTAAGCCACCGCTAGGGTTTGTGGCAGGGGGTGAATAGACACCAGGATAATTTTGGCCCGAATACGACCCCTACCGCGGTCGGACAATGTAGGACATCGTTTGAAATGAGTCTCACCACCCGGACCGAATAGAGTGTGCGGTTACTAAGTTTTGTGCTAAACTGAAAGAAAATTTCTTGAGGAGGCTAACAAAATGATTCTCGAGGCTTACGGGGACTCTGCTCTGTCCTACCCACGAATTCGAGGTGGTTAAAGGCCTTTAAGGAGGGCTGGGAAGAGGTTCACGACGGAGAACGCTCTGGGTGGCCGTCAACCAGCAAAACCGACAACAATTTAGCTCGTGTTCGACAATCGCTGGGCTTTGACCGTCGATTGAGTCAAGATTGAGATCATGATAGTTGCCAATGAACTGAACTTGTCGTCTACTGTTATGTTTTGCATTGTTCAGGTACATTAGTCCAGAGGTAGAGCATTAGGCTACTGACCTGAGGGTCCGAGTTCGATTCAAACCTCTCTGGGCACCCTCAACTCCACCAAAGCTATATGATTTGCCGAGTACCAAATCTTCCAGGGAAACCATAACCGGCACAGGAAAAGGAACTGGCGCCCCTACCCTGATGTGTGAATTTCACATGCCATCAGGCTTAGTTCTAGGAGAACTCTATCATCACCTATCATACCAGGTACTTTGGGTTGATTACAGTGTTTATAAGAATACCCTGTATGAGAAAATCCTAGGCTTTTAGGCTAGGCTTTAGATCCAAGGCCCTCCTCCATTGATGTTGCATTTGAGGATAATGATGAATTACAGGAATGGTACACCGTTATTGGTGCCGTAATTACTAAAGTTACAAAAAGGGAATGCTTAAGCCTGTCATTTTATTTCCCAGTCGGTGACGTCTTCTGTTGGGATATTTGATTCCAAAATTCGATTAATTGACTAACTGCATTGTTACCACTAATTTCATTTTAAAATTCTAGTTTTGTCTTGTTTTAGTAGTGTTTTTAGAAATTGGTGAAATCTCGCAAATATAGTTTAGCAAAGCCCTGCAGCCAAACAGGGATTGGATATCTTGCAATTGAGTATGGTTTGGAAGAGTCAAGATAATTCACATGAGTATAGATGTTTAAATATAAACAATCATTTGCCTGAATCTACGAAGTCATTCTCGTCTACTGAAATTTTATTGACGTATAATGCTTTCAATATATTGAAAGGCAATAAGTGGTAGCCAGTAATTAATATTCTGGGAATAAATTATACAATGGTTCAATTAACCTACTTTCTTTTTTGTGTTTTTCAATGTTTACTGAGACATCTTTGACTAAAGCCAGTTCTTAGAAGACAGTTTTGAAGGGTTCAGCAATGAGAGGCGCTTCAATACAAACTCCAACTGTTAATCTGCTGCTGCACTTTGCCGCGTAGAAGCTTTGAATGGACCTTCTTTGTTATCCGCTCTTCTTTCACAACGATGTTAATCACTAGGTAAAAGCACATTGCTTATTTCATCACCATTATTATGCCAGAGTATTTCAGTGTCATGTTTCTAAATCCATGCAGAATTTATTTGTCACAACTCATCAAAATCATGGTTGTTAATTTTTTGTTGGTAATGAACTGTGGAGGGAGCCCTTCTTTCGTCAGATGTGATGTTAAACTTTTGTGACCCCCAGGCACCTTCCATTCCAAGATGGCTGCCAATGATACTCTCTCCACTTCATTGCTGTTTCAATATTCTTCATATCTTTTCACCCACCAGCATATTTAAATGGAACCTCAATAGTTAATAGCTCACTGAGGTAACTACAGACTATCGTTCCAGCTCAGGTGTGGATCTGAACTTCACCGAAGGTCACAATACTGCCTTGATTTGAGATAATGTTGGATAGCCAAATATGTTTTTTCACGGAACATTGGCCTTTAACACCCCTATGGGTACTGGAATAGAGAATAATCCTGCAGAATCTCTGCTTGTTATAAGAGGTGAACAAAAGGGTGGGGAGAAAACCCTAAAAAGAAACCCCCAGCCAGCAAGAGATGTATCCAAAATGTACTGTAGATCCACAGTCTGCATGTGGCCATACCATCTGGCCTGCGATCCGCCCAGGTGTTTGCCATGTCTGGAGATACGGGAGAGATGGGGATCCTGGAGGGTAAGCTCTCTGGTTCCCAGCAGGTTTTTTGGATGCCCTGTATGGATAGGGGAGCTATACTCATCTTTGGCCCCAAATTCCAGGACTTCATCAGAATAAAATCACTGCATGAATAGTGAAATTCTGAATTGGTGAAATGAACAATTTTGTGCAAATTTTATTTTTTTCTTTCCTTATGTAACAATGACAAAATTCCACCAAATGACACTTAAAAGTATTAATTACTTTTATTATACTCTAAATCTAGTCAGATATTCATATAAGTAAATAGCTACCTGAAGTGATATACATGCCCACTAAGCCAAAATAAATTGCTGAATTTTTAATTCATAATAGTACACTCCATTGCTTTGTAATTCAAGACTGAAATGGCTTGCTATTTATTGTACGGTCAGAATCCTCTTTTAAAAGCTTATTGCATATAACTTTGAAAGTATGATCAAGTTTTACAATAGTACAAATTTATCAAGATGAGTATCCATAGAAAGAATGAACATCCTTTCATTAGTGTCACTGAATAAGTATATGGAATCATTTTTCAAGGACAAAGGAATATGTATGTAGAATGTTCACATGTATTTAGAACTTTTTTACCCTTTCTAAAAATTTTTCTTTGATTAATCCTTCCTGGTCTGTACATTTGGACAGAATGTTTAGCTTCATTATTAAAAGTTCCATTTGATTATATATGATTATCTTTACATTCTTAGGGACATAATGTGGCATGATGAGTTTCTCAGAAAATTTTTTCATAGAGTGTAACAAAATGTTTCCTTTTGCTTCCTCCCACCTAACATCCCTGTAAAATTAAAATATGTATTTAGTGATGCATTTTAATTACCTAATGTAAAATTGGCAGAGAATTATTATATCTGCCCCTTTAAAAAGGAACCTAATGAACTTTACCTTTCCTCAAAAGAGTTTGCCTTGTTTTGTAGCCTTTATAAGCTGCCTGTTGAGAAAAATAGTCAAAATATTTAATAGTTGTTGCAGTTAAGCATAAAAGCAACACTTGTAGTGAAAATATAAAAATGAACTCATAAAAGGGGACTGAAATAATTGGTTCCAGCTGTTCATTCATTTTCATCAGTGCATAAAAATAAATGGGAAAAGTATGCATAAAAATCTTCATGGTTTAAGATCTTGTTTACATTGCTTTTCAGATGTCTTAGGTGGTCCATGCTACCATAGGATTCCAAATGCTATTAATACCTGGTCATTAGGTTTTCCAGGCCTGCATAATCAGATATCACAACTCCCAAGGCTAGAGTAAGAGCACAACAACCTTAGGTTTAGCAGGCTGAGGCATTAATTGCCTGGTTAACCTAGACAATATATAAATAATACCTTCATTATACTGACTTTTAATAATAATACCACTTTACTTTTCCACATAAACTTTTTTATTTTTTACTACCTAGGTTTCGTTATAACATAACATCATCAGGTAAAAATTGACAAGTCCAACACCGTATATATACATATCTCTGGGCGGAGGGGAAGAGGAGGGAGGAAAGAAAGGATTGGTCGAGCTATGAAGAGGGAGGGGCTAAAAGTCGATGGTTTGAGGCGGATAATATTATAATTAGCTGGAAGGATATGGTCAATACAATGTTGCAAAAAGCCTGGCCTTAGTTGTGTTGCTCGCGCACTTGATAAATAAAACAGTTTCTGGCGTAACTTGGTGGAAAATCTTCATACTGACTTTTAATAATAAAACCACTTTACTTTTCCACATAAACTTTTTAATTTTTTACTACATTTCTAAATTTTTACCTGATGATGTTATGTTATAACGAAACCTAGGTAGTAAAAAATTAAAAAGTTTATGTGGAAAAGTAAAGTGGTTTTATTATTAAAAGTCAGTATGAAGATTTTCCACCAAGTTACGCCAGAAACTGTTTTATTTTTACCTTCATTATAATTATTTGTTGAGTTTGTAATATAGCCACAGCACTCAACCAAAATGCTGACTTGATATTTGAGGATAGAACTCATTTGATACTAAGTTAGTGAAATTTATACATCATGGTCAGGTGACAGCTCCTTCCTCTGTTGTTTCTCAGAAAGATCTGGTGTTTGAAAAATCATGCATCTTTGACAAAGCTGAGTTACCCCATGGTATACCTTAGTATTGAACCTGAGCCCTCCAGTTGGTAACCTGTATCTCTACCAACTAGACTGCCTCTTGGCTCCCTTGTAATACACATGGAAGGGTATTTCATTAACTAATTTTTCCAATTGTTTTATCATTACCATGTTTACCAAACTTTTTGAAGTTAGCAAGTGGTATACTCACCTGAATTTTTATGGCAGCAGTATTGGCTGCTGATATGTCAATACCATACTTTCTTGTGACATTTGCCAATAGCTCTCCATAAGCTATTGCTTCATCGACTACTTTCTTTGCCACTATTTAAAACAGGTAGAAAATAATCTTATTTTAAAATAGCTATTAATCATTGATTTCTCAAAGAAAAATAATTTTTATGACTTTCACTGCAAATTAGAGGCATGGGTAGTATTGATCACAGATAAATATATTTCTTACTTCTGCAGAGGTTTCGAGCATCAAATATTGCATCAAGATAATTTGCAATGAACAAATATATATGAACTGGCTGTTCTCGTAACACCTGTCAGAGAAAAGGCATGGCATATTAATATCAGCATTTACATAACATATTGCAAGTGGGAGTGCAAAGATAGAAGAGTCTCGAAGGAAAGGTAAAGAATATATAGATATTATTGTACAACAGAAGGTGTTACCTTCTCCATTATGAAATGTTTCATCAGATGTTTCTAGCGGAGTTGCTAGATATGTTTAATGGTTTGTTCAAATTTGTGGTTTCATTATATCTCTTATCTGCATTTCATTATCAGAGGTTAACAATTCATGGATATCCCCTAGCTATCCTGTCACCTTTCAGTCTTTTCGTGTCTTCATGGTTCTTTGCATTGATACCTTTCACTAGGTGCTTCTTTGAAGTCTTTCTTCGGGCATTTATCTAACTGGCAGTCATAGTTACACCAACAGGCCGAGTTTTATACCACTCAACGAAAATTATAATGTGTAAAATGGTTAATGGACAGGGTGGAGAATAGAGTAAAATGTGAAGCCTTCTTAGCAGAAGAAATTTGGGTAAATATTCATTTAAAAAATAAATAACCTGTAGTTAGCAACATTAAATGTCACTTATATAGTTGATCATATAAATTTTACCTAAAGGAAATTTTCTGGGTCTCTGGGGAAAACATGATGTTGAATTGAAGTTTCTTAATGACAATAGACTGCTAAAGTCAGTGTATTAATGAATAAAACAATAAAAAGCCCCTAAATGCTTTACAATAAAATACTATACACACTAAATCCATATGATTTGTTTAGTAAGCCATCATATTCATTTAAAAATGAATGATGATAAATAATGGTAAAGGTTTTCACTGATGCTGAAAACATACATAAATTATGGATTCAATGTTTTATTATAGGGAAATACTGTAAGTGTATCATCCACCTATCAGGGTGCTGTAGACACATCTGTGAGAGTTGTTGACTACAGTATGATTTGGTTCCCTTTCCGAGTCATAACTCAACCCATAACTCATGCATAAAGGATAAACTGCAGGTGATGAATGGTTCATAACATCCCCCTTGGTGTTTCTCTGTATTTTTTACCCACTGTGGTTCCATCAATTATGTTCTTCAGTAAATTATCTCCATTTATATCATGAAAACCTACAAAATAACTTTTCCATCTGTTAACTTCATTTTCATCTTCAGCAAGATTTTCACCATTGCCATTTCTAATTGCACTGAATTTTGCTCTTCATTCATTGTTGTGTCTTTGTATAGTAAATTCTCTGAGTAGGATTACTCAGAAAAATTAAAATTGATTATTTATGCGTTCTTATATAGCTTTTCTCCTTACACTCTGCTCATCGTTCCTCAATTTTTTACGCCATGATTGCCCTCTTTCAATTGCTTAATTTTTGCATATTCTTCCCCCTTGAACTAGGACAGTTGGTACTCCATCTGAGATACAAGTTTCTTTGTAAAAAGCTCCAAGCTTAAATTTCTTTTGTGTTTACCAATATTTCACTTCTTAGGTCTTACCTTAATTATTTCTCCCATTCTGTTATGCTAACAGTTTCCATTCCTTTCTCTCATTCATGTAAAAATGTCATCTTAGGCCTAGGTTTACTCACTTTTTTCTAATGATATTTTTTCAATGATTTAATTTTTGGTTGTCTAGTCTGTTTTAGCTATAGGTATAGATTAAGACTATATTCAGAGGAATCATTTCAGAGAGTAAAAATCATTCGCCTTGACCGGGATTCGAACCCGGATCCCTCGATATCCGGCCGAGTGCTTGAATGGTTGCATTGTAATGCACACATAGCGGGTGACTCCGTTAAAGTTACTATTACAGTTTCTTGACATATATTCAGAGGAATTAAAAAATAATGTATTTGTATTATATGAAGTTTACTTGAGCGAATATCATCACAGGGCAAAATTCATCAATCTGGAACTCAAATTATAATATTCTAATATATACTTGTTATAAAAAAACTTCAAAAGAGACATGTTTTAAAAACATTTCACTACATTCCAGTAGTAGCAGTAGTATTGTTGGGGAGGCGACCGCCCAGGTCATTTGTGCCATTAGGGATGGGTGGGAAAGAATGAAGGGTGGACAGAAACCCGGCGTCGGCATTAGCCTGCTCTTAACGAAAGGCGCCAAGGGGTCCGCAGCTTAACGTCCCATCCGACGGACGGCGTACTCACTGAAAGTGCCCTCCACAAAGCACCTCAATTAGAGATCGGGATACCACTGAAAAATATCTGTGGTAAACGCTAGTGGTAGTCGCCGGGATTCGAACCCGGGCCCTCTCGGTGGGAAGCCCTTACGTTAGCCACCGCACCATCCCGATCCCCCACTACATTCCACATGCTGTGATAAAGTGTATAGCGTTTACCATTTTTGAAGCATATACTTAGCGCAATTTTTTTAGTCAAAGTATCGTCTTCTAAATGACTTATATTAAAATTAATTAGATTAAATTATTACCAATCTCATACATTACCTCTCTTGAAATATCTGTCAACAGCTCTTTTAGGCCTGGGGGTATACCATAAATTCTCTTAGCGTTATACTTTTCTAATGTAGTATCCATGGCAAAGGACGATGTGACCTTTAATTGCAGTCAAACATTTGAACTTTCATTTGGTATTATGGTATCTCAGTATATGTGGCTTAAGAACTCAATTGTTTATATTGTGATGTTTCTGTTTCCATGAAGATAATTTTCCCGCATTCCATTAATTCAACTAAGGTTCCCGAAGTAATGAGGCTACATAACGGAATGGAGAGTTTTTTGCATAGCATACATCGGTTAAAGTCTTATGTATATGCAGCTCACCAAAACTATTTTGGACTTACGTATAAATACATTGTCAACAAACAATTTATTCTGCAGTGCCAGTTTTTGTTTTTTAATGAATATATTTTCATCGCATTACTCTCATAGTATGATTCCGCATGACTATTTGAATGTTGTTCTTTGCATTTGAAATTCACCCTTAAAGGTTGTAATTTCATTTCGCAATTGTTTGCCGTAAATACGGAAGTTACCGTATTGTGGCGCTAAATAATTTCTTTCGAAGTTTTCACGGATTGGCAAGGTGGGTGCGTGTAACTGTTTAGGAAATTGTCTGCCAGGTTAAATTCGATATGCTACAATTACTGCTAACAATCACCAAAATACTTGACATTCTATAATTTTCAGCATTTTTCTCGTCATCGACTTAATAATTTGGTTTACTTAATATCGCGGAACATAATTGTTGACGCCATATTGTCGGTGTCGTGCACGTGTGCAGCGGTAGTTAAGCGTGGCAGAAAAATTTTAGTAAGTTATTAAATTGGAATTGATTTCACATCATAATTTTCTTTTTACCTGCAGATGCCGTCGATCACTGTTAAGGATGTTGACCAGCACAAGTTCGTGAAGGCTTTCGCCGCTTTTCTTAAGAAGTGAGTTTATGGTTGTAGTATAAGGGATGTGTGCTATTTGGTCTGGTTTAGTGAGGTTTTTGTTGTGTTATCACATTTTTTCCTAAAAATGTTTAAAAAGGTTACTTAAAATGGTAATTGTGGTTTTTAAATGAATCGATAGTGTTCGCGAAGTATTGAAACTGGGCATGCCAAGAATTAGCGATCTGTCAAAGATTAATAAAACATTAATTTTGCAGGAGCGGCAAAGTAAAGGTACCTGAATGGGTAGACCTTGTCAAAAGTGCCAAGTACAAGGAGCTTGCTCCGTACGAAGATGATTGGTTTTATACCCGGTGTGCAGCCCTGGCTCGTCACATGTATATAAGGTCGCCTGTTGGAGTTGGAGCCGTCACGAAAATATTTGGAGGTAATTATGAAAGCTTTCCGGCAATTTGATTAATTGTTATTCGTTAATTGTTATGGTAGATATAAATGAATTACTTTAATCGTCTGCATCGTAAGTCCAATGGAGTTAAAAGGGTGATATGTGGCGCAATTGTTGAAGGTACGTCTTTATTGAATGCAATTACTTATGCCATTCTTTCAAATCAAGTGACATTTACACAAAATTAACTTGAGAACTACATTTTATTAGGAATTGCCCATTCGAGTGTGCATATATGGTTCCTTTATGATGCTATTGGAATTGATTTTAAAGACTTGTAGTATATGGCATTTGTTATCCACTGTGCTAACGATTTGAGGTTATAATGGTACCTTTTCATCCCTGTTGAGAGCCAACTGACAAAATTTATAATCTGTAATGGGTTCTTTTAACATTGGGAATTAAAGCAAGCTTTCCAAATTCCTTCTATCAATGATGTATGTGAAATGAAAATGGTACCCAATGTTCTGTGCAACGTCATTGTTGATTGATATACTCCGTGCGGTTGCTGTAATAGAAATGAAAATAAGTTGATGTTTAATGAGGTCTAATGGGTGGCAGTCTGATATACCATACTTGGAGTTGAAATCATTGCAATTGAAGAAAGTTTGCTTTGTGTGAGAATAATACTTACAATATTGGATATGTACTTTTGGCTCCACCAAGGTTAATGTTGCGATTTAGTTAAGAGGAGTTTGGAGTGAATTCTGCTTTTGGCTGTATTAATGTCCTTGAAGAGAGTATAGGAGTAGGACATCTTGGTTCATTTGGTAGTTCATTTACCTCAATTTCCTTTAACTTAGTCAAATTGGAAAACAAGCGTTCTATGATGTGAAAAATAGTATTGCTTTTGGGGTAGGAGAACTTCACAATAACCATGAATGAATCTAGAATAAATTTTCAACATTCGTAAACAACCAGGGTGTCAATACTTTTTAATTAATTTTGACCAATTTTGTAATTGTTGAGAAAAATTGTAATGAAAGTGGCGTGTGCTGTAGATAGCTGTAGGGAAAGGAATGCTAACAAGGAAAGGAAGACCTCAACAAAAGCAGCAAAAGAAAGAAAAATACAAATAGGGATGAGTAGATGATTGTGGCAGACTTGTCAATTATCATTGTACTTTTTCTAGTATACATACTCAATATTTGGAACCCAGTTCAATTTTATTTTTAAAATGTTTAGCTGGACTCTCGACATCTTAAGAGGGGTTTGCCAAAGACCTTTTTTGGGAAATAGTAATTCTACCGGAGTTTCAATTTTTACTTTGAACTATATCTATAAAGTAAAATTCATCTCAAAGAGAGTTCTGTTACAATTGACTAGCTGCGAGAATGAAGTTTTAAATCTAATTAGGCATTATTTGTGCAATAAGCTCTCCTTGTATCATGCTGCTGTTTTGTGCAATAGTGTATCTTGTGGGTGCAAGGTACACAAACTAGTCTGGTTATCCTTCCTCTTTTGAGGGATGAACTGGTAATTCTGGGCATAGAGGATTTGGTGCCCAAGCATTGATATATATTGAATGGGTTTCAATCCTTGAAATGGAAATTCACTTCCCTGATTCCTGAAAATTTCATTTTGTCTGTTTCTCTTTGGTTGTGGTGGATTAATCTACATCAAAATTACGTGCACTCCCTAAATATTTTGTAGAATGTCAAAACCTGTTGCAGATGTTTTGTGCACTTTGCACTTGTATGGCATAACATCTAGACCATTTTTAATATATTTCTGGAGTTGTAACATTGTGTGTCCACAGCATAATTGTAAGGAAACTGTGAAGAAGTCTTCACCAGATTTTCTCCCAAGCTGCTTTATTACAACGAGTGACCTATTTAATTAATTAATTAAATCAATATGCTCCTCTGAGCCATCTTCAAATGCTGTGAGCAGTGAAACCAAACAGTTTTCACTCCTTGATTCCAATTTTGGGAGGGTAAATAGGAGGATGAAGTTCCCTTGATTTCTATGGATTTACATGGGCATGACTCATTTTTTCAGGTGGTGCTTTGTATAATGCCTTAGGGGGAATAATTACTTTTATTTCTGTTTCCCAAGAATCTCATCAACACTTCATGGGCTATGAATGCCATGCATTACGAATTAATTACTGCAAATATACTTAATCCGATGCCAAAGAGATACGAAGGTTTTTCAGACCAAATACTTTAAAGTACGAGTATGATGAGGACTATTAATTCATCTGATAGAAATATACAAATTCAGCATAAAATGTTTGCAGTAAAAAAGGAGGGCAATTCAGTCAGCATACTCGAATTGTAGAGATTTTTGTTGCACAAGCTTTACTAATATAATACATATCAACTTAATCATATTATTATTTATTAGGTAATCTACCGTTTAAGGTAGGTTTTTTTGGATGGACACAACTATCAAATAAACATTTTGTGACTCCCCACCTAGCAAACTAATCTATATCAGGTCCCTCTTCACCTCTGTGTACTTCTTTCCTCCCTTCATCCCGTCCAACATCCCTATCCTGTTCCTGCCCTTTCCTCGCTGGCCCAACATTCTCCCCTCTATTACCTTCTTTAACATTCCACTACCGCTCAATACACCTTTCATCCATTTTTCCTGCCTCCATAGGATTTCTCTCAACAAACCCCTCTCCTCCCCCACCATTTCCAGTACTTCCTCATTTGTTTTCCTTTCGGTCCATTTCACCTTCTCCATTTTTCTCCACACCCACATTTCAAAAGCCTCCAATCTACGTCTATCCTCCTGCTTCAGTAGCCACGTTTCCGCACCATACATAGCTACACTCCATATCAGAGTTTTTACGAGTCTTGTCTTAACATCCCTACTCAACGTCCCCGTCATCAACTCCCTCCTCCTTGAGAAAGCCTCCTTGCCTAGCGTAATTCTTCTCCTTACGTCCCTACCACTTTGACCGTATTGGTCCAAAACACTTCTGAGATATGTAAATTGCTCTACCTGCTCTATTTTTTCCCCGCCTATTTTAATATTTAGCTTAGCCTTTTTCTTTCTGGAAAATCGCATAACCTTTGTTTTATTAATGTTGATTCTCATCCCATATTTATCGCACTGAACCTCCAATTCACTCAGCCATGCTTGTAACCCCTTGGCTGACTGAGCAACTAATGCTTGGTCGTCAGCAAACCTAACCGATTTTACGAATTCCCCTCCGACTTTCATTCCTACCTCCAATTCTTCCCATGCCTCTTTAATCATTTCCTCCACATATACGTTGAATAGCACTGGTGATAATGGGCAACCCTTCCTTACCCCTCTTCCTAACACTGCCCATCCGGACTCCGTTCCCCACTCGCACCTGAGCAGTCTGAGACATGTACAGGTTGCGGATCAGTCTCCTGGCCCTCCAATCCATTCCTATTTTCTGCAATACACTCATTAACTTTTCCCAATTCACTCTATCAAATCTTAATCATACAACCTACAATCTTAATAGTGCCAACATACATGTTTTCATAGCAATATTCCACAGCTTGTCATAAATTCAAAATAATGTTCTAACAATGAAAGTAATGAAATTTTATGTAGTTTAGTGAAAGTTGCGTTTAACTGGGAAGAGCAGTTTGTTAATTCATCAGGTAGAACCTTAAAATTACTGAGTATTAAGGTATATCTGGAACCTGGTTAATTGTTTCTGAATTGTCTGCTTTAATGAATCATCCCTATCTGCTTATAAATAAAACCATGTGTAGCAGTGGTAATATCAATTATGGTCCATTTTTGTGTTATCGGATAATACTTGTAGCCTGTGAACTTGAATATGTCATTGGGTTTTATTTGGAAAAAACTACTAGTTTACCTTAAAGCATTGTTACAGATACGTAATTTCACTGGCTTAGGGGACAGTAGCGAAGTGTATTTAACCATAGATTGAGCCTGTCAGGTTTCTGCAACATCTGCTGAGATGGTATTGTTAATCAAGTGGAGGAATAGTAAACTGAATCATCTCCAATCCATGCTTTAAATGTCTAGCCCAGTATTTTAATGGTGCAGCAACTTGTGCACGTGTGCAGCAATTGGGTGTTTCACTGGTGTTGTTTCTGCTATTCATCATCAAATCCATAACAAGCTCTGCCATCATATCTTTGTGTTATGATTAATGCTGTCAATGTTGGTGTATAATTTTTTATATATGTCATAATTTTTTACCGAAGGTTTCAACATATTCTTGGGCTATGTCAATAAAGCTTTGTCAAGAGGTTTTGTTTTTTAACATGAATTTGTTTCGGTCACTTTTGAGGTATAGGAATCCTAAGGTAAAAGAGGTGTTTTCAAGTAAACAAGTTTCAAGTTTGTTCATTCAGTGAATGTTAGAAATTTTGTAAGCATGTGATACAGCTGGTATTCTTCTGCAGGTCGCAAGAGGAATGGAGTTTGCCCATCCCATTACTGCCGAAGCTCTGGCTCTGTAGCAAGGAAGGCATTGCAGGCACTTGAAGGCCTTAAGTTAATTGAAAGAACTGTTGACGGTGGCCGCAAGCTCACTGGACAAGGTAGAAGGGATTTGGATCGAATTGCTGCACAAGTCAAGCAAAAGAAGTAAATGTTTATGTAATTAATAAATTGGTTTTTAAATCAAACTGTGTTATCAATTCCCAACATACCCATGTGTTGCTCATCATCATTCTTTTACAGCAATTGCCCATATTTCCTCTAGTGACATGAAAGGTTATTTAGTTTTGAAAGCATGACAATTTCAAGATCCCTCGACCTCATTATTGATTATAATGTTTCATAAAGATGTAAAACAAGCTATATCGCATTAACATACCACCACTCCAGTTTCCTACAAAGTGGTTCAAATTTCTAATTATAGTAAAGTTCAGTTTTCAACCTTTTAAAACTGTTGTCTGAAACTTCTCAGGTAGGCATTTGAACATACAAATCTCAAGTGCTGTTCGGTGTGTGAACACATTGGACTACCTGCTCCAAAATTGAATGTGAAAGTATAGCACTAATGGGGTCTATGAAGTTTTTCCCTGGACTATAACATCTCTTGTATTTAATCAAAGATAAACTTTCCAATTTAGAGCACCCTTCAATATCAAAATGGTTATGTGCTTGTTCCAGCCACGGTGGGGTGTTAGAATTAAATGGAAGGTGATTACACTTTGATGAGGCATCTGTGACAGCAGAATTGACATAAGTTAAGAATTACACAGGCCAACAGTGGTTTTGGTGCTGGAGCTTTTAATGTTGATTTAAAGAACAATTGGGGTTCTGAATCCAATTATGACACTAGTTTTTTCCTATCAGCTATAGTTTTCAAGATATAGATGTTGTTACTTATGTAAAAAAATCTTCTACACGATGATATGGGAATATTATATTAATAACACAGGCCAACAGTGGTTTTGGTGGTGGAGCTTTTAATGCTGATTTAAAGAACAATTGGAGTGCTGAATCCAATTATGACACTAGTTTTTTCCTATCAGCTATAGTTTTCAAGATATAGATATGTTGTTACTTGTGTAAAAAAATCTTCTACATGATGATATGGGAATATTATATTAATAATAAAACCCACTAAATATAAAGACTTGATTTATTTCTAGGGCTGTTAATCGCTCACAAACACAGAATTTTACAATACAATTGAACACAAATACTAAAATTTTTTACTGTAGTAAAACAAATTGAAAAGAAAAAATACATAAAAACATCACTCAACACATCGGAAGCTTCTTTGGCGTGATTTTCTTGAGTGCACTTTGTTCAAACAGTCTCGTTTTAAACACCAGCAGTAATCTGCCATCATGTGGTTATCCCATCTTCCTTGGTAGCGAGCTTCCATTGTTTTTATATCCTGGTGAAATCTTTCACCTTGTTCTTCACTTGTGTCTCCTAAATTTCCAAGAAAATTGTCTAAGTGGCTGTGTAGGTAGTGAACTTTTGTGCTCATATTACATCCAAGTGATTTGAAGTTACTGAGCATAATGTTTACCAGCTCAATATAATTTTCACTTTGTGATTTCCTAGAAAATTTTTTATGACCTCAACAAATGACATCCAACTAATTTTTTCAATCTCATTCATTGACTCGACAAAAGCGGGATCCTTTGTAAGTTGTCTGATTTGTGGCCCCTCAAAAATACCAGCTTTAAGTTTTTCAATACTTATATGGGGCATCTTTAGTCTTAAGTAGCCGAAGCATGGTCCATCCTTGTCAAGAGCCTTTACAAATTGCTTCATTAGGCCTAGTTTAATATGTAGAGGCGGTAAGATGATTTTCTCTCTTTCAACTTAAGATACAGCAATGATGTTTTCTTTCCCAACAACCAAGTTTTCTCTCTTAGGCCACTCCTTAATCCAGTGGTTTTGTCTGACCCTGCTATCCCAGAGGCACAAGTAACAAGGATATTTTGTGTAGCCACTTTGCTGCCCAAGAAGAAAGTTCACCATTTTTAAATCTACACAAATCACCCAGCGATGTTCCTGGTATTTTATCTTCTGTAAGACCAATGCTATTGTATCGTATTCTTCTCTCATTTTAGTTGAATGAGCGATTGGTATTGCGCCAAACCTGTTACCATTGTGAAGAAGTACACATTTTAAACTACGCTTGGAGCTATCAATAAACAAACGCCAATCACTAGCATCATATTGTGATAGTAGTCCCATTTTTTCCAAAAGACCCTGAACGTCTAAACAAAATGTAAGATTGTCTTCTTGAGTAAAGAAGGGTAGCATATCCTTTTCCCTTGTGCGATAAAAACTTATTTTTGTACCAGGTTGCAGTAAATTCTTTTCATGCAGTCTTGATGCTAGTAGTTCGGATGCTTCCTTCGATAAGTTCAGTTCTCTAGCAAGATCGCTTAGTTCATCTTGATTAAATAGTTGAGGAATAGTTGATACCCCCTCGTAGTCACTGCCACTATCGTCAATAGAATGAGAAATGTTTTCAAATAACTCAAATTCTTCCTTAGATATATCTGGTAACGTCTGAAATATTGGGATCGGTATTTCTTCTGAATGGGGTACCGGGCATCTAGCTGAAGGCAAATCTGGATATGTCCACTTGTGGCGATTTTTTTGATTAATTCCCGAAACATTTACTATGCAAAAATAACAATCGTCAATATGGTTCACAGGTTCTCTCCACACCATTGGCACACCAAATTTTAGACTTTTCCTTTGTCCTGTTGTCCATTGCCGCAGATGTTCAGTACATGTTTTACACACAAAATGCGGTGCCCATGTTTTATCTTGGTCACCAAGCTTAACACCAAAATATCCCAAGTATGCACGTTTCACTAAGTCTGTAATATTTTTCCTATCTTCTTTTACCATATATTCCCATGTATACTTATAGATTTATTAAACTTTGAAAATTATTTTCCGGAATATATCAAATATTAAAACAACTAATCGTAAGATGTGCCATGTCTAAGAAAGTAGAGCTGTTAAATAAAAACGGATTTCATATTTGGATTCAGCTCGACAAATATAGTTAAAATCAACACACAGATTCCCGGCACCAAAAAAAATTTTTTTTTGTAGGCCTGTGTTATCAATACGGCTGCTGCCTGTCTAGAAAAGATTTTCATAGTTTATGAATGCCAATAAAAGTTAGGATGCTTAAGAAAAATTGTACTTTTTTAATCTTTGTTGGCCCTGGTGAAGGGGTGGGGTAACATACTTGCCCACTTAAATGGATTTCCCTCCACCTTGGGCTAGTGTGTTTTGTCTTTTAACCTGGATAGAGGTTTAGTGGAAGAAGGGACCATTTTCTCAATCTCACTCCAATGAAGTATAAATCATTTTTGACGCTATGCTGCTAAATTTATCCAGTGTTTTTCTAACAGTCGTTTTGTTGATTTTAATTTCATCTTATTGATTTCTGAAGAAACAATAACACAGGTGGATCATCTGTGATAAATCAGGGTTAAGGCAAGATGCTCTGTTCTGGTGTTTTGGTTCTAAGTTTTGCATAATTTGTGATTACCTTGAAATTCCTAATTTTCTGGATTTTATTTCCTGCTTTGAAAGCATCGCTGGGGTTTCTTTATGTGAAGTCGCCTATTGAGTTAGAATTGGGGAATTTGTTTATATCTTGGGAATATGAGAATGTAAGATTATTATGTAGTTAGTGCTTGCCAAAAGTTGGAAGTAATCCCCCACTTGGGGTTGGTTACAGTTGTGATCTGAATAAATTCTAAGAATAGACCTGGTCAGTGTAAAATTGTGGTACTTGCAGTGTTGATCACTGGAACACCACAAGTACTATTACTTGAATGAATTCAGTTTTACGTATTTACTTTCCAGAAGAATTTATACCTTTTTTTATTGAGAATGATTTCAATGCATTTTCTCAGGTTGTGTGATGGTAATTCAATGATTGATTTAAAATATTTCCCTTCCAACAAATTGACATTTTTATGCTTGCTTCAACTTCTTAAACTATCAATCTGTCGTGATATCTCTGTGAACTGAAATGCATGTAATTAATTATTTATTTAGTGGATAAGAACAAAAGCCTTTTGTGGTAGTTACAATACCAATTGTAATTTAGCAAAGTTTGTGCATTTATAATTTTTCAAGTAGATTTAAAGAAAAGGCTTGGGAAAGCTAAAGTCAGGAGAGCTGTTAAAATATGAAACCATGTGGAAACTTTGATTGGTGCTGGTTCTTTTGTCCTAAATCAGTTGATCTTGATATTGAATTCACTCTATGGAAGCTCTATCAACATGGACTGCTTTTGTCTTCATCTTTATTTAATTCCTGTGGGGAATGGGAAATTGCATTTTTGTCGTCTGGAAATTTCAATTCACTACTGTTTGCAGGAGTAGTTCAAGCCTGTGGATGTTCAGAGCAAGCACTTCATTCTCTGTACTGAAACAAGCAATTGTCCATGATTCCAAGGCTTGTATTCAAGCATATTTATACCATTTGAAGTTGCACGAAATTTTGGCTTTTTCAAACCTCATACGAGTGGCGTTTGCTTAGTTGACAACATGGACCTGTAAAACCTTAGTTTGCAAGCTTTAGGTATGTACATGGCCTTGTTAAGAAATCAGTTTTATTGTGTTTACTGTAGGCTAGGGGAATTAAAATAACCTTTTAAACAGTTTTGCCACACTTTGCCATCCTATGTCAATTTTACTAGGATACAGATGATGAGTGATGTGTTGGCAAAGTTATCTCTTGAGTCATGGAATTTGAAAAATGGTAACTTCTAGAAGTTGAGAATGATGGTCTGCATTAGAGATTTTATAAATTTGAAAGCAGTATTTGACTGGTTGTTCAAATATCTTTGGTTCATCAAGGTAGAATCTTAACGAAACAGAGGCAAAGTTAATGCACCAGACAAGTGAGACAGGTTCATCGCATGATAAAATCTTTATATAATTAGTTTTTTTAAGCATAGTGAGTTGCATTAATAAGAATTCTGTTAGCTGCTTATCCCAATGAAACCTACTGAAAATGCTTCATCTAAACATTCATTTCAGTGTATTAATGTTGAATGTTTTTCTCAATGGATTAATGAACTGAGAACTTTTTAGTTTTTGATCTTTTCCTGATTTTGTCTTCGTATTGGGCCTTTTAAAAGGATATTGGGTGGCTGATCCATCATAATTATTTAAGCATAGTCTTGATCTTTTACGGCATCCCTGGCAGCAAAGGAATCCTGTTCTTCAGGTTCAATATATTCCCTAACTATACCTGGAATCCTGAAATATTACCTTTACAATGCTGTCATATTTCCAATGGCAGCAATTCTTGTTTGTGTAGTTCCATAGGAATGCTTGGTGAATGGTGCATGGACAAAATCAGTGATTCATGCATTTCATTATCTACAAGAAGACAAATATCCACACCAATTATGTAATACATTATTTGTTATGATGAACTGAACTGTGCTTCACTCCCAGAAAGATGTTTTGTTTGGGTGAAAAATATATAGAATAATCTTATTTAGGTGTAAACAACAAATGCTGCTTATTACCATTGACTTGCGACTCTCCACATTAAATAAATGGTCCAAATACTCTGGGTGTTAATTCAGAAAACCTGAAATTAGTGACATTTGACCTTAATAATTTTGAAGTGATCGGGTCATTATAGAGGTGATCAGACTGATTACAAATTTTCCATGAGCTGTTGATCAAGAAACTTGCTACAGCACAATGAAATATCTCAAATACTGAGAAATGTTTGGTTTAAACATACAAGAATGTTTAGACTAGCTGAAAACTTAATATTCCTAGATACATCTGCTTGGCCTATGTAATGATCATTGTGCTAAAATAGATGTCTCCATGTAAATGGATCAAAGGAGACTGTTGGAAATTAAAAACATTCATCTTCAAAAGGCAGAGCCTTGTCGTTGCAGCCATTGGCCTCTCCATTGCTGTTATTTTAAGTTAATTGTAGATTGCTACTCTCAGTACTTTTTATATCATCTCTAAATTTCTTTCTTGGCCTTCCTCTTTCTCCTATTACATTAATTTTCCAGGAAGTTATTTTCTGACACCATGTAAAGCAATCCTTTTCTCCACCTCTTGTTATATTCCTTTCCTCTTTCATTTCTCCCATGCTTTTCTTGTCCATCCATCTTGTTCTTGTTAGTCTTCTCCAAATCCATATTTCCATTGCTTCCAACCGAGCCTTTTCCTCTTCCCCAGTGTCCCAAGTTTCACATCCATTTAATAATATATTCCAAATAAACATTTTTGAAAAGGATTTTATAATTTCCAATGTCATGTGTTTGTTTCCTAAGAGATTTTTTATTTTCATATGCCTTCTTCACCAAGATTATCCTTTTTACTGCTGAGATGCATCTGTTGTCTCTTGTAATTACACTCCCAAGATAGCGGAACTACTTCTTGGCCTGTCATTGATTCCCCTATCAGTAAATTTACAGAGGGTTATGTCCTGCTTTTAGAAACTATCAAAACTTTGGTTTTCTTCACAGTTATTTATTTTAATAGTTTAAGTTAATATATCCCAAAATAATTTGCTTTTCAATTTTTTTCTAAGACTTGAGTCACCCACATATCTTTGTCTTTTAAATTTAAGTATCTTGTTAGTTGCGAAAATATTCCATTTTTTTTTTAAGAAGACACATATAATCTATGGTATAATATTATGGGGATCAGCTGCTATTTCTCAAACCATCTTTAAAATGCAAAAGAAAGCTATTGGAAACCTCGCAGAAACCAGGAAACCTCGCAATGTTCCATCAAGGTCTATTTTCCATGAATTAAATTTGCTACCATTCCTGTGCTACTACATTATGTTTTTAATCCTGTATATAAAAAATAACATTGGCAACTATTCTCTTAACTCTGCCTATCATCATCACTACACCAGAGGAAGGAACAACATCCATTATGGGAATATTAGAACCAAAGCATTGAAATTAGGACCCAATGAAATGGGCATCAGAGTTTATAACAAACTACCCAAAAGTATAAAGGAAACCAAGGGAACTGCTGCATTCAGGCATAAATTAAAAAGATATATCTACAACATGATACGTTCTACTCTTTTGATGAATATTTCAACAATATTAGTTACCAGTAAGTTCATACTTTCGTAGTTTATAGTGGTCCGATCCTTGTTGGTGATCAATGATTTTTCTGAGTTGATACGTCATCTGCACGTTACTACAGCCATTGTTCTTGGATTTGTGCCTAATATTATGTAATTGTGAGCACCATTTCTTTTTTTGTATCTTAATGGAGCCTGTGTCTTTGCTCTTTTTGATGTGCCTTATATCATGTACATATGCCACCTACCTGGTATTTTTGTATTGTGATCTCTGGGAAAGTAATAACAATAAAGTTAAGCATGTTACTTTAGAACCCTTCCCCCTTTATAAATTGCTTCAAAGTTAAATGTTTCTTGGTTATTTTACTTTTGAGCTGAACTGCAGTTTTTTGTACGTATATCCATGTAAAGTGGGTATGGAAATCTTGGGGAAAAACTACATTCAGATTGGGATATCTTTAGCACAGCTACCTTTTCTAACTACATAATTGACATGGATAAGGACAGGAAAGAAAACATGCTGGTTGCATATGGAACCTATATTTCAATCTAAGTAAATTAAACTATAAATTCCAATTATTATGATATTCTTTTAATTCAAGAGTTACAGAAAATAATCTTGAAGTAAAACTACACATTGGTTTTGCTTTTATTATATAATTTTCACTGATGAAGCCTCGGTAAAGACTGTTGGTGAGATTGAATGTTAAACTCAGAAAACATTAAATGATTCACTGTGGCAATTTATTAAGTCCAAAATTTAACACTATTGCATTTTGTACAATAATACATCAAAAATTTCCTCAGTCTCTGTTGACATCTCCATCTTCCTATTAACATACAATTAAGTAATGGTGGCTTTCAAATACTACAATCATATGCCTACCCTAGCTGATATTTGCATAAAATAGTTGTCTTAATAATTTCAATTTAACAGCAGATATGGCATCTGTACAAACTGCAAGTAATTATGCTAGGAATCGAGCATCAGATTTTACCATTTCTTCATTGTTAACTGATCCCAATAATCGCTGCATTAATCAGTCAGAAACACTGACGTTTTTATAAATCAAACCACTTTGCTTTTTCACATAAACTTTTTTTTTCATGACCCAGGTTTCGTTATTGCATAACATTATCAGGTTGCAAAGCAAAGTGGTTTGATTTATATAAAGGTCAGTATGAAGATTTTCCACCAAGTTACGCCAGAAACTGTTTTATTTATCAGTCAGAAATCTTGAGAAAGTCTGCAGTGTACTAAGTTTTTTAATGCACAATATTTTGATTTCGTTGGAGGTGAACTAAATGTTTGTCATTGAACTATGTGAAGGCTTAGAATATCGTAGATATTTTTCAGCATATTCAAAATAACATTTTTTCACATAAACCAGTGAATTTTTTTGTAAACATCTCTTCAGCTTAATTACATGTAAATGTGAAGTACTTATTGGCTATGCAAACATCAATTTTAACTACTAGTAGGCCAAAATCACTGCATATATACAATCCCATGTATGTATTGCATACCCTAACTTATTGACAATATGTGAAATGCTGCAAATTTGAATGATTAGCAACTTATTTTACGGTTAGATATGAAGAAGTTCATGAAATTCATTACTGCACAAATAGTCCTTATGATATCATATTGGTTTTTGTAGTTAATTATTTTTCTTGGCATCAAAGCAACATTTTCCAAAGAATTAGGTAGCCATGTGTTGAATTTATATAGTGTGGATGGAAATTATTATTGTTACATTGGAAATGAATGCTGAGCATGAGTTTTTCTGTAATCTGAAATTAATTCTGATGCCGGCGACAGGGTAATGTCCTCTTCTACCACCTAGGGCTTGGGTATATGTAATTGTCAAATTGTTATGTCAATGACCAAAGTCCGATGTAAAGGTCAAAGTGCCGTTTTCAGACTAATGCATAATAAATGATGCATGCAAATTTATTCTAGAAAAAGACCAGTAGGTTGATTTTGTGACTAATACTTAAATAAAATAGTCTGTAGAAGAATGGAAAATGGAGAGCCTTACCTTAGTTGGTAATTGAACCAGCCTGAAGCAGAAAAATGGGCTGTGTTCTTAGTGTTGGCCTTTACTGAATTGATTGAGGCAGCTGATGACATTAAAATTGGTAAAAATCTTTTCTACTCCACATTGGATAACCTATCATAAACTTTATTTATCATTTGAGATGCTTACATTCAATAACAGATATTGTTCATATTATTTCAACCACGAAATGGAGTTTGCACAAATATTTATATTTCACTCGTATACCAAGCCACTAGTGTCAGCCTCAAGGAATTCATTAACAGATTAAAATAAATGTTCATAGCCAATAAAGCAATAGCTTTAAATGTTGGTGCTATATGCAGTAGATGGTAGTGAATTAAATAATGTTATGCCCATGAATTTCACTGCGCCTGGCTCAGAGTCATTCAAAAATATGATGTACTTGTGCTGCCCATTTTATTTCATAATTATGTATGTTGGATCTTCATAAGAAATCATTAATCTTTTTTTTGGCATTGCATAAGGTGACTACATAGGCTATAAACTGTCATTATATAGTTAGCAATATACCATGGTTTAGTGATCTATAGAATACGACATTACATTATTCTGAGAGATTTCTTTTAGAGAAGTATAGAGTTGACACCATAGGAATTTCCCTGTTTTTTCAGTTCACATTGCAATGGAAAAGTACACAAACAAAAAATGCTGTTTGGAATTTCCTTAACAGGAATTTGAATGAAGATTATTTAACACAGACACAGCTTACTAGATCATCTCAGCTTAATTAAGCATTGACGCTGAAGCACATTAGTTTACAGGTTATTTATTTTCAATAACTTTTTTGAATAAGGCCACTTTTGCAGGTGGTGTCCTAATACTTGCCACCATATGTCCTAGTAGCCTCTTGCAGGGTATTGTTTAGAACTAGATTTAAGAGCTGCTCATCTTTATTTAGCTAAAGATTATTGGCAGTGAACCATTTCGGTATTGATCAAAAGTGATGCCTGATAATACCTTGGTATATTTTATTTCTATTGTATTCCTGTGGATGAAGTAGTGTCTTGAACAAATAGCATTGGCTAAGAGTGGAATTTAGATGGCAGATCATTGACCATAAGAAACAGCAGTGGTCCCCAGACAAACTTACAGAACACAATTGTGCACTACAAAATTCAATATATTGCTATTTAACAAACAAAATTTTAGTTATTCGTTCTTAGATATTTGGCACAAAATGATGTTCTAATTTTTTCCGTAATATTAGGTGAAATGTGAAGTCAAATTCTTGGGCTGAATAACTATGTCAGTTTAGCTTTTTCCTGATCAAAATCAGTTGTATTTCATTAATAACAGACTCGACTCCAAGAATGCTATATTGAAAGCTATGTTGAGAAAGGGAAAATAGGTTGAAGAGATCAAAATATTCAGAGAGCTGTCCTTTACCAGTGGTTTCAAAGAGCTCAGAGATTATGGCCATATACAATAAACATAGGGCAATAGCTGGCCAAGTTTTTCCTATCTCCCTTTTTAATTACTGGTACTCCAAGGTCTGGAAAAAATCCCTATGTCAGTCACTCATAAATCATTGTACCTTGCAGTCGAGTGAGAAATATGATTAACCCTTTCAGAATGGAGAAACCATTCATGTTACTGCTCTTTGAGGCTTTGAATTTAACAATGGTTTTGGTTACCTCATGGGTAGCCATATGTTTCCATTTGAACTGGCATTTTTGGATTCTGATATTCCTTACTGAAGTACTCAATCTTTTATATTGGGATAAACAGGAGAGGGGTTAATATGTGAAAGAATATGCTCAGCAGATGGTATAAAAATTATTGAACTCATAATTAGTGATGTTTACTTTAACAACATAATTGGCAGTGCAATTTGTACTTCAGATAATTCTCAAAGTAGTCTTGACATTGATTTTTGGAATTGTAGATGCAGAATGCATTATCCTTAAGTGCTGTAATTGCTATTTTTGGTCGATAGGATTTTCTTTCCTTGATGTATTACTTATTTAGTAGTTCAACATTCATACTTCACAAACTGGCATGGAGTCGTACCAAATTTACTTTGTGTTTGGAGATTACTAGAAACAACACTATAGAGACATTCATAGAATTGTTTATTAGGTGATGGGAGGCAATTGAAATTTCAGCATCCATTACCATGCTTCTGTGAGGCATGGACTTAGTAACTCGTTAAGTTCCACTTTATACTTTGCAAAAGATATTTGAATTGAAATAAGCCACTCAGCAGACTTAAATTTAACAGAGGTTTTTCTAACACCCTCTAACTTTAAGGATTGATTGATGGTAATTGGTAGCAATATTGTGTTGTCTACGAATATGAATTCATGATAGAATTAACGAGTTTTCTAATTAAGAGTAATACAAAAAGGCTTATTGGCAGTGAAAATTGTGTAAAAAGGCTCAGGATTGAATTGAAATTATTGACTTTGTAATAATCCACACACTTTATAAAGTTTGCAGAATTACAAAGTTAATAATTTTATTTTAATATGTTATGTAAATTCTATAAAGTTACGCTGGAGACAACAAATTTGTTTAAGGCTCAGGATGTCTTTAAAATTAGAAAAACTCCCCAGAGAGAGAACCATAAACGGTAATCAACCCGAAAGTCGGTTTAGTAGGTGATGGTAGAGGTCACCCATGTACCAAGCCCAACGGCGTGTGAATATTCACACATCAGGGTAGGGGGGCCAGTTCCTTTCCCTGTGCCGGTTATGGTTTCCCAGGAAGACCTGGTACCTGAAAAATCAACTAGCTTGGGTGGTGCTGCAGGTGCCCAAAGTGCCTTGCCCGGGAATAGAACCCGGGACCCTCTGGTCAGTAGTCCAACGCTCTACCCACTAGACCACCGCGACCCACAAGAGAGAGAACCATGACCCTTAAAATATTTATCTGTAAAAATTATCTAAAATTATTAAAATCTAGATTTATTCATAGCTTTGGATGTCTAATGTTATATCTAAATTATTTTTTTTGGAATGACCATACAAATAGGATTTAAGACATCTGGGACACAAATTACCTTTAATGGAGTTACCCAGCTGAGGTATTATCTGCTTGCAACAACAGTATTTAGCATCTTTAATTAACTACAGATTTTTTAAATTTGACATATCTTTAATTTTTGATAAAATTATTATGCATTCAACATTTTGGGGAAAAAATGCGGCAAATGTTAACCAGTTATTTATCAACTACTCTACTCCGCTTGCATAGGGTCCCATTCTTATTATTTAATTAATGTTTTTTATGTTCCTCGGTATGAATACTGATGAAGTATCACCTGGATCTCAGTTTATGGCATTTCAAGTAAAAATTTTCAAGCAAATTTGTTCTTGGATTACCTAACGAATCACTTTCCAAATATAAGTTTATTCAATTACTTTCCTTGTCATGCTCATTTTTATGGGCATATCAATACACCTTCAGCATATTTAATATTCTAAGGTTGGGCTGCATTTAAAGTGCACTCTTTCTGTCCGTTCCCTAGATCATCAAAGTATTAATACAGTATGTTACAAAATAAACTTGAAGATATTTACCGGACCAGAAGAAACATTTTGGTCAGATGGGTGCTTATGCAATTCTTCAAATTGCTGTTCAAATTACGAAACATTATTACGCCTCAATAAATTTATTCAGAGAAAATAATCGTAAACAAAACAGTAGTTGATCATTTAATCAATAATATTAATAATTACAAAATTATCAATAATATGCACGGCATTAAAGATGCAGTTTCATGATGACACGAGTAAACTGTACATAGTGTAACCTTCCTCATTATTATAATAATCATTATTTTACTGAAAATTTTTTCAACTAAAACAACACTCATTAACGCAGCTTCAATAGTTTCAATAGACAAACCCATAATACAGAGGAAGGAACTGATGAAAGAGGAAACACATTTACACTCGATTACAAAAGAACTCGGCTTATATTTATATATTTCTATACATATATATAAACATAGGCAAAACACTATTTCTACTAGGAGTAAATGTTATCTGCATCAGAACTAAAGTCTGTTTCTGAATACGTATCAAGTGTATCTCTTGTATTGCAAGCTATTACTGTGGTAAATCTGTTATTTTCTTTATCTCCAGCATAATTTTTATGATTCTATCTGTAACAAAGTAATTAGCTGCGTCTGTGCGAAGAAAGAAACAATCCCCAGTTCCATACACATTTAGGAGTCTTCCAGTATCACCATGAGTCTGCCGACTATAAAGAAGCCTTCGATTATCAGTGGATATATCAAAAGTATAAGAATAATTACACGCATACTTTCTCGGCCCTAAGTATTGAACACAACCTGCAATTTGGGAACGCAGATAACTAACAAGAAAGTTTACCCGAAATACCTGGTTAAAAGCGGAAACGATCCAATTCTGAGTGAAGTGTACACATGTATCTAGCTTTAATCGCAAAACTTGATTCTCGCCATAAACGACTATCTTTTTGTGAACTTCTACCATATGTCCCAAAATATCTGGCTGGAAGCCTTTCCACAGGCAATGTGAGACTATACACTTGTAAGTGCGATAGTGACAGTTCGCTTCGTGTTCCCTCTTGTTTTGTAATAGGTACATACCTTTACACCCAGAAGCATGATTTCGGCATGGAAAATACAATTTCTCTGCCACTTGTTCCATTGCTAAATTTCTAGTTTCGTTGAAACGAGAACGGCAGGTAGGGCAAGTGTTTAATTGGGGTTTGCAGTTGGCACAGACTAAATGGCCTCTTTTGCATTGGTTAATTGGGGGAAACACATATTCCAAGCAAACAGGACACTCTAACAAACTTATTAGACTTTGATTTAAATCCACGTTGGGCAGTTGACCATTTTCCTTTGGTTGTTCGCCGTCTTTGTTACTAGTCACCCCCTCAGTTGATGTATTTGCTACGGTAGATTCTGAATTTGTACTGGTATTAGTTACAGATGATTTCGCTGGAGTGGATTCGTCTACATCATCCTCGGTTCCATCGTTTTCCTTGTCACCCTCTGATGCTTCGGAATTTAAATTTCGTTGGACAACCGTAGGGGTCTGGGCCACCTTCCTTTTTTCATGTGGGAAGCACTTTGTTATGGCTTCAACGGGTGGCGTATTAACATTTCTATTGTTAATAGCAGGGAGCCGACCAGGTTCTGCATCCTGGTAAGACGTTGATGCTTCATTGAAGAATGTTGATTCATAACGACCTCTTATGTAAGGAGGCGCTGAACTGCCATCATTCTCAATATTCCATGTTCTTTCACTGGTGTTGAACATGTCTGATCTGTTATTATTCGATTCAATATCTGCTGTGTCTTCTCGAGTGTCTAAAGTTACCACGGAAGTACTACAATTAAGGTTTACTTGTGCCACATTTGAAAGTCTGATCTTTTTCGATTGACCCCGGTATTCCGTTGAAAAATCTGGCCAGCACCCATCATCCGGATTATCATCTTCAACTCGAGAATTGACCCGTCCTTCTTGCGTGTGAGTTCGCATTTTGGAATTATAATATTGACTTAGTCTGTAGTGCGTCAGGGAACAGCTTGCGTTAGAATCTGAAAAGTTCAGATAAAGTTAAATACTAATACAGAAAGCACTATTTCAATGCCTTTCGAATAGACTAAGCAAGTGCTGGTTGTACAATTATTAAGCTAAGGTGGTGAAAACAATCCAAATTACCATCGCTACTCCATCCCGAGGATTCGGAATCTCCAGCTGGTTCTATTATGCGTTTCCATTTATCCATTCCTCGATGGATAAAGTTAGGCCATTAATTTCTAAATCCAGTTATACAAAGCTGTACCTTTGAAAGTACACTGTTCTGAGGTTCCAAAAGATGTCACTTTTGAAAATTATTTACATTGTCATTTTTGACCGCACGCTTGTGCTTCACATGTTTTCACAATCACAAAATTGTAGCATTCATTTGTTGCCTAATAATAATGGAAAGTCGATATAAGCTTTTTGAACATGGCGCCGGGTAGAAGTAATGTGTGGGAGGTAGTATCGTGCAAGAAGTATTCTGTGGCGGTATCACGAGTGTGATCATTTACGTGGCTGCCTCTAAATGCTTTCCTCCAGTTTAGTATGTCATGAAAGTATCAGCAGCATCCACCGAGATTGATGTTGCCACAATATTGACAATTTTCTGGCGAACTCGTCGGTAGTCCCAAGGTTTAATTTTGGTGAATTACACCTCTGAAAATGTGAATCACATCCAAGGTTGGCTGAATTGGAAGAAAGTCGTCGTTCTTAAGCCAAGTAGGTGTTCATATTTTAGCCTTTTATAACTTGCCATTTTGTGGTTGTAATTTCATATCCTATTACTCTTTTCAACTTTTCAGATTTGAATATATGGTGATGACTGCCTGACTTTGCGTAAACTATGGCCTTATTGTAAATAGAAAATATTAAGATCGCTCTTAAATGACAGCGATTGTTTTTCACACTTTTTACTGTAAACCTACGACCATTAACAATGAAAGGGCTAGTATCACCTTTGAGTTTTATAATAAGCTTTTCCATTGTGTTACTTTTTATCATTTTCATGGATAGTATAGAGATTCCAACAAATAGAAAGCGCCTCCCTCGGGTTGGAGCCACTTCTTTTCTCTTGAATTTGCCTAATTTTGAATATTTAATCAATAATCAAGCATGTGGGGAACACTTGCAATACAATGTGGAAGCTGTAATGATTATAACATCTCATGCAGGAAACGTTGCAACTCGCCAAGCACATAGGTTAGCCCTACCTAAGGAATTGTTGTTAAGCATTGGAGTACGAAGAGTATTTTTACTAGCAGTATCAACAGAAGAAGAGAGCAGTCAGACATACAAAGCAATAAAGCAGCAAGAAATATTCAATGAAGATGTTACAAATGGTGATCTCATCCAAGGAAATTTCAAAGAGGCATATAGGAATTTAACTTATAAGCATATGATGGGACTCCAGTGGATTTCCAAGTTTTGTAAGATGGCGAAGTATGTTATCAAAATGGATGACGACATAATTCTTGATGTTTTTCAGCTATTGAAAACTTTACCAAAAGTGTTAGACATTGGAAACAATTTCCTTTTGGGTTATATGCTGAAAGGGATGAAACCAATTAGAAATCCCTCAAATAAATGGTTTGTATCTGAAAAAGAATACCCTAAAGCCTATTATCCTCCATTTCTTTCTGGTTGGATGTATGTGACAACCCCAGAAGTAGTCTCAAAAATAGTTTGGAGCTCTCAAAAAAATCAGCATATACAGAGTCGAGAAAATTCTTATCGATCATTCTTCTGGATTGATGACGTTTTTGTAACAGGAATCCTGTCTCGCCAAGCTGGGGCAAAGCTAATTGACTTTAGCAAATATTTTGCCATTCATCCACAATATCTTCAGTGCTGTATTGAGACTGCTGTAATTAGTAGATCTCATAAAACACTCATGCCTGATCTTCTATCGTGTGAATTCATTGTTGGCCCAAGTGGCGGAGATATGGAGTTACTCCTAAAGTTCATTCAAGAAGCCAAATTGTGTTGGAGGTCTAATAAGCTCTGTGGAAAATCTACTAATTCTAGTCAAATGGCCAAGACATGTGTTGTTGGGCGTGGCGAAGCATATGATTGGGTCAGGAGGCCATTCAGTAGAGGAGAAGCAATACTAAAAAGAATTAAACTTTAGGGGCTCATTTTCCTGATAGAACTCCTGAATGTTAAAGTTATTATTTTTTGGTTAAAGACCATTTTGAGAGATTAAAATTTACCTGGTAATGATGAAAGAAGACCCTTTACTTTTCCAAATAAAATAGTTTTAATGCCACCTAGATTTTGTTAAAGCATAACATCTACATGACTTGCAATCATTGGATAACTTGCAATATATATTCAAGCCATGCTCATAAAGTAAGGGTTGTTTGGTAATGGGAAAAAATATATTCAAATGAAACACATTTTATTGGCACTTTTAGTTAGCTACAAACCTACTTCAATTCTCAACATAATCACCATGCACTTCTTAGCATTTTTCATACCGATGCACAAGTTTCTTTAACCCCTCTGCATAGAAGCTTACCCCCTGAGAGTTGAAGTAATTGACAACGCCGTTCTTGAGTTCCTCTTCAGTTGTGAAACGTTGTCCACCAAGCCACTGTTTTAAGTGCAAGAAGAGGAAGTAGTCGCTAGATGCAAGGTCAGGACTGTTAGGTGGGTCGTCAAAGAGTTCCCAACGACCCAAAAACTCTTGTCCACTGGACATTCTTTGCTCTTTATGGTGATCGGTGAGCATTTTCAGTACCCACCTTGCACACAATTTGTAGTATCCAAGGTTTTCCATGACAATATTGTAGACAGTAGTGTGTCCAAGTTGAGGAAATTGTTCAGCCAGGTCATTAATCGACAATCACATTGCAGTTTTTGTTCTACTTGCAAAACAATTTCATTGGTCAGAATACTGGGCCTGCCACTTCCCTCTTTATTATTAAGAGAAGAAGAATATTTTTCATGAAATATCAGTTATTAGGCCTAAATATTCTCTCAGCTTTGCAATAAATTTCTGAAAATTGCAAGGTCCTCAAGTGAAGTGCAATATGGATGGATGTAAATAGTACAATTTTATAACTTTTCTAAAAATGTCATAGGTGCAACTTTCATTAATATAAAAACTTCACGAAAATATACCATGATCAGGGTATTTTTGGATTTGGATATTTTGATTGAATTGGAATTTTGCCTTGATATTGCCCAACTTCTTGATGAAGCAGAATGACAACAGAATCATCGTCAGTCAGAGAATCATGCCATTGCACTTTATGTCAGGAAGTATTTACTTTGGGAGATATACATGGTCTGTTCAATAAATGCAGAAGAAAAATTATAGCAGATCCAAGTACAAATTATTGAAATTCTTCACCTTTGTACATCAACACACAGATACCACCACCAGTTGCAGTATGCTTCTTATGCAGGTGCTTGGCCTGGTACTCGATCTTGAGGAAGGTGGTGTGGGATGGCATATTGTCTTGGGGCAGCTTCCAGTTGGCAAAGAACTTCCCTGGCTCGTTGCACTCTTTCCCACAGCCTTTTGAGGGCTTCCACATAAATGAATTGTTCTCTGTCTGTCCCTGATGCACAAACTCATGGTGGATAATTCCTCTCGAGTCAAAAAAGATGAGTGTAGCAATACTTATTTTTGGATCATACACTGTACTTCATGTTGCAGACAAAGAAAGCATACAATTCGTATCAGATGCCATGCTACAATGGCATTATTTGATGTTTTCCTGATCACTAATTAGTTGTGAGAAATATGTTCTCCAGTCTTTCCAAATCCAAAACCTACCATCCCATTTGTAGGATTAAATCTGATACTTCCATAGGTAAAAACAACCATTGGAAAAGACAGTGTCCTTCCTGATAAATTGATTTCATGGAAGGAGTAGCATTTCTTTCTGTCATGGTCTTACTAAATAAATGGTTCTTAACTTCTCTTGCATTCTCAAAACAAGGATACAAACATGTTTTGGGATCCAGCAATGCTTGAGGACTTGGAATGGTATATGCAGATGTTTTTGTCCTATTACTTACATTCCACCATTGCACATATTTAAATAATCTCTCTTATAAATCTCAAGGAAAAAATATTTTTCACCATTTTTGGAATTTGTAAGGGTACTTATTTCTACTAGTTAAAATATGTCCACTCCATACTATAAAGTAGGTCATTCAAATAAGGGCCAATAAAAAATAAAATATTTCCACATGTAATTGGCCAACCCATAATTTATTTATTTTTGTTATGGCCCGAGAACAGCACTTTTTGGCCTTTACGTTGGACAACAATGACACCACAGCAGTAACAACAATACAAACACCCAAGCCCTAGGTGGAAAAAATCCCACCCTGGTGGGAATCGAACCCGCGACCCTTGGATTAGCAGATGAGGACGTTACGCCACCAGGGCTGGCAATACATTAAAACCTAGTTGAAACACATAATTAATCTCCCAGAAAACTCCTTTATTTTTAGAATAATCATCCTATGGCTGCCCTTTTTTTGATAATTTAAGATTAGGTTTCAGTTTTATTTTTGGTGTGAGGGGAATGTTATACTTGTCAGTTTCCAGGGAAGGTACCTTTGAGGTTGAAGACGACCAAATGTATAGCTTGTATTTTTATATAAATTTACAATTATTTAAGTCAATTAATGTACACAATTTTTACATATAGTAAATTAAAATGGTAATATGGTTTATTTTGCTAAATATTTTGTTATAAAAAGTATTTAATTGGTCACAACACCTGTATTTGATGATTTCTGGCTGAACTTAGTGGAAGTTCATGTTCATTAAATGAAGAACACAATAAATTTTTCTGCTGTTCAGAACAGTGGAACAATACATTGCGTTCTTCGTTCAATAAACAACATCTACATGCTGAAGAATATCATTAAACTTAAACCAGAAAAAATTTGCATGAGGAGTAATGTCAGTCCTGAAAATAAGTTGCATAAGTAAATTGAAAAAAACTGTGAAACTGCCATTGACAGTCAAAACGTACTAAAGGCCATATGCAAAATTGAAAAATTATAGATTTTAGATGTCAATGTTTTTTTATTTTTATATAAAGTTTTATATTAATTATTATATGTCATTATTGTATAAAATTTTTTTTTAAATTGTAGATTTTTATGTGCATTACTGTCTCTTGCAAGAGTTATGAAATTTCATCTAAATATGTTTTGAACAGTTTTATGTGAAACTGTCATGTCATTATGATATTAGTGATTCATGAAAAATGATTAGATGTACATATGAGGAATAAATACACACAACCGAAAAAGATATTATTATTGCTACCAAAATTGTGGAAGTATTTTGATGTGTGCATGATATTTTTTTATGAAAATTCTGACAAAGGGTCTCATAGATGTAATGCTCAATGCAAGTGATCATATGTCCACCAGTATTGTGAAATTTGACATTAAAATTTTAAATTTCTTTTAAATGCTTTGTTACATTTTTATTTTTCATTTAATATTTCAAGTTTTTGTCTAAAATTGGAAAATTTAAATAATTTAAGAGGAACATTAGAAATACATTTCCCAGATGTCTCCAATTATATGTGATGAACCAACTTCAGTGATACCAGTGTCATGCAAAGCCATGAATGATGATCCAAAAAATGTTAGTGCATTTGTTTGGAAAATGAAGGAAAGTCAGGAATGGGAATACATAAACTGAGTCTTTCGGTACCCTTGCTATATCTGTGCATATCTGAAGGCTAACCTCTCTGCCAGAAGAAAAAAATAAGCTCAAATTACAAACCTTTTCCAATGGTAAGCAAGTGGTCTTGATGAAGTCCAGAATAATACATAAACCAAACAATTGTAAGTAAAATGTTTTATTTCTTCTGCATGTAATAAAAAAAATGTACATATCATGTAACAATTGATAAAATGCATCATATCCAAGCTTGTTGTACTCTTGTGTTTGCATATAAAATGAGATAAAAGGATGTGGTTCTGAAGAGGTTACGTGCTCTGAGTGAAAACATTGGAAATCAGCTCTCTTGATGAAATTGTATTTTTTTTAGTCATTGTGCTTATCTCACTTATATTTCGTTTTTATTTTTAAGAAAAATATGAATGGTCTAAATAATGACTAGAGGGTGTATAGGTAACTGTTTAAGGCTAAAATTAATGAATTTTAGAAACTTCTTCACCACAGCAGCAACTATTTACTTCATTTTGCTAATTGTTTTGGACAAAATTGAATGTTGTATTAGATACAAAATTGTCTCGCTACAAAATTATATTTCTATAATATCAAAAGCACTGCAACCATTAGTGATCCTCTTTCCATGAATGAATGGGTGCTAGAATGCATTTGTTCTTCCCCTTATATCGACTCTGGTCCAATAGGCTATAGGTTTGAAGCATCACTTAGTGGAAGTGATTCATATCGGAAAGGAAAATATTTTGTTCTTCCACATATATTTTATGATGCACGACCTAGGTGATGACCTGACTTTGTCAGTCAAAACCTAGGTCATGCATAATAAAATATATGTGGAAGAACAAAATATTTTCATTCCTAAAACTCCTGTTCAACTGTATTCAATATGTCTGAAGGTGTCACATTACACACAGCCTCACATGCGTAATTACCATCCTCAGTTGATATCAACAAAATTACTTATTTGCTAACACATTAAGAATACCATACCTATGGTTAGGGAAACTAGCTACATAATTAAACTCTAATCTCTCTTTAGGGAGTATAAGATGCATAAAATACCTTAATGTGGTCATGATTACCATAAATGTCTACATATTAAGAAAATTAATAGGAGAAACTTGGAATTGACAAATATAAGCACTTATAATAATGAGAACTTCATTATCTTTTTAAATAGCTCCCATGATGATCCTTGATAAGCCATATCCTGTCAACTATTTCACCTTCCTGAAAAATAAATACTTGTTCAAACAACCCTCGACGAATTACTATGTAAAAAATACTCTTGGCAAATTAATATTCAATTGGAAATCAGACCAGTTTTAGCAGCTATTTATAAATCATAAAATATGCTGAAATATTTAAATGCAGAAATTCAGTGAATCACCTAGAAAGTTAACATTTCTAACATTAGGTAATTAAAATTAGTGCACATACTTTGTCATCTGAGACCTGCTCCATGCACAAGTGGGTAGTATTATATACTTTAAGCCTGGAGTAGCCATAATCCGGAATGCGAAGTGCTGACCATTCAGGCAACTTTGGCCTAAAAGGATCTCTTCCCTCTTGACATCCCTGGAACATAAATTCAGTCTTGAATATTTTCCTTATGTTGATCGTACTGTATTCTTCAGATAAGTATTGAAGCTGAGATAGTATGTCGATACATGCTCAACATATCATTAAAACAAGAAACATGCTCAAAAAAACTTACTGCAGATCCTGTAGTTATGTGTACAGGGGCACCTGGGTTGCGATATGGCTCTTCCATGCTTCCATTATATACTGTATAGTTGTAAACAGGCCATAGACGTTCATAGGAATGCTCATGAGCCCAAATTTCTAAATCCACTCCATAATCATAAAATAGGTCCTCCAGGCCAAACCTTAACAGAAATAATTTGAAAAAAGTATATCAATAAGAAAAACATTTAAATAATTAAATAACAGGGAATCAAGTAAAGTGGGAGGATATATTATCAAGGTATATATTTGGGATATGAGGATAGAAATAAGCACATTCAGACCAGAATTGTGATAATATTGGTAGCTATTTCAAAAAGAAGGAAATAATTTGAAAATCACAAAAAGATAAACTTAAGCGTTCAATTGCTTAGAAAAGATGTTGAGTAAATTGTGAGACTTCTGAAGTGCAGACTCAGGGGATGAAAAAAAAACTGGCGAAGGAGTAAAGCTGCAAAAGCCTTTTCCAGACCAAAATTTGCAATTATTAATAAAAATTGGCAATTTTCCACAAAATAAAAGTTTTAATACGACTGGTTTTGATGTAACTACATCATCTTCTGGTGACAGTCATAACTCAGTGTCTAGTATATATTCTGAAAAGCTAGTAAGGGGGGGGGGGGGTGTTGGTGTGTAGTGGAAAATGGAGGATAGAGGGAGGGGAGGTAGAAGGATGCATGAGAGACGAGGTGCGGGGGGAGGAGAAAGGAGTGGGGAACACAAAAGACAAGGGATCACTAGTCAAAAGTAAGTTAAGGGAAGGTGATGGAGAGGAGGGGGGAGGGTGAAGATAAAAATTGGACTTCGCAATTGCAAGGACTTGAACCTCATCAACAAAGTCCAATTTTTATCTTCACCCCCCCCTCCTCCCCATCACCTTCCCTTAACTTACTTTTGACCAGTGATCCCTTGTCTTTACTATTGGAATTTAATTTCCCCCCATCCCCTTGTGCAACCGCTGACCATGTTTTCCCGAAGATGGCAGGAAGCCTTGTGTTCCCCAACATCTTTTTTCACAGACGATGTGGGAAGGCTCAACGCTGCAGGACAACTCCCACCCTACAACCCCCCCCCCCCACCCTCTCATGACATTGCAAGTGTATCCATACTCCACCCCTCCCTAAACCCTTGCTAGGGCTTTCCCACCATTCCCCCCTTGGAAACATAATAAACAGTGATCCCAAATCTTTACCCCTTTTCACACACCTCTTTGTGCTTCGATACCTTGCTCCCAGTCAACGACCGGGGTAAACCCCGATCTCAACCCCTTTCTACATGGCCCTAGGACTATGGTGCCGCTCTGAGGGATCAACGAGACACCCACTCCATCCAGCCACGAGGTTTTCTCAAGACTTTTTTGTGTTTCCCAGCCCTTTCTCCTCCCCCACACCTTGTCACTCACGCATCCTTCCACCTCCCCTCCCTCTATCCTCCATTTTCCACAACACACCAAACCCCCCCCCCCCCTTACTAGCTTTTCAACATATATATTAGACACTGAGTTATGACTGTCACCAGAAGATGATGTAGTTACATCAAAACCGGTCACATTAAAAATTTTATTTTGTGGAAAATTGCCAATTTTTATTAATCATGATATTCCACCATATCACACCTGAAACGTCTCTTTTTATTCAAAATTTGCAAGTTTTTCCTACAATTTATTTCATTTATCCTTTCATACTCTAGAATCAGACACACCTCTTCTGTATATTATTAAATACGTGAAACTACCCCTACGCATATGCAGATTTAAGCACTTTACGTGAGTAAATAATATGGATTCCTCTTACCAATTCAGGAATGGAAGGCCAACTCGTACCATAGTCTGATGGAATGTGCAGTCATCTTCATTCCAATTTGAACAGTACATTGGTCTATGGCCAAATGTTATAATCCAAGGCCTGAGTTTTCGGTTCTCAGGTTTATTTGCTTCCTATATCAATGTATAATGAAAAAAATATATATAAAAATATATTGTGTACAAATATTATATATATCTATGTGTGTGTGTGTGTGTGTGTGTATATATATATATATATATATATATATATATATATATATATATATAATATATATATATATATATATATACACACACACACATATATATTACTTCACACATTGAAATAGATATAAGGAAAGGGGATAGGAAAACACATAAAAGACGAATACAGGAAAGGTGGGGAAGGCGGATTTGAGCAGATCACAAACATAAAAATATTTCCTTATCCGGGATTTGAACACCGGACCTTACACTTGCTGGGTGGATGCTCTACCAGTTAAGCTAATAAGGAAACCTAATTTACAAAGATCTGTGATATAGTGCCCAGGTGCTCTGATTGCTTGGCCAGGATGGTGTCAGGGAACTGCTTCACCCACCAAAGGAGAAATAGACAATACACACAAGAAGGAAGAAAAAATATAGATATATATATTTTTATATACACGATATATTTGTTCATTATGTAACAGTTTAAACACACACATTTACTAATGTCCAATAATGATATTAACTACTTGACAATTTTAGAACAAACAAAAATTTCAATGATGTGATGATAATATTTTCATTAAAAAAATTAATAATAATAAAATGTTTAGAATAAATAGTAAACTTTTCAAAGATACTATGATGGAAACCTGAATTTTGTAGCCCCAGTGTTTTCCTGCTACTTATGCCTATCTTTCAAATCCATAGATTGTTGACATAAAAATTTTGTTTTAAAATAAAAAAAGTTCAACTCAAAATATTCCAAGATTAACAAACATACACTAAGAAAGTGATTTCAATATTTCAGAATGATAAATGCCAATGCAATAGAGTATATTTCATTAGTAGAATATGTCCCTAGTCCAAATTGTAGCCAGACGAAATTGATAGCTCCAAAGCATTATAAAGCTAGATAAATAAATTTAATAAGTTCAATTTTACAGGGCTGGATAAGTATCGATGGTTGATCCAAGACATAAAAAGATGCATCAAAGAGGTAGGCAAATCATTTATTGAAAGCAGGCATATGCATCACATTCCCATTCATGACATATTTAGCGTGACCAATACAGGTGCTTCTCTTTTAACATAATTCTTCACAAGAATTATGACCAGACTATATTTCAAAGGGGAACTTTGTCATGGGAAAAACCAAAAAGGTAATCTATTGTATGGCTGGTATGATACAGTAATGCAAATGGATGTATTATTGGTCATTTTCATGGAACATTAAAATATAGGAATTTTGCATCATTCAAATAGTGCATTTAAGTATTTCATTTTTTCAAAATAAATTTTAGCAACTTCATCATCAAAATATTTATCTTACACGCCTGAACTCACATACATTAATCCATGGGCATACATAAAATCCTGTGTTTACAATCAGTTAGCTTTAAAATTTTATACTTCCTATGGTAATCTCTTCACCAATGGATCTTCTCTCAATTGCAACACCAATGTGATATGGTGGCTAACATTACTTTCCACTTCACTTAGACATTCCAAGTTCAATATTTTTATTTATTTATCAGTAATCTGAAAATGGCCATCATTTGGCCTTTATGAGGTCTGATCAAAAGGTTCCCGAACTTTTTGAATAATGCATCTAGTTGGTTATTTTAAAATTCCCTTGGAGGTGTTGTGTCCACGGAAACTTCGCATATAACTGCCTTCAATCATTTTATTGATTAGTAAAGGCCATTTAAAGTGAAGTGAGCGGAGCGGTATTCGTGGAGTTCGGCAGAAAATCAGATCCATTGAAATGAGGTCTTTGAAGAAGCAGCTTTATTCCATGAAATTCTGTGTGAAGCTGTGCAACTCCGAAACAGAAACTTAAAGAGTTGATTGCCAATGTTTATGATGAGGATGCTATAAAAAATACCTTGTGTTATGAGTGGTTTACTCAGTTCAAAAAGGGGCAGCAATCAATAGAAGATGACAAACTTTCTGGCCGACCATCGACGTCAACTGATGACCCCCACATCCAGAGAGTGAACGAACTCGTGCATGCAAATCAACATTTGACTGTCAGGGAACTTGCAAAAGAGTATGGCATTTCGATTGGTTTGTGTTATATGAAATCCCGACTGGAAAATTGAGGATGCATTGAGTTGCCACCAAATTTGTGCCTCACTTGATGATAGCAGACCAGAAACAATATTGAGATCAAGTCTGTCAAGAACTGTTTGAGCAAGTTGAACAGGATGAAACCTTGTCCAGGATCATAACAGATGATGAGTCATGTGTTTATATATATGGCATTGTAGCAAAAGTGCTATCTTCACAATGGATTGGTAAAACATTCCCTACCCCAAAAAAAGCTAGACAAGTTTCCTCAAATTTCACAGTGTTGTTGACTTTTTTCCCAAGCAAAGGGGGTTGTGCATCATGAATAACTACCTAAAGGCCAGACAGTCAATACGAAGTACTACCCAGGGGTTATGAAATGCCGAAGAGAGAGAATCAGGTAAAAACAGCCCAAACTTTGGAGGAGCAATGCGTGGCTTTTTTCACCACGTCAACATTTCATTCATCTCTCAGAACTCATGATTTTTTAGCCAAGAACAAGACCGCTTTCTTCCCCAGCCACCCTACTCACCAGACCTAGCCCCATGTGACGTTTTTCTGTTCCCCAAAATAAAAATCCAGCTCAAGTGAAAAAGATTTTCCACCATTTCAGAGAGAAGGAGAAATTCAATGGAGAAGCTTATGAGCATTCAGGAAGAAGTGTTCCAGGACTGTTCCAAAAAGTGGAAACACTGTTGGGATAAGTGTGTATGTTCAGGAGGAGACTACTTTGAAGGGAACCTTGACCAATACTTTTTTTCAAGTATTTCTTTTCATAAAAAGTTTGGGAAGTTTTTGAACAGACCTTCCACAGTGAATTCTTAATCTTGAAAAAACAACAAAGACCATTACAAATGCCCAAATTCTTACTTAGATGTTGGTTTTATGTTATGAATTTTCATGCATTCATGATTGACCATGGGTATTATAAGCTTAATTATTATGGTTAATTGTAATTCCAATACGGTGAAGCCCTAAGAAGGTTTGAGTCAAGGAAAATGGTTCTTAGGAACATTGTTAATGGTATTACATACTTTTATGCAATATATTCTATATTGCACAGGAGTAGCCTTGTAATTTGACACTCAAGAGTAGTGCTTGAAGCTCTCCCCAATCAAGAGGCCCATGCATTCTAATAAATAATGCCATAATTCTTGTATTTGCCAAGGGTATTATCATGAATAAACTGAAGTGATTTGAAAGGAACATTCCTCTTTTAGCTATCTCCAATTAATTGCCTTTACTATGGTAGATTTTAATCTCCTCTATGTGAAGTTCTGAAATTTCACTGATGGATATTATTATTTAATTAAGCTACTCATGCTTGAAGAAGCCATATTACTATTGTAAATCACATTACTCTTATATTGGGCTTAGGTCATTCTTGAGGAATGCTAAACATTCTTCGTTAATTTTGTAAACAGTTTGAATAATTATGCTCAAAACTAATAACGTGGGCATAAAACATAAAAGAATATAATACACTTTTCAACAGGGTTAACATAATGTAAAATGATTATCAGCATGAAAAACAAATTTAATTACTTCTGAAACTCATTGATATTCTGTGAGATACATGGTAGTGATGTTAAGTTTAAATTTGTAAACTTTCACATAATACGTATTCAGGATTACAAAAATTGAGTGTGACACATTACTTTTAAGTAAATCTCATGCAAACATAGATATTTAAATCAATTTTAAAACATTATTGTACATGATTAAGTGTTAAGTGCAATTGAAGAACTTCGGTAAATTCAGCCTTTTGTAGTATACACTTGCCCTTAATGGGACAGTGATTGAGTCACTATTCTTGTCATATTTACAATACCACACAAAATTACTTCTGAGTAAAAAATATTAAAGTGAATTATTTAAATTGGAATTTGATGACACATTGTGATAAGAAAAATTACATCAACAGTGGTTATTTTAGAAATTTTGAAAACACCTCTCATTGAGGAATGCACGACTTACCTTTAAGTCATTTTCCAGCCAATAATACTGTTTGACAACAGATTTGAGGCCATAGTTAAGAAAGTAATAACCTTCTGTTGATACAGATATGAAGTGGATAGGCCCCATATTGAAACTGTAATACATTCTTTCATCATCTCCAGGCATACTGAATCGAGCTTTGTAGTTACTAAAGTTACTGTAGAGAAAACATAACAGGATTAAGACACAAATTTCCAGTATTATCATCATTAAAATAAAGGGATATAATGAACAATTCAATGACTCTAATTATAAAAGCAAGTACTGAGAATCACAACATAAAAATTTGGTCTCATACAATGACAAAAGTTTTTGAAAATTTGGTAAAATCAATGAATTTGCTAAATAGTGAGAATTACATAAAAACAAAGCAATCAGAATACCATGATAGTGATGAAGTATTTTTTTGTGGGGAATACATAATGAGATTTTTTTAAACTTTAAGAACAAAAAAGTTCATGGGTCAGATGAAATGAAAAAAATGAAATGACTAAATACAGAAGATGAATTATCATCTGAGCTCCATATCTTATTCAACTCTTTTCTTCAACAGGGTATGGTATCATGTGGTGGAGATGATGCATGACAATACAGTACCCATATTTTCTAAAAATGGACATAACCAAAACAGTGAACTAATATGATATCACTTCAGTATTTTCAAACTTTTCATCAGAATCATACAAAAGGCTAGAACTCATGGAGGAGCATCTCATGGAGAGCCTGCCATGAAATGAGCAACAACGTTTTTATGAAAAGCAGATCCACAAGTGATTCTACATTTATCACGCATTGAAAAATCTTTAAGAATGGGGCAAGACAAAGAAGCTCCAATCTCATTGTCTAACAAAATACAAGGACTCTCCCAAAAGTAGATGTACCGAGTCCATCAAAAAAGATTTAATGCCAGAATTGATACATTCACCCAAAAGTCTTCAAAGTAGCACCATCGTGCGTCCACGCATCACTGCCAGCAGGTTTTCCACCCCTTGAATGCCTTCTGGAAGGGGGTGCCCAGAATGCTACTAAGCTCCCTCATCACAGCCTGTTGTAATGCTTCCACTGCACCATGGTGACATCCTGTTAGCACTGATTTGAGGTGGGGGAAGAGGAAGAAGTCTGGTGGGGCAATGTCAGGGCTGTAGGGTGGCTGCAGCATGGTCGAGAAGCTCTAGGCAGATCCTCTGGCGAGTTTCCTTTTGTTCATCCAAGAGCACTTGCGGCACCAACTTTCCACGCACCGTTCTCATACCCATGTTTTTGGTCACAAGTCGATGTGCATATCACTTTTAGGGATACCAAGTTCATCAGAAACCATGCAAATACAATCTTACAATCCCTGTACAACAAAGCCTTCACTCTTGGAAGATTTTCCTCACTTTTTGAGGTCTAAGGGCGTCCTTAACATTCAGCATCTTCAATATCTTCTCTTTCCTCCCAAAAAAATGTTTGGCCCTCAGAAACACCTGATCTACCCATTATGATATCACCATAAGCTACCTTAAGCATGTCATGAGTCTCTTTTCCGATTTTGCTCAGTTTCAGGCAAAATTTGATGGTGTAGTCCTGTTCTGATTACTGGTTCATGGTGGAGTGTAACGAGGTCATATTATATATGTTTCGCAAACGAGCGATCCACACACTGCAAAGGCTGGAAGCCAACCACCATCAGCCTCCAGCCTTTCCCGAGACTCTCCTCCCTCAAACCCAGCCAGCAGAACCACCATCTGTCTATCCATGAAAATGCAACAATTTCAGAGAGTAAAAATCATTCGCCTTGACCGGGATTCGAACCCGGATCCCTCGATATCTGGCCGGCGAATGATTTTTACTCTCTGAAATTGTTGCATTGTAATGCACATGTAGTGGATGACTCCGTTAAAGTTACTGTTGCGGCATCTCCCGCAGTTTCTTTGAAATTTATCCATGAAAAAATAAGTCATACTACTTTTGGGACAGACCTTGTACATACAACTGCAAAACGTCTATGAAAACAAAACAAAAAGGCATAAAAGAGTAACTAATCACAACCAGAATCAGGCAAGGCCCTTTATTATGACACATTAAATAATATAGGGTTGTTACTGAAAGTATTAGGAATTAAAAAGGAAATGTATTTTCATTCAATCTATTATAATGCCATGTTGTTCTTCTGTAAGAAAGTTAACACAAACTGTACATTGTATCGCAGTATCAATGCAATCAAAAAGAATTACAACATGACTATAAATATAGAAAAAGGTTAAATGCATGTGGATGATTCAATCAGAGGTAAACTGAAATAGGAGGGAAGTAGTAGAACAAGTTTTGAAATTCAGTTATTTGGGTGTAGGACTAACCAGTTTGAGAAACATCAATCAAGAATTGATATTGCAAATTTGGTAATATAGGATCTGGAATAGTAGAAGGTAAAAAGAATGTGGAAAAAACATTAATAGGATATAAGAAACAAAATTAGTTAATAAAACAAGTGTATACTAACAGGTAAACAAAATAGGAAGGCCATCACAAAGATAGAAGAAAAGGTATACAACTGATTGCAAAGAAAAAGAATAATGATAGGTAGAATAGTTTACGAAGAAAAACACATCAAAAGCAACCCATTATACACTTTTGTCACAATTTCTAAATATGAATTATTGAAATGGATAAAATGCAGTACATTCCATCAAAGGTTATAAGATTAAAAAATATTTTACAAATTGAACCACATCTTGGCAAGTGAAGAGGAAAATTCTTTAAAAAAACTCAATGTAAATTAAATTCTGATTTGAAAACTTGCAGTCACAAATGAGGGTGACCTGAAGAGTTCTTGATCTAATGATGAAAATGAGAATTTATGTTTTCAAATAAGTTTTATTTTTCATCATAATTGTCTCTAATATTAATACATGTCATCCAGTGGTGTTCCAGTGTCATTGTCCTGTCTCTGTTATGTTCTTCTGAAAGAGCTGAAAAATACTCATCTACTCACAATAACTTTTTGATTGGATGAAAAACATTGACCAGCAAGGAAACTTTTGAGTTTTCGGATAAAGTGGAAGTCCAAGAGAGCCAAATTTGAGGAATAGAGTGGATATTCCAACATTTCATGGTGCAAAACCCTCAATTTTCCCACCGCCAAGACACTTACGTGAGCAGGTGTATTGCCTTGATGGAAAATGGTTTCTTTCCCTTGCAAGCCTGCTACATGAATTTTTGCATCCAGTTTTGTCAGAAGTGCTCCCCAATTATTGTTTTGCCTTTTTCAAGATAAAGGATCACAAAAAAAAGATGCCATGACCTTTTCCATGAAGGGCACCATCTTCACTTTCTTTAGAGTTTAGGAACTGGCCTCTATTCACTGGATGGATTGTTGCTTCAATTCTGATGAGTAATGGTGAATCCGAGTTTCATCCATGTTCCATCCATATTGACAGGAAAAATGACCCTTGTTTTTCATGAGGCACACGTTCTTCATCCACAGTTACCAAGTGCATTGCACAAATCTTTTTCATGTGCAATTCCTCATGCAAAACATAACTGATACATTCTTTTGATACTCCTACAGTATTAGCAATTTTGCTGATTTTCCAAAATCATATCATGCACTATCTTGACAATTTCCAGTGTGGTTGCACTTTTTGGACGTCCTTCAAGTGGATAATCTTGGAAGCTTTCATGGTCATGATTAAACTAGGCCACCCATTTCTTCACAGTGAAAATTAAAGGAAAAGAGTCCCCATGCACATTTCCAATCCTCAAACGAATTTCCATTGGGATTAAACCTTCTTTTACAAAGAATTTTTTCACTGCATGATTATCAATGTTTTCCATTTCTAACGGCACACAACTGATTCAAACGACTGCCTATAGCAAACTGCAGGATGGAATGTCTTACATTTTCACACAGCATCTTCTAACAGTCATGCCAACATGAGAGAATAAAATCATGCTAGTAGTGATATGATCCATGGAGAACTTTTCAGACCACCCTCTTACATGAATCACCAATCAGCTCATTTCACATAAAGTAGGTAAATATTAGTGCTGTTGGGATGTTGGTTTAAACATTATTCAGGTTAACTCTTGAAAAATTTTTATGGCAGGCCAGAAAGTAACATGTTATAATTTATGCTCACTATGCTTCCTCATGATTCCCAGGGCATGTCATGTAGGGCAGGTAAGCAGCTATACTTTCAATTTGTCTCATGAACTCATCACCAACTTCTGCATTTTCCTGAAAAAAAAATTTGATAAGATCTCTTTTCTGTTAACATAAACACATTCCAAAATTTTATTTGGCTTAAGAGTTCTGAATATCTTGGTTTTTTTAGGCACATGGATAAACTAAATAGTCCACATGATGCTACCTATCAGTAAGTACATACATATATTTTAAATACTCAGGAATACGATGCTTTAGGGATGATTTCTCTGTGGCTTATAATTAAAGTATAAGAACAAATAGTGGCAATGGCATAATTGGAATCTACTGCAAATCCAATTTACAGATCCCTACACAATACAAGATCTACAGAAGCAGTTTTGTGAAAACTCAGCAATACAAAAAATACACAAATAATGCAATTTTGGAGGAAAATATATTTTTAATTAAAAAACCACAGATATATTTCAAGAAAACATCAAGCAAATTAAACACCTACAACTTCTAAATGAGACAACAAATAATTAATTACATGTAATTAGGTACATTTGGTGGGAAATGGGAAGATGTTATTTTACTTTGCATTGTATTTTTTATCAACTAATTTTTTTAAGATTCTTTCATTTTTGCATGTTTATATACATTACAAAAACTGGGATAGAAGGTATTTTATTTGTTTACCACTACCACAATTATCAACCAAAAGATGGATTTGATAGATGAGGATAGAGCCTGCCTAGTTTTAAGCCTAACAGTATGTGGAATTCAGACAATGGAATAGGGAAGTCAGTTCCTTTCCCTGCACTACCTTTCATTTCTCAGGAAGATGTTGTGCTCAAAAAATCATGCAACTTGGGTTAAGCTGAGAGTTTCCAGAGGTGTCAACCTGGAATCAAACCCGGGCACTCTGATCAGTAGCCCATACTCTACCCACAGGACTACCATATCCCCTAAATTCATTTATTGTTAATGAAATAAAACACTATTATTGGGCCTTTATGTTTCCCAATCTGAGTATGCTAAACTGACTTACAGTGAAATACCTACAAAAATGTTTGCTTTCCATCACTGATAGAGTATCTGGAGCAAATGTGATAATCACAATTAGAATTTAATTAATTAAGATAAAGACTTAACTTAGGCAATTCACTGATATATTTTTCATTTTGTTTTCTTCACCACTTCTCATATATTTTCATTATCTATATCTTTATAGCTATAACATTATATTAAATTGCCTATGTTCTCACTTATTAAGTTCCACTTATTATACCACCCTTATTTTGAACTTCTGTCATCCCCCATTGTGAAGCCTACTTGAATTGTTAATGAAATAGAGTCATTAGATTTACATTATATTGTAAATATTAAAGTACATGACTCTAAAAAGTATTAGATTCCCAAAAGTATTATACTAGTATTCCCACAGGAAGCATTTTAAGTCCTGATCTATTGCATAGATAAGTATATTTTGGTTCCATTGTATCTGGAGAAGTATTTAGCAGAACAAAATAGAACTGAAATTGATGTTGAAATCAGTGAAACCTGTCCAAAATCTACTTCTGGAAATTACCGTATTCATGTCATAGGCAAAGTCACCAACATGAATGATGGCATCATACATGCCACGCTGTGTTTCTTCCTGTAGTCGAGGGAGTGATTGTGCATTTATATTTCCCATATCACCATAAACAGCAAGATAAGGACTCCAGTCAACACCATCTTTCATTGTCACAAAAGAGTATAAACTGGACCAACCCAGCTCACTTCCACAATGATACACTGTAAAGCAAGGACCATTCCAATTTGTAACAGCACAGTATGACAATATAGATATTAAATCAGAAATCAATTACTTATGTGTCAGTGCTCCCATATATATAGAGGTTTTACTTACCACTGAACATGAATTTGGTTAAAATTCAAATTATTTCCATTGAACAAAACTACCAGGTACATGCATAAGCCAGTATCTTTTTGTGTGTGATGCTAACTTTTACCTCTTAAAATCTATTTGAGAGAATATATGTGTGGCTGATTACATGAATATATCTTGTGAAAATCTAGATGGTACCTCTGAATGCTCTCAACTATACCCAGGTTTCGTTGTTTCCTAAATGTACGATATCTTTGGAGATTTTTAAAAGCAATTGAAGTGTTCACTTAAGTAATCAATGTATTAAAAACAGGGTATGTATACCAACACAACTGTTTGAATAGTAAGTAACAAAAACATGAGTCATTTAATTTGTTTTTTGATTGTTTATATTTGATTCTATACATTTATTTAAAAGATATTTTAAACTGGGCATTTAACATTGCATGAATATGTAAAAAGGATTTACGTTTTTCATTTTTAAGTTGCTGCACCATGAATTTTATACTTACTGCTATCAACATTTCCCAAATTCAACCACAAACCTAAATGATAGATGATTAAATCATTTTCAAAGAGATCAACTACTATCAAAGGAAGGTAGATAATGAAATATCCTTAGCAATATGATTTGTTTGAATTTTATTGCCCGTAAGTCATATATTGTATTTTTGGTATACAATCACTACAAAGGAGGTTTTTCCTATGTCATATTACATTCCAATATTAATGATGGTAGCAATTTAACTGTAGATTATAAAAAAATTAATAAATAGTTTGATTAATTTTTACTAAACAATTTTTGACTGAATACACACTGCTTGGTCTGCGATAAGAATGATGATCTGGATATTTTTAAAGCAGATGATGCTCTGGAAAGAGGAATTTATGTGATGCCAAACTTTCAAAGGGAAATAAACTTTGAAAGTTCATGAGAAAAAATGAAAGAGAAAATTCAGGATATTTGCAGACGAGGAAGAAATAGTAGCAGCCAAGTAAATATATATGTATATTTAAAAGGTTCATAAGATAGATTCATTACAATGTACTCATTTTTTTACTCTCATGTAGTCATTTATTAAAGATATTAGAGCTTCAAGCCCATCATTCAAGCAGCAGTACATTACAGTTAAATTCTGTGCTGTAACAACAGTCTTTATATTGTATACCAGGATTTTAAAGGCTACACCAAATAATGACGGGGTTGCTACATTAGCCAAAGAAAAATTCTGAGGTCATACTAGACTGTAAAATAATGGGCTGTTTTTTTCTACCACTAATTTAAAAGGAAAAAATATATTTTTTTATCATAATGCAAGTGTCCACCCAAATAAGGGAAATTTACAATTGAAATTAGAATTATATCAAGTCCACCAAAAATCAACATCATTGAGATCATTTCTTGATAGCTTACATGGCATTAGAACTAAAATATTAAAGAATATCATTGAGGTTAATTATATTTACCAACACTACTAATTTTATTTTGAGTACCCATAGTATCAGCAAAAAGATGTCAGGGCCTTTATAATTAAATTATACCATTACTATTAGAATTTTAAATTGTACACATACCATACTTTGTTCCTGGCTGCAACTCTTCTAGTTTAACTTTATGAATGTATTGCCTCCTCTTTTCCGGACCACCATCAATAAACAGTTTTGGTATATTTATGGCTCTCTTGATCAAACCTCCAATACCATACTCAACAACCGAAACCTCAGTGTCATTCAGAGTTGACCAAGTCACAAACATTTCTGATGGTTTGTCTGCCAAAAAATAATCAAAAATCAAATTACAATAGATGAATATCGCTACAAGACAAAACTTAAGAAAACAAAAAAAAGGTTCCAATACCACCCTGTGAAGCTTTAATCTGACCAAAACAAAGTGAGCATGAATGCATTAAAGCTGATAAAAATAGGTTCATCACTGTTTTATGCAAACAAGGAATGAAATAACAATTTTAGTAGTATAGAAGAAAAGTGGGAATGTATCAAGATAGCGATATCGAAAGCTGCAAAAGACACTATAGGAACCGTTAACAGGAAAAGGATAGGAAACCATGGGTAACGGATGAGATGATTGCAAAGATGGATGAGAGAAGAAGATGGAAAAATGTAAACACAGAGTTAGGAAAAATGAAGTACAAAGAGTTACACAATAAATTGAGAAGGGCCACAAATAAAGCAAAAGAAGAATGGTGGAAAACGTAATGCAAGGATATGGAAAGTTTACAAGGAAGGGTGCAATTGGTGCGCTATACAGCAAGGTAAAGTTATTATCGGTAAGTAAGAAGGCAACATCTGAGCTAGCAGTTTAAGATAATAGTTGAACCAGAAAAAATCCAAGAGAGATGGAAGAAATATATAGAAACACTGTATGGTAGAGAACCTAGGCCAACAAGGTTAGACATAGAAAAGGAACATGACGTAAAAGAAGATAGCTTAGGTCCAGGCATACTCGACAATGAAATAGAAAGAGCATTAAGGAAGATGAAAGCAAATAAGGCCATGGGGGTAGACAACATTCCTGTGGTACTATTGAAATGTTTAGGAAAATGTGGGAAGAAGATTCTATATGGACTGATTCGTAGTATCTATGAGGAAGGAATCTGGCCGGAAGATTTTTTGAAAACAGTGTTAGTTCCTATTCCGAAAAAGGTAAAGGCTAAATCATGTGAGGATTATAGAACAATAAGTTTGATATCCCATGCAGCTAAAGTTATTCTCAAGATCATCAACAAAAGGATAGAGAGTAAGGCAAATGATTACTTAGGGGATGATCAGTTTGGGTTTAGGAAAGGAAGAGGTACGCATGATGCCATTGCAGTAATGACATCACTAATCAAGAGGAATATAGAATACAATCAGGAAGTAATTACTTGTTTCGTAGATTTCGAAAAAGCGTTTGATAGAGTGAGTTAGGAAAAACTAATGCGTGTATTGCAGAAAGTAGGAATGGATTGGAGGGATAGGAGGCTGATCCGCAACCTGTACATGTCGCTCAGGTGCGAGTGGGGAATGGAGAGTCCCGAAGGGCAGTGTTAGGAAGAGGTGTACGGCAGGGTTGCCCATTATCACCGGTGCTGTTCAGCGTATATGTGGAGGAAATGATAAAAGAGGTATGGGAAGAACTGGAGGTCGGAATGAAAGTCGGAGGGGAATTTGTAAAATCTGTTAGGTTTGCTGATGACCAGGCCTTAGTTGCTCCCTCAGCCAAGGGGTTGCAAGCATTGCTGAGCGAATTGGAGGCTCAGTGTGATAAGTATGGGATGAGAATCAATATTAACAAAACAAAGGTTATACAATTTTCCAGAAAGAAAAAGCCTAAGCCAAACATTAAAATAGGAGGGGAAAAATTAGAGCAGGTAGAACAGTGTACGTATCTTGGAACTGTTTTTGACCAACATGGTCAAAGTAGTATTGGGGACGTAAGGAGATGAATTGCGTTAGGCGAGGAGGCTTTCTCAAGGAGGAGGGAGTTGATGATGGGGATATTGAGAAGGGAGGTTAAGAAAAGACTCGTAAAAACTCTGATATGGAGTGCAGCTATCTATGTACGGCACGGAAATGTGGTTGCTGAAGCAGGAGGATAGACGTAGGTTGGGGGCTTTTGAAATGTGGGTGTGGAGAAGAATGGAGAAGGTGAAATGGACCGAAAGGAAAACAAATGAGGAAGTACTAGGGATGGTGGGTGAGGAGAGGGGTTTTTTTGGGAGATATCGTATTGAGGCAGGAAAAATGGATGAAAGGCGCATTGAGCAGCAGTGACATGCTGAAGAAGGTAATAGAGGGTAGAATCTTAGGCAAATGAGGAAAGGGCAGGAACAGGATAGGGATGTTGGACGGGATAAAGGGAGGAAAGAAGTACACAGAGATGAAGAGAGACCTGATGTAGAGTAGGTTGCTGGATTGGATTTTGTTTAGAGTTACAAAATATTAATTTGATACTTGTGTCCATCCAAAAACCTACCTTAACCGGTAAATTACCTAATAATAATAAATGTGAGATTGGATGAGCATATTTTAGGGGCTTTTCAGGTGCAGGTGTAACACATAAAATAAAATGGACAGGGAGAAAGATAAATGCTGAGGTTTTAAATAGGACGGATGAAAAGAGGAAGTTACTCAAGGAAATCCAGAAAAGGCAAAGTGGATGGTGGAAATATTAAAAGATAGTAGTATGTTGACAGCTGTGATAGAAGGGAGAATGCTGGGAAAGCAAAGTAGAGGAAGGAAGAGGGTGGGCTTATTAGACAAAAGGTTATGAAGAAATAAAGAAAGAAATAGGAAGGTCCAATGATAAGAAACAATTATTTGTTATGGACCGTCCCAAAAAAATGACCTACCTAACTTTAAAACATGTAGAATTAACCTTAACTTATTGATTGACCACTTGGTCATAGGTCAAGGAATGGTAGAAAATCTCAGCAAATCAAAAGATCACTCTAATTCTACAATTTAGGTTTTTTCAACCATTCCTTGGAATAAGGCATAATTCCACATGTTAAAGCTGAGACAGTGTCCTTGGTAATAGATGATTTCATTGGCAATTAGGAGAAGTTTTTGACTAAGACTAATGGTTTGCCAGGGAACATGGTAATCCAGTGGGTAGAGCACTAGGCTACTGACCTGAGGACCCAGATTTGATTCAGAGTGATACCTCTCATCACATTCAGCTTCACCCAAGCTATGTGATTTTTCGGGTACCAGATCTTCTTGGGAAAACTTAGGTACAGGGAAAGAAACTGACCCCTCTACCTTGATGTGTAAATTTTACATATTGTTGAACTTTGTACTAGGTGAAGCTATAACCTCACCGATCAACTCAACCTTAAGGTTGATAACTGTAGTATATTTATGGTATGCAATGGCCTTGGTTGAGAGAACAAAAAACCCAATTACCTACGTTTAAAATTAATATTTTTGTAGAACTACGAAATAAATTTGTGACTCAGCTCAAGCATAATAATAATAATAAGAGCACAGATATTCAAACCACCAGCCAATTTGTGGCATACCACTCTGCAGTTTTGGCTGGCCAACTGTGAATCTCAATTCGATCATACTAGATTAACGTCACTGTTTATAGTAAAACTTGGGCACAAAGAAATAAAGTAAGGCCACCAGAAATTAGTGACCCTGAGATGAAAGCACTTTTGGAGATTGGAGTGGAAAATCTATGATTACATCTAACATGGGAGCTTGCAGATCGAGACCCTAATTGGGTGGGTAAATTGGGGAACTTGCATGTCATGCTAAAGATGAGCCTGACAATTGGGGGTATATGGGTAGGATTTATTATGTTTTGTGTGAAATGCATTTGCACATAGTCTCTTGCAACAAAAATTGTTAAATTATGCCTGTAAAAAACAACTCTCCAATCATACAAAAAATATCTCATTTTTGAACATTTTTATCTTTACTTCTTTAATGGTGTTATTAATTTTGCAAGATAACTTGATCTCCAATTATAACCATCGTAAACATATAATCAATACTGTTGTATTTGTCATGAGTTGTGTGTACAATACTAGTATATCCGAAAATATTAATTAAAGTCATAGCCAATTTTTATTTAAGGGTTCAATGTTCGATATTTTGGTTCAGCAGGAGTATTTTTACCACACTTCGGTATTTTATCTCAACTGCACCCTTTCGGAAGCATCACCTTTCGTGGAACAAAGGAGGTAAATGTGTTGACCCACAAATATAAATTTCTTTCATCTACCTGCCAACAGCGCGACTTATGCCAGCAGAAGAGAAAACGGACATTCTGCTCTAACAAATCGCACACACGGCCCTGCTAAAATTTGAAATATGTAAAGTCGTGGCAAAATAAGGCTTGAAAAAATAATTATAATAATTTACGTTTTTGAAAACTAGAAACGCGAGACTCAGGTCGACGAGAAATGGTTTCGGACGCGGTTTTACTCTGTTTTATCGGAGATAATGTTGTTCAGCGAAATTAATAACACCTCTGCAACAGATGCAAAGAGAAATTTTAAACTATGCGATAACACGTAAAAACGTTGTGCCATGTGATTCTTAAAATTTTCATTCTCGTCTCAAAAATTTGATTTAGACCAAATTGAAGTAATCCTACTTGCAATCATGTAACTTAGTTAAAGAAGCTAAATTTTTAAGAGTTTTATTGAAATCTGCGTGGAAATTTCGTTATAAACAATGCCAAACCCAGGTTATTCAAGTGCATTCATTTCATAATTAGTTGTTATGCAACCCAACTTAAAAATAAAAGAAACGGCACAAGTAGCACATAATATTGGACTTGATAGTTAGAGGGGAAAATTTTGATGGAAGTAATACCAGAGGTTTCTTACCGTTAAAAGTAGCCGGTACTTAATTGTAATTGTAATTTATTCATTCACCATAAGCATAGAATTATGCATGGCTTTGTCAAAACATGTTTTACACTTCATTTCAGTAAAAAAAAACATTATGCAAAATCAAAACAATATGCAAGTACAATACATACAATTTACAACTTTTTGAAATTAACACATTTCAGTTATACATTTGAAATGGTAAGCATTAGAAAATCATCTACACTATAAAATAATTTACATGAAAGTAGTTTTTTCACGGCACACTTAAATTTAAAGGAACTTTTGATATTTTTAATATAAGCAGGCAATTTATTGTACATAAGTATTCCCTGATGATCTATCCCTTTAATCGTTTTACTTACTCTGTGCTGACTTACATGGAATGCATTTTGGCTTCTCGTATTATGACTATGAAGGTCACAGTTTTTAATAAACATGTTCTGATTTTTGTTAATAAGAGACACTGTTTCAAGAATGTATAGACAAGGAAGAGGAAACCTTTCTAGTTTTTCAAAAATAGGTTTACTGGGAGCTCTATTATTAGAATTAGTTATTATGCGAATAATCTTTTTTTGCATTTTAAATAATTTTGGAAGGAAGATAGAGGAGCCCCAAAAGGGAATACCATAATGGAGAAGTGACTGCACATAGACAAAATATATAGTCCTCAATGCCTGAACGCAAATGATTTCCTTGAGTACACGGAATGCATAACAGACTTGTGCCAGTTTTTGAGATAAATTATTAATATGTTCCTCCCATGAAATATTAGAGTCAATCCAAATACCTAAAAACTTTGTTACCTTTAGTTCTTTTATGGGGCAACTGTTAATTATTGGATATAAATTTATTAACTTCTTCTTGAGATTGAAGTTTAAATAATGGGTTTTACTAACATTTAAAGATAGCTTATTGTCAGTGAGCCAGTTCATCAAATTATGTGTAGTTTCTGTTACCTCGTTCATTAACTGAGTGGGATTATGGTTATTAAAAATTAAGTTAGTATCATCAGCAAATAGTATTGTATTGGAGAGTGGTAAATTTGCAGGTAAATCATTTATGAAGACTAAAAATAGTAGTGGTCCAAGAATGGAGCCCTGCGGAACTCCACAAATAACAGAAGTTGTACTTGATACAGATGAATTCATTTCAATATATTGTGACCTATCAGTTAAATATGATTTAAACCAGTCCTTTGCATTGCCTCTTATACCATATGTTTCTAATTTTTTTAAAAGAATTAAAAATGGAGCCAACGACACCCGGTATTCCCAGGCGGTCACCCATCCAAGTACTATCCGGGCCCAACGCTGCTTAACTTCGGTGAACGGACGAGAACCGGTGTATTCAGCGTGGTATGGTTATTGACTTTTTAACGACGAATGTGTAAATAAAAATGCAATGATGAAATGGGAACTTCGGAATAAATTATCTCTTCACGCGCACCTCGAAGACTCGGGGACGTGTAAAATAACTTGCCTTAATGATATTTAGGTCTTGTTATGTTTGTGACTAAAAGCAAAGACATCCATCATTAATTTATTGGAACGAGATAAGTACGCCTTACAAGAATAAAATTACTAATGGGTGATTGTTTTCCGTAAGGTCTTTAAAACCGGTATGAAATTATCTAAGCAAAATTGAACGTAGAGATAACAGCGACATAAACCCAAATTCGAAGCCCCTATGCCATTGTGAATATAACCGAGCAGTAAGACTCTCGATATGCTGTCGTTTAGTCGGGATAATTTTCGCCAGCTCTTGTTGGATTCCACCTTCAATTAATTTGGTGGGGCCAGGATGTTTTCAAAATATATTTTTTAAACACTACTGCAATTTAAAAAGCTAAGTTCAACCTTTCCATACTTAATAATGCAACCATTTCAGAGAGTAAAAATCATTCGCCTTGACCGGGATTCGAACCCGGATCCCTTGTTATCCGGCCGAGTGCTTTAACCACTTAAGCTACCGAAACGTCCTCTTACACTCTGAAATTTTGGGGGCTTTAAAGGAACAAGATGTTATGACGAAATACCGTACATACAATGTCACAGGCATTCGTAGTCGTGCGCGACGCGCCACAGTCCACGATGTTAATAAAGCCAAATTCAAACACTTAGGCTGTTCATACCTTTCCATACTTATTTTTCTTGCTTAGAAGAGTTGCCATACTTTATTCTTCAAGGTAGATGTACATAAACACATTAGCAAAGTTGCGTTGAATTCAATATACAAACTTATATTATGCAACAGACGAATCGTATAATATAAAAAACGCATCTAAAAGGAACACTCTACACTAATAGAACTAAAGTATCGTCTAGTGCAAGCAATAAGCCAAAAGATCGGGGCATTAAATGGCATTTGATGGGTACGACACATAATCGTACCTGTAAGTTGGTCATGGTAAGAGAGGGTTGAGTTCACCCCTTCGACGAGTAACACACAACTACTATGAGAAGTTGAGATTGACTCCATAGACCCATTATATATCAATTGAGATCCTCCTTGGAAAGAGCAATATTCCCTTATGGCAACAGAAGAATTCACGAAGTATTGATTGACCACTCTGAAAATGTCCTCAGAATTACACGTAAACAATTATTTTTAACTGTCTGATAAGTTTCTAAGTAGCTGATACCATTGGCTGTTCTAATCATAAAACTACCGTGGTTGCCCCCAGCCACTTCTATTTCCTCCACTCAATAATACCTAAACCAACATGTTGTGAGGGAAGGAAAAAAAATCTTGCCAATAAACATTACCAGATATTCAGAGATCATGTCCGATGTGGAGCTTGGTGATTTTAGGATTTGTTTTATTTCTGGTCACTACCCGAAGCACGTTTCCTCGTGAAACAGTGAGCGTGGGGTGAATTCGGTGCCTTTCAAATCACGGGAGGCAAACATGAAATTGTATGGCAGACTACTTTGGTCAAATAAAAACATTACTTAAAATATGGTATATTTTCCTAATAAATATTTGGGACCTACATGAATACTGAATCGCTAGATTTATACGCTCGTTCTTTTAGGAGATGTCTAGAAACTGCTTATATTAAGCCCCTCCTTTTTTAGAAATCAAGTCAAGGAGTCTATCAGAATATCATCTCTGTTGACATAAATACTTATCCTTCACTCGTTCATTCAAAAACAGCTTTAAACATCAGATAAGGTTTAAAAAAAGGTGAATATGATAAAAACCGAAGAACCGCGTCGTTTTTTTTGCTTTTGAAAACGTTGGCCTTCCTGCAAGAGAATCAGTGTAGACTGAAAGAAACAGGGTCTAAAATTTCCGCAGCAACGCAATATTTCACCAAGTTCTTCCATGAGAACTTCCAAGTCCAAGTGATTGTCCCTCACTAGAGGCTGTCAAAACTAATGTTCGGACAAGCCATTGCTTGCGAACCATCAATCGTATTTCGTAGAAATTCTTCGATAAAATGTCCTTAAAAAATGCTTCTTCCGACGTGATGAATAGGTGAGCAGGGATATCCGAACTCCAACAGGATGGACCCAAAGGCCTCGCCTTTGTTAGACTTGTACTCTGCCTCGTAATGAATGCCTAGGATTTTCAGTACCTATTCCACAAAAATGATTTCACCCGTCGGAAGAACCTGAAAATGAAATTGCTTCGTTGTCAGGACAGGGCCCATAATTGCTTTTGAATTAAAGTAATGCATTAAAATGCACGTATATGTAAGGTCGCAAACAACACCCCTATCGTAAATACCGATGTCCGTGCCTCGTAGCCAAAAAAAAAAATAAAAAATAGTTTCGTTTATCTGAAAAATCCTCCAATTACATCATCACCGGATATTTTAGAATGTTATACACTACGTTATATTTTAACGCCACTTCTCTCTTTTAGAGGAAGCGTGAACTAAATCGAAGCTTCGAGAAACACTCCACCTCTGCTGGGCGACTGCATAACCTATAACATTACTTCTGTAACAGAATCTTCGCCCTGCTAGAAATTTCTTGCAAGATGCGGTAGGAGGGTTAGAAATGAACGATTCCGATCACTGAGGGATCCATATTTCCGTCTACTTCAGGGTGACTCCGCCTACGAAATGATGTTTGGTATTACGTAGCAGTGTCATCACAGGACCTATCAATAGGTGATGATGAAAGAAAGGCATTAAGTAAAGATATTTCGGAAGAATTCAACCTCTAGGGTGTGCCTTCATTCAATAAGTACCTTGACGCAAGCATAATTCCTTTTATCCGCACTGACTCTGTGTCTTCTCGTCCATTCTATAACATTGTTAATGATCCATTTTTTATTTCTTCCTGAGGACATCGCCGAAGCCTCATTTACAACTCGGGGCACCACCAAGATTCATCCAAACTAATTTTTAGATGTTCCTGGCAAGCCAATAGGCATAGGAACTGCCTCCCCTTATTCCTGATACCAAAATTTCAAAGGGCACCCGCCATTTAGGGTTATACAGGTAAACCTGTATATACGTATATTTTAATTGGTGTGAGAAGATTACGTTCCTCTTTGCCCAAAAAGTCCAGTCCACTTTTCAGATATTTCAACTCCAAGCGGTTTAAAAGCATATTTCCCACCACAAAAAATGCGAAACTAATACGATTAGTGGCCTTGGATTTTATTTCAGTGAGTAAGTGCACGCTGAGCAAAAGCTTTCGCGGCTACGATTATCTTAGCTCATACTTGAACACTTAACGTTCGAGTAGATAACTCCGGAAAAACTAGACTGGTGTTTATCAGCGTTTATTGTGCTTGGCTATATTTTCCGTAGGAAAAATAAAATGTGTGGTGAAAATTGTGGGACTATAAACAATAAACAGTTTTTTATCTTACGAGCGACTCTATTAAGTTAATAAAGTTCAATACACGAATGGCATAAGGAAATCCCATTAAAGAATAACACTAATTCATTATTAATACAATAAACGCACTTCGCCCGATCCTTAATCAACATCGATGAATAACCCACCAAAAGTCAAAGAAATTAAAATCATATTCCAAAATGTCGTGTAAAAATACCGAAACTCACTATGGGTCCTTATAATGATTCTGGAACATGCGATCGCCCTGCCAATTCGGTATCATACCCCAAATGATCCATTTTTCTATCATTAGGGGTGCATCTTTTTATAATTTAGGTTCGGAGCTGGATAATAAAAATAAGAATCAGATAATCCTCCCCACTGAAGTTCGATGAATGTTTTTTCACTACTATCGAACACTATCATGATTTATCTGACCAAGTGCTTTAATATACTCAGCGAAGAATGGTTAAGTTCGCACCATTTAAAAACGACCAGGTAACAACGCTATTACGTAGCACGCACAATAAGCTTTGTTGCAATTAGCCCAATGATCAAATCTGTCAATTACACAGGCACACAAAAAAAATGAAAGTTCTGTGCCCGAGCTCCGACCCTTGGTTCCCTATGTATTTTTGGCTCCCGAAACCGATCCCGGGGTCGGTACGGCCCAGACGTTCCGTATTTGCCCGTCACTGTAAAAAAAGAAATGACCAAAATTTGGCCATTCTCGAGGGCCGAACCAGAGTCCGTATGACAGCCGCAATTGAAGACAAAAATCGACCTTAGGGAAAAATTTTCTTGATACCGAAACGGAAAAATATTCCCCCAACACCATGCAACATTTCAGGAGAACCCGTTTGGCGGTTCTCGAGATACCCAGGATCGTCGATTTTCCGAGGGATCGCTCCAAATCGGTCAATTCTGGTCCTATTTTACTCCTACACTCCACTTCCACTTTGCGCTGGCTTAATCCATAAAAAAATTGGTGTCAATCGGCCTCAAGTTTACTCATAAAAACAAACAAACAGAAAAAAACCCCCGTTTCACGTTTACAGATTTATGTAAGAGGATATTAAAGTATAAGAAGAATATTAAGTGCACGTATAAAGTGTAATTTGGAGTTTAGTCAATAGATGGCGCTCGATGGGTCGGAGCTTGGGCACAGAACTTTCATTTTTTGTGTGTGCCTGTGTTATTAATCAGGTATTGACATCAAACCTGTTATAGTACGATATTAACCACAATACCTATTTCAACACTGATCTCTGATAACTTCTAGAAAAACTTTTCATTGTTCGACTTGCCAAAGCCTGTGATAAAAAGCAATCAATCTATTTGATCGATGGACTAGATAGTGCATATCGCCGCGTTAAGGAAGGCGATACACCAAGAAGAAAATTACGCAGACAGGAACTTAAAACAATATGGTGAGCTTTTTACTTTAAACGTTGAACCTTTATTACGGGAATACCGAGGCCAAAAATGAAATAAGATATGAAAACAAACACGAATGTGAGCTTTGATATCTGAAATCAATTGGGGATTCTGAATGTCACATCAAAAATTGATAGATACCACTCAGAAATCACAAATGCAATTGACCTGCGGCCATTATCTTGGGAAGGCAGTTAAGCTGGACAGAGCACTGGACTGACTGGGGAAACCGGGTTCGATTCCCGGGGTGGGAGGACAAACAATAACTTTTATGTCGATGGAGGCCCCGCAGATATTGCCGCTTATAATGTCGTTGCAATCTGTTATATTGCAACGACGATAATATTGCAATCACATATGCAGACCCAATGTGGAAGCGTAATCAGAGTCACGGCTTTGAAAAGAATTTGCTATTTAATGACCGGTGAAAATTTTCCGCTAAAATTATTTTATTATAACCTTATGATTTATTTGTTAATATTGAATTGCAAGTATAAATTAAGAACATTATATCACAATCCTACGAATGACGATTTGTTCTAATATTCACTGTCATTCATCAGCGTATGTAGAATAAATAATGTGAAAAAAAATAACAATACACATCACGAAAACTAGGGTATTGTAAGGCTTATATTCCATATGTATCGTACCATGTTAGCAACGTAGGTAGGAAACACCCAAATAAATTGATTTCTTGGAGAGAACAGTGAGAAAAATTTCCATTTAAAGGAAATGACGGAGTGCGAATAAACAAAAAAAATTTGTGTGTCATGGAAACAGTTCGAACTAATTCGGCAGTTGGTGGGTCGATTAATTATCTCACGAGGCCTGGAGGGGCGGACGTAATAGTCCAAATTTGTTGGCAACGATGACCGACAAAGACACCTGCTCTCGGGGTCACTTTGAAAGCGGCAATTTCTGCTCGGGGATCGTCGACATAAATCCTAGATTTGTCCCAACAAACCATGGCACATGGAAGGGAATTGTACCCCCTATTTTGAAGCGTGACTTCCAACTCTGTTGAATGTGTACTGAATTCTACCCCGACTCAGGGAAACCATACCATAGGTTGATTTTCATATCAGTATGCGACTGGGGAATCATCACTAGTGCAATCGCATCTGTGGGTACCTTTAACACAATGCAGCCCAGAATCGACCTGTATCGGAAAAAATTTGCGTCATTCGTAAGGTAATATACTTCAAAATGTCCAATGATCCAAGTTTCTTTTCGATGGCATCTCTTACAAGGACGATCATAAATTTAGCCATAAATAATTAAAATAAACCGATTTGGTTCAACTGAAAGTTTTTCCTCGTACGTGTACACCAAAACGCTTTTACTCACAATGAGTAGTAGGCATTCGGGAATTCTTATTGATAGAGAAGACAGAGATTTCTGCAATTGTCTACGTTCATTTATCGGGCCTTGCTCCCTGTGACTCTTCCGTCCACGATCAGAATGAAGTGAAAAGGGATACTATTTTATCATATAACACCATCAAGAAGAATACAATTTAGTTGTTCATGATCCGACTACATGAAGATTTCCAGAGATGCTTTAAAAAGAGTTAACTTACACCCTTTTAGACACAGAACCCCCCGACCCCAAATATAGAATAATGATATCCCGACGTGACAAGTTCGTTGGGTTGGGTTTATTTAGTCAGCATGGAACATTTAAAATGGAGCGATTAGTGCTTTACTGTTGGCTGATCGTTTTTTTCCGAATAAAATGTCATAAAAAATTCCGGCATCCCTTGAAAGGGCCATTCCGGATATTTATCGGATGCACTCGTATACGAGAACCACCAAGAAAGGCTGAGAGCATAGTTGATTTGGGAGGCGGCTCTTTCTGAATACAACTAATATTTCTCAAGCTGGGCCCGACTGAAAATTTCTGCATGGGGCGGCTACGGAGTTCAGAAAAGAGCGCTCATATAATTAAGTTTGGCGAAGTGGACGTGATATCCCATGATTTTACGTCCAGATTATTGAGGCGGATAACGCGCTTGCCTACGAACACAAAGGTAGGCTCGAGGCCCCTTCGGACCTGGATGATGTATCAACTCAAACTTGGGGACCCGGACAAGGTTACAGGCTAATCAGAAATGCTTCTGGTGATCTGAAACGCTTTCGTTGGACCGTGGGCCACCAAAGGTGTTCGGAGATGAAAATTTTGAAAAAAAAATCAGTTATATTATGTTCTATCTCATTATTTACTCCATCAAGGTTCCCGAATCTCTATTTATTTTCAATCTCCCTTCAATCAACGAATATTGGGCTCTACTTAAAGTCATTAAGTCATTGGCACGATTCCCATCGGTTTCAAATGGTCATCATTCGGACCTAATTGGAGGAACACATTGTTCATCGGTGGTTTGTTGAAAAGAGGTCCAGATGAGTTTCACGTTGCCTTGTCAAGTCTTTTCCAAATTTTATTTTATGGTGCGATAAGGCCCAGGCAGGTGAACTATCACTACCCGCTCGTAAAACGAATGTACACGTAGGCCAGGCAAGGGATAGCATGGGATATAACTAGGCGGTCGTTCATGATTAAATTTGGGCAAAATTGAAATTATTCAAGCATTGTTCTCGGCACTCTTTTGAGTATTTCCTCTTGCAAGTCTTTCCATGAAAATATGCCTCTCAAACATTCCTAAAGCTTTATCCCTACAAATGTTGCATGACTCTTCCTCTCTCTCTATATATGTATATATATTTACATATTTATATATATACACATGTATGAGGCTGACTCAATTTAGCAATGCATTAAGTATCAGTTAATGCCTAAAAGTAGAAGTCAGATAACCATATGAAAATGTGGTTTTTCCGATAACAACGGCGACAGTGAGTTTGTTTTCTAGATGGGCATTGCACAAATAGTGAAATTCTATTTAAACGAATATAATTCAACTGAAATCGTAGTCTTCAGCTACTTCGATACTCACCACCGAAGGAGATATGAATTTGCTCGGGTTGGTTATGAACGACGGATGTTGCAAGCGGCACGAACAATAAGAAAATTAGTGTCTTCATGGTTAAATACTACACAAAGAAAAGAGATATAACACGTAAAAATCAACATCACGAAATTACTTAATTCAGGCTAGGTCCAATCAAAAAGTAATAAAAGATTGTTTAAACATACGAATTGAACTATGACTCGTCGATATCCAAAAAATTCCACAGTCGTACCTAATTGCTTACCGACCGAGTGACTTACCACTTTGACGGTTTTATTCCAAATGAGTTTCTTGTCCAGTTGTACACCATCAGAGTATGACTAGTCCTGATGAGACGTATTTATACGATCAAAACAAACGATGGTAGTGACATCAAAATAAACGGGAAGCATCGGCAACATTTTTACCAAGAACAAATGATAAACGCAACATGTCTGAGCTATCGGAGATGTCAGAAGATGGAGATGACAGAGAAACAATTTGTGATTCTGTGGTAAATAATACTCTTAGTTATATTATTTCATATTTTTTCAAAAATTATGTGCGTATTGTTGTTATAAAAATTTAAATATCATATTTTGGACGTATTTGATGCCTAATATTTGAAAATAAAATGTATCTTTAAAAGAGCAAGTGAAAACAATTGAAAGGTGCCTAACGTAAACACAGTATTTTATTAAAATATATTGCACTAAGATTCCCATAATGCTTAATTTTATCAAGTGAAAATGTCCTTTGAAGAATGAAATGTTGTTTTGTTTGTTGCTTTACCCCTGCTTTTGTCAGTATCAAAAGAATGACAATCTTTCAGGCCTCCTTGGTTGAGGGATGTAGATTGCCGGTGAATATGCATAACGATGATTGGCGTGAGTTGAATACTTTCATATGTGTCCACAAAAGCATGAATGTTTTATTTTCTATTAAATGTAAATTATTTTGTCTGGGTTACTGCTGTAAAAAAGGGAACATTTTCCTGTTAAAATAACCCTTATTTTACACTCAATATTGAATGAAGTAGAAGTATTTGTGTTTTACTACATACTAATATCGTTTTATAATTATTGCTGCTTTATTCACTTATTTCATTGTACATTTCAGCACTAGCCGAGATCATCAGTATAAAGGAGACGAAAGGAACCAAGTATTATTATGTCCATTATGTAGACTGTGAGTATAAACATTTGGCTTAATTTCTCATGTTGAAGGCGCGATTTGTGCGCAAAGCATTGCCATTATGAAATTGACGGTTTGAACGATTGTTAGTGCCTGAGATATGTTTTTTAACAAGTTTATTTGATCCTTCGTTAATGTTCTTCGTAATATTTTATCAGATACTCCAGTTTATACTCAATTTCGGTGCCGTTTTTTAAGTTCAAATATGTACAGTATTATTTTGATTTTGTCATATTTTTCTATAACCTCTGTAAGCAGAGGACTTGGTAAATGGGTCATCTTTGTTCATTGGCTTAATAAATTCTTTGGCAGTTTCCCCTGACTAAATTTTTAAGTATCTCATTAAATAATATTTACTCTTTATTCATATGAAGCTAATGCTAGATGACTATAAGGATAGTTTTTAGTGTATGACACATTTTTGAGTAGCTATGATTTATTCTGTATGGTTCTACATCAAATCATATTTTTCCATGAAAATTAAAATTGATGTGCTAACGACTGATTAAAAAAACTATGATGTATTCTAATATTTTGTTTAAAACATTAATATGTGTAGTGGATCGTGAATTACTGTGAATGAAAATCAAAATTTCTCTGTTTTGCCAGTTTTCGATGCTGATATAAAAAATTACTTGAGCAATTTGAATTGCTCTATCTGGGAACCTGAGTCATTTTATCTTGACAATGACTTTGGTCAAAGAAATTATGTATATGATGATGCATGTTTTATTTTGAAAGTAGCTTGCCTGTTGTTCAGATATTCTTGGTCTACAGAATTTTTGTTCAGAAATTCCTGGTGTACAGAATTCATATTCACACACGTTTTAATTATCAACGTTAATTTCTGCTACCATGGTGTGTAATAATTAGTGCATTAGCGTGTAAAATTCCAAGATTTTGTGAAATCAAATGGAAAAACAAAACATTATGAGCTTAAATTTTGGTAGTACAATAACTACCCAAAATGTTTTGAAAGGGTCATGTAATGAGAAGTCGACAGCTGCTATCCATGATTCACTCACTTGGGATGTTTGAGTTTTGTGTTCATCACGAATGAGTCAAATAATTCTGCTGTTTTATTTTCAGTTAACAAAAGGTTGGATGAGTGGGTGACTGAGGAGCGTTTGGACACTCGTAAGGTATTATTCCCAAGGCGAGATGGTGGAACAAGTGGAACTGGAGTTAGTACACCGAAAAAACTCACCCTCGGTGCTGGTGGTGGAGCATGCTCTACATCTCGGCCTTCTTCGCCTGTGCTCCCAAGCACCGAACTTCTCAATGGGAGTGCAGTTTTGGCTGCAGCACTACAAAAGAAAATGTCGAGGAAAAGAAAAACTCCCTCTGTTGAAGGAGAGGTTGGCCCTGTTGCAAGTGTAATTATAATTTTTTTCATTCTTAATTTTACGTGGTAACATAATTGATATTAAAAACTTTGTGGATTGATGCACTTCTTCCGAGCTTATTTCTTTATTCAGATCTTTCCCCAAAACTTGAAATTTCAATTTGTATTTTAAACTAGAGTGTAGAAGTAATGTTCGAGTACAATCTGATGTGTGTGCAGAATGTAAGTAGTTAGTTGGAAAATATATGGCATACATACAGCAGAAATTGACAATGCACAATTGGATTGGAATCAGCATCACCACAAACCAAACACTTGAGAATCATGTGACAGAAAGTAAACTTGTCTGTTCTGTTTGTTTTACTTAAATCATTTGAATAAATTCAATGCATAAGTAGGTACATACATGACCGGAAATTGCACTGCTAGAGTCCCGATTATGATAATATTGGCATTAAGTGTGAGATTTTTGGGGGACACATTTTTTAACAATTATCACCTCATCATCACGTCATCAATTACAATTATCACCTCATATCACATCATTATCATATTAGAGAACTACTTTAAAGTTTGTAAAAGGTAGGAGGGAGAGTTTTTATGGACTTCAGTTAATTTATGGCATTTATGATGTAGGAATTTGACCAGAAGACATTGTCAGAATCGTTTTAGTTCCGATACCAAATAAGGGAAACGTAAATGATATATGAGAAATACAGATAAATAAACTGTAGTTCACATGCTGCTAAAGTGATTCTCAGGATCATCAAGAGAATTCAGAGCAGGCCAAGTGAATTCTAAGGGGATGATTAGTTTTGGTTCAGAAATGGGAGAGAGATGTGTGATGTCATCGGGATGAGGTCATTAATAGAAATAAACATGGAATACAACCAGTATTTGTCTGTTTTGTAGAATTAAAAAATGCTATTGATGGAGTAAATTGTGTAGAATTAATTAATGTACTGGAGAAAATATGAGTATATTTTCGCATTATGAGGTTTATCTACAACCTGTACTAGTTATAGAGTGCTCAGGTGCATGGAGAGTCAGGAAGGGCAGTTTAAAGAAGAGGGATAAGATGGATGTCCATTATCACCTGTGCATTTCAATGTATGAGATATTTTTTTAAAGTTAAGTAGGCATTTTGAAATGAAAAAAAACAAGTATTCCATTCTAAACCGCCTTCGGCATTTCATGAAATGATCCACTGATTAACCTCTATTCCTATGTCAGAATAAATGAGGAACTTAACATAATTAAAACAATAGAAGTTAAGAATAGCTATCCAGAAGAACTAATTAATAAACATTACTGGAAGAAACTTACTAAAATAGTAATAGATCTCCCATACTAAAGACAAAGTTCCCAAAGACGAGAGTGGTGGAGTGTATGGATTAAAGTGCTCTGAGTGTTCCACTAAGTATGTTGAGCAAACATGACAGAAATTTAAAGGAAGGATGAAAGGGTGTAAAACGTGTAAAGAATATGAACGTACAATCCCTCTTTGCGAAGCACCTCATCGAACGTGACCACAAAAGTGACTTTGTGACAAATTCTCCATTTTGAAAGTAAAGGTCATGGACCCGATGCATTGGGGCAGTTGAAAATTTTAAAATGTGTCCGTTGCAAGGATGAACTTGCCAACGAAATTTTGTATTCCACCCACTCCTTACTCGTAGATCCAACACTCTTTGAAGTCAAGTGCTCCCATAGGGGGTACCCCCCTCCCAAAGAAACCCCCATTAAAAGCCAACGATTGACACTGAAAGCTGTAATTCCCTTTCTCCCCATCTACATTTTAACCTTTTTACGCCTCCACCCTCCCTTCCCCTCCCTCTCTAGCCAAATCCCCCTCCTCTGCCGAGAAGGTATAATCGTACATACAAAGTTGGCTTCTGTGAGTACCACCTGATGATGTCTTTCAACATTGTTACCTAGGTCATGTTCTTAATAAAGGGTGTGGAATTACAAAGTCAATAATTTCATTCCAATATGTTATGTAAATTCCATAAAGTCAGGAGACAAACTTTACCGAGTTAAATTTTAAAATAGGAGGTCAAAAACGAGAGCAAGTGGAACAGTTTACATATCTCGGTAGTGTTTTGGACCCAAATGATCAAAGTAATAGGGAGATTAGAAGAAGAATTGCATTAGGCAAAGGAACTTTCACAAGGAGGGCAACAATGACAGGAACATTGAGTAAGGATGTTATGTAAAGGCTTGTCAAAGCCTTGCTATGGAGGATAGTTTTGTATGGTGTGGAAACAGTGTCATTGAAGCAAGATGAAGGGCATAGATTGGAGGCTTTTGAAATGTGGGTGTGCAGAATAAGAAAGGTCTAGTGAGTAGAAAAGAAAACAAATGAGGAACTGATAAACATGGTTAATGAAGAGAGGAGGTTATTGAGAGAAATGCAGAGGAGGCAGGAAAGACGGATGCAGAGCATTTTCATTGGCAATAGGATGTTAAAGACTTTGACAGAGAGGAGAGCATTAGGCAAGCAAGGAAGATTTTGGAATAGAATAGGACTGTTGAACTGAATGAAGAAAGGAAGTATGTGGAAATGAACTAAGGTTTAAAGCACGAGTGGTATCAGGTGTCATATTGTGTTCTCTTAGGAGTGGCAGAGAAATGTACATGTATGGACGTGGCATTGCATAGCCGGTGTCCATTCAAAACCTACCTTAACCAGTTGAAATTGAATATGAAAAATAATAATAAATAATAATTTTCCATTGCTTACTGCTCAGCCATTTATCCTCTTTGATGAAATTTCATGCCTTCAGTTGCAAGTCCAAGATTCTTTCCAATCAGAATAGGACTGACTTAGTTGTTGTTTGTGATCAATTTTTGGGATTTTCAATTTTAAGTACTTTCCCCAAAATTGACTTTGTTACTCAGAAATATCTCTTTGGAGCACAGTACTCCTCTCTAACTCTTACCGTAACTATCTTGATATAAGTGCATTTTACCTGTAACATTAAGTGGTAGAACTCCACCTTGTTGAACAACATTATGTAGCTCCCCAACTTATCCAATCTCAGCCCTGCAGAACTTAAACTTTAAGAAAGGCTTGGTAAATCACCTGCATGTCAATTTCTCTGACATAGATACCTAAAACAGTAAAGAGTAATTGTCAAAACTGGAACACATCCCATAAGTTGTTCTCTTATTTTTCTTAAGGAATCTAATGAAACTCTGACAAATTTGGAGAAAGGGAGATTTTTGTTTTAGTGATGATAAACGTTGTATCATTATATTTAAAAGCCATACAAATAACTGTTGTTTAATTTAAATATACAAGGAACGTAGCTACGGTCGTGAATCAATGTAAACAAAAAATACCGGGACCGTAAACTTGAATTTAAACTTGTTTAAACTGTTGTTTAGTCTGGGTAAGTTTTTGGGTCAGTAAGAAGACAGGGCATTCAGGGACTTCTGGCCATTGCATTGTTGAACACACGGCTGGGTAAATAGAAGTCAGTAGGAGGCTCGAGTTAGTGTTAAATTAATTTCTAAGACTGATTGCTGGAATCAAGAATTTAAACTTGTTGATCAGATTATTTTATGAAAATTAACTATTTATATCTTTTACAGAGTGGCACCCTTGGTTTAGGACCTGTGGAATTGCCTGAATCCTCCTCACCTGGCCCACGAATTACTGGTAGCTTAGTAGCACATCATGATGATGTCGTAACTCGTATGAAAAATGTGGAGATGATTGAGCTTGGAAAGCATAGAATTCGGCCATGGTATTTCTCTCCCTATCCTCAGGTCAGCAATGTCAGTGATATATTTTCATCTTCAGAATTAAAGTTGGTGCATGCTTTAAGAAAAATTACATCTTCATGAATAACAAAAAAAATTATTTTGCAGGAATTAGTACATTTACCGTGCATCTATATATGTGAATTTTGCTTAAAATATAGGAAAAGTAGAAAGTGCTTGGAGAGGCATCTGGTCAGTATTTGTTTGTGAACCTCAGTCTTAGTGTCTATGAAGGAATGTTTGCAGCAAAAATTAAGATCCTTTGTATGCTAAGGCAAAATTTCACATTTTGTCCTTCATGCAGGCCAAGTGCAACCTGAGGCATCCTCCTGGAAATGAAATCTACCGAAAAGGAACAATTTCATTTTTTGAAATTGATGGCCGGAAGAACAAAGTCTATGCACAAAATCTATGTTTATTAGCAAAATTATTTTTAGATCATAAAACTTTGTATTACGATACAGATCCATTTCTCTTTTATGTAATGACTGATTGTGACAGTCGAGGTTTCCATATAGTTGGCTATTTTTCTAAAGAAAAGGAATCAACTGAAGACTATAATGTTGCTTGCATCCTTACTATGCCCCCATACCAAAGGAAAGGCTATGGAAAGTTATTAATCGAATTCAGTAAGTATATCTTCTCTGCAATAGCGACTTAAGAACATTTTCTTTGATTTCTATTATTTGGATTTCAGTAAAAAAATTTGGTGACACTTTTTCCTTGCCTAATTGCCCTTCATGGAAGAACCCTGGTTAGTTGTTCCTTTAAATTCTAATGGTCCATTTTAAATTTAGTTTGAAGTTCATGTAATGCTATGCAATTTTTTATTTATTCTCATTGCTTAAATGAATTCCTCTTGTGTAATATTTAAAAAAGCATGCTACTGATCCTTTCCAGTTGTCTCAGAGTAATAAAAGTTATTTACCAGGTTTTTTTAACTGTAAATTGTTCATTATGAATAAATAGTAATTGTGTCATCTCTAGAAAAAATATTTCTTCCAGTGTTGCTATGTTTCTAAAAAATGAGGCATTTAAGAAATGTTGCCAATTTTTTATATTCAAGATTTTATTTAGTTTCCCTTTTTCAGGTTACGAGCTCTCTAAATTTGAAGGAAAAACTGGATCTCCTGAAAAACCATTATCGGATTTGGGCTTATTATCTTATAGAAGCTATTGGGCTCAGACAATTTTGGACATATTGGTCACCATCAAGCCTGTGGGTGAAAATGAGAAACCTCAGATAACGATAAAGTAAGGTTAATCCTTCTCATAAAGATTTAACTCCATTCTTACTACAGTATGAAATTTTTGCCTAAGTTAAATCATTTTTTTACACTCCTCGTGTGTAAAATAGGGGAAAGTGTCATTTTCATGAAAGAATTTATCTTTGGAATTTCAATGGAAGGTTTTACATGCCTTGAGGTCATAAGCATGTGACTTTCTGGATGATGTCCATCTTTGATTCTCAATGGCTGTGCATGTAAAATAGGTTTTTATTGGGCATGGCAACTCAAAAACTTAATATATGCTGCATGAAATTGAATGTTGAACATCCTTGTTAAACATAGATGAACTTTTTAGATTTTAGCCAAAATCCGCTACCAGTTGTTACCATTTTGTGATTTTTCCTCACAAAAACTATTTAAATTGAAAGGAAATCTAAAAACTATTTTCAGTATAACTGATACAAATTTCTGCTAACCACCATTTTACTTTCCTCATTAAAAGATGAAAGAGTTGTGTTTTTAGCTATGGGCTTAAAATTTTGTGTATGAGAATTAAATTTTGTCATTCTCTTGGCCATTTATTGTAAGTGGCCCCTTCAATAAGTCCTTAGAAAATTCAAGAGACGAAACTGGTAATGTCAGAAAAAGTTCACGTTTAGTAAGCCACATCTCTCACCAGAATGCTGTTAAATTTTCAGCGACATCCATCACGTGTTTTCATTTTCAAACTTAGTTGGAACAACAAACTTTTGTTTACATGGAAAAATGAAAAAAATTAGTTTGGTGCGATTATTAAACACTTAATTCAGAGTTTACACCAAAAGAGATCAAAGATGAGTTAGATGAAGTTTATGGACTATCTTTTCCTGTGTTTCCAACTGTTTACAATGGTGTTAATGAATTAAAACTTGGGTGTGCATTTATAAATGATGAGCATTCTTAGGGATGGCCTGTGGAAGCTACTTCCCTCGGAAATGATTGACAAAATCCACAATATGGTTTTGAGTGATCAACAGAGAGAAGAAACAGAGTTCATGAAATATTGAGGCAACAGGCATTTCTCAAAGTACATGCAGTGTTTTTGATTTTGCATGAAAAGTTATATGTGAAACAGTCTTACAAGATGCTGCGTTTGCCCTCAGCGGGGAATAAATGAAATCATGTGGTCAATTCTGAGGCTAATTTTTCTATCACAGTCCTGAGGAGTTTCTGTATTGAAACTACATAACGGTGGGTGAAACGTGGAAAAACCAATATACTCCAAAGTTGAAGGAGCAGTCAAAAAAGTGGGTTTCTAAAGGCAATCCAGCTCTGAAAAAGGCAAAATAAGTGAAATCGGATGACAAGTTAATGGCCGGCCACAGTTTTTGGGATGCATGTGAAATCATCTTGTACATCGATTACTTGCAAAAAGGACAAACAATAAATGCCTTGTATTGTGCATCATTATTGCACCAATTGAGCAAAGAAATTTTAAAAACCCTCATTGGGAAAAGAAAAAATTCTGTGGCATGAAGGCAAAACATGGGTTCACTTCTGTGCAGTTAATGTGGCAAAAATTATGGAATTAAAGTTCAAATTAGTACAACATCCACTGTATACACCAGATTTGGCCCCCAGTGACATTTTTTTTAATTTCCAAACTTGAAAAAATGGCCCAGCGGAAAACTATTCACGTCAAAGAAGGAGGCCATTGCCAACATACAGGGTTTGTCCGGAAAATAAGTGTACTGAGCTCAGGAAAAAAAATTTATTACACTTTTACATATCTTAAGCTAATATTCCTCAAAATAGGACCCTTGTGAGTCGATAAACTTGTTCCAGCAGCGTTCCCATTCGTGGAACGCTCCCGCGAAGGCATCATCGGGAACCTCTCGAAGACACGTCGTCACGGCCTCTTTGACGGCATCCAAAGTCCCTATTGCGTTCCTTTCAAACTCCTCTTTATCTTCGGGAACAGAAAGAAGTCCGGTGGTGCCAAGTCCGGGCTGTAGGGCGGGTGCGGCAGCATTGCCACGCCGTGCTTGGCCAAGAAGTCCAACACGACAAGCGTGGTGTGAGACGGCGCATTGTCGTGACGCAGTCGCCAGATGTTTTTGATCGCTGGCCGGACGCGGGCGACTCATTTTCGAAGCCTGCGAGCCCTTGGACGTAAAATGCAGCAATTACAGTTTGTCGTTCAGGTACAAATTCGTAGTGGACGACTCCCCTTTTGTCAAAAAAGACAGTGAGCATCATAAACTTATTTTCCGGACGAACCCTATAGATGCTTTTTTTGAGGACCTACCGTGATTCTACTTTTTGGATGGCTTTAAAAGTTGGAGAAATCCTGGGAAAGGTGTAACAAGTTAAAAGGAGATAATGTTAAAAAATAAAAAATCTACTGAAATAACGTTTTTCTATTTTTTCCTAAGGACACATAAAATGATAAATTTAAAATACATTCATGTATGGATAATGTTATTTTGGCCTTGTTCAGTGTGGCCACCATATTGAAGCATAAACTTGTACTGTGTCAGACCACTAAGAGATATGATAATGTTTGTATCCTACAGCTTCAGGAAATAGGAATCTGTGCTTCCACAAATACTTTAATTTAAACATAAATACTTCCACATTATATTAGGATATCAGAGGAAATGTCTTCAATTATGTTGCAATGGATCATCAATTTCTTCCAATAAGCTATCACCAGCTTGATGTGCTGCAGACGACTACCCACTACAACCTAAATTGTGAGTGCCCTTGTTGAATATCTGTGGTACTCCACCAGGCTGAATAATATTTGGAAAGACATTTCTACATGAAGTGGTTAATTTTTTCATAAAAATGTAGCCAAAAGAAATGTCTATAAATGCATGGAATATGAAAATCCCAGACAAATGAACAAAAATTTACTCCGTTAAAAAACTGAGGCACTCACATTCACTTTGTATTGTCAATTGGAAATTTAGATGGGATTGCTCAAATATTGGTCGGAGCAGGATATACAAGTACACAATAAGTTCTTAACAAACATGAAGAAATGCTTCAGATGACCATTGTTGTGCAGATGTACACTGGTGGTGGGAGAGGATAGGAGTGGATGCCTCTCTCCAGACCCAGTGGATACTCTGCCTATCAGCCCTGTGGTTTTTGAATTATCAAAGATTAAATTATAAAATAAATTAAGAATTCAGGTGCTAGGTTATTTGAGGCATAAAAGCAAACCTGCATGCTGTTAGTGGTTCATTTTTGCAACACCTTTATACTGGTATTTGCCTCAATATTTTTAAGATTGCCTTAACACTGCATCATTTTTGTAATACCTATTTTGACTCTGTAATTCACGTTGGTGCCATGCCTATATTACCGCATATGAGCCATTATAGTAATATTATTGTTAATGATATGGGTTGCGGTAGTGCAGGAGTAGAGCGTTGGACTACTAAGCGGAGGACCTGGGCTCAATTCCCAGGCTAGCCTCTCTGGGCATCCTCAGCTTCACCCAAGCTGTGTAATTTTTTGGGTACCCGATCTTCCTGCGAAATTATAATTGGTATTGGGAAAGGAACTGACCCCCCTACCCTGATGTGTGAACCTCACTTGCCAAGCTTAGTATTGGGCGATCTTTAACATCACCTGCCAAACCAACCTTAGAGTTGATTACTGTGTTTATGAAGAGATTGGTTTGAGGCGTCACTTTGTGGAAGCAATTCATAACGGAAAAAGAGAGCTCCTCTTCCACCCTAACACCATACCCAACCGCCCTCTCCCCCCCTTAACCACCCTGACGCCATACCCACCGCCCCTTCCCTTTCCTACCTTCTCACACACCAGCTACCCCTCCGACCTTCAATTACACCTCCCCTCTCCTCTTGTCTGTCCACTATGTAAAGTGGTGTGTCTTCTTTCTTTGCCAGATGATGACTCTGTAAGTCGAAACCTAGGTCGTGTGTAATTAAATTTATGTGGAAGAACTAAGTATTTTCTTCAAGAAACTGTAATAGTAACTTTAACGGAGTCACCCGCTATGTGTGCATTATAATGCAACCATTTCAGAGAGTAAAAATCATTCGCCTTTAAAGCCCCCAAAATTTCAGAGTGTAAGAGGACGTCTCGGTAGCTTAATTGGTTAAAGCACTCGGCCGGATATCGAGGGATCCGGGTTCGTATCCCGGTCAAGGCGAATGATTTTTACTCTCTGAAATGGTTGCATTATAATGCACACATAGCGGGTGACTCCGTTAAAGTTACTATTACAGTTTCTTGAAATTTGTCTAAGGTATGAACAGCCTAAGTGTTTGAAATTGGCTTTATTAACATCGTGGACTGTGGCGCGTCGCGCACGACTACGAATGCCTGTGACATTGTATGTACGGTATTTCGTCATAACATCTTGTTCCTTTAAAGCCCCCAAAATTTCAGAGTGTAAGAGGACGTCTCGGTAGCTTAATTGGTTAAAGCACTCGGCCGGATATCGAGGGATCCGGGTTCGAATCCCGGTCAAGGCGAATGATTTTTACTCTCTGAAATGGTTGCATTATAAAGTATTTTCTTTTTTCGTTACTGTGTTCATGGTTATTGTTACTGTTACTCTCCTATTTATGTATTCCTAAACTTTCAGTCAAAATGCTTGGGATTGCACTATATTCATGGTTACTTCTTGCCTCATTTACCTTTTGATTTTCTTAAAAGATGAAACAAAAATAAACAACTAAATGCTAATGTACATAGGTAATTTCAGTAATTGGATCGGTTTGGTCAAATTTTTTCATTTGCATAAAGCAATTTTTGTGTCAGCACAGAATTTCATCTTCACCATTCAGTTTTACATGTTTACTTGAAAAGCACTTCAATTCGCATACCATACATAGAAATATTCCTCTTAAAATAATATTGACTGTTTTCAAAATTAATAGGTAAGACAGTTTAATGCACTGTCTTCTTACCTGTTTAGATTTAGTTAAGGATTTTTTAATGCAACCTGATTGCTAGAAATGTATTCAAAATGCAAACAATTTACATTTTTCTACAAAATTCACAATCAGAATTAATAGCATGTTCGCCAATGTAGCTTGTTCTGAAATTTCAAGCAATTCAAACATGACATTGAAGAAAATGCCATTGCTTCCTAGAATTCCTCTGCAATGTGAGGAATTTACTGAAATTAGCATCATTTACTCCTCAACTTTTGTTTTTTTTTTCAGCCAAAAGCAGAATGAGCTCGCTGAAAGCCATATTTGTAAAATAAGTCAGTTGATTTCAGTTTCAATTTTTAACTCAACTGTATCCTTGCTATCAGTCATCTCTGTTTTAGCTTCAGACTTTATGGTTTTATTACGTTGGTTGGTAAGAAAATATTAGTGAATGAAAAAGTAGATGGGATGTTGTTAAATAAAGACACAAGGCAAAACACAGTGAACTTTTGGTTTACATTAGATGATTTAATTAGCCAAAACTCAGCATTAGACTTGGCAGCATGCTGGTTAAATGAGAGCAACATAAGATCTCTACTATAAATTATGTGTATTTTGATGCTTACAGATCTACAATGCACCACAAAATAAATGCAAAATTAGCCATATGTTAGATGGCTGTACTGGTGGTGATGTTGGGATTTTTATGTAACATAAGGTATTTTTAAGTGGGTATAGAAGAGAAAATTGTTTCATTAGGGCTTCAAGTGTTTTGTATCTGTTTTTTATATTACAATCAAAGAATTAATCTTTCTTTTCTCTGTTTGTTTTTTAGTGAAATATGTGAAATGACCAGCATTAAAAAAGATGATGTGATATCAACTTTACAAAATTTAAACCTCATTAATTACTATAAAGGGCAGTACATTATAACCATCAACCAAGAAACTGTTACAAGCCACCGAAAAGCAATGGAAAAAAGGAAAATACGAATAGACTCAAAATGCTTACATTGGACTCCAAAAGATTGGTCTAAGCGTGCTAAATGGTGAGATATTGTGTGTTGTTCGAGCTTCTTTTATGGTATTTTAAGAGCCATAGGACAGAAGAAGTCGGTTGACAATTTAAGTGCAACATCTCAGCGTTTAGGTACATAATTGGAAGTAAGTTCCAGGTGCTCAAGTGAAAGTTTTATTCAAAATATGTTGTATGTTCCCATATTCTATGAACTATATAATGCATAATGCAATTTAGAATCATGTGGAATGTTAACTATGCCTTTGAATAAACCCTGACTGACAAAGATCATGCGATCAAGTATCTTTTACATTAATTTAAACAAAATGATCACTTTTAAGTGTAATTTTAATAAATGTTTTTAAAAACTTATATAATTTGTCAATAAATCATTAAAATTTTAACTCAGGGATGAGGAATTTTAATATTAATCTGGATGATTGTGGACAGATATGACATCTTGTTAATATTTCACTTTTTTATTTTTAGCACATACTTTAATGATTGAAATCATCAAGTGTGCTTTTCATTCAAGGCACAGCCCAGATTTACAAACATATTTGGCATTGGATAGTGGCTTGGAGAAAACGGTATCAATGTAAAATTTGTTGTCTCCGACATAACTTTATGGAATTTGCATATGGAAATGAAATGATTGTCCTTGTAATTCTATTCAATTTATGTAACAACGTAGATATTAGCTGGGGGAGATTTGAGGAAGTCGGGAAGATTTGATAGGTGGGGTGATGGGTAGGTTGAATGATGGGTTGGGAAGGGGATAGAGTTGCTATTTATGGAAGATGTTGGGGGAGAAATATATACTCCTTTTCTATGGAGACTGAGAGGTTTTTGCTGCAAACTGCAATTTCAGTATCTTCTAGGATGCCAAATTTTTTTACCCAGACTTTTGGAAATGGAGTATCATTGGTTTGAAATTAGAGTTGCATTCACAAATTTTACGAAATGGGACAAGGAATGTCTATGGGTGTACGAACGTTGTTTCTCCTTAACACTATGTGGAAACTTTGCACTGATATTGAAAATAAGGAAAAGTTTTTTAAGCTATATAATTTTAATTTTTAATCATATTTAGTCAAGAGTTTCACAATGTTTTCTGAAAGTGCTTAAATCAACTTCCACTAGTGGGTCATGTTCACTATATCATATTTCCAGAAATGGAGTAAATATTTCTGGTGACTTTTTTAATTTTCTCCAAAATATGGTTGCCGATGGCAGAGTTGTAATCATTGGCAGTAGTAATTGGCAATGGTATTCAGTTCTTGGCTTGAGGAATTGTGGGAGGTTGAACACCTGCGATTAATCAAAGATTTGGGATGAGTAGTGTTTAGAAGATGCATATACTGTATGGCTGACATCAGTGGGTTCCTCATGATTGCTGATTTGTAAGGATTTGTAGCATAGGCCTATGTAATTTAAGTCACAATCTTTTTCTAATTTCAAGGTAAGGTTTATTTCAGCATGGATGGGATTTGAATGGTAAGAAAAGTGCTAATCTATACTCTACTTCATATACAGAAAGCATCTGAACATTACAGGGCCAGGAAATAATATTTTTTGGGGAATGGATGTTTCATGGAATAATTTTGATCCTAAGTAATCCAGGAAGGTTTGTGATAGGAACGTAATTGGTTAGGCTGTGCTTAGAAGTGGAAGAAATGAGCGACTAAAAATGTTCCAGGAAATAGGTAGTTACTCATTTTGACTTTCTTCACTGAGTAAAGGAAATGAAGTTATAAAAAAATCTATATCGATTGTCAGCACTCTACTGGTCATTATGTCTCATTTAATTTTTACATAAAATGTCAATAAAATATCAATTAATTATGTCTTTCAAGAGTAGACATCAGAAAAATCTTATGTCTACTCTTTAAAGGGCTGCAAATTTAAGAACATAGTCATCATATGGGGGCAAAACCCTTTTAACAGTTGAACCTTAAACTGTTCTAAAAGATTAATCATTAACTTAATCTTTTAATTACAGTTTCACTAAACGAATGCACTGTTTTTTATTTACCTTGCTTATGATGAGTTCTAAGCATCAATTCTGAAATTTTATATCTTATGATAAAATGCCAGTCAAGACTGATGCAAAGTCGCAGCATGTAGCAGGTTTTACGGTAAAACTCCTTCGAAATATTTTACTGGTTTTGCGGACATGTAATGCCTCCATTTATGTCTTTTATCCTCGTATATTAATCGTTAAACAAAATATAGTGTAAAATTTACAAATGGATTTGCGTTTCGCCCTCATGTGTTTTTTAGTGTAAATGTATCTGTTATCAATGTGTACACTTTTATTCATTTTATATTTAAATTAAGCGTTCTTAGGTTAATCTGTAAAATGTCCCGTACATGAACCATAATAAGAACCAAGTGTTCCGTGTAACTTGAATGCTGTTTTTCGAAATTCTTAACGACTTAAGATGTTAACTTTGCCGATATAAGATTACGGATATATGATTGTTATCCTTACGGAAATGAATTCATAGTTAGTCACAATAGAGCCTCTGTATGCATATTGACTTGCGTGCTCTGGTCATCAATTGTTGTTTCGCTCCGGTTCATTGTTTTGTTTTAATTTCCGGCATTCTCTTTATTCACATCGAATTACTCTTTAAGAAGGAGTGACGTTGTTTTTGCCTTGTTTAGCAATTATTGCCGTTCCATAGATTCGGAACAAAGATTCCGATAATGTTTTTGACGAATGTGTTACTGAAAAAGGCAAAGAGCAAGTAGGTCAATGTACATTTGCTAAAATTTGTAGTAATATCTTCTAGACTTATATCCATTATTGAACTAGTGATTTACCATTTCAGAAATATTATGGTCCTAATGGAGAGCATGGTTAGCGGGCATAAGTACATCACAATCAGGGAAAGGTTGGCAGATAAATTGGAAGTAATCAGATTTGATCCTTACCGTAAGTTTCCTACGGAAGATAATTTATCCATTGTAATTATGGTTTAAAATTTCTCTGAAATATACTTATTAATTTTAAACTTATTTTACAGTTCAAAAAGAGTCCGTGTACAAGGAGCGTAAAAAAATTAGGAGCATCTAAACAGCTGCTCTACACGAATGGAGCCCCATATTTTTGTAAATATTCTTCCTTGTGATTTAGTCTCATAGACTGATAACCTTGTAAATATACACAAATGAATCAATGGCGATTTTTTCATCTTTTATTATTTTTTATGGATGGGATAGCGTTCTCTAGAAAATGCCGGCAGACTTACTCCCTACTACATACCCTGCTACCCCCACTGCTTTCCCGTATACAATGGTGGTTTCGCTTATAGCGAATGTTTTTTGTATTCCATCCGTAACGCTGGAATTTACCCGTAAATGACTGCGTACCAACTTTGTGAAGGCACTAAACCATGAACCCCTTCTCAATACTAGGGTTTTCATAACTTAGATTCGGGCCTGAGGGATAATTTCGCTCAAGAAAATCTCATTTATTGCAATAATCATTCATATGTAAACGGGGAAATATTCCGTAGAAAAGAAAAATTAATGACAACCGCTGATCCACAGTAAGGGATATCACACCACATATTTATGTGCCTTCGAAAATGCCATTGATGTTGCAAAAAAATGGAGATACCCAAAACAAATATTCGACAGTGAAGTGGTAAAAAACTGGTGTGTTAAACTTTTATGTAATGTTAACTGCGTTAATTGTTGTGGGTTTATAAGAATAAAAAAACATATATATATATATAGGATGTTTGATAAGATTGATCGAAAGTGGTATTTGTGAAGTTTCATAAGGTGGAGATTCTACTAGGATATTCTTTTTTTCAACTTTGTAAAATGTGCTATCATAGACATTCTTCATCTCGTAGTTTTGTCTTTCAACTTGGTAATTTGGAAAAATAATATTGATGGGGAAAAAACCACATCATTCCTATGGTTTGCTTGTTTGGCAATGGTAGAGATCATTTCATATTTAGTCCTATGGCGTGTGAACTTAAAATATCCTAGCAGAGGGGGCAGTTCTTTTCTCTGTGCAGCATCTGGTTTTCCTGAAAGTTCTGGTACCAAAAAATCATGAAACAGGGGTGGAGTAAAACTTGTTAAATTATATATAATATACATGACATTATTGTACCTAAAAAAATTATTGATGATAAACATTCAAGTCTCACTATGCAAAGTTTAATTTATCAAAACAGCTCCAAGAAATATGCAGAAGATTAATATTAGCAAAAACTGCATTGAACTTTCGGAATCTTAATAAAATTCTTCTATAATGCCACACCATAGTCAATTGTAAGGTATTCAACCAACAATTTGGAAAAATTAATACATGTAAATTTTGTTTTGGCTTTGGAAAATATTATTCAAAGAAGTATTTTGGCATGTCCTTTCTTATTGGAAAGCTTGTCTGAGTTCCAGGTTTAGTTACAGTCATAGTGGCGATATCACAAGAGCGTTTAATTGCTTCTTCCATCTTCAAGTCTTTGTGATTGGCCAAATAAAAAGCAAGTGCTCCAATGAAAGCATCACCAGCTCCCTGTGAATAGAATGTTTTGTGAGATACATATTACTTCTTTTAGGAATGGATGTCACCAAATAAAGTACTGTTTACGAGATGAGAAACACTAGGCAAGCATTTACATAGCCAAATTACATGCCACTATTTATGCAACACATCTATTTCAGTGGTGGTACAATGAAGCTACTTTCATTTACACATTTTTGCATCATGGAGGGCAATATTCCACCACTTTACTAGAAGCAAAAGTTCACCACTTCATTAGAAGCAAAAGTTCACCACTTATTCTCAGGTAAAATACTTCAAGAGTTTTAATTTTAATCTTCAGGTGAATTCTACCTTAAAGAGTACTTTCAGCTGTACTAAAGCATAAGTATTGGAAGCTGATTCATCGCTTTGTCATTTCTTGTGTCATCATTTTACCCAGTCATCCAGATCAGATTTTACCCAATCACACAGATTTCTGTGCATGGAATCAGTAAGTAGTATTCATACTGATTCCATACGCAGAAATCTGTGTTATTGGATCAGCTTGCCTACTTTATCCTTTTAAACTATGAGTGAACTTAATCTATTCACTGATAACTCACTTTCAGGGATAATATGTTGTTATTTGTGATATCAAAAGTGAAACCCTTATCCCATAACTCAGCTTGAAGGAGAATAACAAACATGACATAGCTAATGCAAAACTTTGGATAAGAAGGATAAACTGCCAGGAATATTCTCTCAACCATTTACTGAAACACACTGAGCAAATAATGCAAATTTAGCTGTTGAATGAGACCAAATAAAATGTGAGTAATCTAACTCCAGAAGAATTTGATTTTCTCAATGTCAAGCAAAGGTAGACAAATAAGGTTTTGGAATCATTTGTCACAGTGAATTAAACATTTTGACAGGAATTACTTAAACAAGAAGGAAAAGCAAAAGGAATTTAGTAATCCAGTAAGATTTCTAAGGAAGGATAATTCATAAGGAGAGAGTATAATAATAGCTCATTAATTCTTATGGAGAGAAAATGAAAAATACCCCTCACATTTTATTGCATTCCTTGATTAGAAAAATACGAAATAATGTCGCCTTGAATCAAATGTTGAAAATTTGATGGAAAGTTACATTTAACTGTTATTGTTTTTAAAATAAAGGCATGTGTTGTAAATGTTTTTTACATTTTTTATCTTTGAACTGCTTAGTCCCACTTGGCCTTTGATGGCACTCATGCCACTGTACAGCATACCCACTGACCACATTCCTCAACCCCCAGAAATGTCTTTTAATAATAATTTTCTTTTTTCCAGAAGTTCATATGGACATTGGAAGGTACCAACTATATACAAAATATATGGACACCCCTGGGCATAAAATTTACACTCCAGATATTCATAGATTCTGTAAAATGCATGCTCAAGAGGGAATATCGTCAGTTGTCTTATGGACTGCTCTACCTTAGAAATAATTTTCACTTTTTGAGGAGTATGCTTGTAAATTGTAGCAAATTGAAATATGGGGGTTTTGGGTAAGGTTGGAATTAAACCTTCAGAAACGTACATAATGATTATCTTGTGGCAGAGAAAAGAGATGTGTTTTGTGGGAAAATACTTGGATTTTACTTGAAAAGGGACGAGTTTTACAGAGTGTAAATGCAGGATAAAGTTAAAATTTTCTCTTCAGTCTATTTCAGTGAAAACTCTCTAATAGTGGCAAGAGTTGTCCCAGACGATACTACCATTAAGTTAGAATGGAGAGAATTTTGGCAAAGTATAGAACCTTAAGGGCACACTGGAGTAATCACCGAAGCTAGTTTTCTGATCATAAAAAGACCAACTGCCACTTTGTCGAAATGCATTTTTACCAGAGAGATTGTCACTTATGGTGAAACCCAGGAAATAAATGGTGGGTCAGAAATCTATCTTCAATTTTCAATGCAACAATAAAAAATAAAAGTATGTGAAAAAAGTGGGTGTCCGGAAAAAAATTCTTGTATTAGGAGAAAAGAAATACAAAATATTTCTTCCCAGAAACATTGGAAGTCATCATTTCAAAACGAATATCTCAATCATAAGTAAAATACTCTTTCATTTAATTAACTTCGATCACAGCCTCCACTTCTCAAATAATCCTGAATTCATTCCTTACCAAATGTGTGGGTGGGCAGAGGCATTACCTCAAGAGTCAAAGAGTTATCCCAAACTAATAGACAGCAAACACCTGAACCCAAGTGTTACCATTACAAAATGACCCTACGGTTACTAATCTGTGTGAAGCAGAGACTATGTCGTACTGAATTACAAACCTGGTCAAAAATTTAATTAATATGCTTAGGGAAATAGTGAAATTCCCAAATTTTGTGCATATTCTTTGAGTCCTCCAAAGTTCCACCCTGTTCATGAAATACAAAACATACACCCTGCTCTGCGTAGGTCAACAGTTTTTCAGTCATGACATCGCACTACCCCTAGATTACCTCTTCCATCAATTTATTAGGCTTCTTCAAACATTTTCTTCCAAATTCATCTCTTCTTCTGCACAACTTGACACAACTTTCTGACGTTAACAACGTCTGCCATCTTTTCCATCCATTATTATTCTCCCTCTCTCCATTCCAAAATAATTTGGCTTACGATTAGTGGCATTTTAGTTTATTATTTCAAAACTCTTAGGATGTATGTACTTACTGTGGTGTCTAGTGGCTTTACTTTATTGGCCTTAACATGCTTGATTACTTCATCACCTTCATTTGAAAAAACTGCACCAGCTGCTCCCAATGTAATTATAACACTTTTGCTTCCTAGTTCTGTGAATTTCTTCACAGCATTTTCAGCTGTTTTAACCGAATCAACCTGGATTCCTGTCATTACTTCAGCCTGCAAGAAACAATATTATGAACTTGTTGTGGAATTCTTTTGGTGTATGTATAATTATGCAAAACTGAATTAAGTGTTTAAAAACACTGAGTTAAGCGAGACTCACTTCACTCTCATTAACACAGAGTATATCAGTGTATGCCAACAAAGCTGGATCAACATTCGCAACAGCTGGTGCACCATTCAAAATGGAAATTCCTATGGGCAACAAAATATCTTACACAATTCATCAATTAATTATATACCCTACATTTAGGGTAATGAGGTATTATTTGATGCATATCTCGGGCATAGCAGCCCATTCAGCTCAATTGCTGAACTCAATAGCTTCCTTTTACTATCCCTTAGTTAGTCCTTATCACACTAGTTATGACAGCTTTGAAGAAAAATAAAGCTATTTAACTCATTCATAGCAAAATTTGTACTTGTTAACAACTCATTGGTTTTACTTTTTAGACATAGAATGAGTGTGATTGTGAATACCATTGAATTTGCATTTCAGTAATATTGATTATTTCCCATTACAATTTTTGTGTGCAAATCTGATGCCATGTCAAAATGAAACAGTACAAAAAGATGAAAACTTCAAATCCACCAAATCAGTGAAGTTATTTATTGAGATAAAATTTCTTCTTGTACCATAGAATGCCCATATTGCTCACAAAACATTAGCCTCTTTAGTTCTGTGTTATTTCTAACTGTCCTTACCGGTTCCCTCTTCTCTTTTCAACTTAAGAGCTGCAAGTGTTGTTTCAAGTGGCGTTTCAAATTGGCACACCAACACAGGAGCTGTTTTGATAACTTCTGCAGCATCAGTCACATCCTCAATGGAGAGTTTGGCATTTGCACCACCAACAATCACTATTTGGTTTTCTCCTACAAAGGAAAATATTTTCCATGGCGTCATAGTTATTTTTCCCCAATTTCTTTTAATGAGCAAGGTTTATATTTTAATCAGTTTCCTGGACTTCACAATTCCAAACCAGTATTGATTACCACATTGAGAATTCATTTCACTTCAGTTTCTCTCCTTAAACAAGGTAACTACTTTATACATTGTTGAACAGGGGAATCCTCCAAAGTTTTGCATTGTTGAATTCCACATATGACTTCACTCCACCCCCCCAAATATCATTAAACTGACATGTATTCAGCAGCCATACATATTTTCACAATGTCATCCCTGGAACATTGAATGTATAAAGTTAAATCTCATCCGTCATAAACAATTTCTTTACCCCAATCCTGGTCATCAATAGTCTCCACATCAGCTGTACATAATCAATATCCTATGCATGTTTTTTTCTTCAAACTTGCCACTTTTCCCATACCCAATCTGTATCATCGGCTATAGTCTAAAGCACATCCCTTCACATTTGTCCCTTCAAAATCAGCCAACTCCAACAGATTACTAGGTCAGTCTCCAAAGAAGCATGACTAATTTTTTCCCACATAGATGGGTGGAGGTTTATCTAGCTGCCTTTGAGGGAGGAGGGTCACAGGGAAGGCTGGAAGTCAGTGGACGTTGGGTCCAAGGAGTGCGGATCATTCATTTGCAAAACCCCCATAACTTGACCTCGTTACGATCTGCCATGAACTGATTATTGAAACACCTCCACACCATCAAATGTTGTGTGAAACTGCGCAACACCAGGAAAGAACCTCATGACTTGCCATAGACAGCTTATGGTGTTATCACCGTGGGTAGATCAGATGTTTTTGAGTTACACAAATTGTTTCAGGAGGGTAAAGATGTTGAAGACACCAAACGTTTAGGATGCCCTTCAACTTCAAAAAGTAACGAAAATCTTGCAAGAGTGAAGGATTTGTTGGACAGGGATCGCAGATTAAGTGTTTGCATGGTTTATAATGAACTTGGCATCCCTAAAAGTGATGTGTATCAACTTGCGACTCAAAAGTATCTGCATGAGAAAGGTGTGTACAAAGTTGGTACCACAAGTGCTCTCAGATGAACAAAAGGAAACTCGCATGTGGATCTGCCAAGAGCTTCCCAACCAAGTCTCAGCCACACTAGAGCCCTGCCCCACCAGACTTCTTCCTCTTCCCCCATCTCAAATCAGTGCTGGAAGGATGTTACCATGGTTCAGGGGAAGCATTACAACAGGCTGTGACGAGGGAGCTTAGCAGAATTCCGAGTGCCACCTTCCAGAAAGCATATGAGGCATGGAAAATTTGCTGGCAGTGGTGTGTGGACACACAAGGGTGTTACCTTGAAGACTTAGGAGTGAATGTATCAATTCTGGCATAATTTATTTTTATCCACTCAGGCTTACTACTTTTAAGACAGACCTTGCATTCCCATTTTCCTTGACATGCCATGACGATCGCTCCTCAGAGATATTACACGTACATTTCTTACAAGGGCTTTTTGAAAAAATTTCGCTGAAATGTGGAAAATATAATCTGTGGCAACTTCTAGTAATATTGTGGAAACTTTTTACTTTTCACCCCCTTATTTTTAGAAATGTTAGTTGTTTTTAAACATTTTCGTTTGGAAATATAAATTGCTTTGTATTTTTCAGTTTACTCTGCCATTGATCTTGTGATGTGAAACTTTAAAAAAGTAAAATGAATAATCACATTAATGGGGAACTCCCTAAACTTGATTAAGTCCTTACTTTTCCATCCTTTTATACAGTTTTTCCACCTCCCATAATATAATTATTTGGCTTTCAAATTGAATCATAGCAGATATTTTGAAAAACTGGCCCAGAGAATTCTACTATTTATGATTAACTTGCCCATTCAGCAATTGGCCATTTTTTTAAGTGAATTGCCATATGAAAATTTGAAACTTGGGCTCCAATTTTGGTAGTAGATTGTCAATTAAATTTGTTAAATATTTTCCTCCTAACATCTTTTCTGTACATTTTTCGAAATGAAATGTTGTGGAGGACAAACAGGTGAATCAAAGAAAGATCATGGTACATTAACTGAGAAGGCAAGGAGAATTGGTGATAAGGATGGGGAAAAGACAAGGGAATCAAATGTTTTATCTTAGTATTCACCATAAGAGGCTTGTTAGTCACTCATGGCTAAATTTTTAAGGTTCATATGTTGAACACAAAAGTATGCACATTAAAAATTACATACCACTGTCTGCCACAATAATTGTTGCAATACCACTTGACACATCCTTAGTTTGCTTCACATGCTTTGTTTCAACCCCTATCTCTTCCAGATGCTTGATGTAGTTAGTACCAAAAATATCATCGCCAACCTTGAGAAAGAAATATTTATGGAAATTATCAGCAGTGAACTAATTAATGACTGGTCAATTGAATAATATAGTTTTTCCACCAATTATATTGTTTTGGATTATCCCTAAATATTTTTATGATATGTCATAGCTTAATGTATGCTTAAGTACCTTTGCACAACCATGTAACCATTCTTTCCTTGACACTTCATATTTCCTATTCCTGCTAATGCCCTCCAAAATGGCCATTTTTTCTCTATCTTCCCCAACAATATGTAAAACTTCCCTATATTTTTCCTTCCTGACCTGGTTATTTTCTCCATTTTTGTTGCTATAAAAACCTGTAATCTACAGTCATACTCCCTCCTCTAAGAGATGATTTGTAAGTCCTACCCAAACCAAATGGATTAACATGCTCCTTCTCTACACTTGCAGAGGCCTGGAAAATGTAGGTTTATTTTGTAACACCTGGTGATCTTTTTCCACTTGAGAGGTGTTATTTTTATATGAAGTAGGGGTTATGCCTACTTAGGTGTTTCATGGTATATGAGGTTTCATCCTGCAACTGTGAATTATTTGCCATTTACATTCTTTAATTTCATTCATCTTGTTCTTGAGAAGTTGATCTTGAATTTTTTTTCTTTCTACCTCAATAGTGAAGTCAGGGTACCTTGGATTGAATTTACTCTGTATCAGTAGTAGAGCTTTTGATTATCTCAGGTCCAACTCTACAGAATTTTGGGAGTTGAGGCACACTTCCGCTGAAATCTCAGCAGTGATTTCAGTGGATGAGTGCAGTAATCCTCATTTTATGAATGGAGATTTTCTTGATATGATCCAATGAAATATAGTAGATGCACACACTGATAAGAGTAAGATAGAAATTTCACCAACCTTGAAATAACTTGTACTCTGCACTTAATATTGCTAACATTAGATAAAAGATATGGCTATCAGCTATTTTGCAAACTACTCTCTTTACAAAAAATATAAAACACTGATTATGATGGTTTGCCTGCAAGATCTGATACCCAAAAAATCACACAGCTTGTGTAAAGTCAAGGGGACCCAGAGAGGGTTGCCCGGGAATCGAACAAGAGCCCTCCAGTCAGTAGCCCAATGCTCTACTCCTGGGCTACCATGTCTCATAATAGATATAATTAATAATATGTTTTACATCAACTAGGAAATAATAAAATTCTAATAATGCGAGAATAAACTGTTGTTTTAAAAATTGAGATCATTGCAATGAAACTTCTTATTTGTACGAGGTGGGTCGCGGTGGTCTAGTGGGTAGAGCGTTGGACCACTGACCGGAGAGTCCCAGGTTCGATTCCCGGGCAAGGCACTTTGGGCACCTGCAGCTCCACCCAAGCGAAGTTGATTTTTTTTAGTTGATTTTTCGGGTACCAGAGCTTCCTGGGAAACCATAACCGGCACAGGGAAAGGAACTGGCCCCCCTACCCTGATGTGTGAATATTCACACGCCGTTGGGCTTGGTACATGGGTGACCTCTACCATCACCTACTAAACCGACCTTCGGGTTGATTACTGTGTTTATGGTTTTTTTTTATTTGTACGAGCTGCATGGAATATTCAACAAAATTCTAGGTTCAACTCTGTGAAGCAAAAACCATTAAAATATGAGGAAAGAAAGCTCATTTTAAAGGATACCACTGAAACTATTACTCTGTAAATTTCAGTACTGTAATTTCCACTAGCAACCAAAGTTCTTTGCTGGTTGGTTTTATTGAATTAACAAATATTTTCTAAGGAGAGTAATAAGGGCATGTTTTGATCACTCCTAAGAGCAAATTAAAAATAAGAACAGGGTGGACATAGGTTTGGCTGATTGATTTGTACCATGCTGTGAGTTAACCAGTTAATCTTGACAATAGAATAATCTTGTATTAATTTACACCTAATAATAATGAATGTGTCCTTATTTGCTCTCGGGCGAGTTGAACATAAATATGGGACCGAATGAGAGCTGCAAATGAGAATTCTAGCATATTTTACTATGATTGCTATGGTAATGACCTCCATACCCTATACTCTTGATTCTCTGTTGACCTCATTACACATGCCAATTTCTATAGTTTAGATGCCAGACAAAGCAAAGGAGAACTAAAGCATCATCTATGACTTTCCCCCAGATAATATTCATTGTTTCATACCTCTTAGCTTGGCATATCATATTTGTATCTATGTATGGATTTTTCATTTTGGAAAAAGGGCAATAGCCTGTTAATAAATATTGTTATTATATCATGAGGTATATCATGAATTTAACAGTTGCCTCTTATTTTCCAACATTTCTTCATAAGGAATGACATAGGGTTATCGTTTCCTTATTGGACAGATGATAATATTGAATATGGATTGTTGATGTGACATCATACAATAGACCCCAGTTTTACCTGGACCCTTTGTCTTCTAGTAGCAGGAGCTCCATCCTATTCCAAAGGTTCTACGTACTGAAGAAGGCACTTAATATAGATAAAAAGGGGAATTTTTCTTGAAGTAAGCTAAATTTAATAAAACTCTCCAAAATAAGTAATATCACCAATGCCTAATGGTTTATCATGTGCCATGAGAAATGTGGTAGGAGGGTAAGCTGGGACCGGTACAGCTTCGCAAACCAAGATAAAATTGACTTTTTATGAGTTATATTAATTTTGGATAATTTCATTAAATATAATAATGACCAGCGCAAGAGTGTTTTTTAAATTTTCTCTTAATTGTTATATTATTATTAATTCTGCAACTCCTGAGTGAAATACTGTCTGTGCCACTTCCCTTTATCTCACATAACGCTCTGGTCTCCACCATATATCGCCTACACTTACAAGCTCGATGCCTTTAAGGTCGACTTAATGAAAATGCCCAGTTGTTGAAGAACACGAACTTCTGCCATACATCTATTGCGAGGTCTTCTCGAACGACTAAATCGAGTTGTACACAGCCACCTATCACGGAGAGAGGCTGTAAGTTAACGCTAGAACTCCTTCAGGGATCATAATTCAAGATTTCCGTCATTCCTCCGAAGGTTTGACGATCGTGGACGATTGGGCACCAACTTCCGTAGGGAAGCGATCTGCCGAATGAAGCGCCACTCACAGAAGGCATGCTAACCTCAAATAATCCCTAAGAATGTGTCGGTCCCATCTATCCTTTCTCGCTAATTTTTTCACAAGAACATTGTTCTTGTAAGTATGAATATGGCAGATTTCGTCCATAAGCCCTCAGGCGAATTAAAATATAATTAGAGGTCTGAAGTCATCCTAAATAATTGTAAGGTTGTCTGATGCACAGAAATGCCAAAGACTACGGAAAAGGACGCAACATTTGGCTTTCTAATGCATTTTGTAAAAACTAATTTCCAGTAAGGAGTTTAAAGGCGTTATCGGAGAACACATTTACTTACTTACCCTGGCTATTAAGGTAGATTTGGTGCACAGTTTAGATGCAGCTACACATTGATTAGCCCCTTTACCTCCAAAACCTTGAATGAATTTGTATCCGTGAAGAGTTTCACCAGGTTTTGGCAGACGCGGGGCATAACTAAAACAGATTTTTCTCCATTATCTGAAACGCTCAAATTTGTTAAGAATGCATCAATTCATTTGCGAACAATTCAATAATACCTGCTGAAGTCTATCATACATGACCCTAAAACAACAACTTTTGAATCCATGATGGTATATATTCCACGTCACGTTATCTCACACCAGATAAAAGAACACAGGTATAAAATCTATAAAATGCTTTGAATCGTGTGAAGTCTACGCTAATTATAACCCGAAGCAGATTATTTTATTGTTTAGAAGGCATGACTTGCTCTGACAAGTTTCAAATAAACTGAAATGCCACAATTAGTAATTTAAAATATCTCCCGGCGTCTTCTTCCAACAATTATGTAACAACGGTCGAAAGAGGAATTAATACGACAAAGGAATAGCGCAATTCCCTCGGTGTAGTTTGTATCAAAGCGTTGGAGCGTAGTCCGGTTCGTGATAGTGTATCAGAAAATTAAAATGTTTACGGATTGTCGTGGGACCATGCTCAATGAACTACAGTGGTGTTGTTAAAGAGAAAGCCGTGAAACTGATTTGTCTAGCCCCCCTTTGCTTTGCGATGAAGGTACAGGATGACTTGCTCTCCATCCTCACGAACTGTGGTTTGTCACGAAATCTTCGATGAAAATAGTTTACCGTCAGAAGAGGGTAAGTTCAAATTCTTTATGCTCAGATTTAATAATAACAATTATTGTTTCATGCACAATGAATATTTTCTATTTTTTATTGGAAAATGTTCAAACGAAAATTCTCGTATTTAGCTAGTGTCATTTAAAATTCTTAACTATGCAGTATTAGCATAATTTATCAATAAACCTCTTCATCAGCAGTTTTTACGTATTAACGTACTTTAACTTCATGGCTCGTTTTTCCAGCCTCGGAAGCTATTGACGAATAAATTGTGATTCTATTTATGAGTTAAGAAGCATTTATACTGGGCATTCTTATGCCATCGCTGCACCGCATTATTTTTATTTCAGTACAATCCAATATGTTTGTCTCAATATTTTAGCTTGTATTTCCAACAGTATCATTCAAATTTATCAAAGCGTCAATTATGCCAACATTATGTTTGTGCTTTTTAAAGTTAAAATGTATTTGTGGCATAGGTACCAATCATAACAATTTGAGATGTGCCGACAGAGTGAATAATGGATACTGAACACCTTGGCACTGTTGTCTTATGTTTAAGAAAGTACTGGTAATACAAACAGTACTAATCATTACGTGCATCTACAACGAACTCCAACTCACTTGAAGTGTCTAGTGGCCATGACCACCGGCCTCTCTCGGCTAACCACCGTTAACATTCCCATTTTACAAAGAATTTTTAATTGTATGTTCGCTATTTCAGTTATGTTTTTAAGTGGTATTAAATGTACTTAATATAGTCGGTGTCGTGTAGAATATTAGTATGCATGTTTCATGTTGCGGACCGCATAAGTTCGTTCAAAAGAATCGCAATTGTCTTTAATCAATTTCCTATTGAAATAATGGAACACTTAATCCCTTGAATTTTGTATGTCGTACGAAGACCTGGTTCTGGTGCTAATTTAATGTTTCCTTGATTGTTTTAAGGGTGAATTATGCTTATTTGTCGGTGCCTATTAGGCCCGCAGGCATTAGCTGGGAACGATTGTAATAACAGTTGTGGGCGTAACATTCTTACATGCTGCTTTCATATGTGTGGTGTAGAATCTTCATTTGAAGTGTGCCACACTCATATACATTTTCTAGTAAAAACCTGAGGTAAGAATTCGTTAATTTGGTGGACTAGATGTATTTTTACTCAGAGACGGTAAATTCCATAATGTAATGGTAAAGTTCGTGTTAATCATCCTATAAGCTCGTCGCGTCCAGAAGAAATGGAAGAAGTCGTTTTAAAACTAACCGGCCCTGTTTGTCGACTTTCTCTGTGCCCAAGTATTCGACAATCCTCTGTCTAAATGTATCCTTATCGTTTTTAAAGCATAAGAAATTTGAACTATAGCAAGGAAAGAAAATTTCGCCTGTAAGTAATTAAAAGTTTCCTTAGGATCTACCGAATTATATTGCGTGCGTGCAATCAGTTACAATTGAGCGTTTTGATATACTTGACTACAGATTTTGCATTTTTTGTTGGTATACTTGTAGTGGTGCAGATTTTGGGAAAAACTGGTCCCCGGGAATCCACCCATCATGTAATGAACACTTTTACGAATAGTAATGGATTTCGTACTTCGTACTTGCTTTCAGTAGTTGACTGAAAATACCATGGTTAAACATATCTGACAAAAATACTTTTTAAATTAATTTCTTATCATATTGAATTGGGCTTCCGCGTCCGCGAGAGCGGATGGCAGGAGGTGCTTAATTTCCAGCCATTGGGGGAGCTTGGCTATAGTGCCACATTCCTCACAAAAATTAGGGAATATGTTGTTTTTCAACATTTCATTGGGTAATTGACCATGTTGTAATCACGAATAGTGCGAGGGGAGAAAGAATGATTGATGTCCTTTTGAAGGGTTATTCGATTAGTGATAGTGAGATTCAGTTATACTGTTGCATAAAGTTTCTACCCGCTAACTCCCGAGGCTATACATGATATGTGTTGAAATTTCCTCCTGATGATAGTGTTACAATTACACGTGTGCACTACGTTACAATTGCTTCAGTTCCTATGAGAGATATAAATTATAATTTCACGCATAGATTTAATACCGTTATAATCATCTAAGCGTTCGTTGATACAGTATATTCGAGAAAACAAGCGATTGAGTTTCCTTTGGTTCTAGAAGTTACGGGAATCATGACTCATTGATGAGGATTTTATAATGGTGAAACTCTTGAACTAAGAGGATTTTCCAATAGTTCCCTGATACGATAAAATTGAAAATTAATTTTTTGTTTCAAGTATTAATAATGACTATAATTCATTGAAAGTTATTTTTGCCTTTTACGAAGCATTTACGAATACCGAATTTGCAAAAAAGGAATTACCTTTAAGGGACAACATTAATTATGTAACAAGAACGTACCATGCAAATTAAGGTAGTAGAAATTCGGAGGTGACTGTACCTCTAATTTTTAATGAAATATCTAAGGGTATTAGAATATTACAGTCAGGAAATGCTGTGAAAGGACGAGTAAAAGACTAGCTATTATACAGAATGGATTGGAGCTAAGAACAAAACTTGGCTCATATATGTAGGTTTATAACTGAAGCATTTGATGAGCTATCATTTTTCTTTTTGTAGTACCTGCTGTCAAGCCGGAAGTGATCGGCTTAGCAGGACCGAATGAGTATTCCATTTATTATATTCAATTTATACTACTATTGTGCATAATAAATATCATACTACTATTTTATATGACGGATATTGTCTGTTATTGTATTTTGTATTTATATGGTATACGGTGCAGATTGTATGTAAATGTTTTTGTATTGATATGTTCTGTTGTATTTTGTATATGACGAAGATTATTACCATTGCAATTTTCAGATTTCAACATTAAAATGGATATTTATAGTCACGATATATATTCACGGGATAAAATATATTAAATATTGCCTCAATCCAAGGCCCGTCTATATCTGTATTGATATGAGGTGAAAGAAAAATTTCATCGGAACTCCAGCACCGCAAAATTGATAGAATTTCAAAATCAGAGTAAACTGTTGATATCGCTATAAATTTATCCGCTTAAGTAGGCTGTTTTTTCTTATGACGTTCGTCGAAAAGCTGTGGTCCCTTGTATCATTTTCTCTTGAAATTCTTGAAATATGACTTACCCCTAAAATTTTGTCAGTTATTATTAGATGCGCAAAAGCCCCTCAGACCCACGCAAATTACTAAGATTCTGCGTTCTCTTTTTTACATGTTTTTGATGACTGCTTTTCTGTTTGAAAGTGTTCCCGATTCTTGTTTAATGACTGTGTTGTAATGCCTAAATTTAAAAAAATGTTGTTATTATTATGCAGATTTCTGCGTTAATCACTAATTAACTCTTTGGAAAATCGCAGCAAAAAATAAACTAATTACGTTTATTAAACCTTACCAGGAAGACTTTATTTTACAATGGTACTTAAATTAAAATCTGTCCCTACGGTATTCCTGATGGATTTTAACAGTACAAAATTACAGTCCTCGGGATGCATTCATATTTTCATTAACAAGCCAGATGCCAGAGTTAGTCCTGGGAAGAGTTGGGTGCTGAGGAATATGGTCCCACTAACGTCATCTTTCCAGGTGGCCATTGTGGTGGGATTTTCGTTGTTTATTGCGGAATAGGATCCTGTTTGTTTAAATAACTGACGTCAAAGTAATTCAAAGGAGAATCTAAGCAAGAATATTTTACGATATCTCGCGCACCGGTATCTGGAAATTTGCCATAAAAAATTCCATTCAAGGCAAGTAATTTTTTCCATGGCAAATTTCCACACGATACGTATATGCCGCTGTAGTTTCCTCTTAAAGAAGCATGCGGTGTGGCGATCCTGTGGCAATACCGTTGGGACACTGACAGGAAAGTCGCGGTTCAAATCCTGTGTGATGCTTTCGGTCAGTCCGTCAAACATCCCAGTGGGAAGAAACTCCAAAAATTGGGAAGAAACTCTTTCATCCCCCTCCCTTTTACTGTGTGGAATTCACGCACATTTTCATTTTCCTCTGGGTGAGCTCTTCCCGCAACTGTCGAAACCAACCCTATCAGTCGGTCGCTGAGGAATGGCACAGTCATAGTGAGATTCCGACGTAAAAGTATCTTTTTTCGTCGTTGAAATTTATAGTTAACTGATTGCTGTAGGATATTAATTTCAGCGTCCCATGTCTTCCGGTGCCCCTACACATTTTTCTCTCAGATTGTCTTATTACCACTGGTACAGCCCGGTGTTGTGTGCTTCAAATTGACGTTTTTGAAGTCATGAATGGAATTTATATCCTGTGTTTAGACGTCGTGATGCCATTATCAATGCCATGTTGACATTTCTAACTACTGTTTATCATGAAAAAACATTCACATTACTATAAAGTAATCCATCAGTATTCATTCTACCTTCATTCCATATAAAATGCTTCATTTGCACTGAATTATTGAGGCCTTAACTTCGTAGAAATTCATGTTTAACTTAAGAAATTAAATATTATCTTTGCTTTCTGCAGAAATAAAACTTTATTTGTCGACTAGTTTCGTTTACACTGTAACACCCTCATGACTAGTGATACAATGTCCATTTTGTCTGAGTTATATACTCGATCGGGTAGGGGTAGCGGATCCGCTATCCATCCATCTGGACTCTAAGATACCCTAATTTGTATACTTGTGTCAATAGTAATGCGGATATGTTTTAGACGTTTGGACCTTCCGCAACTTTTAATAACTGCTCCTGAAGTGAGTGAACGTGTGTCTACACTGCCTTCTAGGCCAAGGTATTTTCTTGAAACAATTAATCGCAACTGCGTGAGTATTCATATGAGGTAAATGAAAATTTCACAGTAAAAACAGCCTTAGTAATTGATGCTGAAAAGCAGCCTGCGGAATCGGATCCTCAGCAGTTATGGACGCCGAGCCGCCTTATATTTGAGATTTCTAGTAACGTGGGGAAAAAGTTACAACATTGCTGGAATTTCTATTTTGCTCTAAAAAGGAGTGAAATTTAAGGTAATTTTTGTCAACACCAAAAGCATTTTCCGTTAATTCCATTTCGACTTCATCGAGTGTATTCAATCGTTGTTCAAACATCAGGGTACTAGGAGCTACCTCCGGCTTTGGATAAGATAAACTTGGGATCGTATGTAGTTTATTTTACCAGATACTCGGGTGTGCTGAATGAATTAGCGCCCCAAAATCGGACGAGTAACACAAAATGTCGAGTGAAAACTAAAATATGGATTGCTGTTTTATATTTTTCAGAAAATTGGTCGTTGATTAAGGAGAGTAAGCGTGGATGGAAGGCTTTGGAGATATAAGTGTAGAGAAGAATGGAAAAAAATTAAATGGACGGAAAGGAAAACAAACGATAAAGTGCTAGGCATGACAGAGGGAGAGATAGTTGGGAAAAATCGAAGAAGGCAGGGAAAGTGGATGCAGGAGATGTTAAAAGACAATTGGATGCTGAAGATGGTATTAGAGGGGAGAATGTAAGGTAGAGGGAGGAAAAGGATGAATATTTGTTTGAATTATGGAAGGAAGAAAGTACGCAAAGTTATTGGAATATGAGGTTTGGGATCTAAGAATATTTTGTGTTGTTATGTGTTAGGGTTTAGGAGAATGCTAGTGCATAATTTCAGGGACCATCGAAATACGTCTTGTGTGAACAAGTAAATGTTTTCGTCCCTGTTGATTATTACTGCCTTAAATTGTTGCCGTTTTGAAGCTGAAAAAGAATGTTTTATGTGCCACGCCATCATTATAAATAATGTCGACATTGGAAAAATATTACATTTTTGTGAAGAAAAGTTATAATTTATGGTATCGAAAACGAATGTTCTTCGCTGATATCGTGTGAATGTGAAATTTTTACTCAGGATTTTCATCTTTCCACAGAAAGACGGAATTTCACAAAGTTAAGGCTTCTGCTATTAACTTTTTTGGTTGATATAGTATTCATGTGCGCATTCGTTGATGCCAAACTCGCAAGTTGTTCCCTCCTTACCAAGATTACCGCCGAATCCGGCCGAGATTACTTTTACCTTAAAACGTAATACTGGCGCGGGAAGGGGAGGACAGGCTTCGGTAGATCGTGGCTGCGCTACTTTCCGCGTTCGTATTTCTCTTGTTTGTGCCTTCGGCTGCGGGCGGGGGCGGAGAATGACACCCAGTGGGACGACGACTTGCTCCCCCTTGGCCCCTCCCCCCACCCTGATCAAAATGCAGCCTAAAGAAGATATGGTGGTAGCGACGTGATTCAAGCAACATAAAGGGATAGATTCCTCCCATCGTTCCTCTCGAGAGGTAAGAAATGGACTGTCCACGATTTGCGTCACATCTAAATGGGGTATAGGAGTTCGGGAGTGGGGTGATGTTTTGGTAATTGTCGTCAGATTGAAAGACTAGAGTTATTTTAAAATAAGAGCACGTGTAGTGCCACCATGACTTCAGAAGTTCGCATCCCAAGTGCGCAAGGACCGATATCCCAGTGTGGTGTGGATAATATTGATTCGTGATCTAAGTGTAATCTTTGTAATTTTCCATAGTTGGCGCAAACACTCATTCAAATACGCATTCAATATGGAAAGAAATAGTATGGTTAAAAGAGGCTAGTGTGTACTCACATGAGAGGGAGTGGGAAATTTGTCATTGAACGGAGCTGGCCAGGCGTGTAATGTTGACCCTATGTGTAAAACCCTATTGGCAGTAGTCTGATCGTCAGAGGAAGGGTTTTGATGGGTACAGAAAACACTCCCACGTGTTGTCGAAGACTCAGCACCTAAGGTGTACAATCAAGTCAGAGATAATGCTGAAAATAACTTCTTCCTAAAGTCCAGATAAAGTCTAAGAAAAGAACAAACATTTTTTGAAAAAGTTGGGATTTGAAATTGAAATCGTGAGTTCCCAAGTGACGAGAACAATTTTCCTTTGCGTTCCGAGGACGATTTGTGTTTGGTGTATGCCATCGGTCGTGCTGTAACAGAAACTATTTTCGGGCTGACTTCAGTGATACCAGTGGCACGCCAACCTGATGAATTCACTAAAAATGCCTAATCAAATTCCAAACACTTGGAGAAAAATCGGGGAAAAGGAGGGTATGCTCGTCGGGAAGTCAGGAATGGGAATTCATGAAACGAGTGGCCACCCTGTACACTTTAAGCGCTACTTTACACACTTGCTGGAAAGTCGAATCACAAAAAGCCATTTTTTGTTGCTCCGCGTACTTTTATTTCCCTTAATTCTGTCCAAACTGTCTAATATTTTTCTACCTCTCCTTCCCTTGCCCAAAATTGATTTTATATCAGCCTTAAAGATTCCATTGTCTGGTATAGTAATATGCTATACCATAGACAGAGTTACAGTGTAGTAGTGTTTGCAGTGAAAATACCTACGGCATCAGAGTGAATGTCACAGTATTAACACTTGAAATAATGTTTTTAAGAATAGTCGCGTATTCTAAAAGCCAATAGTGAACCATACGAGTATATAACAGATTAAGTAAGTGCAAATTTAATCGTTTAATTGAGATTCTATTTTCTCATTATAATAATTTAGGCAAAGCTTGGTCAGCTTTTTGCCTAGCAGATGTATAATTGTGATGGACCTTGCCATCGGTTTCCAAATTATCAAGATTTCTCTTGAATTAGAAAGGTCTACCGAAACACGCCTTGAGAGTCTGTCGCCGAGTGAACTTAGTAGTTCATACAAAAATATATCAACATTTATGAATGAGTGCGAGCTTTGAAAATACGATAAAAATTCATTAAAAAAATTTAAGATCACTAATTTTGGCAATGGTGAATTAAAATAAAATCAATTTGGTAACATGTATTTTACCTAGTATATGTTTATTCCTTTTGCTGAAATCCAGTGGCGAAAGTCAGAATTAAAGAAGAAATATCTCATCGTGTTGCATCGGCTGCTTACTTTTAAAGCCTTGAATTACCTATGAAAGAGTGGCGTGGTGACAAAGACGTTCGCCCATTGAGGTGAAGTTCCCAGTTTTAAACCCGGACGAATCTTGAAACTCCCAGCTTTACCTAGGCTGCGATTATTCGAGCACCAGATCTTCCTGGGAAGCTGCAGGCGGCATGGGCAAAGGAACTGTTCTCCCTCATCTTCTCCGATGACTGAATTCTCACCTTACACAGCTTACTAGTATGAGATGAGGTCTGTCCCAAATCGACCCTTGAGTCGATAACTGCGGTGTGTGTTTTTTAAATGAGGCAATGTACCATTTTCTAAGTCGTCCATGGACCTCAAAGTCCTTAGGGTACCCCTATACCGCATTTCGGTGAAATCAATAAACACATAAATTGATCCTCTACCCCGAAGAAGAAAAACAGAGTGTAATCTGGAGGCTTGGATTGTGTGTACGAATGCATAAGCGCGTGGCCCCTGGAAAAGGCACGTCCCCCGAGATGACGTTTGAGCAGCCGCCTGTTGCGCATGCCCCCTCCTCTCCGTTTATTCCCCGGGGAGATGTGTGTGAGAACTGATTTAGGGGTCAAAGCAAGGACTCCCACTTACCTGCTCATTGCGGGCCCGGATCCCGTAGGTAAGGTCCGGGTCCCCTCGTGTTGTGATCCCCCACCGAAGGCCATCTGGTATTCGAGATCGCCTGCCCGAAAATTTTATTTTATCCATCACCTAAAGAGTGTTTCATGATCTGATACCATCCCCTAACGAGTGTTTGAATGATGATACGAGGTTGTAATCAAAACCATTTCCGACTCGAAGTGAAAAGAGTACGTGATACTAAAAGTTCTAGGACTCGTTAACACATCTTCGAAGAATACAGGTTAAGGTCCTGTAGTTAAAGAATAAAGTGTCACCAGCAAATAACTCTCGGTATGAAAAATGTATAAGTTGTATGCCCTACTTGGTTATAAATCCATAATTAAGAAGGGTTTCGTCGTATTCTTTAGAACCGTGAACATGTTGCAGCCATAATTATGGCCTTCGATAATGTGGAATGCTATTTTAAATAATTACACTGCCCCAAGCGTTTAGAGTGGGCTCAATTTCCCTGATTTCGTTCCTATCGCCCCAAGGGACGCCCTTGTACTTAGTTGAGTTTTTGCGCTGAATTTTCTTTCCATCGGGCTGTAACAGCTAATTAATACTGATGACAGTCAGTTTGTAGTGTATTCATTCGAACCAAGTAAACCTCTTATTATTGCATAGTACCCTGCAAGTCACCGCTAAGTGTGTGGCAGGGGGTGATTACACGCCAGATTACTTAGGACCCGAAATACCTTCCCCCCAGAGCGCGGTCGGACAACGTTGTCATGATGCGTAAACATCTTTCTCATGCGTAGTCAATATCTCGCCAAATTTGCGGCAAGTCCCTCCATTATTTTCATGTCCCTGTCACAAAATATATCGTATCAAAACTGAAACGTTTTTAATCTTTCTATTCTTGTCGATTTCTTCCAATCAGACCTGCCTTTTAAAAACGATGCTTGACTGGATTTAGATTGTAGGTGTCTGGCAAACGTGGACATATACAGTATACATAATAAATTAAGCAAAAAATACGCTAAAAGTGATGCGAAAAATTATCGTGATTAGTTAATAAACTTGGGTGAAATGGCGTTTCGTACTTTTTTTAACTTGTATTTTTGTAGTACCCTGCAAGCCATCGCTGGTGTGTGGCAGTGGGTGAATACACACCAGACGAATTTTGGAGCCCCAACATTTTAAATTCCCGAGCTTTGCTATAGTATCCGAGTCAAAGAGTTTTATTTCATTCTCACTGACTGTAATTTTGTCATCACATCCTCATCGTGAGATTTCGATTGAATGTTCCGCGCTTAAAAAGTCTCCATCGGTATGGCCATTGGTTTTGTGGTACTGGCTGTTTCTGTTGCCTTATCCCTTTGGCCTCTGCTCATGATTTCATCTTTCCTTTAAAAATCTCAGTCCTAAAAGGTCTAAGTTCAGATGAGTTAAATCGTCAGTGAAATGAACAGGTGAAATACAGTAGCGGATGTAGCATTAACGGAGAAGAAAATGTCTGTTAGAGATGTTTTGGAGGGCACGGTAAAGATGTTTCCGAGAAAAGCCGAGCCACCGTTTCACAATGATACAAGTCGATTTACCAATTCTCCGACAACAGTCCAGAATGTCGTATAAAAATTTTAAATTCTCATATTGTGTAATACACAAGTAGCTAGTTCTTCGCCATTTATTACCACCATCAGACGTCGTGTGTATACATTACGAGGACTTGTAAAGTTACTTGTAGCCTTGAGAAATGGGTCACAGGTGGCCATGCTTCCTTGTGTTATATATATATGCTTCCTTATATTGTAGAGCTTATCGCCGAGAGAAGGGAGTACGAAAACCCGAGACAGGAGGGAGAAGCTGGGTGAATTCTTCTCGGGTCTTCCACCGGGTTAATGTCTCCATAGCTGCCGACGTTTCGATTCCCGACTCGGTCATCGTCTTCAGGGCTTCTGAGTGAGAAGCCCTGAAGACGATGACCGAGTCGGGAATCGAAACGTCGGCAGCTATGGAGACATTAACCCGGTGGAAGACCCGAGAAGAATTCACCCAATTCATACGCCGGGAAAGCACCAGATCTTTCAGGAGGAAGAAGCACTTAGAAGCAGGAAGTTACGAAACGAAAGCCACTCGAGAATCCAAGAAGCCAGATGAAGATAGGAGTGAAAGCTTCTGCGAAGAAATCAACTACAGCATCAGTAAGAGAAACCCTGATGCAGCACAAAATGTGATGAAAAGCCACTTGGGGGGAAGAAAAATGAACTTCCACAACTTCAGATATGCGAATGTTGTTAGAAGATCTGGAGATACGAAATAGATACGACGGAAGTTGTTGGAACGTCGAAGAATTGTATTACAATGGACGGAACCCGAGGAAGATGGTCGAATGATAGACGAGAGCGAGAAGGACAAATGAGTTCTTGACTCACGTCTGCTGAGTAGTGAATTCGACAGAGCAGCGAAAATCTTAAAGTAACATTAGGCACCCGGTGCGAATAAAATCAGTGGAGAAATGCCCAAGGCGCTCGGAGTTGAGTCAAGAAAGGCCTTAGTGTTGACCAAAGGCGAGAGCGGAAGTAAAAGATTAGCGAAGGACTTTAAGAATAGTGAAATGATTGCAATAACCAAGACTTTGAGGACTGAGAGATGTGAGGAACCCCTAACATTCAGTTTTTGCTCTACCAAAATTATAAAACGGATAAACAGCCAAATAATAAGAGAGAAAATGAAGAGGTGTAGGGAAACAGATTTGGATTCAGGAAGAATAGAGGAACGAAAGAGGTCATGCTCCATGGATACTAAGAATAATTAAATACGCTTCCCTCGCAATGCTTGCAACTCCTCCTTTCCCATGTCAAACATTTCCGGCCCTGCTCCTCTCTTCATTTCGGCTCTGACGCAATACGAGAACAGCCTTTGGACCAAAGTTATCCCCTCCTCCCGGAAGGAGTTCCGCCTCGGGCATGAGGTTTTTGTGCAAAAACGTTACTGGTTCGTATCCTCGGAAACCTGTTGTCGAATGAAGGCAGCGTACCATGATACCAGCGAGTTGGCACCCGGTCCCCATTCTTCCCTTGAAAGAGATAAAAAATCGTAGAAATTTAAAGTTTTTCATAGATATCATCCATGTGTAAGACTCAAAGATTTTTATTCAGTTAAAATTCAGCGACAATTTTGAAAAATTAATTTTGCAAAATTACGCCCATGAAAATAGTAAAACGGTTTTCCATGCCCCGACTACCCAAAAATAGACCTTTCGGCCACCTCATTATTGTTCAATATCTCTTTTAACTTGATAGTATTCCTTGCCTCTATACACACGCATTTAGGCAAAGGCTATCATCGGCTAATGGACCACGGTATACCTTGAAGGTGGTGAACACACAGGCGCACTTGTGTTGTTTATCAGTTTTAACGCATGGTCGGCGGCGTGCGTAATTCATATGTCGTTAGAGGTAAAAAATTGCGTTAGCGGCGAACCTTCAGTATCTCTACTCTGTAGCAATTTAAATGTGCATGTGGCGATGATGAATCTTCATTCTTCAGGAATTAGCGGATACACTATGTGGAAAGAAAAACCCCAAAAATCAACCCGAAGGTTGGTTTGACAAGTGAGGGTGGAGCTTACCTAATACATGCACTAAACCCTACTGTGTGTGAGATTCGCACATCGAGATGCGCGTTGGAAAAGCTCATTTCTCTGCCCCTCTGCGTCTCCCAGGAATATCTGGTACCAGGAATCGAAACTGGGCCCTCTGGTCAGTAGTACAGAGCTCTGTCCCCTGGTCGACCACGCTTCGTTGCATGTACCTTTCTTGCAAATCTATGGATCCCGATTTTTACTGTGTATGTACATGGATTTCTTAGGATTCCTGTATGTGGATTTCTTAGCTTGATATCATTCTTTACATAAAACGTTGTAATGACCAACCGAGTAGCGTATCAAAATTATTAGGGGAGCTAGGCTGGGAACCATTCACGGAGCGATGGTTAAATTACAGATTAAATCTCTGGCATAAATTGGACGGATGTTTCTTTGGCAATGATGTTGAAAATGTAAAATTACCCCTATCAAACTACAGGAGGAGAGATCATGTCAATAAAATTAGAGAGATTAAGTGTGGAATAGATAGATTTAAGATTTTCCGTAGTAGTAGTTAACTGCCGAAGTTTAAAAAATAAAATACCGGAATTGCACCATCTCATTCATAGCACAGAGTCGGATATCATTATAGGAACTGAAAGTTGGTTAACAGATGACATCGCAGATTGCGAAATATTTCCCAAGTCCTTCATAGTTTATAGAAACGACAGAAAAAATAGAGCCGGAGGAGGAGTGTTTATTGCGGTTAAGAACTCTAACGTCAGTAGAGCCGAGTTATTTCCTGATAGCTGTATAGAAAGTGTATGGTGCTCAGTGAAAACACCCAGATCGAAAAGAATATATATCTGTGCGTATTATAGACCACCCCACGTTAGCATTAACTCAATACCAGACCTAGAAAAACAGATACAACGCTTTACATCCCACAACAGTGAGCATAGCCTAATTATCGGAGGTGATTTTAATATTCCCACAATAGATTGGGATTCGTACAATTTTATAAATGGAGATAAAGACAAGGATCTATGCGAGTCCCTCTTATTCGCGTTCACCTCGAATTCCCTACATCAATTAGTCACTTCACCAACAAGGGGAAAGAACATTCTTGATCTGTTAGCCACAAATATACCCGAAAAGGTCTTAAATATAGAAGTTGTTGACGGAATCAGTGATCACAGGGCTGTAAACGCTAAATTTTCTCTAAGTGTAGATAAAGTCAACAAACCTAAGAGAAAGGTGTATTTGTTCAATAAAGCGGACTATGATGGCTTAAAATGTGAATTAAAAAGTTATTTTTTTATATTTGACGAATTAAGCAAAACTAGTAGTGTCGAGGATACTTGGAATAATTTTCTTAGGATAACACGTTCAGCAATACAGAGGTTCATACCTAGTAAATATATAAAAGAGAATAAGGAACCCCGATGGTACAACTCTGAAGTACGGAAATCTCTTAGGCGGCAAAGGGTGTGCCATGCCAGGATGAAAAATGCAGTTAAAGATTCCTCCCCTGATAAAATCAACGAAACCATACAGAACTACAAAGCATCTAGGTCCACTGCCAAGAAGGCCTTCCGGAAGGCGCTAGCGGAATTCAAAAGGAAAAAATTAGGCGAACATTTGAACGATAACCCAAAGATGTTTTGGTCCTACGTCAGGGAAGTCCAGGGAAACAAGTCCACCGTTAACTCATTGAATATCGAAAAGGGGAATAAAGTAACGAGTAGTTTAGATAAAGCCAACATATTAAACTCATTTTTCCAGAGTGTTTTCAACATATCCTCACAAAATACACCCGAGAACCTTCCGAAAATATTTCAGCATTCAATGGAAGCAATCAATATTTCCACCCGCGGAATAGAATTACTCCTTAAAAACATAGACCCCAACAAATCTCCGGGACCTGATGAGATACCGGCACGTGTGTATAAAGAACTGTCGGCTGAAATTGCCCCATATCTAGATATAATATTTAAGAAATCATTAGCAGAAGAAAGCGTGCCAAACGGCTGGAAGGTAGCTTCGGTAACACCCATATTTAAAAACGGAGACAGGGAGGACCCCAGTAATTATAGGCCAATATCGCTGACTTCCATTTCCTGTAAGATTCTTGAACACATCATTGTTAGTTCCATGATGAGGCACCTCGATAGCCAAGATTTATTAATTAATAACCAACACGGCTTCCGTAAGGGTAGATCCTGCGAAACTCAACTCGCACTTTTTGTACATGATGTATTAAACTCCGGTGAAAGTAATATTCCAGTTGATGCGATATTCCTAGATTTTAAGAAGGCTTTCGATAAAGTCCCTCATTGCAAATTACTGGCGAAATTGGAAACCTATGGAATACACGAAAGTATTATTAACTGGATTAAACAATTTTTAAGTGATCGTGTCCAAACAGTCGTCCTGGACGGTGTATCATCCGATACTGTCAAGGTCACGTCGGGGGTACCACAAGGAAGTGTCATAGGCCCCCTCCTTTTCCTTATTTACATAAATGACCTCAGTACCGTAGTTAATAGCAAGCTCCGTCTTTTCGCCGATGATGCAGTAATTTATGGGGACATCCGAAGTCACGAAGACAGAGTCGTGTTAGCCAACGACCTAGATGCAATTCAAAATTGGTGCGATACATGGCAATTGGAATTGAATTTTAAAAAATGCGTAGTAATACATTTTTGGGAAAAGAGTAATTCCCTCCCTTATAGTTACAAAGTGAAACAAACCAAAATCGCGAGGGTAGATTCCTATAAATACTTGGGTGTAACAATTACTCACGATCTGTCCTGGGGAAAACACATACGAGAAATATGCGGTCGTGCTAATAAAAAATTGGGATTTGTGAAAAGAGTGCTAGGTAAATGCGACGAAAAGGTGAAAGAACGATGTTTCCTTGCCTTGGTCAGGCCCCACCTAGAGTATGCTGCCAGTATATGGGATCCTCACAACATAAATTTGGTTTCGGAATTAGATCGAGTTCAGCGGAGGGGGCTACATTTGTCAAACATTGTTATGACCAACTCAGCAGCGTATCCACTTTGTTAGACAGTTTAGGTTGGGATTCTCTTACACAGCGGCGTTTCCAATATAGATTAAACTTATTAAAAACATTTAAAGATGGGCCCTTTTCCGATGACATCAAGGATATAATACGAACCCCAACGTATTACGGTCGAAGGGATCACGAATATAAGACTAGAGAAATAGACTGCAAGACTGACAGGTTTAAAATGTCATTTTTTCCAAGAACGATAAGGGAACAGAATGCTCGTAGTCGAAATTCCCCAGGACTTAGTTCATTACAATAAGTATTAACGTACAGGTTAGGGACTTCGCGAGGATGTGTATACATGTGTGTATGTATGTATGTATATGTATGTGTGTATATATACATATATATGTATATATATGTATATATATTTTTTTTCCTACAGGTTCCCCCCACCTTTCCTCACCTAACTCCCAACCCCCTCAACCCTTACCCTTCCCTCATGGTGCTACACCCCCTGCCACACACCTTTTTGGTGGCTCGCAGGGTACTTTTGTAGATGTAGATGTAGAAGATGTTATTTTTTCCACGAACGATAAGGGATCGGAATAATATTTTCCGACCGCGGTAGGGGTAAAAATATTTGGGTCAAAATTAGTGTGGTGTGTTTTCACCCCCTGCCACACACCCTGGCGGAGGCTTGCAGGGTACTAAAAAATACCGCTCTACAAAGTAGAGATATTTTCATATCACAACATGCCTTTTATCGGGAGCGTCTATAACCTGAAATGTGTACATATTTTGGAGAATTCTCTCACCCTACCCTTTCCCATGTGATGACCGGCGGTGCTTACTTGTACCCCTCTCCACTTTGATATTTTAAGTTAATAGAGTGACGTCGGTGTTGTATGCTTTTTAATTGCAGTTAATGTTGGTGGTCGTAAAAGGGAAAGTGATGTGCTCTCCCGCCATGCGGTTCATCGTGCCCGATCGAGGGCGGCCCCTTCATAGGATCGGGCGATTGAAGGCACGTTGCATGGGAGTTAGCTTAGACTTTACTGACCTGATTAGATCCATTATTTTCGCTTCTTATGGAGGAATTTTCACTGTCGTCTTGTGCAACTGTAGTTATGACATACTTTCGAATTGGGCGTGGCTGACGATGGAACTTTTTTCTCTGTATTACTTATCTATAACTTATTTTCTGATTATATCCTACTGGCCACGTCTTTAGAAAATAGAGTTGCCGGAGGCGTAGAGAAAAGGAAATTGAAAGACGATGCAAAGGGGTCAAAATACGTTGTCCAATTAATGAGGCGTGGTAGCCAGGATATGCTGCGAAGTTAGAAAATATCGTTACTTTACATGGAGAGGCATCCGTTTGAAGTAATTGGGGATCCGTTTACTCTTGAGATCTAGGGAGATTTTTTTAGCGTCGTCGTTTGTTGTGTCAATTCGTATAGCCAACGTTTGCATTCGGTTGGTGCGAACTAATCGGTGTCAAAATAAACGTCATGGTCAGATTCTGAAAACGAATAAGATGTTTAATCGTAAGCTCCTGCGGGGGTCGAAAACGTTCGGTCGCGGTCTCATGTTTTTTATTGAAGTTTCTTATCCAATCTCTCTTCCTGTGAAAATTAAGTATTTCATATTTTCATTGATGTTGAATTTAAAATATTGGTTCTTCGGCAGTTCAAAATGAATTTTCGGTCCACGGCAGCATAATTGTGATAGAAAGTCAACATGACTAACGCGCGGGACACAATCGCTTCTTCGCAACTTACCGATTCGTTTCCTGTCGGATACACTTTAAAGATTGGGAATTATTTTTTTTATTATCCCCAAGGTCAAGCCTGCGCACGGCTGGGTGACAACACTACTACCCAAATTCTTTTTTTACACTTCCTACCCCTTCCTCCCCCACTTAGCAACTACGCCAGTTTCCAGTTCCTAGAAAAGTCCCATTGACGCCGATATTGATTGGTGTGAACGTGTAGCCGAAGTCGTATTCGCTAAGCTGCTTATCTTTCGTAACCCTCCGGAAGATCCCAACGGGTGTCAAGGAGGCATAATGAGGCCGTTTTAAACGGGTTATTTGGGGAAAAATTAACCAAGAACTTGTCTCAATCGGTGGTACACTTGATTTTCGTAAAAATTCTGCTTCAATTGGCGGAAGGAAGAAATAGTTTCCTGTTTTTTTAAAACAACATGTCCGAGGCAAAAAGTTCTTTTCCTTGCTGAAATCAATTTGATTGTTTATCAATTGTTTCTGTGGGATAAGGGATGTGTTAAATTGACTAAAGCTTCATTGTTTTATATTCGCGGTGGAGAAGACTGTTATAAAGAGGTATTCTGTCAGCGAAAGGAAAAGAAGGCGCTAGAACAGTGTCAAAGATCAAAATAGGACGTGGAGAGAGTTGATATTGTCTGAAGTGGAACCTTGAATGAAGAAATACATTAAAACCGCTCATCCAGTAAAAAGGGATTTGGTTTGGACTCTGGAAATCGCCAAGGTTGCTGTAATTCCTAAAGGAATAGCACGGTGAAAGGTTTCTCGTTTCATTTCTTCAATATACGCTGAAGTAGAAGTGATGAAATTTCTAGGACCGTACCGTTATCCCGAAAGAGCAGGTACGAATCGATGCAAACGTTTTTCCTCGAGGGGATCCTCCTTTTGAATTCAGATCCTCCGAAATATTTCCCAAGAGTGGGTTTCCGTGAGTTCTCTGCGTTTTCCCCAAACTAACAGCGATGCAAAGATTGTATTTATGCGTTTCGTAGTTGACATGAGAGGGATTCCCAGAAATGTGTAACATCCAGCCCCAGCGCCTAGCTCCGCCGGTTAAAATCCAAATTTAGTGTTTTACCTCTAAGGAAGGCATTGTCCCATGCATAAAATACCTTTGATGATGATTTAGGCTGATGAGGAACTATTATATTTTGGAATAATTTTCTGGCCAAATGCAAACATAAACTCGATGGTTTCAGGCTTCACTTTGTGGAAATCCATTCTAATAAATCAAAAGAGAGATGGCACTTTTTTCCACACTTTATTATTTAAAGTCGACCGGTTTCGTCGCATAGGCGACATCATCAGGTATTCACTGAATCTATGTACCTGATGATGTCGCCTATGCGACGAAACCGGTGGACTTTAAATAATAAAGTGTGGAAAAAAGTACCATCTCTCTTTTGATTTATTAAAATGCAAACATGCTTTTCACTGGGTTTAACGCAGCCGCTAGATGTCGCTAGCCATTAGATGGATAAATAATGATGCACATGCATAACGCCAAGCCTTATATGGCCCCTCCCTAGATTCTCTTGACCTTCCTCTAATTTCACTTTCAAATGAGTCTATTTTCGTTTTCGATAATTTCATATTTTATTGAAAATACACCAATCCTAACATTGTCTAACATTCCTACCGCGTGCGGATGTAACGTATTTTATTGCAATCATTATATCGTTATATTATTGTAATCATAAACATTGTGTGTGTATATATGTACACACACACATCTCTATGTATAACGCTTTTGTGATAGTCTCACGGACGTGAATAATAATGTATATGAAGTTAGCACTAGTGGACAATGACAAAATCACAGAAACATACAAAATAAGAAAAGAAACTCACTAGGTTTCGAATTTTCGGTGGTCCACGCCACCATTATTTTCTATATATATATATTTTTTTAATTTCAGGAAAGGAAGAGGTACGCGTGATGCCATTGCAGTAATGAGATCACTAGTCGAGAGGAATATAGAATACAATCAGGATGTTTTTGCCTGTTTTGTAGATTTCGAAAAAGCATTTGATAGAGTGAATTGGGAAAAATTAATGCGTGTATTGCAGAAAATAGGAATGGATTGGAGGGACAGGAGACTGATCCGCAACCTGTACATGTCTCAGACTGCTCAGGTGCGAGTGGGGAACGGAGAGTCCGGATGGGCAGTGTTAGGAAGAGGTGTAAGGCAGGGTTGCCCATTGTCACCGGTGCTGTTCAACGTATACGTGGAGGAAATGATTAAAGAAGCATGGGAAGAACTGGAGGTAGGAATGAAAGTCGGAGGGGAATTCGTAAAATCGGTTAGGTTTGCTGATGACCAAGCATTAGTTGCTCAGTCAGCCAAGGGGTTGCAAGCATTGTTGAGTGAATTGGAGGTTCAGTGCGATAAATATGGGATGAGAATCAATATTAATAAAACAAAGGTTATGCGATTTTCCAGAAAAAAAGGCTAAGCTAAATATTAAAATAGGCGGGGAAAAAATAGAGCAGGTAGAACAGTTTACATATCTCGGAAGTGTTTTGGACCAATACGGTCAAAGTGGTAGGGACGTAAGGAGAAGAATTGCGCTAGGCAAGGAGGCTTTTTCAAGGAGGAGGGAGTTGATGACGGGGACGTTGAGTAGGGATGTTAAGACAAGACTCGTAAAAACTCTGATATGGAGCGTAGCTATGTACGGCGCGGAAACGTGGTCGCTGAAGCAGGAGGATAGACGTAGATTGGAGGCTTTTGAAATGTGGGTGTGGAGAAAAATGGAGAAGGTGAAATGGACCGAAAGGAAAACAAATGAGGAAGTACTGGAAATGGTGGGGGAGGAGAGGGGTTTGTTGAGAGAAATCCTATGGAGGCAGGAAAAATGGATGAAAGGCGTATTGAGCGGTAGTGGAATGTTGAAGAGGGTAATAGAGGGGAGAATGTTGGGCAAGCGAGGTAAGGGTAGGAACAGGATAGGGATGTTGGACGGGATGAAGGGAGGAAAGAAGTACACCGAGATGAAGAGGGACCTGATATAGATTAGTTTGCAAGGTGGGGAGTCACAAAATGTTTATTTGATAGTTGTGTCCATCCAAAAACCTACCTTAACCGGTAGATTACCTAATAATAATTATATATATATATATATATATATATATATATATATATATATATATATATATATATATATATATATATATATATATATGATTTCTTCGAAGTACCACGGAAGTGTTGAATAAAAAAATTAGACAGTAACACAGCACGAGAACACATAAAAAGAACACTCACAATAATATCTTGATAATTTCGACGGACTCGATCTCCGTCTTCTTCGGAAGATAAGATATGACCCATATTGAAACACCCCCATTTTTATGCAGGGTTTGTCCGGAAAATAAGTGTACTGAGCTCAGGAAAAAAAATTTATTACACTTTTACATACCTTAAGCTAATATTCCTCAAAATAGGACCCTTGTGAATCGATACACTTGTTCCAGCGGCGTTCCCATTCCTGGAACGCTCCCGCGAAGGCATCATCGGGAACCTCTCGAAGACACGTCGTCACGGCCTCTCTGACGGTGTCCAAAGTCCCGTATCGCATTCCTTTCAAACTCCTCTTTATCTTCGGGAACAGAAACGTTCTCTAAAAAATGTGGATCATTTTTGCAGTGATCCGCAAGGTGTGTCGCGATTTCCAAACGATTGAGTCTTTGATCATCACTGAGCACTTTCGGCACCAACTTTGCACAAATCTGTAATTGGTCCCTAATAATCTCGTGCACTGTTGTTTTTGGCACATTACACTGCTCTGCTATCATCCGAACACTAAGACGACGATCAGAGTTCAGTACATCGCGAACTCTTCGCACATTTTCGTCGGTGAGTGTCGTTAGAGGGCGTCCAGGCCGTGGTTCGTCGTCGACCTCTTCTCTGCCCTCCACGAACATCTTGTGCCACCGAAAGATCATGTTTCTGGACATGGCTGATTTCTGGGTAAGCCTGTTTAATCATACCGACAGTTTCGGTAGACGATTTCCCAAGCTTTATCGCAAATTTGATGGAATAACGCTGCTCCAAAAACTTCGGCATCGCGTTCCGTGACGTGGGTCGAGCGTGGAGGTTCGCGTTAACAGAGCTCCTCACTATACCACAGCTCAGAGCCGACTGCCTTTTTCAGCGTCGCTTGCCGACATACCCCCCTCCAATCGCAGTCCCCTCTTCTTGTGTGTATTGTCTATTTCTCCGTTGGTGGGTGGAACAGCTCCCTAAAGCCTTCCTTTGGCAAATGATTCGGAGCACTTGGGCGTCTTAAAACGTCGCAGATCTCAGGGTAAATTAACTTTCCTTGGTGGTGTAACTGGTAGTACGTCCGCCCGGCAAGTGGAAGGTCCGGTGTTCAAATCCCGGTTAAGGAAATATTTTTACTTTCGTGATCTGCTCAAAAACCGCCTTCCCCACATGTCCTGTGTTCGCCTTTTATGTGTTTACCTATCCCCTTTCCTTATATGTCTATTTCTATGTGCGAAAATAATATTTGTTCGCCGTATGGCGGGATTTTCAAGTTTGAATATGTATATATATTAACACAGTAATCAACCCGAAACTCTGATATGGAGCGTAGCTATATACGGCGCGGAAACGTGGTCGCTGAAGCAGGAGGATAGACGTAGATTGGAGGCTTTTGAAATGTGGGTGTGGAGAAGAATGGAGAAGGTGAAATGGACCGAAAGGAAAACAAATGAGGAAGTACTGGAAATGGTGGGGGAGGAGAGGGGTTTGTTGAGAGAAATCCTATGGAGGCAGGAAAAATGGATGAAAGGCGTATTGAGCGGTAGTGGAATGTTGAAGAGGGTAATAGAGGGGAGAATGTTGGGCAAGCGAGGTAAGGGTAGGAACAGGATAGGGATGTTGGACGGGATGAAGGGAGGAAAGAAGTACACCGAGATGAAGAGGGACCTGATATACACGTAGATTAGTTTGCAAGGTGGGGAGTCACAAAATGTTTATTTGATAGTTGTGTCCATCCAAAAACCTACCTTAACCGGTAGATTACCTAAAAAAAATCAACCCGAAGGTCGGTTTAGTAGGTGATGGTAGAGCTCACCCATGTACTAAGCCCGACAGCATGTGAATATTCACACATCAGGGTAGGGGGGCCAGTTCCTTTCCCTGTTTGTATATATATATATATATATATATAAATTCACTGATAGTCATAACAAACACAAAAACCAAAACACACAAAAGAGGGAAAACTCACTGGTTCTCGAATTTTCGGTGGTCCAACCACCTTTCTCAAGAGGGATTAGGAACAGAACTGACAGATTATATATATATATATATATATATATATAAAACTTAGACAGTAACACACAGCACGAGAACACATAAAAGAACACTGACAATAATATCTTGAAAATTTCGACGGACTCGAGCTCCGTCTTCTTCGGAAGATAAGATATGACCCATATCTTATCTTCCGAAGAAGACGGAGCTCTAGTCCGTCGAAATTATCAAGATATTATTGTGAGTGTTCTTTTTATGTGTTCTCGTGCTGTGTGTTACTGACTTATTTACGTTTCGACGGCACGGCCGTCGTCATCAGATTCTGATGACTTAGGATATTTTATCAAGAGGAATTAGGATTCCTCTTGAGAAAGGTGGTTGCACCACCGAAAATTCGAGAACGAGTGAGTCCCTCCGTTTAAAATGAATACACTTTGTAACTTCCACACGATTTTTATTCGTACCACCGGTTTCAACGCTTCGGCGTCATCATCAGGTACAAAAACCAGAAAAACCGAAAGCAAAAACCGGATTCACCCGGACTATGTAATTCTTCGGGTACCAGATCTTCCTGGGAAACCATAACCGGCACAGGGAAAGGAACTGGCCCCTCTACCCTGATATGTGAATTTCACGCGCCGTCGGACTTGTACTGGGTGAACTCCACCATCACCGGCCAAAACGACCTTCGGCCGAATACTGTATTTAAGGTTTATAATGTTTATATGAGGGGCATGGTAGCCCAGTAGGCAGAGCGTTAGACTATTGACCGGAGGGCCGGGACACGTTTTCACTCGTGATGTTTCGGGTACCAGTTCTTCCTATAAACCCATGGGTGTCAAAAGGAAAGGAACTCACGCCTTTGGGTTTAGTGAAATGGGCAGAAGCGAGATTTCAATTTGATTTGATTTTTCAATTGCAATTTGGTCCAATTTGATTTTTCAATAATGTCGTCTGTTTCGTCATTTGGAATTATTACCCGACCTTCCTTTCGAGGTCCTGCTGGCTGGCTGCTGGCCCTTGTGGCTGTTCCTCACGATGAGGTATCATATTTTTTTATTAATAATAAAAATAATCGAAGCATAAACAATATATATTTGTTATTCTTATGACTTCTCTACATAGTCATTATTCAGGGTTATGCATTTCTCCCAGCGTTTGTTTTTCCTTTCGAAGGCTGTCATTGTATAATTCAACTGATAGCGTCGAAGACCATTGTTCCACCCCTTGAATGGCGTCCTTGTGTTGTCAAATCCTTGTACCCGCAATGGTTTTTAGACTTTTTAGACTCTAGAAGAAAAGTCACTTGGGACGAGATCGGGAGAATCTTAATCTCTCCAACATGTGTTCCTATCCTTTTTCCTTTTCAACATTTACATGAATACCCTGCGAGCCACCAAAAAAGGTGTGTGGCAGGGGGTGTAGCACCAGGAGGGAAGGGTGAGGGATGAGGGGGCTGGGGTTATCAAATAGGTGAGGAAAGGTGGGGGGAACCTGTAAGGAAAAAAATATAAATATATACATACACACACATATATATATATATACATACATATCCTCGCGCAGTCCCTAACCTATACGTAATGTACTTACTGTAATGAACTGAGTCCCGGGGAATTTCGACTACAAGCATTCTGGTCCCTTATCGTTCTTGGAAAAAATGACATTTTAAACCTGTCAGTCTTGCAGTCTATCTCTCTAGTCTTGTATTCGTGAACTCTTCGACTGTGATACATTGGGGTTTGTATTATATCCTGGATGTCATCGGAAAATGGCCCATCTTTAAATGTTTTTAATAAGTTTAATCTATATTGTAAACGCCGCTGTGTAAGAGAATCCCAACCAAAATTGTCTAGCAAAGTGGATACGCTGCTGCGTTGGTCATAACAATGTTTGACACATCTAGCCCCCCTCCGCTGAACTCGATCTAATTCCGAAATCAAATTGATATTTTGAGGATCCCATACACTGGCAGCATACTCTAGGTGGGGCCTGACCAAGGCAAGGAAACATCGTTCTTTCACTTTTTCGTCGCATTTACCTGCACTCTTTTCACAAATCCCAATTTTTTATTAGCACGACCGCATATTTCTCGTATGTGTTTTCCCCAGGACAGATCGAGAGTAATTGTTACACCCAAGTATTTAAAGGGATCTACCGTCGCGATTTTGGTTTGTTTCATTTTGTAACTATAAGGGAGGGAATTACTCTTTTCCCAAAAATGTATTACTACGCATTTTTTAAAATTCAATTCCAATTGCCATGTATCGCACCAATTTTGAATTGCATCTAGGTCGTTGGCTAACACGACTCTGTCTTCGTGACTTCGAATGTCCCCATAAATTACTGCATCATCGGCGAAAAGACGGAGGTTGCTATTAACTACGGTACTAAGGTCATTTATGTAAATAAGGAATAGGAGGGGGCATATGACACTTCCTTGTGGTACACCCGACGTGACCTTGACAGTATCGGATGATACACCGTCCAGGACGACTGGACACGATCACTTAAGAATTGTTTAATCCAGTTAATAATACTCTCGTGTATTCCATAAGTTTCCAATTTCGCGAGTAATTTGCAATGAGGAACTTTATCAAAAGCTTTCTTAAAATCTAGGAATACTACCTTGATCAAAAAGTTCCCGGAATTTATTCAGAAAATTGAAAATACAAGTTTATTCATCAAAATCTATATTGTCCCCTTCAAAGTAATCCCCATCGACTGCAACACACTTATGCCAGCGCTTGATCCAATCCTCGAAACATTTTTTATATTCGGTTTTCGGTATGTCCATCAGTGCTTCCTGTGATTTTTCCATTACTTCCTCTCGGCTGCTAAAACGCGTTCCCCGTAATGGTTTTTTAACTCGATTGAACAGAAAGAAGTCACAGGGAGCCAAATCAGGTGAATTCGGTGGCTGTTGGATGGTATTTGTTGCATTTTTCGTCAAAAAATTACGAATAATGATAGCACTGTGCGACGGTCTCGACGCACTGTGCGACGATTTCTGGTCTCTTTCGGTGAATTGCTTCACGCAAACGTCTCATAACGCCCAAATAATACTCTTTGTTTACTGTCTGGCCTTCTGGCAAAAATTCATGATGCACTACACCGTTGTAATCCATGAAAACCGTCAGCATTGCCTTCTTTTTTGACTGAAAACGACGTGGTTTTTTTGGTCTCGGCTCATTTGGTGAACGCCATTCACTTGCCTGATATCTGGATTGCGTGTCGTACTCATAAACCCACGTCTCGTCTCCAGTAATGATCCTTTTGATGAATGTGGGATCGGATTCAGCCTCGCAAATCATGTCTTTTGAGACGTCAACACGGTCTCTTTTTTGCATGAAATTGAGGTCTTTTGGCACCAACTTTGCTGCTACACGACGGAAACCCAAATCATTAACCACAATGTCTTGGGCGGATCCATAGGCAATGTTCAAGTCCTCCGCTATTTCTCTGATGGTTAATTTGCGGTTATTGACCAACATTTCTTTTACTTTATCAATTTTTTCACCGACTTTCGATGTCGATGGTCTGCCACTGCGTTCATCATCTTTGATTGACTCACGACCACTTCTGAACCGCTCGTGCCACTGGTAAACGACCGTTTTTTTTAGAGAATCGTTGCCGAAACACTTTTCCAACATTTCCAACGTCCGTGCGCCACTAAATCCGTTTTTTACGCAAAATTTAATACAAGTTCGTTGTTGCAAATTTAAATCCATTTCTGCAATTGTAAAAAATCACCAACACACACAGAGATAGATGTACTCTTGGTTACGTAACTTTTGCAAATGTCGAGTTATGACACTAATATTTAAAGGGAATATCAACAACAGATGTACCAATTTAACAAAAAAAACAACTCAAATCGGAACGATGGGAGCGCCACACGGTGGTTATTCCGGGAACTTTTTGATCAAGGTAGTATTACTTTCACAAGGGATCAATATATCATGTACAAAAAGTGCGAATTGAGTTTCGCAGGATCTACCCTTACGGAAGCCGTGTTGGGTATTAATCAATAAATCTTGGCTATCGAAGTGCCTCATTATGGAACTAACAATGATGTGTTCAAGAATCTTACAGGAAATGGAAGTGAGCGATATTGGCCTATAATTACTGGGGTCCTCCCTGTCTCCGATTTTAAATATGGGTGTTACCGAAGCTACCTTCCAGCCGTTTGGCACGCTTTCTTCTGCTAATGATTTCTTAAATATTATATCTAGATATGGGGCAATTTCAGCCGACAGTTCTTTATACACGCGCGCCGGTATCTCATCAGGTCCCGGATATTTGTTGGGGTCTATGTTTTTAAGGAGTAATTCTATTCCGTGGATGGAAAAATTGATTGCTTGCATTGACTGCTGAAATGTTTTCGGGTATATTCTGTGAGCATATGTTGAAAACACTCTGGAGGAATGAGTTTAATATGTTGGCTTTATCTAAACTACTCGTTACTTTATCCCCCTTTTCGTTACTCAATGAGTTTACGGTGGACTTTTTTCCCTGGACTTCCCTGACGTAGGACCAAAACATCTTTGGGTTATCGTTCAAATGTTCGCCTAATTTTTTCCTTTTGAATTCCGCTAGCGCCTTCCGGAAGGCCTTCTTGGCAGTGGACCTAGATGCTTTGTAGTTCTGTATGGTTTCGTTGATTTTATCAGGGGAGGAATCTTTAACTGCGTTTTTCATTATGGCATGGCACACCCTTTGCCGCCTAAAAGATTTCCGTACTTCAGAGTTGTACCATCTTGGTTCCTTATTCTCTTTTACATATTTACTAGGTATAAATCTCTGTATTGCTGAACGTGTTATCCAAGATAATTATTCCAAGTATTCTCGACACTACTACTTTTGCTTAACTCGTCAAATATAAAAAAGAACGTTTTATTTCACATTTTAAGCCATCTTAGTCAGCTTTATTGAACAAATAAACCTTTCTCTTAGGTTTGTTAACTTTATCTACGCTTAGAGAAAATTTAGCGTTTACAGCCCTGTGATCACTGATTCCGTCAACAACTTCTATATTTAAGACCTTTTCGGGTATATTTGTGGCTAACAGATCAAGAATGTTCTTTCCCCTTGTTGGTGAAGTGACTAATTGATGTAGGGAATTCGAGGTGAATGTAAATAAGAGGGACTCGCATCGATCCTTGTCTTTACCTCCATTTATAAAACTGTACGAATTCCAATCTATTGTGGGAATATTAAAAATCGCCTCCGATAATTAGGCTATTCTCACTGTTGTGGGATGTAAAGCTTTGTATCTGTCTTTCTAGGTCTGGTATTGAGTTAATGCTAACGTGGGGTGGTCTATAATACGCACAGATATATATTCTTTTCGATCTGGGTGTTTTCACTGAGCACCATACACTTTCTATGCAGCTATCAGGAAATAACTCGGCTCTACTGACGTTAGAGTTCTTAACCGCAATTAACACTCCTCCTCCGGCGCTAATCTTTCTGTCATTTCTATAAAATATGAAGGACTTGGGAAATATTTCGCTGTCTGCAATGTCATCTGTTAACTAACTTTCAGTTCCTATAATGATATCCGACTCTGTTCTATGAATGAGATGGTGAAATTCCGGTATTTTATTTTTTAAACTTCGGCAGTTAACTACTACTACGGAAATTATATCCTCGTCTAAGACCTTTGCGGTCTGCTTTCTGGGGATGTTATTTAGGCTTTTTGGTGTCTTAGTATTCGATCGGCCTATATTCTGATTAGTAATTCTTTCTTTTTTCTTTCTTATACAGGATGCGGCAACATAACTTCTTTTTTTTCAAATAAATATATATAATTATATACACACCCCCCACACACACAAATAGATGCACCAATTCAAAGGGATTTTGGTTTTGAGAAAAGGTCATCTTTAAAAATTTTTGTTTGAAAATTACTTAAATAGCTGTACGATCAGAACCGGCAGCTTAACCGATAGGGTAATATTAGCCCCGATCGATGACCGAAATTAGAGAAATCGGTTTTGACGGTTATAGCACGGTCTTCTTCCAATACGAATATCCACCGGAATCACTCTTAAAGTGATATGCACCAATCCATATGGCATTCCTTTCAATATTTGAAGTTTCCGATCTTCACTCCTATATGTGTGGGCCCTGGAGTGGTTTGATTCCCGAGGACTCCCCTTCATTTTACGTTGTGGTCGATAATCGGAATAACCTTGACGTCGATACCATCAAATCCGAGCCATGGAATTTGAGAAACTGGCTCGAATGACAGATAGATTTTTCTCAGCACCGCTCAACTCTAAATATTTCAGCTTACACTAGATTATCCCCATTTTTCAGTTTCACAAATTTTTCCATGTGTGGACCTGTGATCGAAGGAACTTAATAGTCGCCGTCGAATATTTCTTTTAGGATTTAATACTCTCATGTTCCCATCACCGGTTAGTTTCGTCATCATTGGCCATATTCGACAAATTTGTGTGTGTCGTGGTACAACTACGCCACGCGCTATTTTAGCTGTCGAAGTGAACATAGAATTCTTTAGCATTTATTGAAGGAATGACTTCTCGAAGTCATTTATAAATGATACGACTTCAATGTGCAGAGATGACTTTAAATATCATGAACTGATCGCTGCTTAGTATGTCCATATTACCCAGTCATCGTTGTACGAATATATTTCAAAACTGACAAAAGCATAAAAATGTTTGATTTTCATCGCTTGATTGTAAAATTATTTGCTTTTTAGTTTCATAATAGTTTAGGGTATATTAAATCTGTTATTGAACTCAAGATGTTATCGAGTTTCATGTGCAACATCATGTATGATATATGAAAGTGCTTCGTAACTGTTAAAAGGTTTATATTTTCCTGTATGCCTCCCTACTCTTTACTAATACTGCTGGCTCCGTTTGCTAACCCCTTGATTGTATTTTCATTTATGTTAGAGTATTTTTTTAATGATGAAAATTTTGGAATTTTCACGAAAAGGATGTTTTCATTTTCCACAAGTATAAACTTTGTAAATATTTATCTCCGACCCGTCTCCACGCTCTGGTTCGAATTCCGGTGGTGGCAGAATTTTTCAGAGTTACCCCAATCTCTGATTGCGTGCCACATGGAAATCACTTCAAGTTGAGTAAGTTGTCCGTCGGATGGGACGTTAAATCGTGGACCTTAGGTGTTTTTCGTTGATAGAGTGGGCTAATGACGACGCCGTGTTTCTCTCCACCTTTCCCCATTCCCTGCACATCCTACTCTTCCCAAATTACCCACCCGTACCCGATGGCGCAATTGACCTCAGCTGTTGATCGCCTCCTTATTAATTACTCCTTCTGCTACCCGCCTCCGCCAATTACAGTCAATCCGACATCGTCGGCCCTACCTGGCACAACCTACACATTATTTACGTTTCGTCAAAGAAAATGAGATATTCCATGATCAAATTGTGACGTGATGGCCTTAAAATGATGTTCAAACTAGCAGCCAATGAAATCGGATTTTTATTAACTCGTTGCTGAAGATACATTTGTATTCCCAGCCTTTGGGGAACTTGAACACCGCAATAGTTGTTTATGACTCATGCCACTCTCGTCAGATATTTCACCCCACCCAGCCAGTGGAAACATATGTTTGATGATTTTGTCTGGAATGAATTATTCCTTATGGGTTTGGGACTAGTAAATACATTTGTAAAAGCTATAGTAACTATGGTAAAATTCAAACAAATTATGCCACCAAAATGAGATACGAATGACACTACACTTGACGGAAATGTACTTATTATTACGGTCTCTTGGGGGTCTGACGTCTCCCCTTCTTCGGCACTCGGAAAGAAAATAATCATTGCTGAAATGGGATTGTTTGTTGTAACTTTGTCTTTTATCGAGCTGTTAACCTGGAAAATGTGAGGTAAAAGGTGGGAGGTATAACAAATGAATTCTGCAAACTCTGAAAAGTTAAGAAAACTTTGAGGCTTATTGAATTTCTGATATTTTTCCCTGAAGTCGTAGAAATGGATTATCATCATGGAGATTCCGAAATTTCAGTCGGTTGCGCAAATTATTAGCGCGACGTCGTGCATATTACAGAACACTTAGGAAGTGTGGCTTCATTGTAATGGGAATCTTGGGCCTCTACTAATGTATAGAGCGTTGATTTGACAAGAGTTTTCCTCTGAGAAGTTTAACTCGCTGACATTTTAATCTGGATACATTGGAATTTTTTCCAAGAAAGTCTAAAATAGTCGCAGAACAGTTTATAGATGTTCCTGTATGAATTGAACTAAGCATCGTCGGCGGAAGAGAGTTCCGAGACCATCAACGACCTCCCTAATAGCCTATCAAATCAAGCAGTCCAAAGTCCACAATCGCTTGATCAAGTGAGCTACCCTAAACATTGATTATTTATGGCCAATTCGGTAATATCAATAATTAACCGCTATATTCGTCCGAATTCACCGAATATTGGCGACTCTAATGGTTAACTATTGATCCTATATTGCAGCTTAGTGTCCCTCGGCTGGGGATTTTTTTGATTACGAATTACTATGTTGACTTTCGTTGATCGAATGCAAGCGCGGGTTTAATCGGGAAACAAGCAGCGATCGAGAACATTCGCCATCGTTGCCGGCTCAACCCTCATTCAAACCCCCATGCACGCTCTTTCCCCGAACATGGCTAAACCGTCGCCTCATCAGGATGTCATTTTCGATTGGAGGTCAAATAAGGAATCACCCCCCACCCACCCCCAGTTGGTCCCCTCCCCCCACCACCAGCATTCTCCCCCCCCCCTCCGCCGTCCTCAACCCACCGCCGTCATCCCCGCCGCGGGGCCCAGCCTCGGGATGCTGGGGGGTTCCATCCCACAGACTCCGGGCAAAGGGGCTGGCAGGACACGAGGATCAATAAACCGGGACTCCTCTCTCGCCCTCCCCATCCTCCCTCACTCCCTTCTCCGCTCATTTCCCTCTTCAAAGCGACGGCTCCCGCCCCTTCCCATCCACCCCTTTCAAAGTTCGTCGTTTTTTTCCAAGGAAGGGCGGTGGGGTAGGAATGGGGCACCCGTTGTCTACGGGGCCTATTGCCCTCGCCTGACCCTTTCCAAAGACTCATTCCGCGTCAGTCAAGTGAACTCGGGCGCCGCTGTATCCCGTGAAGGGCAAACAAGGCCATTCTCCCACTCGCTCGGCTCCCGATTGCTTTTGTCTGGCCGGACCCGCCTCCTCGCGCAGCGTGAAACCACCCTTGCATTCGGAATGTCTTTTTATTTTTTTGTTCTCTTTTAATCATCTCCATACGTCGGTTAATTATCTCACGAATCCCCCATCTCCGCTTACCTCGTCTTTTATTCGTCGCAAATTGACGGTCTTCGTATGGTTTCCTGGGATCGCATTTGGTTTGCCCATTGTTTCCGAGACGCCGCGCCCGATGAGTTTCAAATAAGTTACCGAAGTGATTGCGTTAAGAGAAATCGCTGCTCGGGATGCGAAAAATGCGGACTTGAGAGTTAGGACTGGGCGGTGTCACGGAGCATCGACTGCATTCCCACCACATCGCAGTGAAATGGCGAGCTGCCAAGTAATGCTGAAGTTTGTATTCAATGTAAATTTGGTATTTTCGATACCATTTCCATTTTTCAACGATGGCCTTCGAAGACACGAAAGCGTCGAGAGTGGCAAGGAAAAAACATAATCGTGGAATATCGATAGTATGGGATAATATGAAGGGCTAAAATAAAATTATATCGATATTTTGCTTGCAGACAGAGGTTGCAAGCAGACATGCCATAAAATGTCAAATCGTAATTCCGTATGTAAGTGCGATTTCGTTACATTACGTTCTACTTTCCACTCATCGAAACATTTTCGATGTTAAGTTTGTATCATTTGAGTCCTAATCATTGGAGGGAATGAAATATATATCACAGTATGGCTTTCGACCTGGGAAATCTACAATTTTGGCAGTAGAGTCATTAGTTAATTATGTCATCAATGCATTTGAAGAGAAGGAATCAGTCTATGTGACACTATGTGATCTTAGTAAGGCTTTCGACTGTGTTAATCATTCAATATTACTAACAAAGCTAGAATATCATGGTGTAAAGGGAGTTGAATTGAAACTAATGAAGTCATATTTTAATTAATCATGATATTCCACCATATCACGCCTGAAACTTCTCTTTTACGAGACGCATTCATATTTGGATGATCGCCACCAATTGGTTGAACTTGACGGCTGTCGATCTGTAGCTCTTAAAGTAAAATGTGGTGTACCACAGGAGTCTGTGCTTGGCCCAGTACCTTTCATCATCATGATTAATGATTTGCCCTGTCATATGAAACCTACATCTGTTTTGTATGCTCATGACACTACTTTAGTGCAAAAATATCAACATCTAGAAGATGCAAAGGTACAATCTAGCACTACCCAAAGACAGGCTAAGGAATGGTTTGATATTAATAATTTACATTTAAATACTAACAAAACTCAGCATATTTTATGCAGCCGTAAATAAAAAATAACTGATATTGAAACTGTTAAAATACTAGGAATTAATATTGATACAAAACTTGGAGGCCAACATCAGTCAGATCTGTAATAAACTTAGTAGAGCTGTTTATATGTTAAGAAAGCTCAGCTTTCTCATTTCAAATGCCATCTTCCAATGTCATTCGAATTATGGTGTCATTCCCCATATGTTAAACAAGTCTAGTTACTTAGAAAAAGAGGTATTCACTCTCTTGCTAATATACCACCACAGGATTATTGCATTAGGTATGGAATCATGACTGTATTTAGTTGATATATCTTTAAGGCTCTGATTCGTGTAAAAATTAATCTAGAAACTTATCAATTGAGATCTAATAACCATAACTACTCCACAAGAGGTAAATAAAATATAAACACCACTTACTGTAGGTTGTCAACAACCTACAATACTTTCCATAATATGAACATTCGGCTGTATCTATCTGCCTACTCGGTTGAAATTAGACTGTAACCAGAGTTTCGAGAATAGGGTATATACCTGGCTATTTGCTAACTTTACTTTTGGATTTTACTTTATTCATTGGATGAATTCTTCTGTGACAATCATACTTATATTTAAGTTAATCTTACTTAATTTATGCTGACGACATTTGATATAGTTGTACCATTTTTTAAATGAATATAGTATTATAAAAATTATGGGTGACCTTTTTCCATCTGCTACCGGGTTTACCCGCGAATGTGAGAGTCGCGGGAAAACGCATTTTTATCGGCCCTCGAAAGGGCTTCCCTTCGTGGGGTCATCGAGAGCAGCGTCCCAATTACTTCCGTCGAAATGAAATCTTATTCCGTCGGCCAGTCGCGGTGTTCTCCGGTGGAAGCGAGTGATCTAGTCGCCCTAACGGCGACTTGTCTAACTCTGAGACCCTCGGACTAAACGAGGTCTCGAAAGAGAAAGAGGACATTTTCAAAATCTCCGATGCAATCGCGTCACCTCTTGTGTCAAGGTAATCGCGTGACCTTGTCGCCATGCGGTCGACTCGCGTGATTCAATCTTGGCGTCCGCCAAGAACACTCGTATTTTCTTCGCACATTTGCAAAAGTGAAGAGGTGACGTCATAACAGAGAAAATATGCAAGGATTTTAAAATGAAAAGGCAGAATGAAAACTTTTTTTTCGGTAGAATTTTTATTAACGACCTTCATACTTCGATGCCTGATTTCTGGCTTTCAAAATGTGATCAGCCCCACGGAAGGTTTTTTTTTTGTTTTTATGGGTTTTATATTTTGTCGCCGTTAGCTTTGGATTAATCCGTCGCTTCCGCGATACTGATTACTAGATTGCCCACCGAACAAACCCCATTGAAATACTTCCGAATGGAAAATAACATAAATGAAAATTCTTTGCTTTATTTCGATGGCCTATATAGGAAAAATGTAACTGACTACTTTGGTTTATTATCGTACATTTTTCGTAATTTTTAAGTTGGTCCTAAAAGTATACGTGTCCACATAAAAACTTCATTGGGAATATTAAAATGGATATTATTTGGTACATTTTTTGAAAAATTCATTTATTCAATATGATCTCCACTTTTTTGTTTATGCATTTTTTTCTTGCCCTTAAACGCTCTTGTGATGGGAATTGGCTAATCGCCAAGTATTATGCCATAGTGTAATTAATGCATTCAGCCGGAGAGGGTTTATAGGAAAAGTAATACTAGTAATGATTCATATTTTTATTTTTTTTTAAATTTTCCAAAGGTAAACTGCGTAGTAATGAACTAGCAAAAGGTATATCTTAACCGATTCGAGAGCTTCAGTGCATTATTAGGGCATTATGAAGGATAAAAGTGCGGCATGTACATGTCGAACGTCTTAATGGTGTTATGGTTAACGGTTTCACATCACTTCCTCACCTTTGACCTTTTCAATCTAGCTACGTGAAGTCCTCGCCACATGCAAACGTTACTGCAATCTCCTCGATGAAACATCTTTGTTTTCCTCGAAATAGAAATTATGTATCCTTTCTCGTCAAGGTACGTTTATTATACGTTTTTGGTGTCTGGCATCGCCTCTATTTTAGTAGGAAATTAAAAAGGGTTGCCAAAATGAGCGTTTCTTTTGAAATGTCATAGAAATGTTGCTAACTTTAACTGGAACTATCTTGTAAATCTATTTTGTGCTCAAATATGGTTGTGTCCTCTATTAAGAAGGTAGTTGCGAATATTTACTCGCGGTTCACCTTCTGGTGCTTTAAATATTACAGTCTTTTAGTAAGGAATCGATCTAATTTAGTGATCATTTATAGCTTTCGTTTCAAGTTGGCTGTAAGTTTTTAATTTGGTAGTTATTTCCCCAAAAGTTTTGAAAATCGGCATTGAAGAGTTTAATTGAAAGGAAAAAATGTGAGAAAATGGATGGCCAAATGATGTGTCTAATTCTGATGAGGGTTATGACATTTTCAGTGATTGTTACCTTACTCTTTTGGCAATTAATGTATTCCGAACCTCTTGTTTTGTTCATAAATTTACGAATTTTGGCTTTGGCATTTTTATAGAATGCGAAACTCTTGTTTGACCTTGACATTTTAGGGAATGACCGAATATTTTAAAAAATGGAAACCTTCATTTAGTGACTTTTCCTCGTCATTAATCGCGAAGGAGTCATTTCACAAACACTGCAAAAATATCTTGAATTCAGCGACCAATAACTTTGTCCATGGTTTCAAGGAAAGTTGCATTTAAGGGCTGTGATTAATTGCTATTTGTCAGCAGTTGTCCGTGAAGAGTTACTTCGGAAAATGCGTATTTAGATATACTATATATCCGACCGTAGAGTTTCGTATTTGAAATGACGCATCTCCATTCGTCCGTTGGGCTTCGGAGGATTAGGCGCCGTACTGCAACCCGCATTGCTGGTATGTTGTGAGTAGCCGGGAGTTTTTTCTGCAAGCCAGGCGCATTGCGAAGACTACGTCTCTTCATTCTTTTTCGGTTTTTTATTGCTGCTACTGAGCAGATGGCTCTGATGTGAACATCCACCGTATGAAATGAAACATTAAGTGAATTATGCCATAAGTCTAAGTCACAATATTGTTGGCTTAATCTTATTGTAAAGAAATCTTTAAAATAATGGGGTTTTATTAGCTTCATGTTCATTTGGGCAATAATGAGATAGCTTTTTACAGTGAATACCAGGGAAATTTATCGAGTTATCTGGCGTAACAATTTATTAGATGGATTTTTCTTTGGGCATATTATTGCCCAAATTAATGAAAAAATGTCTACTTTGTTGAACTTGGCACTCAACTTAAAATTCACTTTAAGCTAACTTTTCGTAGTCACTTATGCAGTTGAGAACAACTATTCTGTTATGGGCGGTGGAATGAAAAACGTTTGGCAATAAACTTTGATATACATGTAGGCCATGCATTCAAGTGCTTATTTTATATTTTGCTTTTAATATAATTAATATGTTTTTCCAAAACCCAGTTCTTGAATAGCAATACAGTTTTTTCATTTTGGCTTCAAAATCAATTTTTGAAATACATGTACTAGTGGATAATATTATCATTTAATATTTGGCAGAGGATAAAATTGTGTGTGTTCCTGCAGGGAAATATTTGATAGTGATGGGGGATTGGAATGCGACGGTAGGCGAAGGAAGAGATGGTGGTGTGGTGGGGGACTATCGGACAGGCACTAGGAATGAACGCGGGGAGGAAGCAATTGAATTCTGCAGGAGACAGGGGTTAGTCATCACCAACACATGGTTTAGACACCACAAAAGGGGTAGGTATACATGGAAAATGCCAGGTGACTCAGAAAGGTATCAGTTAGATTATATTATGGTTAGGCACAGGTTTAGGAACAGTGTGATAAATTCGCACAGTTTCCCAGGAGAGAATGCGGACTTTGACCACAATTTAGTTGTTATGAAATGCAACGTCCGTTTCAAGAAGATAAGGCAAGGGCAGAGGGTTAGGAAATGTAATGTAGAAGCATTAAATGGATTAACAAGGAAGGAGTATCAGCAGGCTGTAGAGAAAATGATGGATCACGGTAAACAGCTGAGTAGTATAGAAGAAAAATGGGAATGTATCAAGCAAGGGATATGGGAAGTCGCAAAGGACACTATAGGAACCGTTAATGGGAAAAGGATAAGGAAACCATGGATAATGGATGAGATAATTGCAAAGACAGATGAGAGAAGAAGTTGGAAGAATGTAAGCACAGAGTTAGGCAAAATGAAATACAAAGAGTTAAACAATAAATTGAGAAGGGCCACAAGTAAAGCAAAAGAAGAATGGTGGAAAAGGCAATTCGAGGAAATGGAATATTTACAGAGAAATGGTGAAATTGTTGCGCTACACAGCAAGGTTAAGTTATTATTGGGAATTAAGAAGGCAAGATCTGTGCTGTTGACACAGAAAAGATCCAAGAGAGATGGAAGAAATATTTAGAAACACTATGGTAAATAACTTAGGCCGACAAGGTTAGACATAGAAAAGGAAAATGATGTAGAACTAGAGAGCTTAGGTCCAGGCATACTCCACGATGAGAAAGAAGGGCATTAAGGGAAATGAAAGTAAATAAGGCCATGGGGACAACATTCCTGTGGAACTATTGAAATGTTTAGGAAAATGTGGGAAGAAGACTCTATATGGACTGATTCGTAGTATCTATAAGGAAGGAATCTGGCCGGAAGATTTTGTGAGATCAGTGTTAGTTCCTATTCCGAAAAAGGAAAAGGCTATATCATGTGAGGATTACAGAACAATAAGTTTGATATCCCATGCAGCTAAAGTTATTCTCAGGATCATCAACAAAAGGATAGAGAGTAAGGCAAATGATTACTTAGGGGATGATCAGTTTGGGTTTAGGAAGGGAAGAGGTACGCGTGATGTCATTGCAGTCATGAGATCACTAATCGAGAGGAACATGGAATACAATCAGAACGTATTTGCCTGTTTCATAGATTTCAAAAAAGTGTTTGATAGAGTGAATTGGGAAAAATTAATTGAGAGGGGTTTGTTGACAGAAATCCTATGGAGGCAGGAAAAATAGATGAAAGGCATATTGAGCAGCAGTGGAATGTTGAAGAAGGTAATAGAGGGGAGAATGTTAGGCAAACGAGGAAAGGGCAGGAACAGGATGGGGATGTTGAACGGAATGAAGGGAGGAAATAAGTACACAGAGATGAAGAGGGACCTAATGTAGAGTAGGTTGCTGGATTGGGTTTTGTTTGGAGTTAGAAAATGTTTATTTGATAGTAGAAAATGTTTATTTGATAGTTGTGTCCATCCAAAAACCTGCCTTAACCGGTAGATTACCCAAAAAAAAATTTATAACCCATGGCATATTTAAATCAATAATCTAATGAAATCAACCTGGGTCAAGGATATAGTAAGTCCACAAACCCACTGTCAGGGTTGGTTATTATTGTTACGTTGATAGTTGTATCCATCCAAAAACCTACACTAACCGGTAGATTACCTAAAAATAATAATAATAATGTGGTTGCATATTATGTGAATTGATTCATTTTATAAATGTGCTTACCTAGTTAGCTATGTTGATTCATTTTATATTGATGCAATGAATTGTCAAGTATATTGCAATGATCTATTCAGTGGTATTTCAGCTGTATACTGACAATTTGTATTTTGTGTGAATTTTTTTCTAACAGTGGATGAAATGTAATATTTTCCAATTATTCCCCTGAATATACTAACTTTTTAAAATTCCATTCATGATTGCCGTGCATATGGCCTGTGTGAACTTCTGAATATTCTGTATATTTTTTTCAGAAATCAAGGACTATGCCATCAAAATTGGAATTGACCCCAAGAGTGAGCCACACCTCATGCCACTTGCCTGCGATGGGCTCATGCAAGCACTTCCTTCTGAGTGGAAACCTTGGTACTCTTTACTTTTACTAAGCATCATGCTAATTGGAATTCACTAAATCTCTGTTGTGGTGAATGAGTCATTTTTGCTGGTATTTTTCATTTTTTTTGTTAAATTACTTCATTTCTTGTGGAACTATATTTTCCTTGAGTTCTGAGTGTGTTTTCTTTCCTGAGTTCCTTGAGTATCTGCAAAAATATTCCGAAAAAATTAAATTTTTGTCTCGACTTAAAAGTATTACTTCTGCTGGCAAGTACTAGTGTGCAGTACATCTAGATTTACATGCGATATATTTATACTCTAGCATGAGGATTAAAGTCTTTTTATGTTCAAAATGGATTTTGTCATTAAATGTTGAAAAAAGTAAAGTACTCGTACATTTACATTTACCCAGTTTGACAATATTTAGTTGATCATTTTTATGCAAGGGATCAAAAATCTTCAATTTTCTGCCAGGGAAAATTTAAAGGGAAATTGTTTTTGTTAATTTTTTTGCATAGTATAATAAAAGCTTTATGCTCAGGAAAATCACTCTAATATTGTTTTATTTTCTAGTTATGATGAGGAATTACAGGGGTACTATTACTACAATACAAAGACCCACCATTCTCAGTGGGAACACCCTTTGGATGAGGTGTTTAGGAACCTTGTAAAGAAGAGCAGATCTGAGAGTCTTAGTTCAGCTGGTAAGGCTTGTTTTATACTTTTTCTGAAGGAAAGAATCAAAATTTCAGAAATTCGAGGTTTACTGACTGTGAATGATCTTTTGCCCTCATTAGGGGACGAGGATTCTAAGACATCTGCCAAGGAAGACTTGAAGAGTTTCGAAGAGACAGTTTCATCAGAAATTCTTTCAAAAACAATGGACTCTTTCAAGTCTGGACTTGCATGTGGAGACAAGTCAGCAAACAAGAAGTCCATTGGACAAATTGTAAGCTCTGTTTTTTGGTTACTTTAATTCATAATAATTGACAGACATTGTATTTTTGGTCATAGATTTACAAAAGCAGTCGCTGGATAGAAATAGATACCTACAAAGGATGTCCGATAAAAGAATGCAGGCTTATGACCAACTGTCATTTACGTGTGTTTTATGCCAAAATGGCACTAAAGCATTTAGACTTCCGGATATAGGACATACTTGTTTTACTAAATGAAACGGTTGAGGTTACTGCTTAGGAAGGAACAGAAAAATGTGTTTTGAACTGATAAATCTTTGAAAGTTGAATAATAAAACCAGCTCACAAATACTTAAACAATTTTCGATCACAGTTGACATAGCTTCAGTTCATGGACTGGTACCTCTACCTAGTTTTCCCACTACGTATGAATTACTTGGTTCCCAGATAAGGAATAATATCAATAAATAATTGCAATGAGTATGAATGAACAAGCAACCTAACTGTTCATGAAACTAATTGAAGAAAAATTGTTGACACTACTATCATAGATGGAGATAAATAAATAGAGCTCTTTAACTGCTCATGAGTTAGAGCATGGCATTTTATGTAGAATCCTTAAATTAAAATATTTATTAACTGGAACTAGCTATTCAGTGCTCTCCATGCTGTGATAACCATTAAAAATTCAATACGTTGAATTGCAAATGTGTCAACACGCTTTTTTTCTTTGCGATTTCCTTTCATTTTCTCTCATTCTTGTCTTTCAGATGCCTTTAAGGAGCTCTGCAAAGCTAACACCTATACTTTCTCCACTCTCAGAAGAGAGACCACCATCTATCCTGTTCAAAGTAAAAAAGGAGAAGAAGCTAATGAAGGCACCTGAACTACATTCAAAAGCTGCAAAAAGGGCAGAGCTCACACTCTCAGGTACTTTATGTAATCAGTGATTGGTAATTACTTTGTTTCCTTAGAGCAGTAGATATGTGCACACTCTTCATGGACTGTCGTGACAAGTATTATTTCTGACAAATTAATGAGCATATTTAATAGCATATAAGTTATCTCTGAAATAACTTATGTTAATATTGAAGTAAGTTGTTGCATTTTCTGCAAAAACTATGTGTGTTATTTCTGGTATACTGGAACCTTAATGTATGCAGATTTGAATTTTATGGTATAATTTTGACACCTTCAGTTTCTAACTTTCCATTTCCTTTTTGCATCTTATTGTACATAATTTATCAAGTTTTGCTTTATAATAGGTGTAAATGAGACTAAAAAATGGTTTATATGAATGTAGAGTATGCTACTTTTATGGTAGGTACTGGAATGTATCAGCCACTGATGTGGGTAGCTACCGTATCCATTTGAAAAATTAATTCCAATATTGAATTGTATTACATAATTTACAACCCAGAAATCCTATGGAGGCAGGAAAAATGGATGAAAGGCGTATTGGGCGGTAGTGGAATGTTGAAGAAGGTAATAAAGGGGAGAACGTTAGGCAGACGAGGAAAGGGCAGGAACAGGATGGGGATGTAGGATGGGATGAAGGGAGGAAAGAAGTACACAGAGATGAAGAGGGACCTGGTGTAGAGTAGGTTGCTGGATTGGGTTTTGTTTGGAGTTAGAAAATGTTTATTTGATAGATGTGTCCATCCAAAAACCTACCTTAACCGATAGACTACCTAATTAAAAAAAATTTATAACCCATGGCATATTTAAATCAATAATCTAATGAAATCAACCTGGGTCAAGGATATAGTAAGTCCACAAACCCACTGTCAGGGTTGGTTATTATTGTTACGTTGCTGTGCCATTTGTTCTTTTAAGTTGTAGAAATTTTTTATGACTGAAAGATAGTTTTGATTTATGGGTCAAATTTTATTTCTTACCACTTGATATGCTTCATTCAAACTGAAAGCTATGAGTGTTATCCTGCATTCCAATGGGATATTGAAAAAAAGTGATTTTATTTATGAACAATTTATTTTGACAATTGACGCATAAACCATATGTGCTTTTCATCATAGTTCCCACCATTTTTAGGGCACTTTACACTGTTAGGCTCTAGTTTTTGTGTCATTTCATCTTAGAATAATGTCAACTGCAATGTAAACTGCTCGGAATTTTCTTTGATCTTGTTATCATTATGGAGTAACTGGCCAGCAGGGATCGATTTCAGATGCAGAAACATGTGATAATCATTTGGCACTAAGTATGCAGATAATCATGCATAAGTATGCATGTCCTAAGGCTGCAGGAGGGGTATAAGTAAATTGCTCTCAATTCTTTGCTGCATCATTAATATTTGCAAACAATTTACTTTTAGGATAACCCTCTAGGTTTTTTTTTAAGAAAGAGTTCAAGGATAACACTAAGTCATATGAAAAAATTTCATGTGAAAGATTCTTCTTCATACTTGATGGTTCAGAATATGGTATTGCATGTTAATTTATACCATTTCAAAATGTGTAGGAGCCTATCTTTGTAAATAACAACCTTATGATTTTGTGGTTCCAATTATGATCTTCAGAAATAAACGTTTTTACTAGAATTTTAATTTTATTTTTTGTGTTAATTATTTAATACTTTAAAAATTTAAGCCACTTGGTTGGCCTATGCCATCACAGACATGCCAACTCTCCCGATTTAAGCGGGAGACTCCCGATTTTTCCTTCTTACGTTCTTGATGAACTGTTCAAATTGTGTACTTAGCTTAACATGTTAATAAAGTGTGACATTCATTAAAAATTGGCAAAGTGTCATAAAGGGATTAAGGTGCCATGCAAATATTGTGGTAATTAAAAGTGATTACTTCGTGATACACTTCTAAAAATCTCCCGATTTTTCATTTTTGAAAGCTGGCATGTCTGCCATCATCATCACTGTTCAGAATTGCTTCTATCTCCATTTTCTTATGATAACTACAAAACTATGGTTACTGGAAATAGTAGCTTCAAAGGAAGAAATGTCCCTTTTCGAAACTGTTATAAACCTTAATGCTAATAAATGATTGAAATCACTCCTGTAAAATTTTATTAGCAGAAAAATCAATTTTTTAAATGATTACATTAAAGTCAGTCCTGTCACAAATTAGTTCATTGAGTCAATTAAACTTGACTTTTGTAATGTAAGTTAAAGTCTGGGTACCCATAAATTCTTTTTCACTTTCAAATTCAACGATAAAAACTTTTTTAGATAAAAATAAGCTAAAAGATATTTTCTCAAAGGATTTTTAATAATCAAACCACTTTACTTTTCCACATAAACTTTTTAATTTTTACTACCCAGGTTTCGTTATAACATAACATCATCAGGTAAAAATTGACAAGTCCAACACCGTATATATACATATCTCTGGGCGGAGGGGAAGAGGAGGGAGGAAAGAAAGGATTGGTTGAGCTAAGAAGAGGGGGGCTAAAAGTCTATGGTTTGAGGCGGATAATATTATATAATTAGCTGGAAGGATATGGTCAATACAATGTTGCAAAAAGCCCACCTGACATCAGATTAGTTGGCAGAGGATTAGGGAAATGATTATTATAAACTCGGAGAACGGCACTTAGTAATTAGTTAGGTGACTCAGTAGTGGGTTGGGAGGAGTCGCTACATTGTTGAAAAAGTCTCTCTTGGTTTCAGGTGAGCTGGCAGGGGGTGAGGGAAAAAACAATAACGGGGAATGTGAAGGGTAAAGAAAATCATTGGTCAAAACATCTTTCCCGTAATTCGTGTGTTGAAGGATTTCCAACTGCTCCAGCGCATCAAGACAGTACCCTTTCTTCTCAAAATGTAAAAATTCGGGATTAAAATCGCTGGTGTGGCCAAAATCTCTCAAGTGCTTGGCGAATAGTGATGCGGAGATGTTATTTTTAAAACAAGCTCGGTGTTCCTTTATTCTTGTTTCAAATCTCCTCCCCGTCTGGCCTATGTATATCTGGTTGCAGTCTTTGCAGCGGAGTTTGTATACTCCACTTCTGTGTAGTGGTTCAACATGGTCTTTTGTGTGGCATAACATGTTGCTTAAATTAGTTCTATTGTAAAAGGCCGGTCTCACTTTTTCCTTTGGAAGAATTCTTTGTACTTTTAATGATAAGTGACCAAGAAAAGGGAATCTCCGCCACTTTGGCTGGTTTTCTGTATATGTGGGTGAACTATATATGGATAACTTTGCTAAACGGGATAGTTTCTTACGGTAAAGGGTATCAATTAAATCTTCCCTATACCCATTGTTCACTGCAATTTGTTTAATGATCTTTAGTTCTTTAAGAGTGTTTTCTTTGGACAAGGGGATAGAACATACTCTGTGTATCATGGCGTGAAAGGCCGATAATTTTTGAGCGAAATAGTGCCTAGAATTATAGTGTATGACATGGTCCGTATAACACAGTTTTCTGAAAATAGAAAAATTAAAACTATTGTTTTTAATGGTAATATTCAAGTCCAGAAAGTTGAGGGTTCCATCCACTTCTAATTCCTTGGTAAAATTTATATGTTTGTCTCTGGAGTTGAGGAAATTGAAGAAAATTTCCAACTGTCTTTCGGAACCCGTCCAGACGCAGAAAACGTCATCAACATATCTATACCAACAGAGGATATTTTTGATGAGGGGATGATCTGAGGAAAACAATATTTGCTCAAAATTGTCCAACAAAATGTCTGCTAGTAGCGGGGAAAGCGGAGAGCCTATTGCTAAGCCGTCTTTTTTTTGGTATATTTTGCCGATAAACACGAAACTGTTTTGTTCTACACACACTTTTAAGGAGGAACACAATTCCAATATCACTGGGGTTGGAACCCTTGCTTTAACAAGGGTAACTTCTGCAAGATTCAGAGCTTCTGATCTTGGAACACTGGGGAATAAATTTGTGACATCAAATCATCAAAGTAAAGTGGTTTGATTATTAAAAGTCAGCATGAAGATTTTCCACCAAGTTACGCCAGAAACTGTTTTATTTCTCAAAGGATGTTTATTACATATTAATAATCCTTAATCAAATTTAGAGTTGGTATTGGGTCTTCAAATGTGTGAGTAAATAATCATTACTGGCTGTTAGACCACATGTCTGGCTTAAATAAGTTGTTGTAAACACCCCAGGTGAGAGCAGAAGGTATTGGCATTAGAAAAAAAAACGTTTTTCAAGAAAACTTTTTTTGCTAATTTGCTTAAAAAGTTTTTTATGGATGAATTTGACAGTGAGAATCAAGTAATGGGTATCCATATTTTAACTTGCATTGACACTCTTGAGGTCTATTTTACTTCCTTGATAGTTTTTCAAATAATGACTGGCCTTATTGTGTTCCCTTACCAAAGATGATTTATCTGCCAATAAAATTTGTAGAAGTAGATTCATCATCCCGATTTGGGAGATGCCAAGAGCCCTTTTTTTATACTTGGAATATTGAAAAACATTTAAAAATTTAAAAATTATTTAAAATAAAAAAATTATTTATTTATTTATCTATTAAAAAATATTTTGCTTTTATTTTTGGTGCTCTAGTATTTATTTATTCATAATCTCTCTCTTTATCTGTTGCAAAATGTTAGACTGTATACACTTAAAAACCTCCCAAAAATTCCACAACGGTAACTTTGACAGAGTCACCGAAGACTTTGAAATTGAGAATTTCATATTGTGGAATTCATTCACCTTGGGCAAAATTGGAACACAGATCTCTTGATTTCTGGTTCCACTTCCATTGTAAATGTTGGTTCTATTGGATATAGTGTTATGCACATGCCTAGAATTAGTCTGTGACATTGCGTGCATGGTGATTCATCAGAACATCTTGTTTCTTTAAAACCCTTCGAAATTAACAGTTTAAGAGTGTGCTTCAGTAGATTGACTGGCTAAGCTAAGGGTTAATTGTCAATCTTTTCTTATCATTGAAGAAAAATAAAATGTGCAGGAATTTAATTGCCGTATTGCATGTTTTAACTATCAGCATTTTGATGAAGGTTTTGATAACCCCAGTAGGTTAAAGTTGTTATTGAATTATTCAATTTCAGGAGGTGGTTCAAATTTCCTTCGGAAGTTTTCAGCAACAGCTACCACACCCCCTGAGGAAGGTGATGAATCACCTGTGTTACCTCAGGTAAAGGTTGTAGTTACTGCTCCAGCATCTGGTGAAGAAGAAATTTACCCAAAGAGCATACTGAGGGACAAGTCACCAACTAAACTTTGGGATGTTGATCCCAGGGATATGACTGGTAAGTAATGTAATTCCTGTACCTAAACATTTTCCTAAACTACCTTCTCTACCAGCTATTTTTCCTTCAAAATTTGTTCCCAATCCACTTCTGTAATTTATTTTACTATTAATGTCTTCTCAGAATCCATTGTTGGATATATTCTTCATTTTCAAACTTTCTAATACCATGGAACAAAATTCTGTCATCAATCTATCATTATAATTTTTCTAATAAAAATTTTAACATGGACCGGATAAAAATTGTTGGTGGTGGGTTAATTGTTGAGAGCTGCATTAGTTGTCATGCAAGATCTCCAATTGGAGGGAAAATGTAATGGGAATGTTCAAGGTTGAAAGTATGGAAATAATATAAAGTGTGACTGGTTACTCTTTTGGTTAGTCAAGGTAACCAAATTATTGAAAGTTGTAAGCATTCACACTCACCCCATGGAAAAATTAATTATACATCTTTACTAGAGAGTGAACCTGCCTTCCAAATGGCCAGACTCCTGTTACACCAGCCTCTGTCTTGAAAAAAATCAGAGTTTCACAGATGCCATGACAATCAACACATTATTTAGGGATTTTACCGATAAATACTTCCGTAAAATATTGTTGATGAAGCTGAATGCCATAAATTTGTATACTATTGAAAATTAGCACATGTACCTGTCATGTACTGTATCTCTTTAGCGAGATGTATTGGATAGGATTTTATTCTTATGTAAAAATTTTATTTTTAAATGTTTCCATATAACAGTGGAAGAGAAAAGCCTGTGGAGAAAACAAGAACTAGAGGAGGAGAGAAAAAGTGTTAGATTTAAATTAGAAGAGGAACTCCAGATAAATTTTCAGTTGCCAGAAGATGTGAGTTGCACATAATTCTAGCATTTGAAGATTAATTTGTGCTAAAAAAAGCTGAAATTGTTGATGCTTGTATTAATCTTTCACCTGAATCTGAGAATTGTACCATAGTAACCTGTCATCTTTTTACTTCAATAAAATCCAAGCAGAATGATGAGCTAGAAGATGTGGATGAAGTTGAGGAAGCCATTGGAGGAGGCAGTGATTGGACATCTGATGATGAGATTCGAGAGGAAGAAGAAATGATTTCTAAGATGAGAGCATTAGGTAATTAGTCACAAATATGTTCCAAAAATACATAATTTTCTAGTGTGATATATATGCCTATTGGTGGTCCTTCCTGGACTATCCACTAAGGTAACCACATAAGGTGAACTGAATAATTCAGAATGATGCTTGATTTAGTATTTGGCAGGACTATTATTTTTCAGTCAGTCATGGAATCTAAAATAAAACTTCAATTTTGTACAAAGAATGCATCCTTTTCTGTGCCCTTGAAAAAAAAATGTCATTGCCTATTCTTGCTGGTAAATTGACTCGATTGGCCTGTGTTTATTGTAGCTTTCATCAATAATAGTATCCAATACTTCCAACCTAAATCTTAGTTTATTTATAGGTGCATTATTTATAATCAAGGTAAATACCAAGATCAAATTTCATTATCATGAACATTAATGCATGTGCAATTCACAAATACACTTTGATGCTCAAAAATTAGAACTTCGTCTACATCCAAATAATATCCCGCTGGCCACCACATGGGCGTGTGGCAGGGGATGGTATGTCACCAGCCATTCTATGTATATTCCCTCTATTTCCTCATGCACCTGGTACCCCCCGATCCACCAAAAATTGCGTGGAAAGTGAGGTACTGAAAACCATTCATGCAACATGCCTACACAGATTACGAGTAGTATATGGTTAGCAGCTATTCCTATGCCTACACAAAGAGGATAAGAAAATACTTTAAAAGAGGGCAGACATGCATTCAGTTCAGACACTTATTATCGAGTGGTATTCTGCATATTTCGGATGGACAATTCACAAATGCAATAGACTGGCACAAGGGCATATGGGGGAGAGGGGGCATTAGGATTCCAGACTTGGAGAGAGTTTAATCTGGTATACCCCTATTTGCAACAGTGCGTACCTATTACTTTCTTAGGTGCTCCCCCTTTTATTGTTGTAGCGAATAGTGAGCGGGAAAATAGAGCACTTGCATCTATCCGTTCGACAGTCTCTCTAATTTTGTGGCTATTGTCAGCCATGTCAATGTGATTAGAGGGCCTAATGATATCTCCAATGTTGGATGCAAAAACCACACGCTTTATACCTTTGTAATAAGTGTTATTAATGTTGTTTAAACTAAAAAAACAAAATTCAAAGGAAAGTGTGAATCTTTAATTGAAAAACCAATTTTCATTCTGAAACTAGATTATTTAGTATATCATTTATTGCCTAGGACCTACTATGTTTTTAATATTTAACAGGAAATCAATTCTTGACAACATAAAGTGTCACTCTCCGTCAGGCCAAAGCGGCACTCATGCTCTTGAGTAAGGCTCATTAATGCTCTCGAATGAAAACAGGTTATTGTACATGCATCAATTTGTTTAATTTATATTAATTTGGGACATATAGTGGGGAAAGAAAAGTGCAGTCATGGATGTATATGATTGGAAGGATTTTGGGGGAGCAAAACTGGCTTTGCTATCGACTGTATAATTGTAGGTAATGTCTCAGTAATTGAACAATTGCAATTGAACAAAAATGTATCTTCCAAGAGCAGGAAATGTTCACTTTCAAAATCTAATCACTTATTATTGATGTGTGTTACCATAGAGTAAGGTAGAATTATATTGCTATGTGTTACTACCTTTAATTTTTTAAACTTCACATTATGCCTTTCTATCAAATAAGTCCTTTATAAGTCCTAATTTTCTTACAAAAAGTGTTGAAACATTAAAAAAGATCATAATGGACTATTTTTTTCTTTATAATATTATGTGTTTCATAGTTTTCCAGTCTCTCTTCAGGGTATTATTTTTGTAAGCCTCAGTTCTAAAAAATAATTTTGAATGAATAAACCTCTGTTTTACCAGTGATACAAAGGGAAAAATAAATTAAAATTTGTTTTATAACTTAACCTGTTTTTTCACGATAAATGCCATCAAATATGATATAATTGCATAATAATCTGCATTTTTGCATGCATAATCTGCGTTTCCTATTGTTGAATAAATTTATGTAGTAAGATTCATTTGGAATCTACAATGCTCAAATGAGAGCATGCTTGTGGTTATTTATGAGCTGTATCTTGATTCTTATTTGGATGTATTGATATTAATTCATAAGCACTTAAAGTGTGTAGCCTTGGTATTACCCATGTTATGATATACATAGTTGTTGCCCTGGTTGCAAATGTCACCCAACAGAGACCATAGTGTAAACATTGAGGGTGAGTGATGGAAAACCTAAAGGATCTCAGATTGCAGCAATTAAGGTTTCTGCAACACTGACTGAGATTTGATGAACTCGTGTATTTCATGGTGTTTTAAATACATGATTCATTCATTGCTTAATGTGATAAAGAAATCCTCATTTTTTATCATTGCTATGGGTGTTAATATTAAAATGTAACAAAAATGTTGTTTGTAAATATGAGTAAGCTAAAACAGCTAACTTAACACATCCCGATGCTTGCCACTGTCCTATAGATCTCACACACTGCTTTTTTCCCATTTTTGGAGATCGGAATCAATACTTATCTATCTATATCTTATTAATACAAAGCTTTCATGCTAAAGTCCTCCCTGATTAGGGCCATGATTGAGTCGATGAAAACTGTTTCTTCCAGACTTTCCTAAACCCATTTGTAGTTCCTCATAGATTTTGTCCCTCCCAACAGCCTTATTTGATTTGATTTCCTTAAATATCTCTTTTATTTTACGCTCAAGTATACATAGACCTAAGCTGCTGGCCTCAGTTACATCATACACTTTTTATGTGTCTAAGCATGCTGCCGTAACATGTTCATCACATAATTTGTTCTTTTATTTTTCAAAGCTTATCTGATTCTCTTGTCATGTTTCCTGTTGTATCCCTAATAATGTGAGTAGATATTCCTTTGTGGCTAATCAAGTGTAATTCCACCTGCCTGTATAGCACACCCATTTCACCTTGTCTCAGAGCTTATTATTTAACGCTTCCTTCTTTCTTCCCTGTAGTTATGCTCACAATCCATTTCCTTCTTCCATCAATCTTATAATCTCTCCTCTAATCCATGGCTTTCTCATCATTTTCCTATTTACTGTTTTGTTTGCAGTTTTCATTATCCCTTGTTTGAGCCATTGCCTCCTCTTTTATATTCTACCCATCCCCTTTATTTTAATTACAATTTTGTCACTCGTCTTGTGGTATTCCTTCATTTTCACGCCATTTAAATGTTCTCTGTTCCATTTTCTTATTCTTCTTTCCATTTTTATGCATTTGAATTTGAGTTTTACTCTTCCTGAGCACTAAATTATCATCTGAATCTACATCTGCTCCTGAAATAGAGTGTGAATTAATGATGCTGCTCCAAAATATATGTCTAACCATAGGATACTTAAAACCCATCCTTCGTGCATCTCCTGGAATTTTTCATGTGTGCATATGTCCACATATTGTGCTATTTAAAATAGGTGTTAGGTATTTCTTAGGTGTTATGTATAAAGCCATTCCTTCTGCAAAACTCATTTCTTTCCTCCCCTTGGTAATTTCTTGTTCCAAAATCACACTCTTCTGCCGCATACCTTTATCTCCCTTCACCATGCATTGCATTCCAATCCCCCAATCTTATCTGGTGTTCCCTCTTAGAAGCACCTTCAGTCATGTTCATTAATTGGTCAAGTATTATACTCTTTTTTCTTCCCTATGAATACTCATTGGCATGTAAGAACTAATAAATAATGGTAATAAGATAATAAACTAATAAGGAGAATTACTAAGGACTTAGTTTATTGGTTCTACTCTTTTTTCTACCAATGGTTATATATCACCCACTTCTGAACATTTAATGCTCTTCTTTTGTTGCATATAGTACTGCTCATTTTGTTCAGTACTATAACTGGCATTCCCCCAATAACTGCTTGTACTCTGTAACTAATGCTCCAAAAATGCTACCTTTCCATCTTGTAGTATTAGTTGTTAGGGTAGGTGGCCAACAACTCATTTGTGCCGTTTGAAATAGTTATGTGATTTGGGAGGGGTATGACATTCATAGAATAGAGAAAGGGTGGAGAGAAACTTGGCATCAACAGTAGCCCCTCTCTTAATGAAAGATGTCAAGGGGTCCACAATTCAACATCCTACCTGATGGATTGCTGAAGGGCATACTTAGTTGAAGTGCTCTCCACAAAGCACTCTAAATAGGGATTGGGATACCACTGAAAAATCATGCCATCTCCCGAATTTTAACCTGGGGCCTCAGGGTGGGAAGACAGTGCTCACCATACCGTCTCAATCCTCCCACTTTCTATTTTAACTCAGACACCTCTAACTTATCTGTATTTCCTTTCCCCATCTCCTGCTTAATATTTTCTAACTTCCTTGTCCTCAGAAGAGTTTTTCCTAATATCCCAAGATCCAATTCTAACAGTTATGGTCCTATTCTTTGTCTTCTTTTATCTGCCATCAATTCAGCCTTGCTGGGATCAGTTTGGCCTTGTAGGCCTTAAACCAAGCACGACACTCACCCCAGTGGATTGATTCTTCCAGTTTCAGGATTCACTATCCTCCTATTTGCATTCATCATTACCATGGAGGAAATAATTGAGGTGGTTTCCATTACATTTCTCAAAATTGTTTTTAATAAGACAGCATCACTTCAATTAGGCTCTCCACTGAGGTCAGTTGCCTTTGCAGCCATCTGACTGAGAAACACGTGTTGTGTGCACTACCATTTGCCTAGCCCTGTCTAGCATGGGTGGTTCTGTCTGGAGTAATTATCATTGCTCCAACCAGTGCAACTCAGCATGTTACCTGAGCATACAAGCCCTTCCTACAGGCCAAGGTTGTAGCCCATTGGGAGGGTTTCATTTTACTCGACTTACAATATTTTCAAAAAGTGTCCGAATATATGTTTGAGATAAGAATATTAAGTTTGAACATTCGTATAAAACACTAATAGTTTGTCTATAATAACATGAATTTGTATTCTTGTTTGATGCTTCCTTAAGCTATGTTTCCTTCCATTTTTAGCTGCAAAAGAAACCACAACAATACAAGAGGAGGATGAGGAGGCAGATGAAGATAATGATGTAGTTTCACAAAAACCTATGGCATTAGTGGTAAATCTTTCCGAGAAAGTTTGGGCTGATAATGGAACTGAAGATAGTCCTAAAGATCAAACTGATCAAAATGAAGAAATTTCAAAAAATCCTAGATACAGTGATCCTGACACAAGAATTAATGATGCAGTTGAAGAACCTTCGCCATGCAATGATGTGACTGACTCATTGAATAAGGAAAAAGAGAGGTTAGTTTTTTGAAAAAATGTTAAACATGTTGTAAATTTGTTGCTATTTCTGATTTATTATTTGAACGAAAAACGATTGTTAATTAAATATTTTTTATATTATAGATTGCAGCAGGAATTAAGAGAAACTTTGGAGGCTGATATTGAAATCTTGAAAAAAGAGCACCAAGGAAGTATTAAGACATTAAAGGAAGAGCATGTAAGATTCTTCTATCTCTCTTTTATTATTTTCTCACTTTTATAAGCTGCAGATTCCAGGTATTAATGTAGATGTAACAAATTGAGTGAAAGATTTCTTTGGGATGTAACTAGTGCACTAGCTTCTCATCCTGAGGGCCTGGCTATTACTGATGTCTTATCATGGAGTTCCATTTGCATTGATTTTTGGGCAAGCTAACCAAAAAAACCATGTATGTCATAAAATAAATTGTTGGTGGAAGTTATTCAAAGGTTGAGGAATGTTTTTATTTTGCTTTTGTGACTTTTTCAAAATCGAATTAGCTAAAAAAAATTCACTTCACTCTATCAGAGAATCCATGTTCAATGGCATTATTAATATTTTCGTCAGCAATACATATTTTAATCAAAGCATTTCTGAAATATCTGCACACCTGAACTGAGAAGAAATAAAAAGTTTTACCCTAAATTGTAACTAGTGAACTCACTTAGAGCCAGGTTCTTGAAGTTCATTCAGATATTTGTAACTAAACTGATATCTTCCAGCCAGGCTACATGTATGAAATTAGAAAAAATGGAAGCCAGAACTGATAGATTTAAGGACTCCTTTTCTGTCTAAAACGGAAAAATGAAACTCTTAATGTAACTTCCCGATGTACATCAGTGCCATAAAATGTTTTAACTTTCCTCAATGATTTCCGTTGGTACCTTCTGAAATACACGTTTGGATGTTGTGCATGTGCAGCACCTGTCCCAAAAATATGTAGACTCAAAAGTAAATTCTTTTTCAACTTAAAAGGCATTATCCACAAAGAGATTGTGCCTCAGGGACAGACATTGAACAGCAAGTTTTGCATGTAAATCCTCGAAAGGCTGCAGAAAAGAGTGCAACATGTCAGGAAGGAGATCTTTGCCATATGGAAGCTGCGCCACAACACACCATCCCACACTGCCTTCCTCGTGACTGAGTACCTGGCCAAGCACAAAGTGACGATTCCCCAGCCACCTTACACCCCTGATGTGGCACCACCAGACTTCTTTTTCTTCCCAAGAATAAAAAGAAGCTTGAAAGGCAACCATTTTGGAATGCTTGGTAACGTCAAAGAGGCCATGACAAGGTGCCTGAACTAGGGTCTCATCAATGCCATCCAGGAAGCATACTGCAAATGGCAGAAGCACTGGTATCAGTGTGTCAACACACAACGGTGCTATTTTGACAAATTGTTGTAATTTGTACTTTGACCTGCATAAATATTTTTGCCCAGATTTATTTTATATACTTATTTTTGAGACAGACCCTCTAGATAAGATTATCCAGTATTTATCTCGTCTTCCATGGTAAACATCGAACTCCCAAAAAAGGCATGTATTATGGATGTGAATGTGTGCATTTGTGATTAATGATGGTGCTCTTATTTACAGGCCCAAGTCTTGCAGAAGATCAAGCATGAATTGTTGGTGGAAGAAGAAAATCACAAACTGACTCTCACACTTGAGATGAAAAAGAGATTGGACACATTTGAAGAGTCCCTGAAGAAGGAGGAAGAGGATCGCAAGAAGGAAGTGAGAGACTCCTTTAATCAGTCATTAAAAGATTTGGAGGAAGAGTTGGAAACTCTGAAAGCGGAGCATCTGAAAAACTTAGAAACAGAGCAAGAAAAGTTGAAGAAATCATTTTCTTTGGAATTGGAGGAAATAATTTCTAATGAAAAGGAATCCAACAAAAGTGAATTGGATCAAAGATTGCAAAGTCTTAGAGAAGAAATGAGTGAACAAGCATCCAAGGAAGTTGAGACTCTCAAGGCACAGCTGTCAATCGAATCCAAGACTAGGCTGAAAACCATAGAAAATGAGTTCAAAAAGGTAATCTTTTTTGAAAAATTCGTTATTGGTTTAATTTTACTTTTTTTTGTTCGTATTTGTGGTCCAAATAACAATGGGAAAATGCCCAGATGTATTCCTTTTTCAAATTTATTGATGTCTTTTTTCCTTTCAGTTTCTTGTAAAATTATTTCTGAAATTTTTGAAAACACATAGATATAAAATACAAAAAGATATATTATTGAGTTCAGTGTGTTTGGTTTGTATGTAATATTTATGGTGGTAGAAGTATTTATATTAGTTTGTTAGAATATTTTCCATGAAATAGTTTTAGACATATACCTTGGCTTTCATGTATTTCTCATGTAATTAATCCTCTTTGGCTGTTGATACAACATAATAATATCAATGAGGCGTATTTTTTTATTTTTGACTGCTTATAATCACCACTAAACTTGGGAAACAATTACCTATGGCCACAAGAGTTAAACAACATCCATACCTATGATGTTTGATTCAGAAACTGATGCATTAGCCAACTCAACTACCATAACCAAATAATCTTATGTATTAATTAGTTGACAGCACCTCACCTCAGATTGCATGGGCAAAATGACTTGGTACATATTTGATTGAAATTCTATTAAATTTTAAAGCAATTGAGAAATAGTTTTCAATGTGGGTAGCTTAGAAATATATTTTACAATTTTGATGTCCATATCATTAATATGAATAAAATTTAATATTTCAACCATTTAAAAAAATGGAAATGTATCATTTAAGCACTGAATATTACTGAATAAGATATTTTCACCAATGTTTTCCTGTGGGCTATTTATTGGCTCCTGCTTCCTTTTAGAAGTAATAAATGAGGTTTATAATGCTTTGAAAAGTAATGAGCTTCATTTTTTTGGTTAAAAGCTCTTACATATATCATGCACTTAACCAATGAATACATTATGTTAATAGATAAAAGATACATTTTGACAATAGTCTCTCTCTCCCTCTCTGAGACTAATCATGAAACTTCTCACTCCCTGAAAGATGTTCATTTCTATGTTATAGAATGTGATAGAAATTCTTTGTTTTGTTGATTTAATCTTGTTATTTTACCTTTTAACGTGTCAGTGCAATTTTATTAGATTCATGAAACTTTCATTATGAATTAAATAATTATTCCATTGAAATATTAATTTAACTTTTTTTAATACTACAGGAAATGGAAGAAATTGAAAGAGAAAGGAAAAAGTCTATGGAAGAGCAGAAGAAACTAGAGTTATTGGAATTGAATAAGGTGAAGGACACTAACTCGGCTCTAGAAAGCTTGAAAAAGGAAATTGCTGAAAATTTAGAGAATCAAAAACAGAAACTCAATGCAGAACACACTACTGTAATCTCCAAGTTACAGGAGGAACACAATAACAAAATGGAGATCCTTTTGATGGACTTCAAGTTAGAGGTAATGAAAGTGTGGTATATGCAACACTTACTTCAATTTATGTTAAATTAAAGTATGAGATATTAAATCTCTCTTCAAGAATGAATTTAAAATGGGTGGTCCCATATTCAGTCAGAAATATTACCATATACGTAATAAAAGTGTGGTATATGCAACACTTCCTTCAATTTATGTTAACTTAAAGTATGAGATATTAAATCTCTCTTCAAGAATGAATTTATAATGGGTGGTCCCATATTCAGTCAGAAACATTACCATATACTTCACACTTTCAGGCTTCACTTCGTGCAATTGTTTGATGTCCATATTGAATGAGTTTGTAATTTTCTAGACTTCAGTATAAAAGTGTGTGGAAAATTACAAACTCATTTAATATGGACAGAATTGTTATTGTGTAATTTTTTGGTGTTGGCTTGGAATGTAGCCAAATTACTTTACTCATGGAGATAAATATGTGAGTTAATTTACTTGAGCACCATCTGCAATATGTTCTTAAGTATATGGTTAAATATTTTAACACTGGTATATGATTTCAAAAATAATCAAATTCATTTTGGGTGCTGTATCTCTCACATATTTTTGGTAGGTATTTATTCTGAGATAATGCTCTAATGTTGATACATGCTTTTCTCTTTCTCCACTTTGAATGCCACCTCTGTTTGGAATTTTCATAATAACCCTAGCCCCTAACTAAATATAGCTTTCTTATCTACTTTAATGTTTATTTGTAACTTATTTAGATAGAGCTTGAATATGCCAAACCCCAATAGTAGCGAGTTTGTGGTATCCAGCCTCAACAAATCTCAAGTATATTCGTACATAAATTTGTCACAACAAAATTTGATTATTGTTGAGACTCATACATTTCAGATAGTTGTTGAATAAATGCCATGTATTTTGCAATTGTGTCCATTTGTTAGTTTTTCTGAGCAAGACCCTTGCTTAAGAAGTAGTCATTTTTCTAGTGAGACATTTTGAAAAATGTACTCACCCATTTGTGCTCTATAATTATTTGAAATTTATAATTGAAAAGAATGCAGTTTTCTGTTAAGTATGATTCACATATCTCTGATTTAAGGTTTCATCAAGAAACATCAGAATTTCCTCAATTATTTCAAAATGGTGACTTCTAGAACATTACACTACAATGTGAACCAGTGCAGTTTAGATTAAAATGATACTAATATGAACAAGGTTGAAATTTTGTGCTGATGTGCAGTGACTCATATAGTTATGATATTTACATTTTTTTAGGTATACCACTCTTTCAAAGAGTTGTTTTCCACAAATTCGACTTTTGGGTGTCAGAATAAATCTGAAGTTCATCTTTGTAGCATCACAGGGTCCATCTCAACAAAAGTTATGATGGACTTACTTATCAAGCAAAAACTTTTCCCTTGATTCCAGTTCATAGTGGCCTGCATATAGGCCTAGGTAGTCTGTGAAATGCAAACACTTGTAAATTGTAAAATAAAAGATTTTCAGTCAAGTCTTAACATATTGAAAATTGTTCATACATGTTTACCTTTAGTAATACCCATGCTACTCTTAATGCTATGGAAATGAACTATCTTCATCTTCATTTTTATTGTTTGACCGTAAACTGTAATCCTTGATTAAACTTCTGTTCATGTACAAAAAATGCCTGCTAAACCAGGAGTCACTTAATTATAATTATTAATACCAATGCATTTTCATGATAAGGAGTGAATTCCAGTCAAGTGTTTTCTAATTCATGAACATTTGGTGGAATCAGGCATCTTTTCAATTTAGTTACACTCAGTTGAATTGAATAAAAACATGAACACTGTGATTTTACCACCATGCATAGATTAATTACTATGAAAATTAAAGCTTTCTATCTTAGCTTCAGGTTCTCTTCATTTCTTATCTCACGCAATGCCCTTCTGTTTTCATGCAGGAGGAAAATATGAGGAGGGAGCAGCAAGAAAATCTGGCAAAACTGAAAGAGAGATTAAACAGTGACCATGAGACTGAGGTGAAGAAACTGAGGGAGCTCATTGATAGGAGGAACAGGTATCTCGAGGAACAGGAGAAGCAAGCAAAACAGGAGATGGCCAAGATAGAACAGGAGAACTCAAAGTGCGAGCAGCTACAGCGCCAAGTGGAGCTGCTCTCCCTGAAGCTGAGGGATGGCAAGAGGATGCTGGAGGAAACGAGAGCAGCTAAGCCCGACGACAGGGTTTTTGAGAAACTCCGGTGTGAGAAGAGAATTCTTGAAGACAAGTACCGGACCCTGAAGGAGAAATACATTAAGATGAAAAGTGAGGCAAAGGCAAATGCGGAGAAGAGGGCAGCAAAGAAGGTGGGTGAAAATGGAAAGGGGGGCACCGGGTCGGAGACGGATAGGTCAACTTCCCAGCGAATGGGGCCCAAGGGTGACAACTCCCTGGCCCCTACGTCACTGTCCCAGGAGGCAACCCCTAATGGTGTTATCAAGAGCATTACCAGCAACCGCAAGCAGGATGTGTGCATCGTGACTGTTGGTCCTACACCGACAAAAGAAAAAGTGTTGTTTCCCAGCGTCGATCCCCCAGATCCAGGCAGTGATGTGGGGGAAGAGGTGTTGAGTGGTGGCACTGAAAACGGTCTCCGCCCGCCAGCTACACCCAAAGCCATGCCTTCAAGTCCTTTGAGTCCAGCTGGGCCAGGTGCGGGAGACCTGAGCAGTAGCATCACTTCACCACCTGAGGACTCTCATACTGGTGGGACAGCCTCATCAAGTGGCACAGAAAGACCTCCACGTCCAGCTGGATTTGAGCCCAGGAAAAGAAAGCAGTTTAGACTGAAGTCATCGTCTACTTCCAGGTTGTGCAAGGGGCGAGACATGTCTCCCATGGAAAACTTAAGGAAGCAATTGAAGAAACTAGAGGACTTAGAGGACCTATTCCCTGTGACTACTCACACTGACATGTACTTGCGGTATCCCTTTTCTGACTCAGGTGAGTGAAGCTAGGGATCTACATTTTTACTATAACCTCTGGGCTCAAGTTTGTATGAAGAAAATGTATGCTTTTAATATAACTTAGTCCGTTCTCTTTGATAAAGTTTCATTTCATTTCATTGCTACAGTTTGACATGCATGCATCTTCTGGATCTTACCAATAAGTCAATTATGCACATGCATGTCATGATTATTATGTATTTAGTATATTTGTTAAACATATAGCAACTGAGACATAGTTTTTTCATTAAGAGGAACAGTTAGACTGAGTTTTATGAAAAATACATAAAGTTTGCACACCACTATTTTTATGTAGTTGCTGTGGCCCTTTCAATTACCTTTAAATACTTTTTAGTATGTTAATCTGTCATTATGTGCTGCTGCTATTTTAGGGTTAAGGTAAAAACTTAATTTGCTTCTCATTCAGTTGCCAAAAACAAAAAATTAGTGGGGAATATTAAACTGTAGTGCATTTTATTTTTCTTGAATGTTTTTTTTCTGTATTCTGAATTCTGTAAATCAGTAATTGGAGTGTGACAGAATTGACTGTAGATGTGTAAGCTAAGTGTATGGCTACTTGCGGATCACTAATGTTAATTCATAACAATTAAATATCTCCACCTATCTATGAGTTGATTTCAAGGATATGGATAAGGAATCAAGTGTTTTAAGATTCAGTTCATTAATTGCCCTGAAAGAGCTCAGGGTTAAGGTGTTAATCTTAAGGTTGAGAGGGTTCACAACCTAATTACTAATCTATTAACCTCTTGAAGAAGACGTCTGATCGCTATGGTGAGGATAATTTTTAATCAGTCATATCTACTTATATAGTTGTGCCCCTTGCTTATACGTTTTTGCATTTCATTTTCAGGTCAATTTGGTAGCTCAGAATTAGAATTCTTTCGTCATCGTATACATTTGGAGCGTGACTCAGTCCGACGAGCCAAGGAATTTCTCCGTCAACAACGTCAATCATTCCAAAGACGGCAAAGAGAGTTGCGTCAAAAGCAGCACCAGGATCAACTTCAGATCCATCAACAAAATCCAAAAACACAAATGGAAATATTGCACAATTCAATTGGAAAGGTTAGTTGATTGTAGTCAATTTCACTAGCATGAGGTTTCCGTTGGCGTCAAAATGATGTGGTGCTTGACTGAAAATTTATACCTGGGTTAAAACCATAAACACAGTAATCAACCCGAAGGTCGGTTTAGTAGGTGATGGTAGAGCTCACCCATGTACCAAGCCCGACGGCGTGTGAAAATTCACACATCAGGGTAGGGGGGCCAGTTCCTTTCCCTGTGCCGGTTATGGTTTCCCAGGAAGACCTGGTACCCGAAAAATCAACTAGCTTGGGTGGAGCTGGGTTATGAGCATGCTAATTTATGGTAATAATATTTTTTATATATATAAACCATAAACACAGTAATCAACCCGAAGGTTGGTTTAGTAGGTAATGGTAGAGCTCACCCATGTACTAAGCCCGACGGCGTGTGAATATTCACACATCAGGGTAGGGGGGCCAGTTCCTTTCCCTGTTCCGGTTATGGTTTCCCAGAAAGATCTGGTACCCAAAAAATCAACTACCTTGGGTGGAGCTGCAGGTGCCCAGAGTGCCTTGCCCGGGAATTGAACCGGGGACCCTCCAGTCAGTAGTCCAACTCCTTACGTCCCTACCACATTGACCGTATTGGTCCAAAACACTTCCGAGATATGTAAACTGTTCTACCTGCTCTATTTTTTCCCCGCCTATTTTAATATTTAGCTTAACCTTTTTCTTTCTGGAAAATCGCATAACCTTTGTTTTATTAATATTGATTCTCATCCCATATTTATTGCACTGAACCTCCCATTCACTCAGCAATGCTTGCAACCCCTTGGTTGACTGAGCAACTAATGCTTGGTCTTCAGCAAACCTAACCGATTTTACGAATTCCCCTCTGACTTTCATTCCTACCTCCAGTTCTTCCCATGCCTCTTTAATCATTTCCTCCACATATATGTTGAGCAACACCGGTGACAATGGGCAACCCTGCCTTACACCTCTTCCTAACATGGCCCATCCGGACTCTCCGTTCCCCACTCACACCTGAGCAGTCTGAGACATGTACAGGTTGCGGATCAGTCTCCTGTCCTTACAATCCATTCCTATTTTCTGCAATACACGCATTAATTTTTCCCAAGTCACTCTATCAAATGCTTTTTTGAAATCTACAAAACAGGCAAAAATGTCCTGATTGTATTCTATATTCCTCTCGATTAGTGACCTCATTACTGCAATGGCATCACGCGTACCTCTTCCTTTCCTAAACCCAATCTGATCATCACCTAAGTAATCATTTGCCTTACTCTCTATCCTTTTGTTGATGATCCTGAGAATAACTTTAGCTGGGATATCAAACTTATTGTTCTGTAATCCTCACATGATGTAGCCTTTGCCTTTTTTGGAATAGGAACTAACACTGATCTCACAAAATCTTCCGGCCAGATTCCTTCCTCGTAGATACTACGAATCAGTCCATATAGGGCCTTCTTCCCACATTTTCCTAAACATTTCAACAGTTCTACAGGAATGTTGTCCACCCCCATGGCCTTATTTGCTTTCATCTCCTTTAATGCCCTTTCTATTTCATCGTCGAGTATGCCTGGACCTAAGCTATCTTCTTCTACGTCATGTTCTTTTTTCTATGTCTAACCTTGTCAGCCTAAGTTCTTTACCATACAGTGTTTCTATATATTCCTTCCATCTCTCTTGGATTTTTCCTGGTTCAACTATTATCTTACCCTACTTACTATATCTTTAACTGTTAGCACAGATCTTGCCTTCTTATTTCCCGATAATAACTTAACCTTGCTGTATAGAGCACCAATTTCACCCTTCTTCTGTAAACTTTCCATATCCTCGCATTGCGTTTTCCACCATTCTTCTTTTGCTTTATTTGTGGCCCTTCTCAATTTATTGTTTAACTCTCTGTACTTCATTTTGCCTAACTCTGTGCTTACATTCTTCCATCTTCTTCTCTCATCCGTCTTTGCAATCATCTCATCCGTGACCCATGGTTTCCTTATCCTTTTCCCGTTAACGGTTCCTATAGTGTCTTTTGCGGCTTCCCATATCCCTTGCTTGATACATTCCCATTTTTCTTCGATAGTACTCAGTTCTTTACCGTCATCCATCATTTTCTCTACAGCCTCCTGATACTCCTTCCTTATTAATCCATTTAATGCTTCTACATTCCATTTCCTTACCCTTGCCTTATCTTCTTGAAATGGACGTTACATTTCATAACAACTAAATTGTGGTCAGAGTCCACATGTGCTCCTGAGAAACTGTGCGAATTTATCACACTGTTCTAAAATCTGTGCCTAACCATAATATGATCTAACTGATACCTTTCTGAATCACCTGGCATTTTCCATGTATACCTATGCCTTTTGTGGTGTCTAAACCATGTGTTGGTGATGACTAACCGCTGTCTCCTGCAGAATTCAATTGCTTTCTCCCTGCATTCATTCCTCGTGCCTAACCCATAGTCCCTTACCTCACGACCCTTTCTTCCTTTGCCTACCGTCGCATTCCAATCCCCCATCACTATCAAATGTTTCCCTGCAGGAACACACACACAATTATATCCTCTAACTCATTGTACATCCTATCGACTTCTTCCTCCTTGTTGTTGCTTGGTGGCATGTATACCTGAACAATGACCAAGTTCGTCGGCTCTCCTTTAATCTCTACGAGTAAGATTCTATCAGTTGCTTGCTCTACGTTGACTACGCTGCTTCCTACCCCTTTATTTAATATTATGGCAACCCCTCGTTGGCTCTCGTCCCCGCCGCTGTATATCACTCTATAATTTTCACTCCGGTAATCCCCGCTATCCTTCCATCTCACCTCGCAGAGTCCTAAAGCATCTATATTACTTCTTTCCATCTCTCCCTTAATATTTTCTAATTTGCCTGTCCTCAACATTGTCCTGACGTTCCATGTTCCTATTCTAACTACTTTCATCTTCTTCTGCGTCTTCTGTCTTGCTGCTCTTATTTCTCCCCTGCAAGGGTTTCGTGGGATGACGACCGCGGAAGCCTTGCCTCCCCCGCTGCCGGGCACGATGCACGGCCGCTTGGGCCAAATCCCATAGTTGCCAGGACTCAAATTCTCTATAGTGCCCATCATTACATTCTTGGGAATGATAATTTAGGTGGTTTCCCATTGCCTTCATCAATAGTGTTTTTAACATGACACCATCACTTAATGGCCACCCCACTGGGGTCAGATGCCTTTGCAGCCGCCTCACTGAAGAACAGATGTTCCTCAGTGAGGGTAGAGTGCCTTCAGGGTAGATGAGTGCCACTCCACAGTTGGCTGTCTTATATAGATGAGCCCACAACTCAGATGACTCATGATTGATCTGCAGTGGAGGAGCCTCTCAGTTGGTTGCCATGGCGTTGTGTTGTGTTCCTTCCTTTTCTAACCTTCATCAGCACCGATTTCCCAGCATTGTTGAGGGAATAACCATTGAGACCAGGTTAAAGGAACACTAAATACACCTACAGCTGGGGCAGTTGGAGAAATTAGCCATCGCTGAACACAGCATCGGGATGGATTATTCCATTTACCTCAATTGGATGAATTTACTTACCCATGCCGGTGGTTACTGGGACCAAATAATTAAAGAAGCAATTGAAATAAGAATGGCAAGACGTCATTTCATCAGGGACTCCGGCTATTCCTTCAGCAACTTGTGGAAACCGGTACTGATGAAGGTTAGAAAAGGAAGGAACATACATGTAACACAATGCTATGGCAACCAACTGGGAGGCTCCCCTACTGTGGATCAGTCATGAGTCCTATGACCCGTGGACTCATGTATATATGTATATAAGATGGCCAAATGCAGAGTGACCCTCATCTACCCTGAGGACAATGCCTGAGTCGAACATCAAAACATCAGCCAATATGGAACCCCTGACCCAGTGGAAGTTCCGAGAAAACTTCATCAGTTTAGGACAGCATTGGAAGTCTATGACAATCATTTTTTTAATAAAAAGACTCCAGGATAAATAAGGGTACTTATAAATGTAAGCGTATATTTCTAAAATGAATTGTTCAATCTGATTGATGTGTTCACTAGATAAATAGTAGCTGGTCCTATAATTTGCTCTTAATCTAAAATTAAAACTTATGGTGCCATGTCTTCATTTATTTATAATTTTTCAGTGATCTGACACTGTCTGATTTATTAGTAAAATTTATTATTCTGGAACTTTCAAAATACACAAGTTTGACTGTGTGTTGCATTTGCATGTCTTTTTTGCGAAGCTCAAATTTTTTTTTTGCATGGGATTGTGAGCCATTCTACAACATCCAGTTTGGAGACATGCCATTCAAATTTTGCCATCTTCCTTTATTTTTTCTATGTTCCCAACTAAAAATGGTTGAATTATGTGATTTTGTGTTACTTATTGTTATATATTTCAATGGCAGAAGAACATAAATCCATTTTTTTTTGACCAGGGAATTGTATGTGTAGATGTGCTAGGTTTTTGCTTCCTCTTAATATTGATCAGATTTAATTGTTGACCATATTCTGTTTCTTCATGCTACCCTAGTAAAGGTGATTACTGCTGTCTTTTTGAAGGCTTGTTATTATATCTCTTGGCTAGGAACATTTCTTGTATTGACTAACTGATTTTATTCAGGAAAGGATCATTAAAACATTAAAGAAAATGCAAAAAATGATGGAGAATTTTGTCCATTTAAGGTCGGATACCTCTCTTGGTGATGGCTGAGTATTTTATGGAATTTCGTGCAGCATGAAGTTGTTTGCATCATTCCCATATATAACTGCAACATATTTATATTGGGGCCATAGCTTGGAGTTTATAAAAGTCAAAAATGTTTTGCCATTCCAAGTGAATATTTAGTTTTTCAATATTGTAATCTAACATTTTAGCACCAAATCGTAGTGGAATTCTGAATGAAATAATTGTGGGATGCATTATATAATATACACTTATTATTTTTAGAGATTAAAACAGTTAAAATGAAATTCCAAGGAAAAAGAGCATTTCCTCAAGTTATGGGATTCTACTTGATTATTTGGTATTTTAAGTCATTTATTTGCCATTCTGAACCAGAAAAATGCAATGTTGTGGGCAATATGCTTGCATATAAGAATGATATTCAAATCATTGCCCAAAATGGTAAGACTCAATGCATAAGCAGTAAATAATCTTTGTTTTATTTTTGTTGCCCTTCAGAGTTTCAATATGCCCATTGAGTGAAGTAAACACAGGTTTGCACAGATAAATAATCTGGATGATATATATCAAATTAATCACATGTGAAACTTTAGTATGAATATATCGGTAGTAGTAGGATTCTTAAAAGATTTTGAATAAAAAATTTACAATGGTTTTTTTTTGATACTGTACCTATTTTTTCTCTCCTTAGCTTAGTTATACCTGCCACATTCAAATTATTACCAAGTGTTAACTGATGTAGCAAAGTGTTCAATTCAATTTTATTTTTCTTTAATTTGTTTCCAAAAATAGATTATCATATTACAGAGTTAGATTAGTGGATTAGTTGCTATTTAATGTTTTGCAAAATATTACTCATAAAACAGAGTTCTGTATCGTATTAGTTCTACTTTATATACCTCTGTGCTGTAGTAGAATCATTCAGGAGTTGGAATAAAAACTATGTATTTTCGAGTTTTCATATTCTGTGACATCCTTATTAATGGGTTCTTACTACTTTAGGAAGAGCGAGAGCTTACAGACATGGAAGTGAGTCTCCATCGAACCAAAAGCCTCTTAGGTGAGAAGATTATACGTCTCCGCCACTTGGAGCAATCCCTTCAGAGGGCTTCCCTTGCCTCAGCCTGTGCAGCAGCAGCGGCTGAAAATAATGCTCAGGTTGGGGAAGAGCATGCAAAGAGGACCAGTGCTATTCCACCCCACATTGAGAGGACCTCTGCTGGAGGAACAGATGCTACACTCAGTGATTTGTCATCGCACAGTGGGAGCTCAGGTTTCAGTAGCACTGAACTGGGCACAGAAACTACAGGTTGTCTATTAATGAGTAACTCCTTTTTTATAAGATAAGTGGATTGGGACTCCATGTTTAAATGTGATTTTATGACTCTGTAACTGTTTTCGGTGTAGTGGATAACATTTTGATGCATTTTTAGATTTAATGTTACCTTGGATATCCTAGTACATGGTTTGTTTTTATTTAGTTTTAATAATTCCAACAGTTTTCTTTCATAGTTCACTGGGTGATATCATTATGATGTTGTGAGTTACAATATTGGCTATCCTAATGCACTAATGGTTAGTCAGGTTGTGCTAAAAGGGTCTCATAATTGTCGTGGTTATTATATTGGCATTGATTATTAAAACCTTAAAGATGTAATGGAACTACTAGCAAAAAATGTAATATGAAGTTTATTGAGGTTATGCATAGACTGGAGGCCTATGAAATGTGGGTCTGGAAAAGAATGGAAAAAAGTGGAATGCATGAAAAAGAAATCATGAAGTTTTAGGTATGGTAGGGGAAGAGAGAAGGTTGTTGGGAGAAATTCAAAGAAGGCTGGACAAGTGGATGCAGGAGATACTGAGAGTCAATTGGTTGTTGGAAATGGTATTAGATGGGGAATCATGGAAATGTTGAGGTATGTTGGGAAAAATAATTCATTTTTAATGGAATGGAGGGACGTGAAAATATACAAAACTAAAGAATGAGTTATTTTAATATGAAGTAGGAGGTCTAAGGATTGTTTTTATGCTATAGGAAGTACTGGAGATGGTGGGGGAGGAGAGGGGTTTGTTGAGAGAAATCCTATGGAGGAAGGAAGAATGGATGAAAGGCGTATTGAGCGGTAGTGGAATGTTGAAGAAGGTAATAGAGGGGAGAATGTTGGGCAAGCGAGGAAAGGGCAGGAACAGGATAGGGATGTTGGACGGGATGAAGGGAGGAAGGAAGTACACAGAGATGAAGAGGGACCTGATGTAGATTAGGTTGCTGGATTGGGTTTTGTTTGGAGTTACAAAATGTTTATTTGGTAGTTGTGTCCATCCAAAAACCTACCTTAACCGGTAGATTACCTCAAAAAAAAAATTTGTTAGAACTTGGGAGTATAGTAGTGTGTAGTCTCAGATACCATCAAAAACCTTCCCTTAGCCTGTAGAATTGAGCTAATAATAATAATCAAGACCATGGCTTTATGAGAGGGAGACATTTTAGCTACAGGTATGAGCCAAAAATATTCAAGTGGAATATTTAAATGCTTGAAAAATTATCTTGTCTGATCTGGTCACCTTGGCTGGATGGGCTCAGAACATGTTTTGAAGAAAACAAGCAAGTCTTATTCTAGAGTATGTATTTATATATTTAGAGTTAAAATATTAGGAAGGTGCAGATCACCCAAGTTTGCTTGTGACTCTGTGGAAATTGTTTTGGTTGGATATTACGTTAATAGATTGGACTGCCATGATAAAATAAGAGAGATAGATACCAGCACTGACAGGATCAAGTATGTGCTTATTCTTCCCTTCCAAAATGCATAATATTAGCAAAATCACAGCCAAATACTTCTACATTGTTATTTCTAAAATCAAACTTTAAAATTTGGTAATCCGTGATGTAGATTGGCATGTATGTCAGTGATTTTACTGTATTTATGTGTAAACCATATCTATATGTTTAAGTGTGTTGCCCTCTCATCAATTGCCTTTGTGGCAGTTTGGAGCTTTGTGTATAAGTAGTGGTGTCTTCTAGTTTGTTGCTCCCAGTTCACCAAGTCTTTTCTTTGCCCAAGTGTAAACTGTGTATACATTTACATTGTTGCTTTTCATTCAAGTAATTCTCAAATTTCTGTGTGTGGCAACCTTTAATGGGCTAGATACCTATCAAATGTTCTTTTATAATAGTCAGGCATTTTAGTTTTGTCATCAGTCACAAGCACCAAAGATGGAATTATGATACCTCTGAGCAAAGAGTGTAAGGAGAAGGTGAGGCTGGGCTGAGTTTAGATAAGACACATGTGGTAGTATCAAGTGTCTTACAGTTATGCAGTTCATTCCACCTTCTGATGAAATTCTGTAGTCTCTCTGAAAAGGGAAGAGGACTTTGTAATTGAGAGTAAAACCATATTCTGGTTGCTGCAAGGAAGGTAGGCATTTAGAACTCTGGAAATCTAAGGGAATTTAAAGAACCTTGAATGCATGGTACATTTTTACATACACACAGCCATTAAGATATTTTAGCTGATTTTATCATTGAATTAAACTGTAAACTATCCAATTGGCTAAATAAATTAAATTAAGATGTTTGGTAAATCATTGTTAAGTTTAAAAGAAAATGAAAAGCAGAACATTAAAGACAGCTGTACAGTATATAGCAAGATATATAGCTACAGTTTGAATTGACATTTCAATGGGCCCAGGTATTCAGCACTTCATAAGGCACTTCCAGACGAGATATAAAATGGAAATGTGGCATAAATATTTGGTCAAAACCAGTTATGGATGCTACACACTATTATACAGTAAGTATTGTTCACTCCAGTTACATTTCCTCCAGATAAGGTTCACTTTATTCTTGCATAGCTTCTGGAAACCTATAATATGAAAATTTGACACATGCGTACAATGGGGAAAGCTATGGGTTAATTTTTACCAACATAAGAAAGAATTTATTTTAATTTAAGGCAATCTAAAAAACTTAAATTTGTTGTGGATATACAGTTGATGGGAAAACTATATCTTTGAATGTTCTGCTGAAATGTATTAATTAGAACTCCAATATTACCACCAGGGAAAGACTGTCGATATTCATTCACTCTCCATGAAGAATTATAGTTCTAAAAACTTAAATAAATTGGGTATGCATAAAAGCTGTCTAGGGAAGTTGCCTCATTTGCTTATAAAGTAAAGTAATAAATATTATTCTCACTCTTTTTCAATTTACATTTTGGAGAATTGAAAGATAAATTTACATTGCAAGCTGGCTGATTATTATCAAAGATAAAATAGACAGCAGATATTACATCTGCATGTGTTCATACTATTAAAATGAACCCCTAACCCCAATCTCCTCTTAATTATTCGTATTGTTTCTGATTTTAATTGAGAAACTAAAAACTTTTCATCTGACTGTACTTGGGTCCCATGTGAATTTTCCTATTAGGCTAAAATACTATGTCTGCCTTTTGTTAATAGCCAATGCTGATTCTCATCACATTCTCTCTACTATTCATCTGCATTAATTTTTAATCTCTTAGAGACTCCCAATGGTATCTTCCCATTTGATCCTAATTGACTACCAGTTCATAAAGTTTCCTTTTTCACTTGAAATGCTTTCTTTTGTGGTAAAATATCATATTTTTGGCGTTTTCCCAGCATTTGGCAAATTTTATAACTTTTATAATTTTATTCAAGGGAGAACCAATATAAATGATGGACAAGCAAGAAATTACCAGGAGTCCTCGGCCATAGCACAAAGCCTTGAAATACTCAACTCTGAAATACGCAGCATATGGGAAGTACTAAGCAAACAGCATGGACTTGGTAATATTAAAATGGGTAAGCCACTGCTAATGGTGCCATTCAATAATAAATTTGAACAAGTTTTATTTTTGTGCCTATAATTAGAATTTTTAAGAAAACCGACCACTAGCTCCTGTAGTCAACATGAAGGTTGGTATGATAGGTGAGGGTAGGGATTAAGTAATAACCAAGCCCAACAGTGGATGAAATCCACACATCAGGGTAGAAAGACCAGTTATTTTTCCTGTACCCCCTGTGGAAGAACTGTTACTGGAAAAATCACAGAGTAGGTGAAGCTGAGTCTACCTCAGGAACACCATGAATTGAACCCAGGCCTTCTGGTCAGTCAGTTAGTTCTTTACCCCCTTTCATCCTCATTTTAAACTCATCTCCACTATATTAAATATGTCTATTGTAGAACTGATTAAAAATACTATTCTGTGAATTTTAGAAAACCAAAATTACCAGTATTATATGATAATATTGGGATGATTTTTCAATGAACCTTCATTTTTATAGGCTGTCATACTCTTGTGAAGTTCTTGTCCATGAATATCATTGTTGCTAAATTGATGAAATGAATTCAAACATAACGTAATTGAACTTGAAATAATACTTCTGACTTTTTTCATCCCAAGTATTAGCTAATCAATTTCTCACTTCACTAATTTCTGTGTATTTTTTCTAATTTCAATCAAAATATTTCAAAAATGTTGCCAATTGTCAGCTTTTTTGGGGCTATAAGATTGAAAACTATTTACAAGGATAATATCTTCCTCTAGTAATGCATGATATAGTGCTTTTCCACAAAATAAAACTTTATTGCACCACATGAGTTTCGACTCACAGAGCCATCTCCAGGTACCAGACATGGAGAAAAGAAAATTACCAAATGTATAGTAAAATAGGTGAAAGGAGGGAGGAAATGGGAGGGGGATGGAAGTGGAGGAAGGGATTGTTGAAAGCTAAGGAGAGATGGGAGGAGGAAGTTAGAAGTGAAAGAGGCAGGCATGAGATGAAGAAGGAAACTGCAGGTAGAAGTGCCTCTGCAAGGAGTTAAATGGAAGGGAAACTAGGGGAGAAGGAAAGGACAGTGAAATGGTGCAGGAAAATAGAGGGGAGAAGTTAATACTTCAGGAAAGGTATGACATTGAGGGGATAAAGCTTCACAAACACTTGGTCATTAAGTATAGAGTTTGAGCTAATCTTTACAATTAGCATTTGTTCAAGAATGTCCAATCTGGGACCTTTTCTTTCAAGGTGAAAAACCTTTGCTTCAAGATTGCACTCATTAGGTCTCAATGAGATGTTTCACGAAAAGGGAAGAGGGTTCTTTGGCTGCCCAGTACTTAACAACTTCCTTGATTCTCATACTAAATTTCCTTTCCATCTGACCAATGTAACATTTAGCACATAAGTCACACTGCACTTTATAAACTCTTGAACAAGAATGAAGAATTACTTTGTTGTGGTTTCTTTCCACTGTATCAACCCTGGGACTTTTTATCTTACTTAATGTGTAGCTTTGTGAAAGAAATTTACTCTTCATAAAAAACTTTTAAAAATTCAATATGTTATAGTGGTGGAGAAGGTATTAGCTCAAAAACTACCAGTAGTGATGGAATGTAGTATCTGTGAGATCTAATGGAAAGAATATTGTTTGGAAGCATGAAATGATCCTGTAGTAACTGGTGATATTCAGACTTCATTTAAATGAAAGTTAAATACCTTTTGCCAATGCCTAATGATTCAAAAATTGAAAAATATAAATTGCTCATGCTTTGTTTTACAGTTCCCACTAGTCTGCAGTTCAAGACACTATCTATTTTATTAATGACCATGTTCAAAGATCATGCAGTGATAAAAAGGCTGCTTTCTCTGATCCGTGTGCTCCAGAATGTTTTTCTTTCTTCACGAAGCAGAAATATTTAGGATCATTGACTCGAGCTGATATTTGATTGAATTAACTTTTTTTATTGTCTCTTGGGAGCAGTAAAGGACAGTATATTACTCTGGTGTTGTTCAGATGGACTATGAATATGCCTGACGTTCACAGTTGTAGTTCATTGTAACCATATGATTGGAGGGAATAATTTTTGTTCACTTCATATCTCAGATGCTGGTGGCTTCATGTTCATTGCTAAGTGGCTAAGTATTAATTTTTTCCTGTATTATGTATGAGAGTGTAGGTATAAGTTGCAATTTCTGGAGTGAAAGAAGGTAATAAATCGAGATTAGTCAATGGAAAGATGCATGCATTTCTTTGTTTATTTTATATGAATGTATTTCAGACGATGTGAATAACTGTTATTGGAAATATTCTATAGTATTCCCTCAGCAAAAATGGATTGCAACCTTCTATCAAGTAAAACATGAAGGAATACCTAAATTGATATCCTTTTTGATGCCCCTTATATGTGTCACTGAGAAACTGTTCGACATATTTTCTTATTCCTTAAAAGGTAGAGTGGCATATTAGGTTTTTGATGCAAATTTCATGTTTACCAATGAAACTGAGTAATTCTCTTGTGCAAATTTTTTTAGAAGTCTGTTTTAATGATGAGTTGTCAATGTATTTCATAATTTACTGAGCTCTGGGATAATCTTCAACAGGTCCTCCACAGCTAGTGCTTAATCCACCTCCAATGGGGTGGCCCAGTGGGCCCAATGCACAGTCTATGAGGCCTCCACTTGCAGAACAGCTTCAATCGTTCAGGAATCAACACCATCTTGGTATTGGTCGAGGTAACCCAAGTCGTCCTACTTCACTAGCAGAGCGTACCCAAAGCCTTAGAACTTGGTTGCGACAAGCAAGGATGGATGCAACTACTGTCCGTGCCAATGCTGGGCTTGGTAGTCTTTAAGGGAGTTATTTATTTGCCCCAAAATGTAAGCTTAAGGCATCACATCTTGAGGATTGCTTCTCCTTCAAATATGTGTGTGATGTTTATGTTGTGCCAACAAATCTATTCAACCTCACATTGTCTAAGAGCATGCCTATTGATAGAAGAAAAAAATTAGCTGAGCCATCCACTTGTATGTGATACTATTCTAGTCTCAAAGTCATGTTATATGTCATAATTAAATTTTCTTGCTGAAGACTAGACTACATGAAGAGGTGTTCCCTGTAAAAAAAGAATAACTCAGATTTATGTGTACAGTTTTAAATAAAAAATTGAGAGTTATTTTAATTACACATCATTACATGACAGCTTTTCTGCTTGTGTGGTTTGAAATTATAAATCCACAAATTTTGGGAAAATCTTAGAGAAGTTTTAAGGCATATAGATATATCCAGCCAACACCTTTGTGTTATTCATGATACAATGAGTAAAGAAGTGTGTTGGCATATATAAGTAGACTTTTAATGATATTCAGATTAGTGAATCAAACTAAATTTTAACTGTGCAATGATCAATGCACAATAGTCCAAAGTTATACTCTGACTTATCATTTCTTCACAGTATTTACCTGTTGATTTTGAAAAGGAAAATCTTTACTAAGTTGTGATTTTTTGTCCTTGTAATGTTTCAATTGTTTGTGATAATGTCCTCCGTCCATTATTTTAAACTATAAAATTTGACTGTCAGGCTAAATCCATTCCAGTTAGTGTTGCTCCATCCACCTTAGGTAGTAAGTAGTTTTCTTGATAGATGAAATTATTTTTTTAGATATTTATCTATTATTATTATTAAATGTTTAATGGCCCTTTCTCTCATTATTTTTTATATTAATGTCAATCCAATCGGCTTTGTGTCTAACCAAAAAATTGATTGTTTTCTTGCTACAATTGTATGTGTAGTCAAGTTTTGCCTTAGTTAAAAGATGTTATTTGAATCAAAAAGACATTGTTCATATTATGCTCAGTGAAAAATTTTAAATGGGGGATGAGAATGTCAGGGAATTTGAGGGCTGCTCATGAAAAACATGGGTGTGATCGCCTGTAATTGGCTAATTATGAAGGCAGTAGCCATGAAAATGACCTTGATTATTTAATACATACATTTTTTATGCATATGGATATGTTGCTAGTGGGTGCAGGCATGTCTACACATTGGTAATACAGGGTTGCTACAAGACTGGTAAATCTGGAAAATTCAAGGAAATGTAAAATTATCCCTGGAAAACTTGGGGATGCTCATTACATAGCTAAAAATTCTCAGATTTTTAATGCTTAACCTAAATGATGCACCAATTGTGTAATGATCCCAAACTGGTAGTTAGATGAATACATACTTTTGAAATCGTAAATAAAGATGTAGCCAAGTGTGTTTGAACATTCTTATGTAATTTTAACAGTGTGATTGCACTGTAGTATTACTAGTTATGGTAATAATGCATGAATTTGAGCATTGAAGTGCCAAATATTCAGTCTGATAAATTAGTCTTTCTCTAATTGCAACCTGAAAAAATGGAATTTTTTCATGAATAAACTCATGGAGGTCAGGGAAATTCACATTGTACTCAGAACTGTAGCAACCCTTTATGGTGCAACCCCAAGCAGAGAAAATTGAAAAATAGCACTATTGGAGTTAACAATTTACATGCTCTCTTGTGTAATCCCAAGGAATGCATTTCCTTTCCTCCCCTTTCTTGAATATGCAAAATTCTTTCTTTCATCTCATCTTTCAGTAGACCCATACTTCAATTATACCATCCCTCTCCACTTTTTTCTGTCACACTTGGTTGAATTATTTCCCAACTCCAATGGACATAAATATTTCAAACTATGTCACTAGAATTTGGAATTTTTGAAATTCAAATTTGTAGGCAGTGCAGAGAAATTTCTTCATTCTGATCTCTCATCCTACCAATTTCCTACATGGGTGATGTCTTGAGTTTGTTGAAGTGCAGAATATTTCCAATTTTGCAATGCAGATGAGTTGAAACATCATTTTGAATCTGTTATAGTGGACATAAGGGCTATATTCATATTACGATGTTTCAATTTCAAAATGAAAAAATCATTTGCCTTGCCTGGGATTTGAACCTGAATCCCTTGATGTCTGGCCAAGTGCCCTAGTCAGTTAAGCTACCAAGGCATCCCTACTCTGGCTAAAGCATCTGGCTAGGCATTTAGGGATCCGGATTTAAATCCTGGTTGAGGAAAATGATTTTTACAATTTGAAATTTTGGCAGTGTAGTGGATAACTCCATTAAAAAGTTGCAGGACCTCTTGCAGTTTCTTTGAATTTTTTAAATAATAGGTGGCCATTCCTCAATCCATGGCTGATAAGCATAATAATAAGGCATATCCTAGTCATTATTTTTCAGTGACCAAAAGATCCTGCCTTGACGAAGAAAGTAGTTTCTCGATTAAAACTTCTTCTTTCCTCAAATCAAACAAGGTTATTTTTTGGTATTTTTCTTATTTAAGTTATAAAAATAATAATCAAGGAATATATTATTTGCATTCAATGGTGTTGCAAAAGGCCATTGTACTTACTATAAATTATGATACATGTGACTCTCTAAAATGATGCTTATTACATATATTTCTATGGTGTATTTGGTTGTCCCATTGACCCATTAACCCTTTAATCTTTTACTTATCGCTGCTGGAAATGTTTATGAAGTTTTGTATGCAGCCCATGTACTCATTTCACATTTTCATGTCATATTTTGTGGCATTTGCAGAAAAGTGGGCAGGTCACAGGCAGGTATTATGTTCAAATAATTTACATGTCACTTCCTATTGCATTATATGGCATGAGATGTATTGTTCTGATATTGTCATTTAGAAAGCACACATCAAATAGGATCAATGTCGTTAGATTTTTGTTAATCATTAGCCACTGATGCATGCCATTTTCTCATGGGAGTAGCTTTAGTTCAATGAATAAATAATTTATCATCAGCATACCTTTTGTATGAGCTCAGAGAATTGGTCATAGTTAATGTCCTTGCTTTCCCATTCTGTGTGACATGCCTATTTCTTAAATTTTACAGTTTTCTTTACCAGAACAAACTTGTTGCTAAAACCTTAATATTCTTGTGAAATAATTAAGTTCATGTTTGGCCAACTCTATATGCATTGTTCAAAATGGTGTCATTATATTCATTTTTCAAACATAATTGTATATGAAGAGGTTTTTATGAATAGAATTGAAAGGTTCACATCTATGGAGGGAATTTTGAAAATAAGGGAGAAGGAATTGGGAAGGAGAAGATGTGGTTGAAGCAATGTCAATTGCTTATGAAAGACTGAAGGATGGAATGAAAGAACAATAGGAGAGGGTAGTGCAGGGATATATGGATATATTTAACTCACTTTAAATGCCTGGTGATACCCAGGATGGCATTCTGAGACAAGTATGCAAAAATTCACGTTCAGGCTGGAAGTGGGTGGTCATCCAAAGAGTCGATGGTAATGAGGGGTGTAGCAATTAGGGATGGGAGGTTTATAAAAATACACAGGTATATAACTATCACAGATATTTAAAATGTGCTAGTATATTTGAATGAATTGTATGCCAAAGCTTGTGATACACCAGTATATCTGCAGATACAAGTATCTCTATTAATTTCAATTGTAGTCTTCATTTTGCACCCATCTTTGATACTGTTACTAATTATTTGTACCTGCTATTCAGCATAAAGTCCTTCCAAAACGTTACCTAGCTATTAAAATATATCATTACTAATGAAGGAATCACAGATCAGGTTAGCAATGAGGTATTTTCCTATGATATTCGTAAAATGCAGTGACTGGTACCAGTTCCTAACATTATTGATCTAGGCATTGAGGCACTGGCTCTTTGGATTAATATTCAGTATGCTGATATCAAGGGACCTAGTTTTCTCATCATGTGCTCCAACTCCCAATAAAAACCTGGCTTTTTTTGCACTAGGTGCCAGCATTTAATGTTATTACCCTGGGTATTCTAGGTGTTGATATCGATATACAGGTACCTAGTTTTCTAGTCCTAGGTACAAATCCCTAGGTAAATTGTGTATTAGTTAATAATTATTTGGTAGTTAAGCATATAAGCTTTGGGTATGTTAATTAATATAGCAATTGGAAACCCCTGTCAAAAGTTTGATTGATCAATTCTGTATGGCTTCTTGACCAAGTTCAAGTAATCTTCCAGATGAAAGAAAACTGTGAGTTTAATTTCAGCACATTTGAGTTTTATTTGAATAAAAGATTTTTCCTGCCAGGAACTACTCCTTAGGGGCTCCACACATGCCTAGAGGAGACCATAAGGCTATTGTAACTTAATATCATGTAATCAGTGCATTAGGCCTCTTGAAATAGTACAAGAATTTTCACTGACCAAATAAATTAGTGAGGTACCACTTACAATTTCATTTACAGCTGAGCTTAGAATAAAGTAGCCCAAGATTGTGTAAATCTAGGACTTTGGTCATTATTTATGCTAAAAACAAAAGGCTACCTAAGAAATTTTAATTCTTTGAGAATACATTGCAATAAATAAGACCAAGACAGCTTAAGGAGCTAGTATTTTTAGCCATAATTTGATGTCATGGATGTCTTAATGGGCACATAAATAGGTACAGTTTATCTAAGTTTGTAAAAATATCAAACCTAAATACTCATGAAGATGTAATAATTATACTTGTGATCAAAAATTATTTGTAAATACTGTGAAGGCAATTTAAAAGTAGCCCTGGGGCAGAAGAAACTCAAATGGTCATACATATGCATATTTCCGGTGGCCTTAAGTTGCAAAGGTTACCTGTAAAATTAGGCACCAATATTTGGTTTCCATGATTCCCCATGACACATGGCAACACAACATTGGAAGCCACTCGATGTGGATCTTATAACATGTTGAATTATAAAGGTGAGGGAGGGAGGCATTGTATGGTCTATATCCAATACCAGTGCAAATTAGCAAATAAACTTATACATGTCACATGGGGTGGTGTAACGTATTCATTGTGATCCTTGAAAGAATTTTTATACTCTTAGTTGCAGGTGAGTGTTAAAATTTCCATCCTAAAAATAAATCAATCCTGGTTTTTGGAAAATTGAACTCACTATACAGGTGTATTGGTTCCAAAAAATACACTGGGACATTCTAATAGTCCAGGAGAAGTATGCTGGTGTATAAGTTTATACCTCTCATCCCCTGTTTCCAGTACTTTTATGGTATCCAACTTCCTATGGAACCAAAATTTAAAGGCCAAACATTTCTTGTTTTTATTATAAACTGGGTCTACAGCTCAGTAAACTGTTTTCATGGGAGAAGGGTAGATAAGGTGTGCATTTGTCTGGTCATTGTGTCCTCATAGTGGCACTTCTGAAGGGTTTACTTTAGGAACCTCTCTCACTGCACTGCCTGCACTCATTGCCCCATCATCTTGTTGGCCATGCATCATTGAAATATCCATTGCAAAAACTTAATTTCTGCATTTGACCAATTTGCTGTAGATTCTAACATCAATGATTGTCTGTTTTGGTGACTCGAATTTCATATTTCTCAACTTGTTTTTAGCATCATAGTTCTGCCAACATACCCTTAAATAAATCTGTGTAGTTTTATCCCAATCTCCAAAATATTTCACTAATAATGGATGTAATTATTCAATGAAAGTTAAACTCTCCAAAGACCAATGCTCAAGTCCTGGTGATTGCAGGTAATGAAATACCTCTACAGACCATGCTATTTGAAGGAGAACCAGGCTAATCAATCACATTTATGTAGACTTGAAGCAGTTACTACTATATGCCCTCAATTAAATCAGGTATGCATTTCAAGGAAGTGTGGAAAAGTGGATCAGGATTTCTGTGACCACAGTAATTCATGTGTACGTCAGTGCAATGTATGTGTGTGTTTTATGACATCTCTTTAAAACATAAAAAAAGAGAGGACAGCATTTTGTTATGTTGCAAGGGAGCATAATAATAAAATCGAGTGAGCATAGATCAGGTTAGCATGGATCAAGGAATTATTTGATCATGGGGCATGCCAACAATAATCAAGAAATTAAATTATGCATTTAATTATAAAGTTGAATTAAAATTACTATTTGCAAAGAAAGAATTCCGATGTTCTCATTGTTTAGTTCCTCAACTTTTGAGCCTTGAATGGAGGCCAGCCTGACTAGTAGTATTTCTTCCTTCTAGCTAAAAGCCACAAGGTTCTCTAACCTTCCTTGTTCACAGCCTTATTTATTTGATAACAGATACTCTTGGCTTCAGGAAGAACTAACTTAATCCATGAATTCTCCTAAACAAAAGACTGCCATGAAAAAAGTCTCTTTTCGTACCAATATTTTTGCACAGTTGTACCTTTCCCCTTTGAATTCCACTTTTTCACTATCAAATGGAGGATGTTTATTCTTAAATAAATGTGGCCAATAGCAATTTTTAGTTTAGTAAGTCATCATCCATATTTTTAGATGGTTTATTTTGGTTCATTGACATTTAGCAGATGGTTAAAGAACGAAAATAAAAGAATTAAACTCAAAGTTATCTTTATATATTAGCTTAAATACCTTCATTGATCTGTGCTCTTGTGAAACTACAAACATTAAATCACAATATTTTATGGCAGTGCGTGTGGGTAAACAATTTTAAAACTACATTGCATTCTCCATGGGATGACATTGAGTTACATTAGGAGGGATAAAATAAACAAAGTGGAAATCAAGAAGTAAATCCTTAAAAATTATTAGAATATTGAATTCTGAATTGTGCAAACTTTGCTGGATTTTTTGTGATAAAAAACAAAGCCATTTATATTTTGTTACATATTTTATTTCAATTATATTTATTTTTATTGTTAAACTTATTTATGCAATTGCTACACTTGTATTTTTTGTCACAGTATTTATTATTATTGTTGTACGGATGTATTTATATTTTAATTTTTTTATTGTAACAATTTTCACCGTTTACCTATGTAAATTTTAGGCTTTTCTCACTTGTTCATAATTTACAGTTCTTTAGTTGTTCCCTAAAGGATTCACTTCCAGTGTAATTTTTTATTATTAGATCCCATTATTTATGGCACCCTTGAGTTTTAGGAAATCATTATTATGTTCTTTGCAAATGAAATGTTTCAGGCCTTGAGCCTCTCATTTAGCTGTTAGCTTTATTTTGTCTTTACCTGAATCAAAGCAATAAAAGTGATGGTCTCTAATCGGTGGTGACTGCACGGTCTCAGTTAAAAGATGTGAAATGGATGATTAATGTATGGATGTGCTCTCAAAGGTAAAATCAAAACTAAGTTACAAGCCATCCTGAATTGTATTTGATGCAAAAGTTGTTATTTTTGTAATTGGTTAGTGTGAATTGATTGATTGATGGCTGTTGCACTTATGTGTAATGACACAGGTGCAAAGACAGAGTTAAGGTTTTATAATACAATATGTTATCTTTAATGAATTGTCCAATTTCATTGTTTATTCAGGGTGCGGCAACATAACTTCATTTTTTCAAACGAAAAATGCTTTCAATAAAGGAAGTTATGTTGCTACACCCTGTAGCATGCCTGCAAAATATGATGTATTCCATAGGTTTGAGGGTCACCTCTTGAATAGACTGATTCAGAAAATATTACCTATATCTTAAAAAAAATAATGATAAGTGATCTCAAGTCTTGGTTAGCTCTTGCTAAATACCTCAGGTATTTACAAAGGTGATTCACTAGTCCTAAAACTGATAATATTTAGATAAACTTGACTCATATATGGATATACTCCATTCTTATACATGTTTTGAAATGGATTTTGGAAAGCAGAGCTGATATTAATAATGTAAGCCTTATTCATATTTATTTTATCTGTATAGACTCCAGATTTTATTGCATCATTGTTACTTTTCGCAAACAGCACATCTTAATTGTGCCCATTACTTGCGAATCAAAAATCACTTTAACTTCTTATATTATGTGACTCAAGTACTTTCAGGTACTTCTTATGACCAACCAACTAGAAAAGCAGTACTTCTGAGATGTTTAAAGCAAAATAATGTCAAATCCTTTTCAATCATAAAATGCAACTGCATCATCCTGATAAGGAATAATTACAATTTAAATATCTGTGGTAACCTACTTTGACTGAAAATAACATAGACATTTTTGGAAGAATGGATCCTTGATGGAATTAGGTTGAGAATTTTTGTCTAATTAGCTGATTTGACATGGCACTTTACACCATTTGGCATCCCTCTAGTCATGTTCAAGGAGCTACCTTGTGCCAATTGGTGTTTAATGTTGTATGTTATTATAAAATATCTTTTTCTTAGCATTCTTCCATACCATACCAAACCAGGATCTCAGTGCATGTGTTCATTTGCCAAGGAGCATTTATTTTTTATGTTTTATAATTCTACAATTTCCATTCATTTTATCTCAGAAAAATGTTGATTGTTTCATTCACATTCCTTCATTTCCCATAAACAAACACAATTTCAATCCATTTATCATATCATATGCCATTTAAGCCAAAATCACCTTCATTTATTTTCCTCTTAAGCTCATATAAACTGAAAATTGTGTGGCTTGTACTTTGATACAGTTTCTTTAAGTAAATGTAATATCTTTTAATATAATATATCCCTGAGGAAGCTTTTAATATTTATTATCGTGTGATTGAACACTATTAGTTAAATCCAATCAAAATGTAAATAAAATGGTCATGCATGGAACTAGTTTTTCCTCATTTTTATTTTTTCCTAGACATAGTTTTAGCGCTAAGTATTCAATGAATTCTCAAGTTCAATCTCTTGAAGTCATATTAATGGACTGATTTTTTACGTGATTAATTCATAATTCATTTCCAATATGCCTCTCTGGAGACCAAATTGAGTATTATTCCAAACTTCCAATATTGTTAATATTGGTCACTGAACAATTTTGGGGTAAATTGGTTGGTAATGTAACACCAGAGCCCGTATTGGCTTGTTGATTTACACAAAGAATTAAGATTTTTATGTACATAACACTTGGATGTGAGAAATTTGCTGTGAATGACATAGGGAGCTCATTTGTTAATGAAAATCTGCTCAATTCTTATGTTTTGTGCTTATCAAAAGCACTCCAGTCCAACTCTCTTTTGGAGAATAATTAATTTTCATGGAAATGACTTATAATGCAACAGTATTTTTTTATTAAATGTTTATGTACCCTTTTCATTAGCTCTCTCTAATTCCATGGACAAATATGAAGTTAACAAATGTTGAAAGTCGTGTTTGCAGATCTGGATCTACAAAAATATGATCATTGTGAGAAAAGAGTTTTCTTGATCTTACCTTGAGAAAAGGGATACTTTTACAAGTCATACATCCATTTTAATTAGCATTTAACCCATTATGGTATTCAAAATGTACTCTCTTGGTACCACTGATATAGGTACTTATGCATCTAGAGCAACATTTGTGCTATTAATGTTTCTTTTGAAAAGTGTTTTGGATGTCTTGAAATTTAATCATATTAATGGCTGTACCCCAGTGGGAAAGTAGACACGAGGGAAGGGGCTTCTGGGCCAAAACTCCCTTCTCATATCCCTTGGTGTAATGTAAACATCGTACTTGTTATTGTGTGTTCATATTCAAAATCAAACTGTGAACCACCCAAAGAAATTGTCCTAGTAATGCAGTGGTGGATCCGTGAGTCTTGCTAAGAATCTTGAACCTTTCCCCTCAGTCAGAAGTCGCATTGATGTATCAATGCAATAGTATACCAAGATTAAAGTCTCTGGGAAGTATTACATCTTTTATCTTGTGGATCTGCCACTGTAGTTGTGTGCCTGCCTCCAAGCAACTATATGAAAATGTATAGAGCACTGTAAATTGCATTCTGTAGCAATGAAAATCTTAATAATGTAAAAAGGTAATTCATATTCTAAAGATTGCAATTTGCTCCCCATGGTAATGAGATGTTTTTTCCTAATCATTGACACCCCTAATTTTCTTTTTGAATATTTAATGAAGCATAATATGTATTCTTCATGCCAGCACATGTCCTGAGTTATCCATGTACAATATGTACACCTTATTGAATATATTTCTTGTGAACCCAGTATACACTACCCACATTTAATTCCATTTGCCAAAATTTGAATGTTCTAGTTCTGTGATGTGTAAATACAGTTACCCCTGTAATGATGTTGGCTTGGTTTATTACAGCCAACTTGTACTATTTATTGTGATTTTAACTGTTTCAATGCATTTATTTTTTTCCAGTAATTGGAAAACGCCCCGTTGAAATCAAATCATTTTGATGTTTTAAAATTCAGTATTAGTGATTCCCTTTGCTCTAAGTGTTTCACTTTTGATATGTCGTATGTGTGTTCTGATTCAGCATTTAAAGTGATATGATTTCTAATAAAGAGTAATTCTAAATCAATTTTGTGTGTTTTGTGTCAGTAACAAATGACAGGCAGTATTTTTCCTACACTTAAATGTCAAATATATCCTGTTATTATGTCAGATATATGTTGTTTTATTCATTATTAATAAAACAATAGATGTAAAATCATTTCCCTGTAGTAAATAATTAGAGATTATTCCTTGACTTGTGACAGAAGAGAGTATCTTCTATAAGGATTTTCAAGGAATTTACCCTTGTAATTTTCAATTTAGTAACTCTCTAGTCATGGAGGATATTCATTGATTTTAATTATTCTATGCCTTGTGAACTGCCAAAGTTTCATATGAGAAAATATTTTCGGGCAGTAAAATGTGGCGTTAGTGAAGAAAATATATTTTCAGAAAATAGGAAGGCAAAATTAAACATAAGGGTAGGATAGAATGAATGAAAGCAGATGGAACAGTTCTTTTGTCTATTCAGAACTTAAAATAAAAAGAGGCATAGTACATACAATTTGGGAATTAGAAGAAAATTCAAGTTTGAATTAGAATCATCTAGAAAAAGAGGGAATTTGTGTTCTGGACATAAGACTAAAAGCATTGTCTAAGAATACAATCTGGCTTTTATGATCCCAGCTCTTGGTCATCATGAAAAGTAGATAAGATGTATTAATGGAGTATAGAGGCAAGAGACTGGATATTGTGAAAGACAGACAAAAACAATAGGTAAGGAAGGAAGGAATTGAAGGTAAGTCAAAAAGAGGACAGAAAAAGTAGACTGCGAAGGTAATGAGTGGTAGTGGGATATCGTAAGATATGAATGGAGCAGATAGGGAAAGAATAAGATTTTAGCTGGCGTGAAAATAGTACTAGATATGGATGATACATATAGAAGATACAAGAGTGTAAGGTAAAGGTGTCTAGTGTTTTCAGCATATTCACAAAACCTAGGCTGATGTTTAGCACATGTCGGGGGAAATAAGGGATAAATTTGAGGTGGTTATGTAATCTAAACATGCTCAGTGGTTAATACGAAGCAATTTCAATGAGTAAAAATTATCTTTCTTGACAATTTTTAGAGGAGTGCTTTAACCAATTAAGCTACTGAAGCGTCATCTTACAGTAAATTTCTAGGAACTTTAAAGGTACAAGATATTATGACAAAATACTGTCGCTGTGACGCGATGGGGTAGGAAGGAACACAGAATTGGCCGATAGGTTGTTTATTGGGACTCACACTTACTCTGACGACGGAGATCGGTACGGGAAGGGAAGGGCCAGGAGTAGGGAATGGCGGTGTCGCGATTCGCGACACAGCCCTTAGATCCATCCGCAGTCTCCTCTCAGCCAGCCAACCTCGTCTGCTATCCCCAGCATTCTGCTCGCGGGACCGGGCGCTAACCCTTTTCACAGTTCCTAACGACGTCACAACGTCTTTCACCAGAACTGCCCGTGAGCTCTTGACGTCATGGCCTTGGACAGGAGTGCAGTGACCTGTAATCCTTCCCCACAGGTGCATTGTTTTGCGGGGGTGCGACCCTGGGGAAATCCCCTGCCGACTCAAAGGACAATGGGAAAACCCCGCGCTGGTCAACGGTACGCCAGTGACGCCCTGGCCATCCGTTGGTGCGAATAGTCGCCTACAACAATACCATACAATTGTACTTGTGTACATTGTGCCACAGTCCATAAGGTTAAAGCCAACATTTGAAAACAAAGTTGTTTCCCTTTTGACAAATTCAAAAAACTCCGGGAAATGACATGACAGTTACTTAATAGAGTCATCCGCTAATGTACATTGAATGCTGTAATTTTAAAGTGTTAAAATCATTCCCCTTGGCTCGTAGTGCAATGCATTCAACTAAAATTACTTGTGTTATTGTGTGTGTGGTATTTCATCATAAAATGTTGTTCCTTTAAAGCATCTAGAAATTCATAGAATCCTTGACAAGACAAATCTTTTTTACCAGTTGAAATTGCTGCATTTTAATTAGCAGATGATTTCTCTAGGAAATTTAATAGTTAAAGTAGCTTTCTTGGCATCTCCTGCAATTCTTTGAATTCACAGTGACTGTTTTGGTTTGTGTGAAACCAAGTCTAGAATGGTCCCCTTTGAGGGTAAGGTTTTTATTTGTGGCACAATTTAGTTTTCTGCATTGAATGGCTCCTCATTTCTCCATGTCAGTCTCTGATTGTGTTCTTAGCTTGACAGATTGATCAGAGCAAGGATGGAATAAGGGAGCTAGATATTTTTCTTGGTAATATGAAACTTTGTGTCATTTTTATTGTGTAGAATGTGAACCTTATGAGAAAATAGTTTTCAAATACATTCATTTATAAATAATTATTTTAGTATTCTACTTACTTCGGAGGATACTTTAGTAAAGGTCAAAAGGAAAAAAATAGTTCAGAAAAAGGAAATCGGAAAAAGGAAAAGCCGCATTCTACCTTGATACCCAGGAAATGTTTTTTTGCATAAAACATTTGGGACTGAAACAGAAGTAAAGAGAATATATGGTACCAAAAAAAGTATAATGGAAATGGTTTACAAATTTACATAATTTTTACCAATCAACCCTAGTAGTTGCAGTGGAATTTTCATTTTTAGATATGGGCAGAAGTTGCACTGAAGGAAATGGATAATTTTAGGTGAGGGAATACGCAAAAAAAAACAAATTATTTAAGAGAAGATATTTTTTCAATTTTTGTTTCGTAGGGAAATTGATTGTTTTTGGTGAAGTTGAAGTTGAAGATTGATTGGTGAAGTTCTACTAAGGGATTTGTGTCACCCAATTTCCTAGATCTTTAAAATATGAATTTTTAAATGTTGTGATTATCAGCTGAGCCAAAAATAAAATGTAATTTTCAAACGTGCGTTTCGTACGCGACCACTGTAAATACGGTTACGTGTTAAGTTCGTAGTTGTAGCGTATTTCCAACTGTATGCTGTGTTGTTGATTTTCAAGTCATATACGTTGAAATAGACTTCCCGAACTGATATTATAAGGTATCATGGAAAAATGTATCCCGAAATACAGGATGTAGATCAAAGAATAAGCTCTAAGCCGGGTAGATTTATACCAGAAAAACATGTCAAAAAGTAACATGTGTTACGTCTTCATTTAGTCTTAGGAAGTGTACATATAGATTTTGTAGGACCTATGTCCATACAGTGTACTTTTGTAGTAACTAACTAACGAGCTGTAGGTGGTTCTGCTCAAGCGATATACGCGAAAAGTGACATTTTATAACCTCTAATAGTCTAATTCAAACCTGTTCCCACCTGCTTTAGTTTTTATCCTCCTGTTTTAATATTTAACTTAACTTTCATAGCTACATAAGACTTAAAATTAGCAAGCGGTCTGTCCAATTTTAGTGCAGTAAAAAGCAGGAAAACATTGATTAAATCCTTGGTTTCTATCCCCACCATTGAGACAGCTGTCATCGAAAATGAGCATCTTAATATGGAGTACTAAAAGTATCTAAAGCTGAGAATAAAGTTTCGCTTGATCAGCATTATGAGAAAAAAACGCACTATTCCTTTAACCTCATACAAAGTGCGGAACTAGAAAAAATTTCTGCCTAGTTTTAAGTTGGTCATCAATAAATACGGAGTGGGAGTACTTTTAGTTGGTAATAGACAAATGTGCATAATACGAAAAAATGATGTTAACTCCCTTAACTAAAAATAGTAAGTGTTGATGACTAAAATGGAATTGCTCAGTCTGAAATGGGTACAAGTTATCAATTTCCCAGCATTAAAGACTTCGTAGGCTTGAAAGTGGATAAATGACTCTTGGGTCAATCTATGAACGAGTTTCTAATTGAAAGAAAAGTTTCCAGCTTCTGAGGAAATAAGTTCTGTTACTGGAGAACTTTTAAGTTAAAGCTAACAAAATATTTGTCCCTACACCGTGAAACAATTGATTTTATTGCCCCACAACGAACTCAAATCTGTGGAGTCACGTTGGTAGGGGAATTCTGGTCAAGATGAATGACATTTACACCGTGAATATGCTGCATTTCGGTGCACATTAGTGGATGGCTCGTTTAAAGGAGTCGCAGCATTTCCCTCGAATTGATTTGGTAGACAAACAACGAGAAGGAATTTACTCCGGGCCAACACAAGAAATATTTGGTAGATTTCGTGACAGAAGAATAAAGCATTAATTACGAAAATTTGAAAATTGTAAAAATGAAATTATACCCAGCCCTAATAATGACTAATTATTCTATTGTTGGTGATCTAATACACCCTACCATCGTGGTGGCTTGCAGGGTTAAATGTACGTAGGGACGTAACTGTAGTTTGTTGGACCATCTGATGTGTCCGAATATACGTGCATGCGTATTCCTTAGATACACGAAAACATTTTAAATTTTTTATATTTTTTAGATCATCATATGATTAAAAAAAAGATGATTGGACTAAAGTTCTAAATTCATACCTAATTTCATTTCCATAGATTTATTGCAATACGTCGAGTAGAAAGATTAGTCAAGCTGATTTTTTTTAATTCGCATGAGCATTTAGGAAGGGCGTTGCAGGAAAAGGTTTCTTGTTTTTAACTGTTTTGCAGATTCGAGTACTTTGATAGAGCATAGGCACTGTTACGCTTGGTAACCTAAATGACACAATGAATTGGTCTCATTGGAATCCCATTTGCCATACGGGCCACCGAGTCTTCCAAGGAAAAAGGTATTAATTCGCAGATGCTTTGGATTTGTTCGAAATGAAACTGCGGAGATTTATTAATGTTATTCATGATTCAATAAATGCTCATGGAATCGTTTTTCCAAAACATTTCTCCGTTGCTACGACACGATTAAAGAGGAGACGATAACTTCGGTTACTCGATAAAAGCTTCCATTCAAAGTTTATGTCTCATCACTACTCGAGAACGTCGTGTTAAATCGCTAACGAATAAGCAATCTATAAAGTTTTGAAGCGACGCAGGGCCTTGTTGTTTATGAGGAAAAAATTATGGCGATTAGGGATCAAAGAAAGAAACGGCGTCGGTAGAAGCGACAATTTTTATTTATCGGCAACTAGTAGATCACACGAATTCGTGTCCGATTGGTGCGGTGGCTAGTGTAATTGCTTCTAACCCCGAGGGCACAGGTTCAAATCCCAGAGTAGGCAGAAATAAGTTAAGTGTCGGATGAGACGTTCAATCGTGGACACATTGGTATCTTTCGTTAAGCGTAGGTTAATTCCGGCACCGTATTTCCCTCCACCCTTCCCCATTTCCCTGATAATGCTACCTCTAACAAATAACCCACAATGTGCATGCATAGCTGGTGGCCTAACACCCCCCACCACATGCTCTTTTTTGGGGTGTATGTAGATGTACACACATACCAGAAGAAAATGATTAAAAAAACGATTTTTCATTTTAAAGGTTGTGGGATAATATAGTGAAGGAAATAGGTTCGTTGTCCCTTGATTCACGAAGAGAGCAGGCAAGACTTAAGAGTGCAGGACACCTGAGTTTTCTTACAAAATCGAGGGAATTGAGATAGTCCCAAATAATATCGGTAGATAATTCCACCAGGAGAAAATAAGAGAGATAGGGACCCTTAACGACAGAATCAAGTGTTCGTTCTTTCCTCGCGTGATGCATACTAGTAACAACATCCAAGCACCTGCATATATTTACTTAAAGACAACCTAAAGTGAGTCCGTCAATTATTGCATGATCCTTATGTATAGGCATGAGTGTATATATGATCACGAGTTTTTCTAGATTAAAACCGTAATATCTTAGCTTGTATATTAATTTCTCGAGAGGACCTTTTCGAAGGCTTTCTTGAAATCTAAAAATACAAAATGCAACTTGTGTTTCACTTCGCCCGAATTCAGGATAATATTAATAAAAAGACGAAATTGTGTTTCGTATGCTCTCCTTTACCTAAATGCGTACTGCTGGTGGCAGAGTTTGTTCCCACGGTCGAGAAAGGTCATTATATCACCAACAATGATATGTTCTATGATTTTGCTGGAATTCGATGCTAAAGTAATCACTATAATGATTAAGATTCTCTTTCTCGCTGCCTTATTAAAAGTGGTGATGTGAGCCAGCTTCCAGTCGCGAGGCGCTGAATAAACATTTTTGTGCGAAAAAATACTAGGTTCATTCAATGATCATTAATTTCCACGAAGTAAAACCTCAAACCATCAACTTCTTCTATCGACTTGCAAAAAACTGTTTTTAAATAAGGTGCCATATCTTCAGCAAGTTTCTTTAGCACTTTGGCGAGAATTTATTCCAAATCTAGGGTTATACTTCGGAGCTATTTTTTCCATTCCTTCCCTGGGGAAATAATTGATCGCTCATGAGCTCTTCAATTACGTGAGGAACCTCAATTTGAGCAATAATATTTTTGCTAGAGATTTACTGAAAAATACTATTAAAGATATTGACTGATAAAGGTTATTAAAGGCTTTGGGTTATCATCACGTCAAATCATAACATTTTTATTTAAAGGTACGTAAGCCTTTTCGCGTATTTTTTTCCGTTTTTGCTCGACTTCTTCGGTTTTACTCTATGACGTCTTCAGAATTTTCGTCACTACTAACTGAATCATTTTTAAAGTTTGAGTGAACTTCTCTGTCTTCTTAATTCCGCTCTCATTTATCTGATGTACAGTCTTGGTTCCTTATTACCATGTCTGCGTATTCATGGTATAGACTTCTTTATTTCCTCACGTATAGTTTTAAAAACATTGTGAAAGTGTGCACTGAGTCAACACTGTGAGTTTCTAACCTGAATGATTACAGTTTGTGTTTGAATTCTTCTGAAACCCATTAAACTTTCCTTTAATTGAATGGATACACTTTATGGATTTTCTCTAACACTTTTGCGAAATTTCGTGCGGTTTTCATTTTTACAATATGACTTTGTGGTCGCTAATGCTCTCAGTTATGTACACGTTTGAATAATCTCTGGGGTAGTAGTTCCAAATACCATATGTCGAGTATTCTCTTACCTAGTGTCGGTGATTAAACTAATTGTTTTAGCGAGATATTGGCGCATATCATATATTTCAGTTGTTACATGATTTGAATAATTTTACATATCATGTATGAAAACAAAAAAATGCCGAGACCGTAAACTTGATTGGCACTAAGTGATAAGAAAAAAGAAAAAGAAGAAGAAAGAAAGGAAAAAATTAAAAAAATACAAGAAAGGGGAGAAATAGGGAACGCACACTAGGTTACTTGGGTGTGTTTGAGAAACAGTGACCCAAATATACTTCAATCACACACAAAAGCCATAATAAATATTGAAACAAACTTATATTATTTTGCGTTTTGTTATTTCTGTGTGATTGGCGGGTCCCTGACATAAGAGGAATCCCGGTAAACCCTGAACATGTGACTATTTGTGAATCGCAAATGTACGACACACCTGAGTGTTTGAGTGATTGCGTGTTTACCGAAGTCCCTTATTTTCCGTTTTGTTATTTTTGTGTGAATGGAGGGTCCCTGGCATAAGAGGCATCCTGGTAAACCCTGAACGTGTATTTGTGAATCGCAAAGGTCCTGGTTTTCGAGCACACCTGAGTGATTGAGTGAATGAGTAAGAGCGTGCGTACATCCGTGTTATAATGTTATATTAATCTGTGTGATTGACGGGTCAATGGTATAGGAAGGATCCTTGTAAACCCTGAATGAGTGAGTGTGTGAAATTCACAAAGGTCTAATACACCCGAGTGATTGAGTGGCAGTGTGTTTACGTAAGTCGTTTCTGTTTCACCACATCCTTTTATGATTTTCATTTATTTGTGTGATTGACGGGTCACTGACATAGGAGGGATCCTTGTAAACCCTGAGTGTGAATGTGATTCACGAGAGTGACAGTTATTTCATAACACACCCTAGTGATCGAGTGGTTGTAAGTTTATTTTATTATTTATTATTTTTATTATTTATTTTGCCTTTTGTGTGTGATTGAGGTACACTGTTTCTCAAACGCACCCAAGTAACCTAGTGTGTATTCCCTATTTCTCCCCTTACTTGTATTTTTTAAATTTTCTCCTTTTTTAGTGTCTTCCTTAGTTAGTGTGTTCCCTCGGCATTTTTTTTGTTTACATTGATTCACGACCGTAGCTATGTTCCTTGTATATTTAAATATACATGTATATTGCACCTAAAAATCACGAAAAACTTCATTTTTAAAGTTGGTTGTTTGGGGTTGAATCACCCCCTGCAACACATTTTATCGGTGGAATGTAGAGTTCCAAATAGATGTAGATCTATCTACACCTACATTTATACACTACCCCTAAATCCGACGCACGGACGTATGGCAGGAGGTGTTAGGTCACCGGTCATTTTACATACATGCTCCAATACACATGGAAGAGAGTGACTAAATACACTATTCATGCAATATTCTTTATGCATATAACCATTATTATATTATTAGTAACTACTCCGCAGACTACTAAGAAGGCAAATAAGGAAGTCCATGGAAAAGAGCGGACTCATATTGAATGCAGTCAATATTAATTATCAGATAACATTCTGCTCATGCAAAATCAACAATTCACTGATTCATTAGTAATGATATGCAAGTATGAATAAGCTATGCATGTTTAGAAAGGCTTTCACATGAATATATACGTCTCTGTGGGTGTATGTTTGCATGAATTTGTTGGTTTTGCTTGTGGTTTTGTTCACTTTTACGGGTGGTGACCTAACATCCCCCGTTATACGCCCCTGCGGCGGTTTGCGGGGTATTATGTAGATGTAATCTAGTAACTCACGCCATAAGCCTTTGCACCGGCTTTCGGGTTATTCTGTAGATGAAGAAACGTGGAAATAGGTGGGTGAGAGAAAATATGGAGCTCATAAGTGAGCTGTATTTCTTCATCAAAATAGAACTCTTCGTACAGTTGAGAAATTACATTATGTGGCTAAATTTGAAACTGCGAAAGTTACTTCGAGGAAAAAATTCCAGGAATCAAATGAGTTAAGGTTTCGGTGACCTACCTAGACTATCTAGTGACCTATCTAGTGACCTGGAAAGACGTATTCATGGAATCACCCACGGAGGTGTGGGTGTGCATATGCTGCGGAAAACCCCCACGCTTGGAAGTCTTTGGAAAGGGTGTGGGTTGAGCAATGGCGGGGTTGAGTGGAAGCCCTCCCTCTCTCGTGGGGTTGGATCTTCCTTATCGCTCCAGCTCTTGGATGAGTCATCGGTGGGGGACTGTGATGTGACTGGTTGGAGGATAATGGTGCATGGAAGTTCGCATTTGAAGAATTGTCGATTTCCCAAGAGCATTTTCAATTCATGCATTTGAGTCGATTTACGGGTAGCACGGAGTAGCGATGCAACGGGTTTTCACGGTGGTGGGCGGCTCGTGAGGGGCTGAGTGGCATCAGCGCGGTGTTTCGTCACCGAGACGGGTTTTCGAGGTTCAAGGTCGGGAAGGAGATGCAAAGGTGGCTTGGAATGGAAGGGTAAGGAGGTATTTCATCTCATCTGCATCTACGTAATACCCCGCAAGGACGTGTGGCGGGAGGTGATAGGGCACCACCCCAATCCCACCCTCTACCGTATCGAATCACCAGGCAAGCCACTTCCACGATGTACATAACTCCGCTTGTGAAGCCGCATTCTCAATACGCGGTACGTATTCTTTTGGGATCCATGGATGTGAACGCTAATCAAGGAATTGGAAAATTTCTGCGGAAATGTGGTCGATTTATTGAAAAAATTACTATGAGTAAGCGTGACGGGTAAGCTCGGTGAATCACTTGATTTACGAAGAGAGCAAGCAAGACTTTTACATGTACAAAATTATCCGCAAGCCGTCGCAAGAACGTGTTGCGGGGGGTGTTAGGTGGCCACCTGCAAAAATGGGACAGAACGACATGAAAATCAACATATTCATGCAAACCTATACCGACAGTGGCGTATACATTCATGCAAAAATCCTTTCATTTTATACGCATGCAATTACATATGCTTTCATCTAACAAATAATTGCACCTTCGGATGCAGTGAGAAATTTATCCAATAATGTGCAAGATAGAATTTGACAAGTAAGGAGGAAAATTCCACTGCCACATGGATATGCAACATACAACGGTCTCCTCCCCCAAGGACACCGGTATGGAATGTGACCCAACGCTGCAGGTAGTGGGAGGGTGCCCCAGAGAGAGAGACGAGGGATGGAACATACAAAGCAGAGCAAGCAATACTGTTAAGAACGGCACGTCATTTAACGTCATTCTAATGCGCTCATGTGGGAAGGGTTTTGGCAACAGAGCACACGAGGTCAGTGAAAGTGCATGCAATTGACTAGAACTAATTTTTCCCTAGGCGCTGAGAATGTCAAGTGGACTTATTGCTATCTATTACCCTAAATTTGCTATCACATATTGTCCGTGGGGAGGAGTTCTTGAGTCTGCTATTTCTGGCATCTATTTCCTGAATTTTATATAAATTCCTTTTTGAAATATTCAAAACCAACGAGTTCAACGACGACACTAAAGGAATTATAATGGCCCCACACAACTTAGATAGATCAGACCACAAAGATAACATAAGGGAGATAGATTTTAATACAGATAGATACAAAAACTCATTCTTTCCCCGAGCAATCATAAATCATAATCTTAAGGCCCCGAAGTCACTTAAGAAATTTTAAAAACATTGAATTTCGTCGGAAGTCGGAACAAAATTAAACATTGCAAAAACATCAGGTATATTTGAAAGTGAATGTGTATGTTAGTTGGTAGATGGTTTGTTTCCATATGTGTGGGGTGTAAGAGTTTTTGCATGAATGTATACAATGTTTTGTTTGTGGCTTTTGTATGCGGTTTTTTTCTTTCTTAATTACAGGTGGTGCCCTAACACTCCCCGCCACACCCCCTTGCGGCGGCTTGCGGGGTATTAAGTAGATGTAGATACATGATCCAAGCGTCCAATGTATGTTGGAGTTCGAATCATTTGCGAGACCTCGGTGCTGAAACATGCGGATCTGAATTTAGTTAGTAAAATCAACCTAGTGTTGAAGATAGCATGAAGATGACTCATCATGCACCAGTGTGGATATCGGTTTGTGACCTAACACCCCCCGCCACACGCCCTTGCGGCGGCTTGCGGGGTATTATGTAGATGTAAATGACTCCAGTGGAGCAGAAGTGATTGCAAGGTCAAGGTACGTTGTTACCATGCTCTTGTAAGGGCTCATTTACTAGAAGTACAAAATGTATCTAGCATATGGGATCCGAGTGAAAAACGCCTCATTCCTGAAATTGAGAAGGATCAACGCCGGGCAGCCCTTTTCGTGAAAAACTGTTACGATAAAACAAAAAGCGTCGCTGAAATGCTTATGGTGTCGGGGTGAGAATAATTAGGAGAAAGACGATTCAATGCTAGGTTGAACTTATATCTTTATATACCTATCTTCTATCTTTATTTGTGTCATATACCTCTAGATATGGAATTGGCGGGCGGTGGGTAATATACTGGCTTCCCAACCATAGGGCCCGGGTTCAAATTTGTCTACATCTACATCTACTTAATACCCCGCAAGCCGCCGCAAGGGCGTGGACGGGGGTTTTTAGGGCACCACCCATAATTAATAAAGCAAAAAAAACTCGCATGCAAAAGTCAAAAATTTATACAAGCCACAAACAAAATATTGAATACATTCATGCAAAAACTCTTTTCACCGACACACAAGGAAACACACAAACTACTAACAAACGTACACATGCACAATCTTTGAATTTTTAATTTTGTTCCGACTTCTAAATTAAATGTTTTTAGTATTTCTAAAGGGACTTCGGTTTCTTACTAGAATGATTTCTGATTGTTCTGGAGAAGAATGAGTATTTGAATCTATCTGTATTGGAATCTATCTCCCTTATTTCATCTTTGTGGTCTGATCTACCTAAGTAGTGTGGGGCCATTATAATTCCTTTAGCGTCATCTTTAAACTTGCTGGTTCTGAATCTTTCTAAAAGTCTAAGTCTCGCTTGTTCTCTTCGTATTTTAAGGGGCTCCCATCCTAAATCCCCTAAGAGATCTGTCACACTTGTGTTCTTATAAAACAACGTTTAACGAATCTGGCGTATTTTCTCTGGACTTAATCTAATTCTTTTTGCCAGAACCCCGAAAGCCGCAGCAAGGGCGTGTGAGGGAGGGGGGTGTTAGGTCACCACTCAGATTCCGAATGTGGCAGGATGTTTCAGTTGAGTGTTTTGAGGAGAGTAGGTCAAGTATGTTATCAGTCAGATAGAACATTCAACTGTGGACCCCTTGGTGTCTTCCGTTAAGAGTAGGCTGATACTGACGTCATGTTTCTCTCCACCCTTCCTTCATTTCCTGAATATCCTACCCCTACCAAATTACACGTACCAAACTATTTCTGAAGTCTCAAATGACCTTTGCTGTGGAGGAAATGATTAAAGAGGCATGGGAAGAACTGGAGGTAGGAATGAAAGTCGGAGGGGAATTCGTAAAATCGGTTAGGTTTGCTGATGACCAAGCATTAGTTGCTCAGTCAGCCAAGGGGTTGCAAGCATTGCTGAGTGAATTGGAGGTTCAGTGCGATAAATATGGGATGAGAATCTATATTAATAAAACAAAGGTTATGCGATCTTCCAGAAAGAAAAAGGCTAAGCTAAATATTAAAATAGGAGGGGAAAAATAGAGCAGGTAGAACAGTTTACATATCTCGGAAGTGTTTTGGACCAATACGGTCAAAGTGGTAGGGACGTAAGGAGAAGAATTGCGCTAGGCAAGGAGGCTTACTCAAGGAGGAGGGAGTTGATGACGGGGACGATGAGTAGGGTTGTTAAGACAAGACTCGTAAAAACTCTGATATGGAGCGTAGCTATGTACGGCGCGGAAACGTGGTCACTGAAGCAGGAGGATAGACGTAGATTGGAAGATTTTGAAATATGGGTGTGGAGAAGAATGGAGAAGGTGAATTTGACCGAAAGGAAAGCAAATGAGGAAGTACTGGAGATGGTGGGTGAGGAGAGGGGTTTGTTAAGAGAAATCGTATGGAGGCAGGAAAAATGGATGAAAGGCGTATTGAGTGGCAGTGGAATGTTGAAGAAGGTAATAGAGGGGAGAATTTTGGGCAAGCGAGGAAAGGGCAGGAACAGGATAGGGATGTTGGGCGGGATGAAGGGAGGAAGGAAGTGCACAGAGATGAAGAGGGACCTGATGTAGATTAGGTTGCTGGATTGGATTTTGTTTGGAGTTACAAAATGTTTATTTGATAGTTGTGTCCATCGATAAACCTACCTTAACCGGTAGATTACCTAAATACTATATTTACAGAGAAATGGTGAAATTGTTGCGCTACACAGCAAGGTTAAGTTATTATTGGGAATTAAGAAGGCAAGATCTGTGCTGTTGACACAGAAAAGATCCAAGAGTATATATGTCTCTGTGCTAATTATGTTTTCTTAATTGCGTAATCGGTAGCGCATCCGTCCGACAAGTGGAAGGTCCGGTGTTCAAGTCCCGGTTAAGGAAATATTTTTACGTTTGTGATCTGCTCAAATCCGCCTTCCCCACCTGTCCTGTGTTCGTCTTTTATGTGTTTTCCTATCCCCTTTCCATATCTATTTCTATGTGTGAATGAATATTTTTTCGCCGTGTGGCGGGATTTCGTTATATATATAGTATATGTATAATCAAATATCATGAAGGTCTTCACGGCCTTCTTGGATACGCTTGTACCACTCATAAACTCTTGATTTAATCATAGCAGACTCATCTTAGGCCTTTGTTAACATTTCACACCCTTTGTTACACTTTATTTCATTTTTTACGCAAAATTTGATAGAAATTCTTTGATCCATTTCTTTAACAAACAAAAATCGCCGAGCTCATAAAACACGTCTAACCTTAGTGGCTGTCATAGACAAAGTCCACAATGAAATCAGCTGAAAGTTTTATCATACTTCAGGGGCATGCATACCAACATAATAAAAAAAGTTTGTCAGTCGGACTCTCCAAGCCCGCTAAATGAAAACATTCCCGTTAATTTTTAAACACACCTCGTATATATATTACGATCTACACTATTTTAAGTATTCCATCTATGTATTGTATCTAACAATCAAGAAGCAATCAATTTTTAATTTCCCATGCCTGGTCTTAAATCACCCTCTGCCACACATAACCAAGGCTGGCAGGTACCGTGTGGACGTAGATCTCTTTGGAAGTAGTCATATACGAAAAATATGTAGTGAAGCGGAGAGTAAATTAGATTTTTTCTAGCGGTTAATGAGGAAATGTGATAATAAAACTGAAAGGGCGATGTTACTCCTCGCTTGTTAGAATTATTGAAGCATTCGCCTGGCATTTCGATAGCTTATGTTGACGGTGTTTATGTTATTTTTTGCGGTAGTCAAGTCTACCGATATAATATCTTTCTATAATAATTCCCTCTATGTCGCAAGAAAATTCATGTGTCAATTTGAACCTTTCTACATGCCTTAATATTGCCTAGGGAAATCTATGGGAGAGAAATGATAATTAACAATTGTGATTTCCACTACCCTATTTTTATTCAAACGACTCGGGTTTCTACACTTCGTGTCATCTTATGGTGTTTTCGTTGAAGTGGCGAAATTCGGGTTGTGTGAATAAAAATAGTGTAGTATAAATTACAGTAGTCAATTATCATTTCTCTCCAAATGGGAAGTTCCCACAAAGTTAAGTCTAAAACTATGCTGTTCGTCACGATGAATGAATTCTTCTTATGTCCGTGCCTCATGAAAGCATTGTTAAGTGTAATATTCGAGTCTTTGTCCTGCTCTGAGTTTTTCGATTCGATTCCATCTATTTTTTTATTTGCGCGATGTTCCTCTTTTCTTTCATTCCAAAACTTCGGTCATGTGCATTTTCTTAGGTTTAATTCTATCCTCCATTCCTAACACAGCTGTGAATATGTAGCCTAAATTCCTAGACAAGATGCAGCAAATCTGCCATCGGTCCAAGGTCATCATCATGTAGGCCCTTCCCACGGGTGCATGAATGTATGTCACTTTGAAAGTACCATCGGTGCATGTACGGGGACATTGCCACCCTTTGCCGGGAGCGAGAGGCCGCAGGTCCCGGGGAACTGGAGAAGGCCGGCAACCGTGGGCGCACGACAGTTCGGCGTGATTCCATCGTCGCACAAGGAAGGGGTTGCCGATGGCTTTGTCTTGTAAGTGCTTCGAAGCAGGATATTACTTTTTATCTCTATTTTCTACTTTCAATCAAATGAAAAGGATATTTTTAAAAAATTTGTCTTGACGGGTGATAATGTATGTTACATTCGCACAATCATCTTGAATCCTTTTTCACGAAACGATTTTTTCGGGAAAGGACACAGGATTTTTTGCACTCCTCCGATATATTTTGATTTCTTTTGCTTAAAAATTTGATTTTGAAAACATTTGAGTCATCTTCTTGAGATTCTTCTTTCGTGAACTTCAAATTCACACCCAGCGTTTTCCTTAAGAGTAATTATAGGATTACATCTCGTCCGTCTTTTGGTAAAAGTATTACGTTCAAACTATGATATATAGTATGGCTAACCTTAGTCAATTTTCACACGCAATCGAACATATTGGCTCTAACGCACTGCATCATCATCGTGTATTAAACTAACTTTCGGAGCATTTAATTGTGTGAAAAGTGACTTGTTCTATCATAATAATTATGAAGCTGATTATCTAATTGTCAATTTGATCGAGTGGTACACTTTTTTCGCATAGTGATGTATTTCTTCTCCATCGGCACTAGTTCAGCCTCGACAGTATGCAAGACTTTGTGTTACAGGAAACACGAATGTCAAGCAATATAGTACATACTCATCACAGGTGCTCCAATTCGAATATTGGTTAGCCGTAGACTTCCACTCTTCTATTATCAAAATACCCACAGGACCTGATAAGTCTTCCGTGCACCATCCCTCTTTATTTGGACTACTTATTTTCCCCTTAAAAAATGATCAAGGAAGCGCTTCATTTAACTGATACATATATGGTGTCTACTTTTCTGCGGATGTGAGATATGGACGATATGGGCGAGAGAGAGACAAGAGAACTAGAGGCGATGGAAATGTGTGTTTTTACCAAAGAATGATGAAGGTAATATTAACTAACAAGATTAACGAGGGAGTACTGCTCAGAGAGTGGGTGAAATAAGAAGCTTTGTGGAATACACTTATGAGATAAAAGAGGGAAATTAGTTTGTCATGTCATGAAGCATTACTATTTTACAGAAGACTATACTTGAAAGAAACGTAGAGAGAAAGAATGACGGAGGTAGCCAAAGAATGTGAGTTAGGTAATGGCTAATGTCGGTGTAAGGAGTTATAAAGTAATGAAGCAATTGGCGGGAAAGATTACAGTTTGGAGAGCTGCAACAAACCATCCCTCGGATTGATAAACCGTGATCGTGATTTTTCCCTTGATCTTCATTCTTCTGGTAATTCATTTCGTTATCGTCATTCATATCGTTTTTCTCTCCATCGTTCTTTAGAATACTTCCTAATTTCTCAATTTTAATCCGTTCATTGAATATTTAGTATCCATTTCCAGTTCCATCTTTCAAAAAGTTATTTCCTGGCTTGCTTTCCTAATGGTCCATACATCTGATCCATACGATAGAATGATATACTCCACACAGATTCTTCAACGAATGGTTTCATTTTTGTAAACTCATCAATGCTCAAACTTGTCAGTTTCATTTAATTATCAATTAAGTATTTGCATGAGGTCAAGTTAATGCATCGAAAAATAAATCAACATAGAAAGCATAAAGAACATATAATCAAAACAAGCAATGAGGATATTGGTAAACGAATCATATTTACAGCAACGGGTAGAAATTTAGGTCGCCAACAATGGTGTAGTCTTCATATACAGCAATATAACAGTAGATAGTCATACCTCTGAATTAATAACATAATGATAACAGTGATTAAAATATGATTTTCAAATGTAACACTGTTAAATTTTGATTCAGCCTGCAAATTTACGTTTTCTCTCTAGTAACTGATCTTAGATTTAGTTATGCATTTTAATGACCTTCTAATTTTAGTTAAAAATTAAGTGTAATTTAGTTAAATAAATATTTTAATGCATAGTTTAATAACGTATCATTTTGCAATCAGCGCAATCACGGTGAATGATCTTTACCATGAAAATGTTGCATTTCGGTGCGCATTAACGGATGACTGTTCAAGTTACTGTCGTGGTATCTCCCGATGTTATTTGGACATTCCGCACAATTTTGAACTTAGACAATCAGCCTTAATATGAAATAATGGTAATCAAATTTTTTCATTATTATTCTAATGATTATTCTGTGATTTTTATGCTAAAAATACCAAGAAGCAATTAAAGAATTCAGTCTATAATGAGATGTGTACGCCACATAGCGCCTCAAAAAATAGATAAAAAATCATTCATTCTACTAACAAAGACAAACTATTCTTATGGTGAAGTGCAAATACAACTACTTTAAATAAATAATTTTGAATGCTTGCGATACTTACGCATTATATTAATTTAAACATAATTATTTAGAATGCTCTTCACAAAAGTTCAGTGGCCAAAACAAAAGTCTCAATGCTTATTCAATAGAGGAAAGTAAACGTCACTCTTTTATCTATTTTGGTAATTGAAGAGGCGGTGATTAATTAGAAGCAGGAGTGACTGTAGCTTTAGAAACGCACGCAAAGAGCAAGAAATATCCGTTATATTTAAATATTAATCCCATATTTTGGAAATGATCAACCGCATGACTTAAAAGCATCTCAAGAATAAGATGAATGGAGCCGTTATCTACATCTACATCTCCCGTAAGCCGCCGCAAGGGCGCGTGGCGGAGGTTGTTAGGGCACCACCCGTAATTTAGAAAGAAAAAAAGCCCATGCAGAAGCCACAACTTTATAGTCCATAAACAAAATATGGTAAACATTTATGCAAGAGCTGTCGAATGAATAAACTAAGGAAACCCTCCGTAATTACAGAAATCCACTGGTTTATTGCGGACCCTGTTGACTCATACGTGTCGTCGTCGCAGCAAGACACGCCGTGAGCTGAATGGCCACCTCATTGTCCATTGAAGACTTAAAATCAGATCTACAAACAAGAGGAGAAGGCAATTAAGAGTCATTTCAACTCATTTCAATGAGACATTTAAGAAAGCACCAAGTTTTGACGAAATCATTGAATGTCATTACCTTAAAAATATTTAATTAGATGAATTGCTATGCTAGTTAGCTGCTGAAAGTCCTTCTCCGAGTGTGAGGGAACGGTAAGCCGTCCTTTCTTCGCCCCCACTCGAAACTGGAGCGCACAAAAACGAACCGTTAATAGATGGTAATAGCATGCGGGTAATCAAATACTCACTCTGTACTTTTTAGGCAGCGGAGAATTGATGCCATGCTTTCGGATAATTAAAAGTCGCCAAATTACCATGGTCATGATTGAGCAAGAGCGCTACTTCAGCACAATTACACTCTAATCCGCTTCTACTTCGTTTTGTCATCCCGAGAAACTCAGAAACGCTTAATGCTAGCCCCGGAAAAGCATCAATGGATCACTGGGGCTTCTAAATGCCGAGACCGTGAAGGCGCTGTCCCCGAGAATCCGCCGGATGGCCTGGAAAAAACCGATCGAAATCTCCCCCCCACGACTCAAACGAGCACAAACACCGATTAGTTCTCGCCAGCTCCATCTGAGGAATCGAAAACTTCCTAACCCAAGGATGTGGGCGGCTGTTTACAACATTTATGATCGCAATTAATTATCAAACGGAATGGTCGTTGTCCTTGTGATTAATTGTAATTCAGTTAATTAATTTAAGTCGAACGTGAAGGTTATGCTCACTGTGTTCTTCGATTTTAATGGCATAGTGCATCATGAATTCCTGCTGCCACGTCAAACGGTCAATACCTACAAGTTCAACGCCGTGTGCGTGAAGCAATCCGAAAAAACGCCCGCATCTGTGGAAAAACAATTCATGGCTTTTGCACTACGATAATGCACCAGCTCACACTTCATTGCTTGTTCGTGAATTTTTGGCCAAAAACAATGCTGTAACGTTGCCCAAGCCTCCATGTTCGCCAGATATGGACTCCGTGTGACTTTTTCCTATTTTCAAAAATTTAGAGAACCTTGAAGGGCCGTCGTTTTACAGCCGCAGATGACATGAAAAGCGTATCACTGAAAGAACTAAAGGCTATCTCAAAGGTCGAGTTTGAGAAGTTTTTCGGGGATTGAAAGAAGCGCTGGCACAAGTGCATAATCTCCACTGGGGACTACTATGAGGGTGACAACATCAATGTATAAGAATAAATAAATATTATTGTCCGAAAAATTAAAATTCTTATTATTTTTTGAAGACACTTTGTAAATATCTCACGACGGCAATCGATGTCCACCAGGTACATACGAAGGGTTTTAATCGAGTTCCATGGACTTACGCTGATGAGTGTTTTGAGATAAAACTATCAACACAGTAATCAACCCGAAGGTCGGTTTAGTAGGTGATGGTAGTAGAGCTCACCCATGTACCAAGCCCGACGGCGTGTGAATATTCACACATCAGGGTAGGGAGAACCAGTTCCTTTCCCTGTGCAGGTTATGGTTTCCCAGGAAGATTTGGTACCCGAAAAATGAACTACCTTGGGTGGAGTTGCAGGTGCCCGAAGTGCCTTGCCCGGGAATCGAACCCGGGACCCTCCGGTTCAACGCTCTACCCACTAGACCACCTCGACCTGCTGTTTTGAGATATGCACACACAAATGGGCACATTTCGTGTGCATTTGTAGCTGGGCGAATGCTCCTTTTCCAGCTTTAAAAAAATTCAATGAGGTATAATTTTTCTCATTTGAAGAATTTTATGCCCTCTTTATTATTACGGTATTATGCACGGACTCATAGAGTAATATTAAAAAATAAATAACCCACGCATAAGTCGAGGTAGTCGAATTTTTATAGGAAAAGCATTCAAGAATCGCTGTCCTTAAACCGCTTGTTACCGCGTCCAAAGATTCCATTCAGAATGGAGGAGATAAAATTATATAAGGTTAGGCGTTGCAAAACTGCTACGGAAAACTTCATTGAGGAAAGTTTTCACCACATATTTTATTTTCTACTACTAAATCTTAGATCCGGCGACAGTTTTCGGGACGGATACGTTCTTAGTAAGAACATCAATTGGATATTTTTTCAAATTGTTAACTTCAACTCTTTTTTTGTAGTTTGTATTGCTATAGTACGAATAATGGTATTGCTCTATCAACTAAGGAACTTTGTATGAATTCCATTTCCATGTTTCATTTAATGCAGTTCCTTAGGTGCTCATTTCAGGAAAGCAGTGAATCAGGCTACGAATATGGTTTTGTCTTTTAATTTAAGTGAAGTTATCAATCAGTGACGCTTGGAATTTGTAAAAAAGACCAAGTTTCATGTCTCATCTTATATCCTCTCTAATAGCTAAGAGCACCGTTTTTAAGTTTATTAACTATTCAACTCGGAGCGAAAGGCATGAAGAACCTAGGAATTGCCTTGCTTTTCGGCCATTTTCACCGTATTCTCGTGAAACAGAAGAGCTAAACTTACTACAAGCAGCACTGGCAGAGTGTGTATGAAACTTAATCAATTTGCAATCCCTTGTAACTTCTAAGAAAGTATAACATAATTACGCAAGTAAACTTCCATAAACCGCAAGCAAGTTTTCTTGACGATAAATGAACGCGTAACATTAATTTTTCAATTAATTTGGGAAGTTCAATGATATATAAAATATTATAAACGGAGTTATATTTAAAAATAAAATTTTGTTGGAAACTTTAGGTAAAATATTTCAATGAATGATCAATTTCAAGAAGTAAATGACAAAAACGCCGATTTATTCACCCGAAATAAACATTTTTGTCACTATTTCCAAAGTTATTCGGGATCCGTTTGAGTCTTAAGAGCCCTTAAAATAAAGTTGAACTGATCCAAATTAATCCCGATGTTTTCTAATTTATATTCATAGAGTATCAAGTGAAGTGAGAAAAGTTTTAAAGTAAGAAATTTTCAAGTTAACACGTTCCCACCGGCATGACCTGACTCACGCTGACATGATATCAGTATTAGGTGTTTGAAGGTAGCCAGCCGTTGGATGGTAAGGCATGTGGAAGTCTCCCGCCAGATAAATAGTTAGGTTTCATTTTCGTTTGTTAGATTTTGGATTTTCGTTTAAATATTTCAATGCTACGAAATAAAGAAGTGAGATTCTCTGCATTGGGATTCATTCATTTCTCCGAGAATTATTATGTAGTTTGTACGAATAAAACAAATACATCACAAAGTTTTTTTAATTAGTGTGCCAAATAAAATAAGAACACTAAAAATTCATTTCATTAAAACATTCCAACCATATTGCTGGTTTATTGACGCAGTAAGGGCATTAAGTTAAAACCTTTTTGGTTTTCTCCATCGCCGCTTGCCTTCTATTTATTTTTCTAATTGTGTTATCGCACTCTTTACATATGTTTCGCGTTACCCGGGTCGTATCTTCATATTTATTTAGGTAATGCTGCATATTCTTTGGTATGTGTGGTGTAGCAGCAATCGTATGTTGATCAAAAAAGCGGAAATAAAAGCTCTCACGAAATTGCAAAATGCTTAGATTTCTCAGACTCCAGTAAGAATTTTTTTTGGAAGTAAAACCATATCCTGATCATAAAGAAATAACAAGGTCTACATTCATTAGGTCTAGACAATAGGAATATAGTGACAGGTGTTTTGAGGGTGAAGGTACTCTTCATCCATGATTATAAGAAAATAGTGAATTAGTAAGACATCACTTCGTCAGCTAATGTAATATTTAAACTTTCAAACCGTATGGATGCAGTTCAATGCAAGTAAAGTGCAAGAAGAGCCCCTATATAATACTGTGTACTACATTTTATTCATGCCAATAATTAGTTCTTTTTTCTCTATAGTTGTCTAATATGCTGAACAAAATTCATGAAGGCGAATTAAACGGAATATGAGACCCAACTCTGGATTTTGGTAAACAATTCTAATACAGATCTCACGGGGTACACGTGCATGTATCGAGGTACTTATGCTCCTCCCTGTGGCGTCTGGAAGACGATTATCTTGAGCCAACGAGAGTAGAAGTTTGTTTTAAATTTGAATTTTAGTACCATTTTAACAAAAAAAAATGTACCCCAAAAGCTTGATATTCTCTTTTGAAGAAAACATCAAGGATTAATGAGAGACATTTTCTAAAGAATTTATTAAGACAGAAAGACACGCGAGGAGTTTCGTAGAAAACAATATAATTCTTTTGAAATAGCTTTGAAGCTTCCAAACGGGCTGTTCGACTGCATTACGTCTATTATACATTCCACCTGTGGAAGCTAATAGGCAGATTTTTCGACTAATAAAATTCTGATCATCTTTTTTGCACACTTGCTGGGACTAGAAAAAAATTCAAACTTAGATAATAATTGATTTAAACCAAGGGCAGCAAATATTCACAAAATTACATGTTTTCGTTTTTTATATTTAACTTAAAGTGAGAAATAATTGGTTTGAAAAAAATGTGAAATATAGAATAAATAGTGTTTAGTGGAATGATTTATCTCTTTTATGATGGTGAAACGAATGAAAATGCCCGCAACGGATTTAATCCATTCCTTCAGTGACGGTAATGGAAGATAGTTCACACTCATTATGTTGTATCGGGCATTCCAGTCGTGCTTAAGATATCCGAATTCGAAATTTCCTCCCTATTTCGTTTAATTATTTTTGTGGTTGTGTTTTCCACATTTTACTCCCCATTTATGAGGTTTATTTCGAGATAAAACGGATGAGAAACAAATACCGTTTTAAAAATGAAGCCGAATAGGAAGTAGTTCCATTTTTGCCCAACAGATGTCGTCAGTTGAAAACAAAAGCCCATTTGAGGAATTCGGATCGCACCGTCGAAAAGGATAAGGTTACAAAACATATTTCGATCTGTAAAGAAAAGGAATTGGGAATGGAAATAATTTAGCTGTTAAAATTATGCCTCCAAAAACCATTCGCACGAATTGTCTTCTTATTACTCAACTGGTAGGAAATTAAACAAAATATTACCTCATAAATTTTAACCAGAGATGCACAATCCTTTCAGCTGTAGCATGAGCAAACATCTAGAAGCATTGCATGATTAAACATTTTTAACTATTCGCGCATTGTTATAAACGGTTATAATTTTTAAATCAACTACTCAGTGGATTATTTCACTTACACAATATTCATTTTGCAATCATCTTTCCTTTAAAACCAAAAAAATGGAATAGTGAACCTAAAAGACAAGTGTAAAATGAATGTGATGAACCGGTTATTATAGTTTCCACAGCCCTGAAATGTAAATAAGTTGAACATTTCACTCGATACCTAAGCGAAGGCTTGAAACTCGTGAGTTATCAACTTTCTACTAGTTTTATCTCTATTCCTTTGAATGAAGATGCATACGAATATATTGGCACCTTAATAATTTAATGGATTCGGACAAAAAAACATATTGTAATTCCTTTTTAACCTTTTAATTCTAGCATACTACCTAGTTATCTGTTCAGACAACGCTGTTTCAAGTTGAAAATTAAGATTTGTCTTATGTTTTTTTTAATTGGATATGATGCGCCTTACGTGATGTCACTCGAACAAAAACACCAATAAGAGATGAGAAGACAAAAGACTTAGGTGGGTTCGGAGAGACATCGGTTACATCAATCAACGCCACTGTTTTGCAGGAAGCCACGCCTCGTATAGTCAATAACTTTTGAATTTTGACTACAGTGCATGTTACTGTTGTGTTTTTAGTCTGTTTTTGTGCATGAAGAAACACCAGCCCATACAACACTTAGCTGGGATGAGTTAAATGTCAAACTCTCCGCTAGAGTCGCTCCGGTTCTCGCCAGCGCTGGTAGCGAGTGAAATCGTTCCCTGAATCACGACCACGCCAGTGTGTAGTGTGCAGTGTCTGCCATGTTTGAAGGTATCAGTGTGTTGGGGCGTGCTTCTTGGTTTTCCGTTCCTGTTTGGTATGATTGAATGATGTGGGGCCCACATTTATCATCATAAGGATGTGCCAAGACTAGCGAATCATGTTATATGGATACCCCCTGTGTAACTGTCTTTGTGTAGAAGAAACAGTGTCATACATGCGAGGAAAAAATATCGGATTTGTACCTCTGGTGTCGTCCATCGGAAGAGAAGAAAAATCGTGGTGTTTTTATTGTTTACCTCTGCGATTTGACTGCAAGTGTTTCGCTTGTGAGTGATGACATGCTATGTGATCAATTTTAACCTTTTATCGTGTAGCATTTACGTGTCTTTGCGTTCAGTCTCCCATTATTTTGGCCCCGTGCTTTTGACCCGAGTGGGCGAGTCCATTTAGTCCCCGTCTCGGGGGGTGTGCGCATATCAGATGTGTTGAGGATCGAGGACGGCAGAACCGTTAATCGTTTTACCTTGAAGTTGCTGTTTGTTGTTGCAAGAGGGAAATCATAATCAATGCGTATTTTATGATTAATATGTGCATGTTATTTGGATCGTTATTCAAAATATCTTTTAAAATTAAACAAAAGAGGATGTGTTGTCAAGGCGTTTTCTGATCCCATTCCGAAATATCATTCGTGTTTTCAGTCCCGTCTTTGAGCGGGTGACGCCGTTGTGTTTGTTTCGTGCCTGAATACTCTGCACCGATCTGAGCTCATTGCCTATGAGCACGTGATACCTTATGGCTTAGAGAAAATAAAATATTTAATTTTACTTTTGTGCAACAAAAATAGTGGAAGAAAATGACATAACAGAAAAAAGTTTCATTACGCTCTGATGTATCAGATCGTATTTATGTGATTTTAAAAGTGATAGGTTTAAATACTCAGTGAACTTCGAATATATTATTGACAACGGTTTAGAACTAATTTTTAGAAGAATTTTTAACGGTTGCTTATGCATGTGTCTAACGGTTGCAAGTGCTTTTAAGTTTTATCAGAAGTCAATTTTAATTACTGATATATTGTATATTTCTGCAAGAAAACAAATATTTAATTGTAATTCTGGAGCCGAACGCGCAGTTCGGTAGTTCTCCTCATGGTTCGATGGTGCTCTTGAATGCGGAGGTGTCGCCGGTGGCGATGGACAGCTCCGTGGTGGTGCAAGCCAAACGTCCCGACGCTTGGCACAAACATGAACAATTAATGCTCATGGAGAAGCAGAAGCCTAAATGTGAGTACCTTTATTTTGTGTACCTCATGTGATAATTTTCCTAAACCACTCACGGTTTCCAATTCAGGATTGTCAATGAGCTTGATGAAAATGTATGGTTTTGAAAACAATTGTTTACCGTCTTTGAATAAGATTGAACTATAAAGTATTTTTCTGAATTATTCATTTGTGATCAGACTAAGAATTGCTATTTCTTTAACCAGGGATGACAAAACATGATTCACTAATAATTATCATAAATAATTCTGTTTTTGTTTTACATGAAAACAACTTAAAATGACATTAACTCCTCAAAACTTTTAATTGCAGTTATTAAGACAGAAAATTAGTCATAAGAATTTAAAATTTCGTAAACTTTGTCGTAAAAAAATTGTAAACATTGGTTTCAGTCCCTCATTAATGTTGCCATCCATCATATAAATTCTAATGATCTCTTCTAACTATAGTTTTTTTAGTTTTTGAATTATTACAGGTATTAACAGTAATCACTTGCACAAAGTGAATACCTACACGTGCATAATGTGCACATTCAAGATATCTCCATGGCATCCCGCTTTCCATCGCCCTTGTGTATTGTTTATTGGGGCTTAGTTCAGTATAAGAATATCGTTGGAGTGGTTGTAAAACTTCGGGGTAGTATTTTCAGTTGGATGAAGCTTTACGAATGCTATCCGGTTTGATTGTAGTATTGTGTTTTTATACAATGTTAGAATTACCATTATCAGTTGTATGTTTACATAACTGTTATTATAGCAAATTGTCAAGTTATTTTTCATTTTTGCTAGTAACTATGTAGATACTCATGAGTAGCCTTCAGCGTTCCTTTCCTGTATGTGTTTACATTAGAATTCGTATGATTAGGATTAAGTGGAAATATTTTCGCATTTTTCATAGGATCGATTTCAGGATGGTGTTGATCCTGGTAACTTTTTTAGGTGAACTCGATGCGATTTTATTAAAATACCATTTTTTTCTTCCTTTTTTAACCGTTTATTATTAATTCCTAATCGAAATGTAGTCATTTGGTTTTTTTTAATGCTTAATGTTTACATCTGCTTTTAATATATGCATTTGTTTTTACTGAGCGTGACCTATATTTTACTGGGCGAGCGTAATGTGTTAGTCCGAAAAATTATTTTGTGATTTGTTATTAAAATACAACAGAAATCAGGCAAGTAATTTTGTACACGGGTGTTGTACTGTGCCTCTTTTCGTTGCATTGATGTTTATCACAAATTTGGGGAAACAATAATAGAAATAAAAATCAAGGTTCACTTGGTGAAGTATCATTGTGGGCAATTCCATCCTCAGCCCTTTCGTAGTATTTTAAATAAGAATACACTTGTCATTTTACGACTAGTTGTCAGTTGAAATGTAGACTTTCCGAAATGGTAGTATACCGTGTCGTTGGTCTTGATTGCGGAAGGAGCTGCTGTTGTAAATCTGTTGTCTGTTGTTTGTCTGTTAATTTTCAATGAAAGCGTTGTCGTCATGAGAAGATTTCTTCTCAGGCGTAGCGGCTACATGCAGTTGCTGGCAGTGTCTACGCCCACCGATTTTGAAATTTCATAGACGTTTTGCTCTAGTTTTTATGTGCTTCATCGGAGACCATGGGAGTTAATTAGTTGCAAACACTGTTGGTTGAAAATGGTTGATTTATTTTTCATGTGAATTTTTTGGATCCGTTTTGTCTTAGCGTACAATATCATATTGCGAATAACTTGTACAACCCAGTGTGTGAAGGGCTATCTGGTTAGCGTTTTATATTGATCGATTCTTTATAGTTACCGTCGAAAATTCTGACCAGGCATCTCATTGTAGCATTGCATGTGCAGCGCTTGTAAAATGTCAGTGAAAAGCAGAAACATTTTCCTATTCTCTTTCTAACACCAGAGCACCATGGACTTGGTTAGTTTGAGTGGGAACCTACGTTAGGAACGTAGGAGATGAATCAAATATTGTAATTGCTAATGATACCTTTACGATTATATTGCCGATGGAAAGGCTAAGGTCAGGTTTAAAGGTTTTTGTAAAACTAAATTGATTATTTTTAATGCAAAGTTCATCAAGGTTTGAGCTGTTGCGGCTGATATTTTTACTTTTGGAAGATGTGTTCATAAGCTATCTTGAATGTTTTTAATTGATTGAATACCATTCTAAATGAGTTATGGAGTAATGAATTGTGTTTCTGTGCAGAGCTTTCAAGGAGGTTGGACTGCACGATTAAATGTATCACCGAAGTTCAGGTTTTGGCGATGAGCGGTGAAAAATAATTTAACACCCGTTCACGCACATTGGATAAATCGTTTCTTAGTACTCTTGGGTGGTTCTTCTCAAATTTTAAAATGTATTTTGGACTAGTTCTGAGGCTCAAATTTCCGAAACTATGGGATTTTGGTTTTTCCCCCTCGAATAACTTAATGTTATTTAAGCACAGGCGGGTGGGTTCTTTTATGCAAACACCGACAAAACTCCCGTAGTAGTCCTCCTTAGCATGTCACAAGAGCATGCACGACTATGCATCTTGAATGTTCAGTGCCGATTTATGAGTGGACTAACAAGGGAAGATTCTGCTTCATCAACGCTATTTGTTAGGGTGCACTTTTGGCTGGAAATTAAGAAACCTTTATGAAAATGGCATGTATTTGAAGTCTCAATACTAACTCCATAAAAAAAGAGATGTTGTGATCCGCCAGCTTTTTCCAAAAAATCATATTGCTTGGGACAGGTTTCACAAGCGATTCCACAAGCGCGATTTGTCAACTCGTCAATTTCCAAGTACTGTTGCGGGGTCGCTCTTTAGCATATTATGTGTTGAATTTATGCTTAATGAAGGAGTTAAGTGATAGTCCTCGCTGCCCAAGTTATGTTTTTGCGTGAATCATGTGCAAATTATAAGCAAACCGACGTTCGACCCAGAGTATACAACGTCCCGACATTTTTTCACTTGTGTATTTTCAAACGGGGTCGCTCGTAGGTATGCCGGCGCTGCTAAGCAAATTCATTTAAAGCTCTCCCCCCCCCCCCCTGTTTGCCGTCCCCCCCCCTCCACCTCGGACACCCTCCAACCGCCCCCGCCTTTAATCGAGCAATGCCGCAGTTCTCGGCGCCCCTTGTTTTCGGCCGCCCTCCGGCGACGCTGACCGCCAGGTGACCGGCCTTTCAGGAAATAACTATTTGTCGCACTCCCGAGGTTTTAAGAGGGTCCCAGTGTACTCGCCTACCTCTTACGTTGTTTGCAATAATAGTAATAGGAAGGCGTGGTAGGTTGAAATTTATTGTGTTAGTCGTTCGTGTTCCGGTGCCCCGAAAAGCCATTTTATGGAAATCGTTCTAAGGCAGCACTGCCATATGCGCCCGCATAATACTTATGGTTGAAGAAATTCCGACTCCTTACGGAAGGGGGTTTCTTATAGAAATTAAATACTAAGCGGCATCCTTTCTATTTTCTTTGTCGCGTTTTGATGAATAAATACAAGGCCCATTAAAAATGAATGTGCAATAGTGATCTGAAAAAAAATACTCGTGACTTGAGTCTTACCCATGAATGAAGTCACTTCAGCGAAACCCCTGGATTATTTTTCTCGTAGGCGTGAAATTGTGTGTGCATTTTATGATCGCTAATGTTATTTTGGCATTCAGAACGTCATCGCGAAATGTCATTTCTAGCTATTTTTTAAATAAATTTTAGTTTTGTAAAAATGGATTCTCCTGAACGTTTTTTCGCGATTATGTGTAACATTTCGCAGTAACAAATTTAAGTCTCAATTACTATTTTTTTAGAATGCAGGTTCCCTTCGTTGAAAGGAATTGTTTTCTCCGCCCTATCCTTCAGTGAAAAAGGCGATAGCCTCTTCACAACATGTGGCTTCTGGCAATTGCATCAAATTCTGGTTCTAAGTTGCTTGTTGTTGGCATATTTTTGACATTATTCCATGGTAATGCATCGGTGTCAGTGGGGAGCTTCAATGATGGACTGTCACCAGTAAATGGTGTGGTTTCCTGTCATCCGTTCAGTAATGGCGTTCTAGAGAGTGGTCACTAAAGTTGACCGAGTTTCGGAAGAGTGAATTCCGATTTTGGGCATGTCTTCGTTTCTGGCGTACATTGGAATTCAGAGAGTATTTTTTAGTGTATGACTGTCGACGCATATTGGTATTAGTACAAATGGCATTTTGATGAAATAGTTGTATGTATCAATGATTCCTGATATTCATCGTATCTGAGTTTAACACCAGTGACATTTGGTCTTTTGACTTAAGCTGTCAAACGTTTGTTATTACTGTCAATCTTTGTTCAGAAGTTGTTTTAACTGTCTAATTAGGTAATATAGAATTTAAAGAAGATGTGATCATTTTATAACCTATTGTGGATGTAATTCAAAGTTGTCCATTTAATTTTAGTTGTTTGGTGTCTCAATAGTCAGATTCTAATGCTTCTTTTTTAGCGTTAATCTCTTTGTCGAATGGGGAATGTATTTTAAGAATAGTTAAAAGTTGATGAAACTCATTTGTTAATGTCAGCATGTATCACCAGTAATCTTAGGATGACAATATATTTTAATTGCACAGAGTCGATGTCTTGTAGGTTTACGTACCGGCAAGACACTCCCTGCCATACGAGGTACGATGTAGATGTCTGTTAGATGAGCTAGGCTGGGAATTACTCCTGGAACGAGATTAAAATCAAAGATTCGAAATTATAGCATGGATTGTAAGCGGAGCTCTTTGGCGAGGATATTAATATTTTTTTATTTATAATAAATACTAATAATAATTACATTTTTGGCCCCGTTGGACTACGGTTGGTGAGATTACGCAGTCAAGATTAGGCAGATGAACTATAGGGGTTAAGCATTTCTTCAATGACAACGGCACTTGGAAAACATTTGTTCCAACGCTAAGTAATTTAGTGTGCAGTTGTTTGGTTACTCTTAGTTTATTGCTCTCCGTACTGGCAGCTTCTCTCACATCCTTAGGGAAGTATTTCACACTCGGATGCTTTAGTACATGTAGTCAGTTTCAGAGCATACTTCCATGATTTTAATCATTTTCCATTTTATGGGTAAATAACTTTGAAGCGACACTTAATTGATGCATGCCTGGTATGCAGTTACCTCCTGCCACACACCTAGCGGTGGTTTGTTGGGCACCATATAGATTTAGTTTGTGTTATAATATTTAGGCCATAGTTATTTCTATCCTGCATTAGCTGTTGTAGACTTTCGTTCCCTGTATTAACAAATATTGTTTTTGGTTATAGCAGGGATATGAATTTGCGCTTGACAAATGTTTTCATCCGATAGTTGTTTCGGATATTCTTTTCCAATTTTTCTTTCCCATCGCATTCTTTAGGTCCTCTGGTTCAGAAGATGATAATGGTGGACTTTAATAGGTCAAGATACGTCATGTTGAGGTTAATAAAAATACGGTTGGCCAAAATTGATATCCGTTACTAATTATTTTCTCCAGTTCAGTAGTCGTGGTCAACCGTTACTGCAATTATTGAAGCTTATTTGGAGAGCTCGGCTACGCAGGGATTTTTAGTTTACTTGTTTCGCAGTGCCGCATTTTCTAAAAAAATCGTGTAGTTTTGTTTGAGGCATTCAATGAATCCGTACCAAGTGGTGATCAGCAAATAAGAAATTTTCATTATGGGTCATTTCCACTACGTCTCGCTATTTTTTCTCTAAAAGTTTCATTTTGTTATGAACTAGTTCGTGAAGAAATTCGTGTTGAAATTCTAAGATATTAAATATATGGTTGCTGATGTACTGTAATTGTTCCTCCTGTGCCATTCCCGGAATCCGTCGCGAAAAAGCCTGCAAAAATATGTTTATTTTTTTGGTTGTGCACTCCCTGTATCTTCGTATTGTTATTCAAAAGAGTCATATATTTGTTCTACCGTCGTGTTTTCATTTGAGAATCATAATACTTTGCCCATTTCTTGTCTGGTACCACAAAGCAGGCACAGATAGTCTGCTTGTGGTGCATTAGCAACGTCGCGTAGCGCCCTACGGTAAATTTTTGACATACACGTAGATTTCACTAATACGATTGAAAGGCAAGTTCTTATGAATTACGAATGCAGAACAGTTGTACTAGTTTCAGCCATGTTTTCGATCATTGTAACACATGATCAGATTTTATTTTGCCAAATTATCATTCAGCCGTTTTTGCACATTAAAGATATAAAACAGAAGACATATCGAACAAAAAAGTTATATTTATCGTAGGTCTCCTTCATATTTCTTCTCAATGCTATCAGTTAATATACCAAGCACCTTACTCAGAATGACTCATCTGTCATATTTGCTTGATAAAAATACTGTGTTTTAATCTTAAGACTCATAAAGCCAACAGTTTCAGGCTTAACTTTGCGGAATTCCTTCATGGTGAGGGTAAAAAAAGAAAAACTTTAAACTTCCACACACTTTTAATGCAACACGACCATGGTTTCGATGTTGCGCATCATCATTAGGTACAATTTAACAAAAATTTTCAACTTATATAGCCAGGCGCCAGGTAGGGGAATTTAGGGAGAGGGGTGGTAAAGTAGCAATCATTGGTGGGTGAAGGGAAGGTGAGGGTGATCTATTGGATGCAGACGGTACATAGGGGGGTGTTTACTTGCAACGGTTGACCCTCATTAACGGAGGGTCGGTGATTGTCACTGCCTTGGTGGGGTATCGTTATTAAGACTTTCTTGGCTGTTGGTGCTGAGGTCGACAAGCTGTATTTTATGCTTATTATGCCATTGAATGTATTTTTGCGTGGGCATATAGCACGGATTCCTTTAGCCATGTTTGATGTTAACTTATAGTAAAGTTACAAAGGTGGTTGTTAGGGAGGACTTAAGTCAATCGTCGTTCATGGCAACCCACTCAGCATTACCACCGTCTAAATCCCATGTTAACGGAAAAAGATGGCATCAGAAAAGTGGTAGCAATAAAGTGCAATACTGGGATTGCTTTGTTCCCTGTAAAAAGAGGTTATTTGTGAGGGGTAATAATCTTTTACCTTTCGTTGAAGGAGCATTCAAAAGAATCAACGATTGTATATTGAATTAGTATTAAACCTTTCTTAAAATGCAAATGAAAGGAATGGGAATCAACTGTTATGTTCTAAGTTCTCTAAGACGTAACAAGGGAAGGGGAATAATTTACATCCTCGTGAGTTCCTTGTGTAGTGAAAATAAATCAATGTACCACCCATATATTATCCTGTTTGCACGCAATGGGATTTATATGTAATGCTATTTCCGTCACCGGGTACCAATGAAAAGGTAGTGTCCGGCTATGAACGTTTACGTAGTGGTTAAGTTTTTTTGTTTTATTATACCATTAGAAGTTTTCCCCTGACAGCTTTTGTTTCTAATTGAATGTGAAATTAACTGCTAAATACTTGGCGGTGACATACTTATGACTCGTATAGTTGAGCAAGTATAGCTACCGTCCGTTTGCCTGATAGAAATTGGATCTATTTTGGTTTTATTTCTAAAGAGATTTTTGAGGATATTCACCCCTACCGTTAACTTACCCACGATTCTCTGCGGTTATTGGAAAATCGCGGAAAGTAACGTCGAGTTCTTCATTTTTTTGTGTCATCGCTATGGTATTACGATCATTTCCCCGGAATAAATTTTCATACGGTGAGGTATGGACGTGTTTTCCCCCGGAGAGGATGACTTGGTGGATTTATTCCACCGCCGAGGAGGGGAGGGGACACTCCCTCCCGCCTTCCTCTCTCTTTCCCCCCTCTCTCTCTCTGCCGTTTTATATTTTCCGAACGGGGAAGAAGGTTCCGCAGTTCACGGTGACGATGCCTCGCCTAGCATTGCGCGAGGCCCTGAAAAATCATCACGGAATACCATTTTGCTGCATCCGGTATTTCGCGATGAGTAATCTCTGCTCGGTTGCCAAGGAGACCCCGAGTGCAAACGCGTTTAATTATGCAGCGTCGTTCGTGGGGGCGATCTTTCCCCATCAGGCTGCGTGCGCTCCGGGGGAATCGTCGCGGAAACGCACGGCGTCCTCCCCCTCCACACCGCCCGCCCAGGATGACGCGTCGTCGCACGCGAAACTAGGATAACGAAATAATCGCGCCGGAGTTTGCATGTGTCAGCAAGGGGTAATTCGACACCCCAACGAAAGTTTGCAATCGATGATTATTTTTTTTCAATCGTGTGCCCGGTGATCACATGTTTGAGCCCTTATTTTCGCAGCCCTGCGGCGCATGTGCGTCCGATGGCGGCCTTCCCCCCCCCCAATAAGATTCGCGGTAGTAAAAAGGGTTTCGATAGACGAACCACATCACCCTGCCCCGCTTCCCACCCCCATTTACCAGCTGCCCCCAATTTCCTTTCAATTCCCCTTTCTTTAAGCTCGGCTGTGCAGGCACCTTCCAATCCCTCGATCGTTTCGGGGGGATGAAGGGTCCTCCGTGGTGGCCTCTCCTTGCCCATCCCCTCACCTTCTCCTCTAGCCTTCCGGAGCGAAGGCTGGGTGCACCGCGGGGCGTAGGAGATAGAATGCGCGTTGCAAAGGACTTTTCCGCCTCCGTTGGTACATGTCGGGTCATGGAACTGCGGTGTTGTCCTTCAGACGTCACTAGCCGCCCAGCCCACCATGCTAACAGCGGCGTTGGCGACGAAGGGGGATGGAAAGGGTGAGGTGGGGGGGAAGGAGTCTGGTTTGAGAGTCGCAGGGGAGGGGAGGGGCGTCGCTACTTCCCCTCCTCCCGCGGGCGATTTCCCCCGCTCCGCCCTCTCCTCGCCCCCTTTCCCTCTCTCTCGCTGCCACCTCTCCCCTCCTTCCGCCCCCGTCCTCTCCCGTCCCTCTCGCCCCCCTCCTCTCCCGACCCCTCTCGCCCCCCTCCTCCTTGCCTTCCATGCCTCGCCTCCCAATCGATATCACGAGAGGGGAATCACTGCATACTGGCGGGAAGCGGAGGCTGCCTGCTATTACTCCCCTTCACCCTAAAAAAAACCGTATGAAATATTCTTCTCCCATTCGGATAGGTATTCCAATCGAGGTTCTTACTCGCACTTATACTGTCCTCAACACCACCCTAATCCGAGTGAAAAAAATTACTAGACCTACATTTTTTTGCTCTCGGGGATGAAAAAAAAATGAAAAATTTGCAGGGGGATTTGAGAGGACGCATTGTCGCTATTTTTTTAATCGTTCGATTGCACGTTTTCAGGGTCGCGCCCTGGTTATGTGCGTGGTATTTTTGCTGCCAGTGTGGTGTTTCTGGTCACCTGATTTTATTTAGGAGTTCAAACGTCAGCGTTTGTTTTTCTTCCCCAGTCCAAACGGATTCGTTTTTGTCTCACTTCTCGAGCCCTCGCAACTTTGTCGCTGCCCCAACGCATGCGATTGTTGTGGCTGCCTCCATGGTGATTTTGGGCATTGGACGATGCCGTTCGGAGGGTTTCTCTTCCTCCTAAAGGGTAACATTAGTTTATTGTTCCTCAGCCTTTCGGCGAGATGCATTGCGTTGGTTGGGGAGGGAAGGAGTGCGAAATTCATTTTTATTTATTCATACACATGACCTGAAAGCCACCGCCAGAGTAGAGTGGTATGCAGAGTTCTGGTGGGCAAGGCAAGGCAGCGTGGAGTTAGTTGTTACGTAGTCGCCTTGCGTTCGTGGCTTCCTTTCGTCAAACACTTTGGTATCACTTCACCTCTCGCTGCATCGATAACTTCCACTAGTAGTATTCCTGAAAAAATAACATTAAATGCATGGAATGGCGGTGTCATTTCATTGAAGGGCGTTGTTATTCGGATCCAACCTCGGGAAATCCAACCTCGTCAAAACTAAATTAGCATTGCTGCACTGTGCAAGCGATTCAGTTACTGTCACTCGAGGCTAAATGAGGTGTTTGAACTTTCAGGAAAAAGAATTACTTGCCTCTCCTAGTCTAATTATGAAACTTTGACAATGCGGGCTTCAAATGTCAGCGCCATAGGTTTTGTCGGGGTTCCTCCTGAACCATATACAGGTATTCCACAGGCTGTGATCATCAACCCTTGATCCGGCGTCCAAGATGGAAAACATTTAGGGTTGTACGAGCGAATCCATCTCCATTTTTCTTGAGATTTGCTCAGAACTATTGTCGAAGTAGAGGATTTTAATATTTTTTCTTTCCCACTCCTGTGAATATGTTAACCGTTTCGTAACCGATGTGGACTTGTGGATTGTGGCGTTGGCATTTAATCTCTCGTTTTCACATTAGAAATTCTTAGAAGCTTACAGCTAATTCTTTCGAATTCATTTTTACTTTTCGCAATGAAGAATTCCTTCATAACATTCACAGAATTCTCTTCCCGTGCAGCGTATAAGATAATGTATAATTTGGCGCACTAAATCTGTGTATGCTTTTGAAGAAGTTGACCTAATCATATTGGCTCGACTTCGCTGCGTTTAATGTTAATATAATTGCGTTTTATATACTGAACCGATTGGATTTAGGTTGTGAATGGACCCTTGCACATTATTACGCTACGTCGTGGTCTTTCGATATGTTGCACTTGTCCTACTCTCAACATTCGTATTTATTTTAGCTTCATACTTTCTGCGCCCCTTCAAGTCTAAAATGCCTAACAATCCATATTTTAGAATAAGGAAAATTAAAACTCTACCCCTTGATGGTGCCGCGTTGCTAACTTTACCGGACAGTTCATGCAAACGGTGGACTTGTTTCACTTCCTCGATCCCTGATCTCCCTCCAGAAAGGCCAGGGACTCTTTCTGAACTTCATCCCGTCTTCGCGTGGGAGTCACGAGTAACTCTCCCCATTGTTTGACTTTGCTAACTGATATTCTTAGTGAGATGTACTCTGCTTCCAGGGCGCACTCGTACCGTGCTTAATAAAATCTCTCGTCTTGCAAACAACTTCCATTATTCATAATCGTGTGGTCAATGGATTTGAATATGTCATGGATTTCATCAAATTGTGGGGCCATTCCCGTGGTGAGTATTTGTGCGAGGGTCCACTAGAAATTCACGTTGAATAAAGTTTAATCTGAGCGCATAGTACACAATGCTCCGCTATAGTCAGTCATTCGCTGTAAAAATTGTTCAAATGAGCTGTTACGAATGTCTAACAAGCCTCACTGTTTCACTTAGATTTAATCACGCTTTTAAGGTGAAAACAGTTTTAACGGTTGTTATGTGTGTGTGTGTATAGATACACACACACACACACGCACACAAGAGCCGTTAAAACTTTTTACGCCTTAAAAGTGTCATTAAATTAAGTGAAACAGTGAGGCTTGCTCTATGCACACACACACACATATATGTTTGCACACAATATATATTTATGTTAGTGTGTGTATGTATGTATACACAATATCGTATATATCTTCAGGACTTGAAATTAGTTGTCCTCTTGTCTTAATGACGACAACATATAAAAATAACATTTAAAACTGAATGTATAATTGTGTTAACCCATAGATGCTCATACGGCTTGTCTATCTCCTGTACAGGAAAAAGAAAAAGTTAACTGGCACACCAACTTTTAAATTTTATAATAAAATGATTCGCGAATGAAATCTTGTCTATAATGACATAAGATACGTGTACCCCTGCCCTAGACTCGAAAAACACCGAATGTTATGAAAAGTTCTCCACATGTATTTGAAGAGTTTCGGCCGTTGGAAGTTTCAATTGTTTTAATAACTGATCCTTGCCCTTAATTCCTCCGTACAGGGGATGTGCGTCAAGTGAGCTCCATTATTAAGTACTGATATCTTCAGTACAGAATGTGTATAATGCAATGCCGCAGTTCAAAAACTTGCATATAACGAATAAATATATTATTTTATTTTCTGAAAACATAATGTATTCCCACGTTACCACGTTAAATATTGGTTCTTCACTAGTCCCAACATTTTCAAATTTTCCCTTGTTAAAGTCTGACTCGATTACGTTTCGTATACTTTGATACGTTTCTAAATTTGAAGAAAGAATGCTCTGTTGGTAATTGTCTACTAAATATAATTTCAAATTTTCGGCGTCAATTTCAGTTTTTTAAATTATGGCTGAAAAAAGTGGAAAGTTCCTACATTTGTTAAAAATACAATGTGTTTTTTTGGTTTTACAAGTAATTGTTCCGCTTTCTTGCAAAACACTTCAACGAGTTTGATGTGTTGGTATTTTTATAAATCGTTTTTCAGTAATATAAGTAATATCAAAACTCAGAAATGTTTTGAACACATTACCATAATTTTTAATAATGAAAAATAAATTTCAACTTGATATAAATAAAGTGAATGGAATCACTAGGTTATCATGTAATAAAGCCTGAACCACCTCAAAAGTACGTGTATTCTTCATCTTTCCACTTTTGCACTTCTTTTTTTTACCTCCAACCCGCCATTCGACATATTTTCAAATAGTTGGACAAGAATCGGTTTTATGTCGTCCTATACAGTGTCGAGTTTCGTCCTGTAAAGAGTTTTATGGGGGGAACTTGAACTCCCTGCAACACGAAAGCAACTTTAGTAAAGAATTCGAATTAAACTTAGGAACTTCCCCCACTATTGCGCCCATTCGGCGTTGCTCTAGTTGAAGGTTTTCTCTCTATAATTTAGTTTCCAAGAATGAATTATATTTAAATCATTTTGTGTTTCAAACATGAAGAGAGCTCTGTCATTTCCGAGATAATCCGCACTACGACTTGGTTTTCCTGAGTTCTTGTTATTATGTATTAGTACTTCCAGAGTTAATTTAACAGCGCTCCATTTTGAACATCTTCTCAAAAATCAAGTCCTCTTCCATTCTTACATTATTGTCTAACTTTGTGTTTATTTCTTTAAATTTCTTAAGTGTTTCTCAAGAAAAGGTTGTCTCTCTCTCTCTCTCATATGCCAAGTATGGCGATTTTTGTGGTGTTATCGTTCCCAGAAATCAGGATTTTATTTTCAATTCGACCAACTCAGTTTATTTCGTACCATACATTGTTATACCCCATAATGCCATAGTATTTCGTGATTCTATTTAGGAGCACACAGCCTTAAATTAACACAGTATTAGGCTATGCCGACTTAAGTTTTCCAAAATGCCTTAGCGCATAGTAACTGCTTTTCAGTAAATGTTTAGCTTTTGACATGGCAACATCGATTGCACATTTCATGATGTTCGCAGTTATTTATATTTTTGGAATTCTTTGAAAGTGTAAGGATAGCAGTCAATGTATCCATCACTGTTATTTTAATTGTTTAATATTGAAACGGGTATGATGTTACGCGGAAATGTACCACATAGCAAGACATTTTCAGATATTATTCAACCAAGTAATTTTTATCAATTATGGCAAGCGGTCCTTTATTGCAATGCCCTGTTTATTATGGCATGCGAGTGTAGGCGGTGGTGATCACGGTGTTTGATGATTATAGAAAAGGTTTGTCGGAGGTGAATTAACACGCGTTATAAATCATATCAAAGTGCGTCGAAGGGAAACGCACGTGCATGAACCAGAGAGGACTTGTGTTTATGTCCGGTGCATTGGGGAAAGGAAATGTATTTATGGAGTTCCGGGTTTCACCTCCTACCGCTCGGGTGAAATTGCGAAGTGATCGCGTGCTCCACTTCGGCGTCTTAGAAACCTCTGACGAAAAGGGTTTTCCCGAAATATTTCGATCATTTTCGGACCCTCCCCCTGGAAATTAGATAAGGCGAAACTTTGATGACTCGGGCGTCCATTACTTGCGGAAGTGAGTTCGGGAGTAATAGATTCGACTACAAAAGTATAATTTATTCTTTCTACAAATATTTCCAACGCGATAGCTAAGAATATTTGAAATGCCGAGTTTCTTTCCGCACCGCTCGGACTGATACCTTAACACTTAACCTGGTGTCCTATGATATTTCAGTGTGTTTCACCATTTTGACGGGTATATTCTCTGATACCAATTATCGTGATTAGCCATCATCCCCGCTGTTTTTGGAGCCTAGTTAACCCAGGCCTACGAAACAATTCTTTTGTCAAGGATCGGGTGCGGTACTGTTTTTTAATGCCTTTTTTGAACAGAAACAGTTTCCACAATTGGTATGCAAACATTTATGTAACATTAAGAGAGCGCTTTAATTGGGAATGATAATATAATCAATTAAAAAAAATTCTAATGTGATGTTCCTAATTCTGAATGTAGTATTCTAAAGAGTGGAATTCTAATCTTGATATTATATCTCCGTTAAGCTAATTATAGGGTGTAATAGCATATTTTTATAACATTCGGTTACTGATGAGATGGTCTCTGGTTTGTCTCAAATAATCCCAATAGAATATTCCTAACCGTATGATTTCTTGAATACTGGACTATCGTGGTAAATCAAACGGTGGCACAGGGAAAAGAACTTATTCTCCTGCCCTGAATATTTGAAGTTCAATAGGATTAATTCAGGGTTAGTTCTAGCCTCACCTAAGAGGCCACACCCTGGCCAAGAGATAACCACCCAGGGTTGATTATGGTGGGTGGGTGGAATCTAGTGTTTCTGGATTAATCTGATATTTTTCACAAAATATCAATAGAGATTCGGGCAATGCAGGTGTATTAAAATCCAGGGATTCAGGGATGAATTCTGGCAGAGAATTTTGTTTAATAAACCGCAGAAGTTTTTTTTGTTAACTTCACCTCTTATACGGCATTATATAATATAGGCAATGTGATGAACACAATGAAACTAGTTGCATTCTATGCTGCTTTCGTTCGTCTTTTTCTTACGAGCCACGTATCAAAAGGATGTGTAGACTTGCGCCGGTTGCGGTTTTCCTTAAATGCTCGGGTATTTTTTTTACTTGGCTAATGTATGTGGAAGTGTCGCACTTAGCCTTTTATCCCTTGCGTTATCTGCACTGATTGACGTGTGTCCGAAGCATCGTTGCTGGTTGAGAGGCGTACTTGTCGCGGAATTTTATAGCGTTCGACCTATTTCCGACTTTCTATTCCGTTGATGCTTATGCGGAAAGCCACATCGGCACGTGGGTTTAGTTTTTTTCCTCTAGGTAAATGATAAGAATTCTTTTGATAAAGATTGTCGAATCGTAAATTAATTTCAGAGACGAAAAACAAACTTCACCGAAGAGAATGAGGATGATTGGAACCTGTCGATTCGGTCCACAGCTATTTTTCGATGTGTGTAACCGAGGCGTTACCATTCAGTTTGATATTTTTAGGTGGGAGGCGGGGGTGATAGGCTCCCCTAGTACGGACCCGAGTTTCTCGAAGATCTCTTTAACGTCGATACAAAGCATGGACTTGGATATCTCCGGATAGATTAAATCAATAATGTAAGTTTTTTCTGGACCGTCTCCCCGCGACTGCATTCGATAAAGAATTGGGCTCAACCCTTTCGAATCTTCCAAGTATATCTATATCATTTCCTATTTTCTTTTCCTTTATACGTTCAGTTGGAATTATAAGAACGCCACGGGGGTTTTCGTTGAGTCAGTGGACCGTGCATCTCCTCCAATCAGAGCGGGAGATTGATTTTGCTGAGGGAGCGGGCAAGCCAGGGCCGTTGGATGGGAATGGGTGGGGCGGCGTGCAGCCGTTGTCGAGCGGCATCGGTCGAAAAGACGATGGCAGCAGATTCTCAACCGCCAGTCTTCCGTTTTCGCATCGCACTCTGCGAGCCGGCTTCTTCCCCTCATGAGAGGTGCGCCTTCTTCTTGCGGTTTCCCTATCTGCCCCCATTTCCTTAATATGTCTCCGTTCCGTCTCTCGTTTTTAATATCCCTGCACTGGGGTGGTCGCCTGCTCGTCGGAGACGGGGAAATCTCAAAGAGTTTCCCGTCTTTCCCTGGGCGGTGCTGGACGACTAATGCTTGGAAACACCGCGTGCACAATGGGGGTAGCGTCTTACTCATGTTTCGCCGATAAAACAAATTGGGGCTACGGATTATTTTGATGCTCAAAGTTTCATTGCCTCTATTTTTAAATTGGCTGTGGAAGTAAAGAGGTCGTATTTTGGTTGACTCTATATTAAGGACATAAAACGTGTGTATTCCTTGTAGGACTTTGTGGGTTATCTGGTAGAGCGAGGGAAAATTTTTCTTGCTAATAAGAACCAATGTTTTGTGGGCAGTATAGGGTGCGGGCGAGTTGGATTTTTGGTGAAAAGGCGGTGAATTGTCCTGTCTCAAAAATTCTTGGCTCAAGTGCATTTTTTTTACATTTCACCAATTCCACCTTTTATTCGAATTTTCTCCCCTCGAGATAAGGTGCGGCTTGACGGATAGAGGACAAAAATATAAACTGAGGTATTCAAAACTAGTATTTCAGTAGTGAGCCCAAAGGTTGGTTTTGATTGATGAGAGTAGGGCTCGTTCTGCCCTGTGAAATTAGCATATATATTGTGAGCGAATGCGGCAGAACCGTTACATGTCCCACTTCCGGTTTTCGAGAAAGTTTTGGCACAGAACAAAAAAATCATTTCATTTGCACGCTAGAACAACAATTTCCTGTCGCATGCGTAACGATTTAATTTATGCGTTATGCATTAATTGTTTACCAGTCTCCGTTTGGGAAACAGCCACGTCCTGTGTGTGGAAATACAAGATGCGGTGGTGTTGAGGCGTTGACGGAGTGTAATTATCTTATGTATTTTCTAGTTAAAATTCAGTTAGCAGCGGTGGACAACGTACTCTTACCCCAGCATGGTTTACATCTACATCTACATAAATACCCTGCGAGCCACCAAAAAGGTGTGTGGCAGGGGGGGTTTAGGTGACCCGCAGAGCATAAAAAAGGACGTTTACACGTGTACTGTTGACACATCTGCCTGAGGTTCCAATGAGGTAAAGAGTAAGGAATGTTCAAGAAAAATGTGTATGTATTTTCAGTTATTTCGGTGAAATAAACTCATTTAGAGCCAAGCACAGGCATGAGTTGTAAATCCGTGCACCTTTAATTTGTATTATATTTGATCACGTAGGACATGTTTCATGTCACGTGACCTCAGCTTTATTCTCATAGAATTAGTCACATTTGTGGCGCCATCACGTCTCCGTTTCTCTAATTCTTATAAGTAATATAAACCATTCTAAATCTCATGTGAAATGCGGGTGAGTGAGTGCAATCAGCGTCTCCATAAGGGAAGAGTACAAGAACTATATAGAATGGACGTGCAGCTTTGAGAAATGAATTTTCGGCGTCTAGACTTTGTCACTGAAACTAATCGCGGTGTTAAATCGCAATATAAATGAATTATCGACATTTACAAATAGCAATCATTCCCCCTGAATTTTCACCTTGTCGAGTTTGAGGTATTTTGAATCATTTCACGCCATCTGTAATTTTTGAAAGAATTTTTATATCATGTGAAGTTGAAATCTTCATATGACTTCTTCAAATTGTCATATCCTGTTGGCCTTCGATTAATCTATATGGCGCAACGCAATATCAAATCGTCAACAAACGACATGCCTCCGTCGTTTTATCATTCGCGTGCTCCTCCTCGATGCGTTTCTCCCCCGTACTCCCTCTTCGACGCGTATGGTTTTCACCATTTTCGGCGTGTCCCAAATACTCACCGACGTGGTCCGTCCTCTCTTACTCTAATAATCTCTCGCCACCATTAGCCAAACCTGTTCAAAACTCTCCGCATCTTTCACCCATAGAAACGAATGCACATTTGACGTGCGCTCATTGGCGGCGACGCGAACGCACTGCAGCCTCTCACCCAATCGGCTCCCTCGGGGCGAGTTGGGGAAAAAGAGGACTCGGTGGCTGTCGAAGGGAAAGGAGGGAGGGAGGCAGGCGGCGGTGTGGCGGGATTGCTGGGTGGGATGGGATGGGGTCCGGCAGGAAGTGAGTGCATCGTTTGAAGAGGTGGGCGGCGGCGAACTGACATCATGTTCCTCTCTTCCTTTCGGACGCTGTGTCCATTGTCCACTCTGGGATATGAGGGTTTGGGGCGGGGGAGGGGAAGCGAGGGATGGGTGGAGAGGTCTTGTCCGTCATGTCTCGTTCATTGCGAAGGGAAAATCTCCTTTCTTCGTGCCTACTCGTCTTTAATCCATCCCGCTCGGGACTCCTCCCTTGTCGGGTACCGTGTCCCATCCTCCCTGAAAAACCACCCCTTTCTCCACTCGCCGGTTTCCGCGGCTGGGAACATCCTCCCACGTCCACCACCCTCCCGCTCCAGCCTTCAGACTCCAGCCCCTCCCACCCCGCCGCCGTCAGTCCCCGAGGTCGTTCCTCGCGGCCTCCATCCCCCCCGCCGCCCGACCCACGACTACCTCCACTCGCAGACCTAATCTCTCGCTCCATCTTCCTCCACCATTCCGTGAAAAGTCTTTTTATACGTATGCTTACTCTGCCTCGGGATTAGTTCTATTTTTGTCTATTTTATTTTTCAAGTTCCCATGCCAAGCTTTTGATTTCCACTTTCCTATCGGTCGGATCCCTATCGCTTGTTTTTTCCCGATGTTTTTCATCTTCTTCGTCTTTGTCCATTCCTACGCCACCGTGCACCCCTAGCTACTCCGTCTCGGCCTTTCGTCTGTCTCCTTCCCTTACCCATCCCCAGTCGGTCCTCTCTCCGCGACCTTTGTTCACTCTCCACGCGAATGCGAAGTCGTGGATTTGGGGTCATGCGATGCTCAGATGGAGCGAGAGATGGAGTCTGGGTTTACGTGCGATGTTGTGATTTAAATTTGATATATGTTCTTTTTACCTTTTATAATCGACACTCTTGTCTAAAATATATCAATTCTGTTGAGAGTACCGGGGATATCGAATATTCCATAATTTTTTCGTTGTCGTCGACACGTTTCGTTCAGAATTTGCTATGGAAAGCAAAATTCGGGTTGAGAAATACGGATGCGAACCGGCAGTGCTCTGTATCGATATCGCCTAAGAGAAGGCATGGCGTTGAGAATGTGGTTGATGAGGAGTTTGGACAAAATTTAATGGAAGCACTTCTACTCCGATTCGGTGTTATTTTCGTGTGGCCTGGTGCGTCGAGATGCTGCATCTGCATCTCGTTGCGATGTTCGAATTCCAACATCGTCCAGGCGCTCTTGCATCCGTCTGCACTGCCCCCACCACGTCTACCCCTTTCCGACTCCTCCCTCCCCCATCCGATCCCTTCGCGCACCCCCTTTCACCCTCTCCTTCGCCGGCAACCCGCCCTTTATTCTCTGTGTCTGCCCGCCGTCACCATTACCGAAATTGCTGCATGCTGATGGGATATCAGAGAGACTTTTTTTGTGTTGGGGGTGTATCGTCATCCATCAAGGAGTGGGACGGAATAGGGAGTGCGGTGTATTTTCACCGAGTACGTCGGTAGTGAGAAATGAAGGGGCGGAAGAGTGTAGGTTATGCCATCTCGCTGAATTCTCCAGTTCTTTTTTTTGTCAAACCCAGATTGTGTCTTCTCCCATTGCATCGTGTCCGGTTCGCCGCCACGCAGGGGTCGGGCGGGTATCTCTCTGCCCTCCACGTCGGTGGGGGTGAGGAAATTAGCAACGAGAGGTACGGGGAGGGGGATGAAGGGTAAGACCGGGAAAATGGAGAATTTGGGGGGTAGAGGGTGCTAGTATTGAGGGTGGGGGAAGCGAACGGCAAGAGTGCCGACTTTGATCTGTCTGTGCCCGGTCTCCGTTGTTCTTTTCTTCGGGGATTGTATGTTTTTGAGAGGGACGAACGGATGATGATGTCGATGGCTTAGGGGAGAAATGGATTTGAGTCGTATCCTGACCGGACTTGCTCTGTTCGTCTCGTGGATGTCAGTCCTGGGTGGGGGGGGGGTGGGACTTTATTCACTCTGTGTGGAGTTTTAGTGTTTTATTACAAGTTGGAAAATAGTGGTCAGGGAGGACATGGGATTGCATTGACATATTAAAATATGTACGCGTTATCCGTTGGGAGCGTGGCCTTTTTTAATCGGTTGGTTTTTGGAATCGAGTATAAATGTATCGTTACTCTGTTCGGCACCTGTCGTCTTTTTCAGACGAATTTCCTGTTCCATCGATTGCCATGCTTCGATTTGTGGTTTCTTCTCACACAATATCATTCCTGTATATTTAGTTGAAAGAGATTAACTTAATAATCGTAGTTTTGACCTTTTATTGGGGCGTAATGATGCTATGTTTTACGTAGTCATGATATTGCGCAGCTAACCATGTTGTGCATTGAAACAGCAATTTAAAAAAATCCGTTTGATGTTGATTGTGGTATGTTGTTTTTTCTAGGGTACGTCATACTTCACTAGTACTACTAAAATAATAAAAAAATTTGGATAGGAACAGGTGGCATTCATATAAGGGGGACTGACATCTGTTGAGAGCTTTAGCGAGTCAATGTAAACCGCAGTTTGTGCGAGAAGATATTTGTAGTTTTTCTTATTTATAATGGAAAAATAATTTACCGTACTATTTTATAATGCTTCCCCATTTTATACGAGTTGACTTCCGTGAAGCTGTTTTTTGCTAGCAATTAAGAATTAATGACATCCCTAAGTGTTTCAGGTAACGTACGACACAAATTGTTCATGACTATTTTGTCTAACATTGTTCCTTCGTCAGCAGCTGATAGTTCCGATCTTATTTAATCATTTTCGCAGTGCTTCCATCCTAATTCGCGTAGGCATGCCGCTTTACGTATTTTTAATATGCATATTGAATCGATGATAGTAGGTTTCTCATGGATATTTCCGCCCAAGATGTCATCTGGATGGAATATAATAAAATATTTAAAAAAATGAAAATATTTGTATGTATTTCAATAAAGGTATTCTGTCGAGGTCTTGTGAAGCTGTCATTTAGCGAAACAAAGTCGGAGTTGAAAGACTCGCCAAGTAACCCGCAGTCTGCAAAAAATACTACGTTTTCCGTGGCCATGACTTCATAACACTTATTTTATATCCGCCGAACAAAGCTCTTTGAAAATTTAATGTCGCGATTCCATGAGAGCATAAAGAATGGCGCTGCTATGACAAGGGCAAAATCCTGTTCTCGACCATTGTCCCGTATGCACTCAGGCAGGGGTTCTTCCTTTAACCCTGTCTCGCTCCTTGATTTATTCGACGGTAATAGGCGGGTGTATAGAACTCGCCTTTGATTTGAAGGGACCGAGAAAATAGGAATTACCGAGCTCCTTTTATTTATTCGTTCAGTGGGCAAACTTTGGTTAGCGATGAGGTTTATTATTTTCGGAAAGCGACCCATTCCGGGCGTCTAGTTCCAACGTGGGTTTCGTCCCGGCGGGGGTTGATGGAGGGAGGAGATGACCCAAGGGAAAGGGATCCGCAATCATGAAAGGATTTTTTTAAGGGAGTTCCCCGCCGGTACTGCCCCGTCCGAGAGGTTCGTCCTTTCGGTCCCGCCCTTGCGAGTCCCCCCAGTCGGTGGTCCCAGACAGCCTCGCCGCTAGCCCCCTCTCCCCCGGAAAAAATCCTTCTCTTCAGTTCCCTTTCCGTTCCCTTCTCCGCGTTATCCCGTCTCACAAGGAGGGAGTGATCCTTGGACGGGGACAGGCCATTATAGGGGAAATTGAAATTTTGATATCGAATCTCCGTATCATATTCACGTTGTCAAGCTTTCGATACGTTGATCGTCGTCGAAGGTTCGACTGTCCATGAGCACAGGCATTTCCTACGACATGTGCGTCGAAAAAACTCATTGCAGTTCATGCCAGGGAAAACACGTTCCTTCATTATTTGAATTAGAGTGAATTTTTGGTATAATAATATGAATATGACATACAAGTTGGTTCCTCGGTCATTTTTGTGGTCCTTAATGGGGGGTGATCAGGAATCTCTTAATGTTATTAGTATTTAATTTTCCTTCTCTGGAGTCTATTTTTCTTATTAGATCCCGTTTGGTCCGATTGGCCAATGTGGTGTGGTGACCTTGCTATTCCCCAGCCGAAACTGCATTTGGGTATTTCATTCTTGAAGAATCGATGGGTATTTCACTTTTGAGGTATCGGCATCGGCGTGTAGATAAAGATCGATATTGCCCTCTCGGTTGGGTTCGGTGATGTTGGTGATTGTTAACAAAAAAAATGGCTGTTTTCGGCGATTGCAGGTATTCTTGGGTGTAGATATCGACATGTCGTTGTCGTCAGAAACGTAAATGTGATTGTCTCAACATTGCCCCGGATTTCGATCTCGATGCGCCAATATGTCGGCTCTCGGGCTTCGCGGTGCGTGCCGAGACAACCTTTCATGCTTTTTCTCGTGGTCTCGCCAGCAGAAGGGGACGGGGCCGAGAGAGGAGGGAGTGCGGGGAGAGCTCCCACGTTGCGGATAAGGGAGGAGTGGAACGCACGAGTGAGTGAATTGTGGTGGGAGGAGGGACAATTGAGGAGTGGAAGAAAGGAGTTTGGGGAGGGGTTGGGCGGGAGGAGGAGGGATAAAGAGGAGTCGCTTCCGTTCAGTCTGCGCCTCGTCTGGGCACCCTCCCCCCATCAGCCCTTCGACTCTTCCTCCGCCCACCGTTGCTGTTACCTCCCTCCGCCTTCCTATCTGGCGGTCTCTCAAGCTAGGACCGTCTGACATGTCCACGAATCGATATCGAGATCAGTTCTCGAGATCTGTCGAAGCAACCACATTAGATATGTGTTGGCATGTCGGCACCGATACACTGAATCGACCCCTTCTGATAACTGCCAGGCATCTTCGACTTTCACAATAAAATTTCGATATCCACTTGGTATCGGTGTTACTCCTCGATATTCCTTTATAATACGGTTCGAATATCAACGTTTCAGTTTTATGCGGGAGGAGGAGCTTATGTTTTCGCTCCTCTCTTATTTCTCTTCATATCACTTCCGTTTCTGTTTCGATGCCAAATCTCCTCCACCTCCAGCCCTCCCTTTACATCATCCTCCAAACGAGTCTCACCTTCTCCTCCCGGCGATCCCGCCTCGTGCCGAGTTCATTGTACCGATGTGGCTTGCGTGTTCGTAAGTCACCCCTTTTTTTTTGCGTCCCCCCATGAGACATTTGCACGATCCAGGCGGGTGCGTAAAGAAAATGTTTGTTTTAATTTCTATTTTGCTCCGAGATGGTTCAGGTAATTTATAGACCCGTAATCAAGTCCAATCATTGTCATTGGGTAAAATAGCGTGAATGTTATGGCCGTGACACAAGACTGGCGAGCCCGCGAGGCTACTGTTGATTGGTGGAGGGAAAAAAAAAGAATGTTCGGCCACCATTTTTGTACGTTTGAGGTTTTCATTTACATAATTTTGGAACACTAAGCTAATAGATTATCGTTGATCGTGTATTCTATGATTCCTACTGATCGTCTATGTATTCCTACTGATTTAGAGAGTTAGGAATCTCATTCTTTATTTGTACTTTACTGGATTGCTAAATGTGCTTCCAGATATGTGACTCCTCGCCGTCGTTTTTCAGTTGCCATGACAGCGCTGGCAAGTTACTATGCTGGATGTTGTCGGACAGGTCTTACGGTGTGTCGGGCGAGCCGAAGCCGGTCGTATGGTTATCTGTTTTTTTTTATCTTTACAATTAGCTCGTGAAAATATCAAAGAAAGCACGAAAAATACCCTATTTATTATCCCATTGGTATCGCAACACGTGAGGAAATGCTGGCCAGTATACGTACACGTTTGCGGTTTCCGAAAGGTGTCTTTGTCTAAACGGAGGGCTTTAGCAAGATAAAGTTTTGGAAATTCCGGTTTGATTTTGTAGTCACGCTGAAATTATTTTCAATTGGTGATTAACGGACCGTGTCGGTGCCATGCGAAGGAAGGAATTCATGTGTGCGAAGTAATTGAATTCCTATGCGATGTTGCCACTGTCATTCGGTGACTAAAATTGCCAGCGCAAGAGAGCAGCTTCTGCAATATTGTGCTAACCAGTTTTGTTGTTGCTCAATCACAAATTGTTTTAATATACCATTGCTCTCATAGTTGGTTCCATCTGATAATTTCATATTTTATTTCCTTACCTTTAGTGGAAAGGAGGGGTTTGCTTCAAAGGCATTTAACTAATTTATGTATTTTCTAGGAAGCAGTTGCCCTAGACCACCGTGTTTCTCCCATAATATCTCGCGCCTGTATTTGTTATGCTAAGGTATAACCATTTATCCGGTCTGTCTTCTGCTTCTTACCCAAGTGTTTGTTAGGTGTATGATAGGTTTCGCTGGAAAGACTGATGAGTGAAATACGAGGTTAGCTCGTAAGTTAGCTCTAGCAGGCGAAAGAATGCTGGTTCCCTACAGCTCGACTAACAGCGACCTGGCGTCTAACTTATAGAGACGTTTGATTTGTCCCCGGAGGAACTGTAGAAGCATTTCATTCGCGAAGAAAAATGCATTAACTCGAAAAGGCTCCCACGACACAAACCAGCTTATTTTGTTTCACGAGTACAAAGTAAACGGAAGGTTATGTACCGAATATACTCAAGGGTATGATAGTTTCGTCAAATCTGTGTCTATGTCAAAATATCAGTACCAAGATAACGTCGTCGGTGACTTCTACGATGACGTTTTATAATGGTTTATTGACTTGGAAAATCGCTAATGGGAACATTTTGCAATAATCTGAATGAATATGATTCGATATTTCGCCCACGTATACCATATACCGTTTTCTGGAATACGAATGTGATAAACCTGGAATATTTCCTCCGTTACATGGATTCATGTACGTTTTTTTTAAATGCCCTCGGTGAGGAAATATTCGCTATTTTACAGGTCCCTTTAAATACATTGGTCTCCATTATTGGGAATTCGAACATGGATGATATTTGGTTTGCTAATGATAAATATTCTAAACTTTACCATGGTCTTCAAAACAAACGTCCAGAAATCGGAAGAGAATGCTTGGTTATTCGTCGCCATGAGGAGATGGGTGCTCCCGTTGTTTGCGTGTGCCTTGATATCTCATGTGCCCCCTGGGTCCCGACAAGCCCTTGCGTTTCATTGTGGGTGAATCAGCATGGTACGGAGGACCCCCGCGTGAAAATTACTTCCCCCCTTCCCCCAGATTAACCGGCGCTGTTGCCTTGCCCGCCAGACTAACCCGTCGGTTCTTCGAACTCGGTGGCTCTTCGCGTGGGCGTGGATCGGGTAATTTCCCAATTCTTCTCCCCCCCTCCCCCTCGGTTCGTTATATGTATTGTGTCGGGAAATGAGGTCACCGTGGCATTCAAGTGCGTGCCTCAGGAGCGTGGAGCAGTACCTGTCCTCGCAGACGGTATTTTCACCTATACGCTACGTCTGGGAGTTGAGCGGGGAGGTGAGGATGGATGCGTCGGGGGAGGGGCGGGAGGAATTGGCTCGTGGGAGGCCGATTCTCAAATCTTCTCGAGGGCGTTGACTCCCCGGCGTTTGCCGGACCCGTCCGTCGCCTTCCTTCTGTCTATCCGACTCCGTGAGTGTTTTATTTCCTCTGCGCGCGATGCTTGCGATTGCCGTGTGCTTTCGAGCGCCCGCGAGCTTGCGTTGCGTGTGTGTGTACGCACCCTTGTGGGGGCGTCGTTTCTTTCCGATGCCTTTCTTTTGGACTCCAGCGCATTAAATTTTCTGTAGGTGGTATATTTAGATATCCGAGTTTGGATATGGTGGCCTTGGTATGTGTGGTCTCTTTTATCTGCCGGGCTCTTCTTTCCTTTCATTCTTGACTTCCAACCCAGTTTGCCGATCCTCCATAATTCCTACCGATTGAGACTTTGTGGATTTCAGAAAAGCCTCCGAAGCTCCCTCATCCAAGGAGAGCCGCCTCTGTGAAATCTAGGCTGCCAAATAAGCAAATCGGACAGTAAAGTGTTTGGCGTTTCATTGGCATGTGGTGTCTAGGTCCAAAAGAAACTTTAGTTGCTGTACATTGATTCATAATATCTCATTTAAGAAATATATCCTCCTTAAGTTACTTTAGAATTAAAACAGAGGTTAAGTAATACAATTATATGTGTTAACCCACCCAGCGGTATCTCGATTTAATTATGTATTGATATGTGAACCATTCTGGGCACCTGCAGCTCCACCCATGCTAGTTGATTTTTCGGGTACCAGATCTTCCTGGGAAACCATAACCGGCACAGGGAAAGGAACTGGCCCCCCTACCTTGATGTGTGATTATTCACACGCCGTCGGGCTTGGTACATGGGTGAGCTCTACCATCACCTACCAAACCGACCTTCGGGTTGATTACTGTGTTTATGGTTTTTTTTATATGAACCATGTACTTATTGCAAGAGGTGCCCTTGGCTAACTATTTAGAATAAAAAAAAATTGTTTGGGATGTCGATTCGAACTTAGCGCCGTTAAGTGCTCTTTGTTTTAAAAATTTTGGCGTAATGATGCGGGTCCTAATTTGGAATACTGTAAATTCGTTGGCAATAATATTAATTTTATTTGCGATGCTTGAGTTAATATTTATTTCATTTACCGTATAACTCTCACTAATTTGAGTTCAGACTCTATGGCTTATGTTCTCGTGTTGGAGTAATTTGGGATCATACAGCTTATCTTCTGGCAGTCATTGGAAATTGTTGTCCTAGGTTTTATATTTTCAGAAGAAAGTTTGCTGATTGTTGAAGTTTCCTTTTTCAAATAATTGACTGTTTTTCCATGGAATTATCGCTGCCTCTGCTGTGCACTCTGCGATCGATAGTCCAACTCACCTTCATCCCTCTCACTCCAGCTTCACCGGTTCCGCGGCCAACATGTATATGACTGATAAGCTTTTGGAATGTGCATCGCTGTCGGTCAGCGTTGTTTTTAAGCATTTATTGGCGAAAGTGATCAATCATACCAATGAAACATTGATTTATTCACTATCATCGAAGTCATTATTCTTTTCCCCGTCGTCGGCATGCGATGGCGCGGAAAGATGGCATTGGTCTGGCGTACTTCGGATTCCACGGTCATGCGGACGCGGGTCTTATGGTGTGATACGTATGCGCCGCGTATACATCATCTCCACATTTCGCCCGCCAGCTCAGGGAGAGGGGATTAGCCGCTCAGCGTGTCGGCTCCGTCGCAACGTCATCACTCTCGAGCCGCAAGTTCCGCAACGGCTCTGTCCCTGCCTTCGTTACTCCAGAAGTGGGCGTCACCCATTTAGCCGGCCGGAAAACTTACGCTTAGATTGATATAAACGGAAGCTAGATGGCGATTTTCCACTTAATTTTCAAGTCGCCAAACGCGGTTGACATGTCATTTTCAAGACCAAATATTATTAAAAACGTGTAAATATTTAAATCCCAGTCGAAAATGCCTAAAAATCTGATGGAAAATTAATAAGAACCTTTAGTTTTTCTAAGGAATTCATTAAGTTAAGTTATCTTAGCCAATATTGATCGATTGAATTTGTTCTCAATCTTCAACTGGACTTGAGAATAGATTTCTCTCCAGTCGAGAACGAGACTTGGCGCTCAGGAGCAAGGTGGTCTCTTACGAATCCCTTAAAAGCGACCTTACATTTCGCGATATAACTAAGCCATGCTATGGCACCTATCTATAAGCTACCGGTTCCTTTGCAAGTACTGTAAAAATAGCCTACAAAACCTTTTCGTAAAATTAAGTTTTATAAGTTACATATTGTGGAGGCTCGTCAACGCGGTTCCTACCTGGTACCAGGGAACTTGCAAAAGGGTATCAAAGCGGCACACCACGATTTTCGTGCGCTGGGCTGGTTCCCACCTCCCCACTCCGTGACCATGGAGTCCGACAGGGTGTCGATCTGCACTTAGTTCGGACGCCCGACCCCCCGGACTCTTTACCGCACGTTCTCCGCGGCTCCCTCATTCACCCTCCCCCCCCCCCCGTCGTTCCCGGGACTCCCTCTCGCAAACGCCCATTTCTGTTCCCATTCTCCCGTGTCCGCCTTCGCTCCCTCGCCCTCCGACCGGACGCACCTTTTCTTCGCTGTGCCAGGGTGTGTGCGATGGGATGGCGGCGCGTTAGAGGGGGGCGGGCGTGGGCGTTAGGGGTGGAGTTGAGCCGCAGGGATGGAGGGGGGGGGGTGGAAGGCGTCGGTCGAGACGTTGAGTTTGTTTTGCTTTCGTTTTCCGGACCAGCGAGTTTGGTTCCCGCGACGGCCGATCGATTTTTCTCTTTTGTTTCGGAGGTAGGTGGAGGTGGGTGTGATGGGTGGCGGGGGGACTTGGGAGGGGGGAGTAAGAGGCAGTCCGAAATTGTTTATTTTCGCCGCTTTCCTTGGCCATTCCTCCCTCCCACCTGGAGCCATGCGCGAAGGAATGTGTGAAATAGTTTCGATGACCGACGCTGAAGGCGGGGGCTGAGATTACGCATCTCGGGTTTCATTCTGGACATTAGTGAGATTTTTTCCTTTTCCTGGGGCCTTTTATTTAGTTTTTATATGTCTCTCGTGGTAGTGTTAACATCTCAGCATTTCCCAAACACGAGAAAATATATTATCGCATCGTTTCCTCCGGTTATAATTCCTCCGGACATTTTAAGATAAAATATCCAAATGGATATTTTATCTTAAAATGTCAGACCACGTTATATACTGCTTTAAAGTACTTTCAACTCATTTTTTACATCTTAGAAATATCGACTTTTATTGTTTGACTGCAGTAATCAAAACTTCATGTATCTGTACAAATTCTTGTCTATATGTACAAATATCTGTAGCGGTGTGCCCAACAGCTCCTACGGAAGTAAATTTTGAACGAGCGTATTTATCCTTTCCTCACCTATGATGAGTGTTGTAAGTTGCTGTCATCTGTTTTTTGACTTTATTCATTGTTTTTCTCAAATGTGTGTCATGTATCAAATTTCTTTTATCCAAGTAAAGGGATGTGCATGTTAAAGTCTTGGCAGTTGAAGAAAGTCTATACTCTTAGTCGCATAAACATCCTTCAGTCCGAACTTCTTTACGATTGCACCGTCTGTTTACATAAGTCAACCTATTTTCGTTGATACCGGAAGTTCTAACTGTGGAATTCCAGCAGGATCACACGGAATCAAGTAATTGCCTGTTGTGGTTACTTGGCGTCGTTTCCCGAATTTATTCGTTTCTTTAGAAAAATGAAAGAAAATATATTTTGAGTGGAAGATTTCTGGAGAGTTATGTTTGGGCTTTGTTTTATTAAGATGGTTTTTTTAGCCTGACTTGTTACTTTTTTGTGATATTTATGGTGTAATTTCAGTCGGTTGTTGAACTAATAGCCACAAAATCTCAAAAAATTTATTTTCGAGTTGGTAATCCCTTCTGAACCCCATGGTTTTATTGTCGAAAACCTGTGATGGCGCTCTCGCCTAACCAAATGATTTCATTGTGGTGCTTATATATATATATATATATATATATATATATATATATATATATATATATATGATTTCTTCGAAGTAACACGGAAGTGTTGAATAAAAAACTTAGACAGTAACACACAGCACGAGAACACATAAAAAGAACACTCACAATAATATCTTGATAATTTCGACGGACTCAAACTCCGTCTTCTTCGGAAGATAAGATAGGACTCATATGTATATATATTATTATTAGGTAATCTACCGGTTAAGGTAGGTTTTTGGATGGACACAACTATCAAATAAACATTTTGTGACTCCCCACCTTGCAAACTAATCTATATCAGGTCCCTCTTCATCTCGATGTACTTCTTTCCTCCTTTCATCCCGTCCAACATCCCTATCCTGTTCCTACCCTTACCTCGCTTGCCCAACATTCTCCCCTCTATTACCCTCTTAACATTCCACTACCGCTCAATACGCCTTTCATCCATTTTTCCTGCCTCCATAGGATTTCTCTCAACAAACCCCTCTCCTCCCCCACCATTTCCAGTACTTCCTCATTTGTTTTCCTTTCGGTCCATTTCACCTTCTCCATTCTTCTCCACACCCACATTTCAAAAGCCTCCAATCTACGTCTATCCTCCTGCTTCAGCGACCACGTTTCCGCGCCGTACATAGCTACGCTCCATATCAGAGTTTTTACGAGTCTTGTCTTAACATCCCTACTCAACGTCCCCGTCATCAACTCCCTCCTCCTTGACAAAGCCTCCTTGCCTAGTGCAATTCTTCTCCTTACGTCCCTACCACTTTGACCGTATTGGTCCAAAACACTTCCGAGATATGTAAACTGTTCTACCTGCTTTCTACCTGCTGTTCTACCTATCTTTTCCCCGCCTATTTTCATATTTAGCTTAGCCTTTTTCTTTCTGGAAAATCGCATAACCTTTGTTTTATTAATATTGATTTTCATCCCATATTTATCGCACTGAACCTCCAATTCACTCAACAATGCTTACAACCCCTTGGCTGACTGAGCAACTAATGCTTGGTCATCAGCAAACCTAACCGATTTTACGAATTCCCCTCCGACTTTCATTCCTACCTCCAGTTCTTCCCATGCCTCTTTAATCATTTCCTCTACATATACGTTGAACAGTACCGGTGACAATGGGCAACCCTGCCTTACACCTCTTCCTAACACTGCCCATCCGGACTCTCCGTTCCCCACTCGCACCTGAGCAGTCTGAGACATGTACAGGTTGCGGATCAGTCTCCTGTCCCTCCAATCCATTCCTATTTTCTGCAATACCCGCATTAATTATTCCCGATTCACTCTATCAAACGCTTCTTCGAAATCTACAAAACAGGCAAAAACGTCCTGATTGTATTCTATATTCCTCTCGACTAGTGATCTCATTACTGCAATGGCATCACGCGTACCTCTTCCTTTCCTGAACCCAAACTGATCATCCCCTAAGTAATCATTTGCCTTACTCTCTATCCTTTTGTTGATGATCCTGAGAATAGCTTTGGCTGCGTGGGATATCAAACTTATTGTTCTGTATTCCTCACATGACGTAGCCTTTGCCTTTTTTGGAATAGGAACTAAGACCGATCTTACAAAATCTTCCGGCCAGATTCCTTCCTCATAGATACTACGAATCAGTCCATATATGGCCTTCTTCCCACCTTTCCCTAACCATTTCAACATTTCTACAGGAATATTGTCCACCCCCACAGCCTTATTTGCTTTCATCTCCTTTAATGCCCTTTCTATTTCATCGTCGAGTATGCCTGGACCAAAGCTATCTTCTTCTACGTCATGTTCCTTTTCTATGTCTAACCTTGTCGGCCTAAGTTCTTTATCATACAGTGTTTCTATATACTCCTTCCATCTCTCTTGGATTTTTCCTGGTTCAACTATTATCTTACCCCATATACCTTTAACTGTTAGCACAGATCTTGCCTTCTTACTTCCCGATAATAACTTATCCTTGCTGTATAGAGCACCAATTTCACCCTTCTTCTGTAAACTTTCCATATCCTCGCATGGTGGAAAACGCAATGCGAGGATATGGAAAGTTTACAGAAGAAGACGCTCTAACCAATTTAGCCAACCAACTCTATGCTCTAACCAATAACATAAACATTGTACTTTTAGTTTGTTATTTTCGAGGTTTATATAATTAAAACGAGTAATGTGTTTGTGGTGAGTTACTTTTACAAATATAATGAGGCATACATACATCTATACGAGTAGAAATTTTCTTTGAAGGTATATTTTATGTAAGGGAAGTATCTCAGCTTTCTCTCTGCGAAAAAATGATATTTGTGAAAGACAAGTGTTGACCAAGGAATTAAGGTTACAAGTTTATAATAATAAAGGTTATAGTACATCATCTTTTAAGGGTGGATGATAATTAAATTGTTTCCAGATCCATAAATTAACTTTGAAGTTATGTGGCAAAGAGACTTCTCAGAAAAAATATGCATATTCTCAAATAAATTATTTAGTAAGCGACTCGCCCCCTTGTCACTCGACTCGGGGTACCATTTATATGTTGCATCCGCACGATTAATTTATTTGAGTCATGATTGGGAGGAGATACGGATTTCTTAAAATCATGTATTCTGGTCATCCGTGGGTTTCCCGTTGTTTTTTACCACAAGTGCTTCTCGCTTACGAGTGCATCACTCCTTTCAGTTTGGAAACACCGGGCAATTTCTTGCCGTTTGCTCTCCGGGTGTGCCCCCTCCGTGGCCAATTGTAGGGATTCTGCGCGGGCGACATTTCTCGGGGCTGCTGCTTGGAGAGTGCGTTCCATCTTCTCCGCGGACCCCCTCCGAACAGATTCCTGGCTGCTGGCCTTTACGCACCTTTTCCAGGGCCCTTAAACTCCCCCATAGCGGTCGCTTTCCTCCCCCGACACCGCCGTCTCCTCACCCTCCTCCACCCCCTCAGTAATATCTCACCCTCGCCGCCTCTCAGCCTTCCTCTCCGCCCCCAGCATATTCCGCGATGAACCATTCATCTCGTGTGGGGGGCAGCGGAGGCGAATTAGACGCCTCCTGTTCGCCTACCTTATTTTTAGTCGAGGCGTGACGCGAGACAATGTTCATTCCTCCCTCTCTGCCTCAGTTTCCATCTTCCCTCCTCCCGCTCCACCCGCTATAAGCCCGCCCCCAGCCGAGTCCCCTCTCCTCGCCTCTGTCCATTCCACCCTTTCCCCTCGACTCCTCACTCCGCGAGGGGCAGCCTCTCCGTTTGCTCCCCGGGAAAGGTCGCGATGCTCCGCGTGTGGGGTTTCAAGCGCATAAAATGGACTGGGTATGAAGGCGAGAGGAGTTTTGGGGAGGGGTTGGGGGAGATTTTTGAGGGGCGTACAACTATTCCAATGCCCTCCCACTCCCTCACTGCTCCCTTTAAAGCTCCCTCCCATTCCCGCTCACCGAGGCATCCTTCCTCCTCCGGCCGCATCCCTCTCCTGCCCCCGTCCCCTTTTCCTGTCGTCTGCTTGCCTCCTCCTCCACCTTATCTTCGCGCCCTTCTCCCCTCCTGTCGCCTTTCCACCCCCGTCTTCCAACTCCCTCCCTCTTTCTCACCTCTCTCTCTCTCTGTGTCTCTCATCCCTGCCTCCCCCTATCGCCTCTGGTCCCTCGCTCGCCAGCTCTCTCACTCCGACTTAAAATAAATCCGCGTGCCCGCCTACACGTCACTCCACCCGGGCATCCCAAAGGGAGTGGAGCGGCCGTGGATGCGCCCGAAGGTCCCTCGCTCTCTCTCCTCCGATCTACATTTTTCTTCCGAGGAGAAGAAACTTCAGTTCCTTACTTTTATCACTGTCTCATCATCTTTTTGTACTGTCTAGGTTTCCCAAGTATAATGTCTCATTCTCCTGTCTGAAATATTTTCGCCTTACTCAGTAACGAGTTTTCCTGCCCTGTGACCCCATCCCCGTATGACTTTTCCTGGTTGTCTGATTCGAGTGGTGTGTTGGCGGTGGTGGTGATACGTGGTGGTCTCTCTTCGCGCACGGGCTTTACAATTGATTTTGGGAATTTTGGATGGGGGCTCATTTCTCTCTCCGTTTCGGCCGCAGTTTTTTCTGTAAGGGTTAAGCTGGCTTCAGTCCTTTGCCAATTTCAAAGGTTGACACTTAATATTTAGTAAGAAGTGCATTTGTTTGATTAAAACATTTTAAATTGTAAATAAATGATTTTAGGTGTTTGCAATCTAGAACTAGTAATTAAATAACACATAATTTGATGCCATAGTTTTAAATTTAGCGTATAAAACTCCTGAGTAAAACCAGGAATCCAATGATATTCTGGTTCGTTAAAAACATATAACTTTGACTGATGATATTACTGGTGAAGTCACATGGAGTTAATATCCATTCTTAATGGTCTTAATTACATAATTTTGCTGTTCTCCGAAATATTTCTCTAGTTCTCGGAATAGAATCAATTTAAAATTCGTTTTGGCTGAGCTTACGTATTATTAATGAATACGGGTGGTGTTCATATAATGGGAGAAGTGAAAGTTGGAACAAACCTGATGAAATTTGTTTTTTTTTAATGACAGTTATGGCCAGTTAACTAAACCCATTGTGTTCATTTTATTTGTTGTTCATTAATTTTACTGTAGCAGGTGTTGAAACATAAGAGTCAAAAAAGTTTTGGGTTAGAAGTTTTTTTCATTTTTGAACTTCGTGTTAAACCCTTACAAGATATTTTTCGGCCAATATGATTCTCAATTTTATTGCAGGTTCGTTTGCGATTTGACCTTCTCGTTATTTTGTAAGAACCTACTGTATAATAATTCAACATTAACTTCTCATGATTATTAAGTTTTTAATTTTTGACTGCAAACAGAATTAAGTGATCTGGGGCAAGATTCCAATTCATGCTTAATATTTGGGAATTAATTTAGAAATAATTCCCATTTTAAAGATTTTATGAACTCAAACGTCATAGCAATAATGACTATCGTGACCTACTCTATCATCGTGTTGAAAAATAATTACTTTCGTGTAGTGCGTACATTTTCAATTCCGCGAGTTTTAAGTTTCATTGTTTGGAGTATTTTTAAAATGAATTTCCAGCAATGATGATGTTTGATTCAATTTTTAAAGTATTATTCGGGAGATCACTAGCGAGCCACCTGCATGTTGAACTTGCATGAACCTTATACTTTTTGTTCTACCACCTTGCAAACATTTGTTCCTATGTTTCAATTCCAGTAAAATATGGCTTACAAAGTCCATAGTATGATGCTGAATTTATCTCCTTTGGTCAATTATTATGTAAGTATCCTGTCCAACCTGTCGTCGACATAATTCCTCTGTAAGTTTGCCGATGGATATACCTTGAAAATCCGAAAAGTTATGAACATGAGTCCCACTATTGAATCATGATCAGGTATTTTTGGTGTAGGCATGATTTTCGGCAGACATACGAAAGCCCTGGGAACCCATCATTTTCTGCACGCAATGTGGAAAATAATTCTTCACTTTCCAGGTTTCTTTTCCGTTCTCTGGATGTGACCAATAAATATAGTATTTTCGGGAATATTTTCCTTTCGCTTGAGTTTTCCTCTGCTGTTAAAACAATAGCCTGGCATTTGTGATTACTGGCTCATGTTAATTAATTGTTTTGCAGTAATGTGTATGTTGAAGTAAGTCCTCATTGTCCAGTCATAGAGAACGAATATATATATATATATATATATATATAAATATAAACACACAAACACTAACACAAAAAACACTACACACATAGAAACATAAAAGAAGGACACTTACATTGGATATTTACGTTTCGACGGCACGGCCGTCGTCATCAGAAGGACCGACCTTATAGGACCGACCGTCATCAGAAGGCCGTCGTCATCAGATTCTGATGACGACGGCCGTGCCGTCGAAACGTAAATATCCAATGTAAGTGTCCTTCTTTTATGTTTCTATGTGTGTAGTGTTTTTTGTGTTAGTGTTTGTGTGTTTGTGCGTCGCCGGAGAGCGTCTTTTCCAAGTTTATATAAATAAATATATATATATATATATATATATTTGCCATGGGAAGTAGATTCAGCCCGTCATACGCTAACCTCCACCTCGGTGTCCTGGAAGAGAAGTTCCTTTCCAGTTACCCTCTTAAACCCCTTCTGTGGCTCCGGTACATTGATGACATCTTTCTACTCTGGCCACATAACATAGACTCCCTCAATTCCTTCATCTCCCAACTTAATGATTCCTCATCTCTTTCTTTCACTTCCAACATCTCATCATCACAGATCACTTTCCTCGATGTAAATATTTCCCTAACTAACAACAAATTTCTAACCTCCGTACATACGAAACCTACTAACAAACAACAATACCTTCATTTTAACAGCTGCCACCCCTACCACACCAAACGCTCCCTCCCTTACTCCCTCTCTATCCGCGGGCACCGCGTTTGCAACCATCCCGAATCCCTCAACAAATACCTCAACAACCTTCACCATTCCCTCCTCCAACGGGGATACCCAGATTCTCTCTTTCACAAAAAAATCCTAAAACAATCCTACACCCCAATCCTCCCTCAACCACAGACTCCCACCCTCTCTCAATATGCACCACCTACTTCCCTGGCATCCAGTCCCTTAAATTCATCCTCAAAGACCTGTACCCCATCCTCAAAAATCACAACGTTTCGTCCAACCTTCTTCCTAAATGCCCTTCTGTTACCTTCAAACGGCCCGCCAACCTATCAGATCTCCTCAAATCCACCAAGCCTCTTTCCAAATCCCCTCCCACCCCCAGAATCACACCCACTCCGTGCTTGCGAGCTAGATGCAAAACTTGTCCTATTTTCACCACTCCACCCCTCTCCATCCCACCTTTTAACTCTCTCCCGCCCTTCCCCCACTCCTCATGCACATCTCAGAATGTAATCTATCTTCTGACTTGCCAACTCTGCCCGGCATTTTATATAGGCCATTGCTCTACACCCCTGAACCTCAGGGTGAACAATCATCGCGCCTCCTGTAATCCCTCCTCCCCGTCCGCGGGTCTTCCCATCCCAAAACATGCCTCCCACCACAACACCCCCTTCAACCACTGTTACAATGTTTCCGTGCTAGCATCCCTTCCCCCATCCGATAACCCTATAAAATTAAAAACAATGGAATTGGCATTTATATGGCTGTGTAAAGCCTATCAACATCCGGGTCTCAATGTCGTTCACTAAATGGGGGGGTGGGGCTGAGATGGATGGAGGTGGATTTGTTTCTTGCGAGGTGGTGGGACAATTTATTCATCCGCATACATTTTGTCATCCTTGTCCTGTGTTTTGACTTGTCAAGCCCTTATGATGACTTGGTGAGTTGATGCCTTGGTCATGGGTGTTGTGGGATCTGTGGATGAATTGTTAGTTTTCTGTGTCGCTTGTTACTATTTCCGCATCCTCCTTATTCCATCTCCGCTCCCCTCTGGCCTCCCTTTCCCCCCCCTCCATAACCTCCTCCTTCACCCCTCTCCCACCACCTGTTCCCCGCTCCGCTTTCTCCCCCTCCATATACCCCTCCTTCACCCCTCCCCCACTACCTGTTTTTTTCCCCTCTCCCTCGTCCCATACTCTCTCTGCACCGCGTACCCTTTTCCTTAGTCATATCTTATCTTCCGAAGAAGACGGAGCTCAAGTCCGTCGAAATTGTCAAGATAATATTGTGAGTGTTCTTTTTATGTGTTCTCGTGCTGTGTGTTACTGTCTAAGTTTTATATATATATATATATATATATATATATATATATATATATATATATATATATATATATATATATATATATATTTTTTTTTTTTTTTAATCATCGGTATTGGTTTTTTTCTTTAACCCACCTCTATTTTCTTCGGGGACTTCTTCCGACACCAATTAGTCTAGTGAAAGTTTTCAGTTAGTTTTCTGAAACACTCAAATTCAGAATAAATTACTTTGAAAGCAGAAGTTACGCATGTTTCTCGTTTAAGTAATTCAAAAAACCACCTTATTGCGTTAATTTTGGATTCCTAAGACTGTAATTTTATTTGTTCATACGTATCTTGCATTTTTTTGGCGGGTGGAAATGGTTGAGTTTTCTTTGTCCTTGATCTCGATATTTTTTCCTTTGTACATTGAGATTAACACTGGAATATTTTTGAATATGGGTACTTTAGCAGCTAATTGTATTTCGTAAACGAAGTGAATTATTTCATGCAATGGAAATAATTTCATCTCATTTCTTGGCTGGTTTTGTTTCTAGCCGCATTATTTAATGGTGGAGTACGGAAAGTAGCTAGTAATTGTATACGTAATACGAATAATATTGATTACGTTTTCATATTCTAACTTGCTCAAATAAAGGTAATTTTAGATTATATAAAACACTATTTTTGTCTTCATTTTCCTGAAAATATTTTGGCACACACATTATTTAAGTTGTGAGCTGTTAAAACATTCTCTATGGTTGTTCATTACTTTTAAGCTATGATTTTGCTAAGTTTTAATTGTTGATCAGCAAGAGTTTTACTTTTTCTTCGCCATAGACACTTGGTCTTATGTTAATTTTGACGAACGCTCAAAGTTATTTTTTCTACTTGAATTACTTAGCATAGTCGTCCGCATTTTATTCTGCGCCGTAAATAAGGCATGGGTCGTACATTGACGTTAAGTGAGGGGAAATGGGAATCATATCGATTACGATTCCTTCGCTTCAAGTGGCGCCTTTGTTTCGAGTCCTTAGCGTGCCTCTCGGCTGAATTTCGAATCCATTATCTAACAAACGCCTACTCCCCGTCAATACCAAGAATACGTCAAATTGTTTCCGCCTCCTCGAGACCTATCTGCTAGAAAATCGGATGTAGCGAGACTCCCACTCATCGCACCGTCTTCGAGCCAGCCATTCCATCCCTCCCAGAATCCCTCATCCCCTGCTCCTCACTCGAAGGCTACTGCTCCTTTCGTCTTTTCTCGTATCACTCTTTCCACTCCCTTTCCCCCCTTATCAAGCTCTCCCAGCTACAGCTGATGTGGATGAACCTGGTTCTATCCTTTCCCGGGCCCCAATTACCCTCCCCCAACGGAATCCTTTCCATACCCCCCTGATCATCCCCGCTCTCTCCCTCCACCCCTCCCCCTGTGGTCCACCTCCCTCATTAAACTTCCGTCACCCCACCCCCTCCTGCTCCTCTCGATTTCCCCCACCTCTCCATTCCCTTTTTACATTCACTCTCCCCTCCCCAGCTCGACCTTCAGTCCCTCTCGATTTTAGCTCGCCGCGGTAGGAGTTTCGTTTCGCTGCCCTCCCCCGCCTGTGACACCCCTCCTTCTCCTCCTCCAACCCCTCCCCCGCTGCGTCTAGTCCTCTCTGCTTCGGAACATCATCTGCCACCTCATTCATCTCATTCGCCAGCAATTTGAAAGCTCAATCGGATACTTTTTTTCTGTGCTGTCCATCCATGATAGTTTTTTCTTTAAATATTTATCCTCATTTAGTTTTTGCAAATTACATTCCTCGTATTTAGTTGGGTAACTTTATCCCGAATAATGTTTATTTTATTCACTGATTGAAATAAACTTCGCAATTTTTGGTGATCGTCGATATTCGGTTGGAAAAAAGTGATTAATAAAAAAATTGATTAATTCGCGAATGCCGAAGAACCGGTTGGCAGCCCTGGATCAGCACATGCGTTATGTGATGTATCCATCAGCGCGATGGGTAAGTAAATTCGATAACTCTTCAAGTGTTAGTAGTACTAAATCCGACTTTACACAGTTCCTGATCCGGTGGAGGCTCGCTAGATCCGGCATCGCAAACCTTACCTTGGAAGAAAATCAATGTTATTGATAACCACCACCATCAAGCTCATAAAAGATCCACGATCGCGTCTTTCCTTTCTGAATTTGTCAATTTCAGACACTGTAGGAGGTTATTTCCTGGTTAAATCCATCCTTGCCTATTAAATTATTCGTCTAGTTGAAGAATTACCTTTTTTTGTATCGATCGTTCTAGAAAGACGGCGTGGATCCAAGCGCATCTTAGTTGGAATACATTTTCAGTAATTTTTTTATTTAACCTACATTCTTTTGGCGTCGCCCATGCTTTTATAGATAAACAAAAATGATTGTTAACCACACGCTCCCCTACTCTCTTCAACTCTCTTTGGCGTTTCTTCATCGGTGACTTCATCTTCATCAGAACCAAAGGAGCAACTGTCGCATACGCGGTCGCGCGCACTCTGTGTAGGTCTCTTCCGTCCCCTCCGACACCTCCCCTCCGATTCCCTCTCTCCCTCTCCCCCCTATCTGTTTCACCGCCTCCCTCTCCCTTCGATATTGTTTCTCTCCTCAGCCCGCCCACCGTCTTGTCTCCGTGTGAGAAAATAAACCGCCCCGGTGTTTTGGTCGTGTTTCGGCGGAAAGGGCGACCAGACGAGCAGTTGCTACGCCCTGGCTTCTCACGGCGACTTGTTTTTTCTCCCCTTCTTTTTCTGCCCACTTCGTCCGTGGCGTCGTAAAATATTGCCTCTTCGCAGTTTTAGTCCGATCTCATTGCAATATTCAGGAGGTTATTGAGGAAGCAATGTTTGAGAATCGCGAGTCGAGTAGGTGTGTACGTGTTTAAGGCAGTCCGGTCGAATATCCGTCGATGACCGGTAACCCCTCTCGTTCCTGATACGGACTTCGCCTTGTTTTCCTAGTCTCCTCTCCCCGTCCCCCGAGTCCTCTTCACTGGTTCTTCTTGTCTTACAGTTTTCGTTGGCGGTGATAAATTATACGTGTGCATCGTAGACTTAGTTCAGTATTATCGCTTGTATACCGTGTGCCTCGGACGTCTTTATCGCTTTTGGTTCAGGTGCGTAGTGAGTAAGTTTGCCAGCACACAAGAACACTGGTCACAGCGAAATTTTACCCAAAATACTATTGCGGAATGCAAACAGACGAAGGAGAGTCTCCTTGCTAATGATTACCGGTGTAATGAATATACTATTTATTTAAAATACTTAACTTTGACTCTGATAATGTAAGAAAGTGCGGCGGTCCACTTTTCGCCCCATGCGCGGGCCAGGAATAGTTGCGGTGATGAGAAAATTCTCATTTTTTTTACGTTTAGTTTCATCGGTACCTTGTGCTTTTTCCCAAGCGGTTGATCTTGTTTAGCGTGACTTTTAGGTATCGCTTTCTACAGCAATTACAGAAGTCGTCGAGTTATAAACCAGTGTCGCAAACAGTCCGCATTAGTTTAGCTTGTCGGAGGAACCCTTGCAGTACACATGTGAGGGAGGCTTTGAGAGAGTTCGAATGTAACGGGAAGAAAGTTATATCTAATATCCTCCGTGAGGGGAAGGGTGTTCCTTTGTGTCACGGTTGCTCTTTTCGCATTCCACGCCTACTTGATTCTGTGAGAGTCGGCGACTCGTCGGGACGTACCCAAAGGTTCCCCGTCGGGCGGTGCATGTCGCTAGAGAGAGCTTTCCGTAATCCGTGGAAACGGCGAGAGACGAGCTGCAGGAAACCTCCGCCTTCTCCATCTGCTCCTTGAGCCTACTTCTTCCCTCGTCGCCATTGCCTCTTCAGTTGCGCTACAATAAATTGCTTGGGCAAATGTTCTCTATGGAGATCGACATTGACCTTTAATATGTGCGCAAAGTCGCTTGCTTCATCGTATTTGTACAAAACAGAGAAGTGATTGCATTGCGCATTCCTCTCGGACTTAGTCCTGTTTGTACGCACGGCCATATCGTCCACGTTTTCGGAAATACACTCCCGGCTGTTTCGTGGTACTCCATTCTCAGTTTAACTAATAATAGCCTTTTTTTGTCTGCGGAACCATGCTCATAGTTCTATTTTATCCTCTAATCCTAACCCTCAGCCCAAGTTTAAATTACTGTGAATTGTAATAAAGTTAAGTTTCCTGTGGACGAAATTCGATAGGCATACAGTATTATTGGTTAATGGGACAACAGTATACAGTTATATTTTGAGTACATAAGTCTTTTTTTTCTTTTGCACGTAGCTGGGTTTGCAATAGGTACGACGATATATCGAGTCGCAGTTGCAAAAGGTGCTTAGAAAAGCATCCGAAGTGCACGGACCATGAAACGCCAAAGGCGTAGCTGCCAGCAAGTTTTTTATTAACTTCCTGCAGTTCCTTAACCAGTGGAAAGAAAATTTCATTTTCTGCGACAATCTTGGTTTCTCTAGTTTTTCGATTGGAAGATTTTTTTCCAAACGTTTTAGTTATGATGACATAAGAAAAAGGCACGAAAAATTCCTATTTTGCCATATCGTTGAGAGTACCCTCAGCCTCAGAACTACAGGTCATACGTTTCATTCCCATCCCGTCATAGATCAATGGTTGCAGGGTTGTCGCGCATCCGAAATTCAAAACCTAAGCGCTTGCTCATCTGTTTAATGGTAAACCGCTAAAAAAAACACCAATGCGATATAAAATCGATTCCATTTCCATTTTATTCGCTTTGCCTTATTAATTTCACTTACCTATACGAATGCATAATCAATTCTTTGTCGTCACACTCATTTCACCTCGGTGGGAAATGCATTGAATGGACGTTGTTGAACTTTAATATTAGCGTTAGCATCATCAAGGTTTTGGGGAGCAAAAATTCTACGATTGCGTAACATGTGTCGCGTGCTGAATGTATTGAGCTGCTTACAAATTTCAGGTTGCTTATTTTTCGTAAGTAAAACCTTCGTTTTGGTGATGTAAAGTGAAACATGTATCATTAAATTATAACGAAATGACTTAATGTGTGTAAAGGCACCGTCCGGTACGTTATATTTTTGTTGTTTATATTTTGAAATTAAGCGGTTCCTTTTCTGTAAATCCACTGCAAAAGTTCCGTGCCCTTGGTTTACGGAGAATTCTCGTGATGGGTGCCGATCCATCTTACGGCTATTACGTGACTCGGGGCCGGCAGCGCGTAACCGTATGTCCAGCGACCATTCGAATGAAAGCAGAAGAAAAACACTTCTGTGCCGCCCTTATATCTTATTTTTTTGTTTACTGACCTAAAGCCAACCTAACGGAATATTCTGTTGAAGTAGTCTCAAGGACGTGACTGTGACGAAAACAATTGGGGACCTTTGAGACTTATATAGAGATAAGTAGGATAAAAAATTGCTTCAAGTATTGCTTTTTGTTGCGTCTGTTTTCCACGTCTTTGGTCGAAACGGGGAAACCCACCGCTTTTAGTCACCTGCTGTGCATGTATTTACTTGGTAAATCGCATTTGATGTTATGACGAAATTTTTATCTGATGATGCAGCAACTTAACTAATTGTACGGGGTGATGTCACCCGTGCCGGATGCGACTTTCTAGATAAATCTGATCATCAGGAAAACCAATCAACGTACATATTTACTTTTATCGGAATTTTTCTATTTTTAAATGATTTTCTTCTATTATATTTGCACTTTTTTTATGCCTCCGCCGTTGATTCATATATACTAATACGAATTGGTTATTGAATGTCATCACCAAGGAAATACCTTAACGGTGAAGGCTTTTATCGTTGGTCTCTGTCGATTTATTCAATTTTGTAAATCTAGGATTTTGAGTAAAATTTCGTCACTTTCAATTGATAGCATTCAGTCTTCTTCCATACGGGAAATTGTGATAGAATTAGTGTTTAAAGCGTTTTCCTAATGCCAATAAAGCCTTTCTCTTACCCTTTATCACAACTTTGGAGACCCGAAGCGTTCATAATCATGCATGAGATAATTATAGTGACACAAATGAACAGTGGATTCTTAGTGGGGATTCTGGTCCATGTACATTTTAAGAGTCGAAAATACACTGAAAAGTACAGTATCTGAAATTCAGGTTATACTTTGTCTTTTGCGCAATTTTTTCATGTGCGCTACTCTCAGTGAAACGTGCTCATTTTTGAAACGCTTGTCATGTCATCTGTTGTTTAACCTGGCTTATACTATCACATAGAGTTTCATTGTTGAATTGTGTCAAGGTGGAGTAAATAATCACTCGTTCGACCTCGGTCACCATTATCAGTTCCTCTGCCCTAATTTCATATATAAATAAATTTACAACTCCCAAAGGCTGGGGCAAGCGGTGGGCTAGTTTAGGTTACGCGCGTTAGTTTAGCCAATTAGGTTTGGGAACTGTCGCAATTGAAGACTCGGAACTGTTATAAGTAGTCGTTACCTAGTTACCGCACCCTTGGCGTAATAATATACTTCTACTTGTGAAATTGGGCCAGTTGCAGGATTCGGTTTCACTCACATTTTCACGTACACATTCTTTAGTTATCTGCTTTTGGGATGAAAGGAGAGTAATTCAGGTAATTATTGTTTATAAATCGTAACTGGATTGTGTTCAATAAGTTTATCAAACATTTTCCTCGATTTATCTAATAGTAAACAGTAATGCGAGAATTTCAGTGTTTTAAAAATCAGGCAACTTGATCGGGATTGGAACCCGGTACCTGCGATATCCCACCGAGTGCTTGAGATGGTTGTTACCGATGCGTTTATTCCCTTGTGAATAGCCATTAATTAATAACTTTAACTAAATGTTGCGTTGTGAAATATTTGTACTGGTATGTCTCTCCGCAGATGACTCCACCGAAGTTACCGTACGAAATTTCGCCCGATTTCCTCGAATAATGAGCAAAGATAGCATATCTTGCGTGACGTGTAAGGGGTTTTTTTTTCCTGGAGCACGCTGGGTAATGCTTTCGCTTGTCAACACAAATATCGCAGGGTAGTGTCCCACCGTAGGTAATGTGTGTTCAGTATTCTGAATGTTTTAGGATAAGAGAGGCCCGAATGGTCCAAATGCCTCTGACTCCTGCATTATTCATGACTTGATGGCTTCATTGGAATGGTTTTAAAGGATCACCGCCCAAGGGTAGACTAGAGTATAAAATTGACTTGCAGGACTTAATCTACTGTAAAAATGCTTACCCAATGAGTTAAGTAACGAGGGGCTAATTATAACTTGAGCATTAAATTAGGCAGGCGAGGCCGCAATGAAAAATTAATGGAAAGTAGACTCGCGCGTGAGCCAATATCATAAAATGCGAGGTTGCGAATAACAGAATTAGGATACACTATGAACGGCCATTCGAACCGTAAGAAAATATTAAAATACCCAGTTGTCTTCTTATTACAATGATCCGCACTCAGCATTTCCCTTCATTGTGGTCCACCTTTCATCCCATGCTGTACCTCCTTTTTGCGTCTGCCAGGATGATATTTAGACGAAAACATTCGGAGGTTAGTCATTGCAGCGACTAATATGCGATGAGAAATTTTTCCAGTCCGATAGGTATGGAGTTCGACGTTCGGAGATGATGGATAATGAGGGGAGGGCTAGTGGAGGCGAATCGCGCACCGGCGTCCGTCCCGGAGGAGCGAGAGGGGAAACGTCTTCGGGGCTGGGAGGTGTGGTTGGCGGGCGGGAGGGAGGAGACGGATGGGTGGGGTAACGGCGGTGGTGTTGGCGGGCGGCAGCTGCCGTCTGCACGGCCCCGGCCCGCCGGCGGTGAGAGAGAGAGGCTCGGGTTTAGGAGATCCTCCCCGCGTCTATTTTTGAGGGGCGAAGGAAGGTGGGGATGGAGGTGGGAGAGGGATAAGGGGATTCAGTGGGGGTGAGAAGATCTGAAGTTTCAGGGAGGGACAAGGGGGAAGGGGGGGACGCATGCGTGCCGCTGCGAGGACGTTTTTGCCCAGAGGATGTAAGCATCCTGTGGGAAGGGGAGGGCTCTGGGGAGGGGTGGGTGGGTTTGAAGGCGGAGAGGCAGAGCTCGCGGGGGGTTCCTCAGTTCTCCCCCTTCTACCCTTCCCCTTTCACCAGCCCCACAACCCCCTTTCCCTCCTCCCCTCTCTGTTCTACCCCTTCCCCACCCGTGCCTCTCTCCTTGTTTTGACGGGGTTCGTCGAGGCGTCGGCAACGGTAATGCCCCCTTCCACCCTCGGGGGACCCGTCTCCTCTCCTGCCCTCCTCTGACCTCTCCCGGCCACGGCACGGCCTTATGCGGGGCGAGTCCGTCGCTGTCCTCCCGCTTTTCCCTATCTCTCGAGTGCGGGGTGAAATCTGAGATTTATTTGGCGGGAGGGAAGGGGGTGGTCGGGTGGCGCACGTGTCTCGTGACAGGGGCGGGGGGGGTTGGCGAGCGTGTTTTGCGCCCGGATGGGCGGGCGAGGGGTGTGGGAGGGATCGGAGAGGGGAGTGAGTTGCGCGGGAGTTGGTGTATGAGATCGGGTCGAAGGGGGGCGGGGGAGGGGAGTCGGCTGAGGGGATAGATTTTGATATGGGCAAACGCGTCTCACTTCCGGTGCCCGTCCGCCAAAAGTCAACGCGTGTTGTGGTCGTGATGGTTATGATGCGGGTGAGGTGACCGTCGGGCAGAAAGGTGTTGAGGTAGCGATGTCCTCACTGGTGGGGCGTGACGACACGAGAGGGCGCCCGGCGAGGCTGGCAACCTTTTGTCTGAGAGAAGCCCTAATTTTCTTGACACTCGTGGGGTAAAGGTGTTAAAGGGCCGGTTTTTTTAGTTTATAAACCTTTGCCTTCGATTTGTATTGTTTTCGACAGATTCGGCATTTTGTAGTAGCCGTTTCCATTTACTGCTGCTTTTTCCTTACTCTGCTGCGGCCGCCATCTGGGTCTTTATGAAAATAATCGATTACCTCTTTATACTCTAATTATTGGAGAACTAATCCGTACCTTCTTCTGTACTAGTGGATCTCGTTTGGTCAGACTGTTGGAACTGCTTGGATGTTGAGACCCTTAGTTGTGACGTGAATTCGTAAAGAAATCTTGATTTGTTGGCTACTCATGTATTTCTGACGAGTGCCCGAGGAATTCTTTTGTAATGCTGGTAAAACAATATTCACCCATACTAAAAGCATTATATATTCGCTTCCTAGTTTTTGTTGAGCTTCAAATCAAATCGTTTTGCATTTTGTTCTCATAGACCGAGGCTACTAGCACTCGTCATTTTTATAGCTCTCCTGCTCGTTTAAATTATGAATGAAATTAAAGGCGTGCAATTTGAGTTCTCTTTGTAAGTTTTTGTGAGGTAATTACTTCTGGAAGTTCGACTTAATTACAAAAGAAGAGCTTTATAAGAGCAGACCTCAGCAGTAGCAGGGAGACGCTGAATCAGGTAATTAATTTTTTTTAATCCTAACGTCCACCTCCAAGAATGAATGCGTCTGTTAAGTTCTTTATTTTAGGGACTATTTTAATTTTTAAAGCTGTGTAAAATTTTTAAATAAAGGTACATGTAGTAGCAGTTTCAGGAACAGCTTTTAAACAATTGATTCATGGTCCTCTCGTGTACGTTTTCATATGATGTATTTTCATACGTGGGTTTGTTTTATCGCACTATAAATCACAATTGTACTACTGTACATTGTATGGAGTAAGGAGTTTTATGTTGGAAAATTTTAAACGTGTTTAGATGAAGTACTAGATGGGCTCATATTTTCACCTATTACACCTAGCATCGGGTTCATTACAGTGGATTTTTTATGTTTTTCCCCTTTTTACCTGTCACTTCTTAAAAATAAGGATATCTCACCTTCTCCGAACTTGCTGTCTACGTGGCCTCGGTGCACTTATTTGAGTTTGTAGTGATGGCGGAGAGCTGTGGCATTTTAAGCCAGGGGTTAGTTATCGAATCACGCTGAGGCGAAGGTAAAATAAAGCTATCAGTTAAGAGCTAAATATCCTGAAATGGGTCGCCCATCGTCCGTTGGATTGCATCGAACGGGTCGCAGTTGCACCATGTCCCGGGCTCTGCAATATTTGGTGAGGGGTGAAAGTAATGCTTCTCAAAAATGAATCTGCGATCCAAAGCGCCTGTTATTTTTTATGGCTATAGAAATAGTGGCTTACAAATTACCTCCGTCCCACGGTATGAATAGTGTTTTCGTGTTCATTGGGTATTTTTTGTACATATTTATGTGCGTGTAGGAATACAAGTATGTACATACATTAATATATACATATAAATTATATGTATATATATATATATATATATATATTGTATATTATAATATGTGTGTATATATAGATATCCGCACGCCTCCACCTCTGATAAAAACCCTGGCGCACCCGCATGAAGCGCCTAATAGGGAAGGTTTGGCCACTCGACCCCATTGTAAAATGTTATCGAACGAACTCCGGTGTTTTCGCTGGTGTAAATGGCCAAATTAAATTCGCTTTCACTTACATGCAGCCATTTTGATCGGACAGGAAAAAGTTTGGGGATTATTTTTTATCCGGATGGAAATGGCTCCGTTTTATTTATCTTTTTTATTGGCCATGAAAGTGAAATCCGATGCTATAGGTATTTTGATCCGAGGTTTTTACGGTTCACTTGAAGTGACACAGCGAGCAATCAACCAGCGAACAAAGGCGAAAATGTGTTTAATGGCGGATGTAATTTTATTTTACTATGTTCATTCTTCGTCACGGCTGACATTTGGATACCCAAAAATGGATCCATTGAATCTTAGCGTTTGTATTTTTTTTTTAAATCTCAGCCCGCATTCTTGTTGATGTAATTTTTACGACTAGACCGTCGAATTGTGTGAAGTGGCGGGGAGGGGCCACAGCGAGAAATTGTAAACTGGCTGAAATATTGCGAATAGTTTCATTTCTGAAACATTTTTCTTGCTCGATTCTCTTTTCTCATTTTACCTCCTCTCCTGTGATGCGTTATGTTGTTACAATGTTATTAGAACATTGTGCGGCGACTTTTAAGCTTAGTTTATTGTGTATTTTTTATACAATGGAATGCACCCAGACATGGACATATTATATTGCAGTAATGACAGTGAAATGAATTCACATCAAGTGATAATATTCATTGACGGTGTTTGGTTGAATATGGATTGTATACGGTGGACCCGCGTAAAGCTTTTACATTTACCGTAAAGAGTGATTAAATTTATTTTCCTGGATTCCCAGAAAGATTTGGTCTTCCAAATATCACTCGTCTTGAATGTAATAACATGAGACTGATGGTGATACCTTGCATCTAAAGCGGTGGAGTATGTAAAAATATCTGTGGAAACTTGTGCATTCCTGTTTTGAAAACATAATAGCTTGAGGTATTCAAGAGTTTTCTCTCATGTTCGAACGGGAAGCCCCTGCAGTAGTATCAGCACGATTAAACCGCTGGGCTACCACGCTTATCCATGTCATGACCCCTTGATATATCTCTGTTATTTTGTTCAGTCGACTGCCGTTGCATCCATCCCATCTGCAATGTCTTCTGAAATGTCCTGAATTATTTCCACTTCAATAAATTGTCACATTCATATCATATGATCTGGTAGTTTTTCTAATAATATGTTCCTCATAGTTCGTTTTACGTTTCCATCTTGTTTATAAATATAGCTGCACTCGCTTTTTAGAACGAAAAAGGCGCAATGCATCCGTCTCGGTCATAACTCGAGTCAAATCTTCGAGTCGCTTTAGGAAACCCAGTGTCTTGCTTCCTCTTTAGAAATTTAATGGGTGGACTTCATCGAACAGCCATGCCCCACTGATATGATGTCGGTTAGTGCGTGACCAAGAGAGTGACGGACGGTTCGGGCCCATTTAAATTGTGACCGAGCAAGAGTCATGGACTCACGAAAAATCACCATTTGGCCATTCTTTAAAAGTTCGAATCCGCGGAATTAATCAGTCCGTCGGTTGGCACCAACGTTGGCGTCGGCACAGTGTGTCGGCGGCACTCCCACAATGGAACGCCGCTCTGCGTTTCGCTCGCTCGGAAAAGCCCATCGCACTCCCACGCATCCTGTATCCGAGTGAGTCGTTTGCCGAGCGCCTGGCTCCCGTGGGAGCGCGCGTGGGAGAGGAACTTCCATCTCCAGTCGGGCGACGACAGTAATCCCCGCTCGGGCTCTCGAACTACTGGAAGCCCTCATTCCGCCTCCCTCCCTCCCTCCTTCATTTCCATTGCCTTTTTTGCATCGTCCGTGCAGAGCTGGGAGGCCTCTCTCGGACAGGGAAGGGGACCTGTCGGTTTAATCGCCTCGTGGACCCCGCTCATTGCCCCCGTCGTCCTTTTCGGCGGCGTCTGCGGCGGTGGAATCCGTTTTTGAGAGCTTTTTAACACTCGAGCGAATCCAATCGTCGTGCGAAAAGATAAAAAAAGGAGGATTTCGGCCTTAATTGTTCCCCCTTGTTTCCGATGCCTTCGTCAATCATCGTCAGGGTCGATAACCGCCAAATGCAGATATCTGCGCTGATTATTGTCTAATTTCTGCCAGTGGATCCGAGTTGATCCGAATTTTTTTAAACAAAATTACTTTCTTTCTAAAGAATACTGATGCCATCAGGCCTGTTTTATCGGAATGCCGTTTTCGACGCTTTCATTGGGGTCGGAGTGTTCCCGTCCCATGAAATACAGGTTCTTCCCTGGTATGATTCAGTAATTTGCATGGTACGTGCTACAGGTTCTTGAGGTTTTTTAGTTCTTCGTTTGCTTGGTATTCAAAATTTTAATGGGGTGAGAGTTTTTCTTCATTAGTAATTGAATAGGGCGTGATATTCGTAGTGGTAAAGAGTAATACTTACGAATTGTAAAAGTCATCCGAATGTGAATAGTTTGCAAATGGTTAATTTTCGATGGTATAGCCGTTTCCATTTCGATGAAAGAGTTATTGTGAGTGTGTGCTTATTTGCAGAATTTGATTAACCTACCACGAGGGCAACACCCGGAAAATGAATATCACATGTTTTTATGCTCTACAGGCATTTGGTGGTGTCAGAATGTCGTTCTTTCTTATGTGAAAATGAAGTCGTGACATTTTTGATATTTTTGATTTTACTCTTTGATTCTTTCTTAATTTCCCTCACTGAACAAATAACGACTTAAATCCTCTTACGCTGAGTTCAACATCTCTTACGATTAATATTTTCTGAAGTTTTTACATTTTGACAGACACTGTTGTTTACAGCAGCAATAGATTCTTTGGGAATCATTAATTAAAAAGAATAAAACGATTCGCATGGTAACAGTGAAATCTCACCGCTCGCTTTTATTTTATTATCGATTGGAACATTGACGACTGAGATCCCCGATCAGTTTTCATCTTCCAAGAATTGATAAAACCTACCTGGAGTGGAGTGTATTTGGAATTTATTTGGAGAAGCAATTATCTAAGTGATAAAAGCTATTCTTAGAAGTAATCCAATATCACGTACATGTATCATATAGAGTAGGTACATGGTAACAGGTTTGTTGATTTTGGGCTGGTTGACTGAATACTTGGAAGTACAGCTAAGTCTAAATGGTTTGCTTACACCTTATAAAGTAATCAAAGTTCTTTGCCTGAGGTTTTGCTATTTCTTGACATTTTAGCGTCAATATGCCCTCCGTCGTCTATAAAAAATCAAATGTTATTAAAGGTGAACACAGAAAAATACAGGTTGTCAATTTTGTATCTCATTTTGTGCCCCGGGTTCAAAAGAGGTGATGTGGGAGTAAGCTTTGAGTTAGGGGAGTGGTTTTGAATTACCCCTCTCGTCATGCAGAAAAAATAGTGACGTGGGGTTCCTCAGCCGCCCCGTGGCCACAGTTACTTCGACGTAGGGAATATTGTCACCGTCGATTCCAATCGGAAACGGTGATTCGATCAAATATGGCCCAAGGGCGTCGGGAATCATCAAAATGCCGGGAAATTTGTTTGGACAGTAGATGAGCTCGTTTCGTTAAAATGTTTGAGCGAAAAATGAAATGTGTCGCGTCTATATTTTCAGTGTTTGTAGGGTTGGATTGTAGAAATGAAAGATGAAATTCGAGATTGAAATTATTCTTTTTTTATTTGTAAATACACCTGCATGGTATTTTAACGAGTCAAAGCGTAGGGATATGTTCTTAATAATGCAACAATCCATTTTGACCTTGGGCATGTCAGGAGATCCATTTACTACTGCTCGCATAACCGTTATATCGATTTTCATCGACAGTCCTTTGGTACACTTGTACCGGTATATTTAAGAGCATTATTTGCGTGGGTTGTTCTCGTCGCATACATTTTTCCGACCGAATAGATAATAAAAGCGATTTATTTCACAGAATGCTCACCAAGGATCAAAAAAGCGGCTGGAACGTAACCAGGGAAAGAGTTAGTCACCCCTTTCCTTCGCTAACGATGAGTGGTAACTGAAACGCGGATCGAATAGAATGCCCCACTTCCAACGCGGGCCCTCGGGATCAGATCCCCCGTGCATTTATTGCATCCCCCCTCCCCCCCCCCCCCAGCCGACGCCAGGCTCTGGGCAGAGTGCGTGCGGACGTGGGTTCATTCTTCCCGCACCGTCCACCACCGCTCCAGTTTTCCCGAAAGGGAGGAAGTGCGGCTGGTAGAAGGGGGAGGGAGGCGTCCCCCTCCGCTCCCTGCTTTCACGCCCCCCCCCAGAAATTTCCCCTCTCGTAGACTCCTCTCCCTCCCCTCCGCCACCTCCATTCCATCCCCTCCGGAGAGCGGCGGCAGGAACCGTTTGGGCGGAGGAAGAATCTTCTTGCGTTCGATGACGCAACACCCTCCCGCCCCCTCGGCGGCTGCATATGTGTGCGTGGGTATGCGTGGGAGGAAGCGGTTTTGATGATGGGGGAAGGGCGGCGGTTTGAAGTGAGAGGGAGGGGGAGGTTCCCACCCCTCTCCCCATCCCCCTCCCTCGGATCGGGCGGAAGTGTGGGCGGATGTGTTAGGGGTGGGTGGGATGGCGTGGGATGCGTTGCTGCCCGTGCTCTCCTCTCCTCCTGCATACCCGCTCCCTCAGCGTCGCCACCCCTCCCCGTTCGATCTTCTTTTTTATTCCCTCCTCTCTATCTCCCGCGCGCCGGGGTCGGTTTGGTGCCGCTCCAGGCACGGGCTGACGGCTTCTAGATGGTTAGCGCGTGAGTATGCGTGTTGCCAAAGACAGTCTCGAGGCCTTTGCAGTGATCGTCGTTCGCGTCTTGTACAAATGGGAGCGCAAAAATTAACGGATCGCCTCTTTACTTGCTTCATATCGTCTCGCGTTTTCGTCACTTGATCTTAACATTTTTAACCAAATGGACTATATATTGTTGACGTGAGAAATCAACATTAAAATCGATTGGGTACGGAAACTTTTGCTTTACACCTGCAGTCTACGTGCCATGAAAAACATCATTTTCATTTCGAAAAGAAATGGTCGACTTGTACTTTTTTTATAAGCGGATTCGATATATTTTCGACGAAATATTTCTATTTTCATGCAAAATTATTCATCTCCTTGCAATAATGAACGGTCAAAATTTCAATAACCGAGTAATAATATTAACTTTATCGCATCTAATGTGCCACCTTAGCTGATGCTTGTTCAGAGCGAATCAATTTTTCGGAGATTGAATTTTCAAGAAAATGGGTGTAATTTCATGAATTAGGTGCTTTATCTTTGGAGTTTAATAACTTCTCGGTGAGGTCGATCTCAACTTGTTTTGGTGCCTCCTCGATGCATGGAATCGAAATACCCTATTTAGAGCTCTTCTGTAGTCTCGCATGGTGGACAGAATGGTGTTTCATAATTTTAGTGTTCTACCAGTCTCCACTACATGTAATGTATTTTAAAATTTCTTGGTAAATTTTCCCGTTAACAATCGTCCGGGAAAATACTACTAAAGTCATACATGGATATATTTTGAAAATTGGCAATGTTTGCTATCAGTTACAATGAAGCTCACGTGAAATCAATGAAATAAATTTTAGTGCGTCCTTCTGTAATGATGGAATAAAATGCAAATGGCTACAATGTTCCCCAATGATTAAACTTAAGTTTGTAGATCTTAAATATGCGGCATGGGAGCAGACGGATCAAGAGCCATTCTATTACGTTCGTGGAAAGATTTCTTTGGCTTTTCAATAATGCAAGAATAACTTGGGTTTTGACGCACTATTTGATTATCATTACGTGACTAAACCCAATGCAGGTTGTTGTATTGGTAAACAGAAGGACCAGGGCCATCGTTACAAGTGTTGGGTTCGTTTCCTACGTCTGAATGATAGGAATTATTGGCAACTACTGGAAAACTCGATGCCTATGTGCAGATAACATATGAAGGAAATAAAACTTTGGGTTGACGCTTCGAACGTTGAAAGCAGCTCATGTGTTCGCCGGAATTATTTTGATGATAGGTTACGAAATGGTGTCAACACATTGCCTCTTTCATCGTTGTATTTCCTCCTGTGTGAAGGCGTACCACTGCCACGTTTGTTACCCCGGTCACTGTTGACCCGCGTCATTTGCATTAGGGGAATTAAACGATTGAATGGTGCATATCTGCCTTTGATATCGTTCAAAAAGTGGTCGAACGAACATCTTGTGCCAGTAACTCAACCCGTTCATTTCCATGTATCTAAAATTAATGAAAACTTTTTTTACGAAATTACTGTTATGAATTAATCAAGAATGATATTTAAAGCAAAATTCGAGATAACAGTCACATTGAGACTTGGTTATTTCATTCACCATAGTTTATGCTCGTTCAAGTTTAATATTTTCAGTAATCATTACGCGGTGCTATTGTTTTCATTTGCCTTTTCCTTCAACACAAATTCATAACTCTTCTTAATTACGTAACTATGACTGCTATCCCAACACCCTCAACTACGCATCCTTGTGCTTTATTGCGTGATGTCGATTACTATATCAGATACTGCGTGTGTTCATAAGCCCCGTTAACGTCTTAGTTGTTTGGAGAATAGTAATTTAACCAAATCCAAGACTGTGTCATATTACTCCATTGCATGAGCTCTTAAATTGTGGAAATTAACAATATTTCACGTAGACTACAGTAATATTTCAGAAATTAGTCGCTCGAATCACTTAAAATGACCATGCTAGCAGCCACTCGGTCGGAAAAAAATCGGGAATTATAAAATGTATGTGAACATTTGGGAAGAAATGAGGAATGGTAGGGTTTTTTTTAAAAAGGTAGAAATTTGATGTTCGAATTGGAATTATTAACGAATTATTGGAACCGAGAATTCCTCTGATGAGAATGAAAGACCTTTAAATTGCGTTGCTTGTTGGCTCTAAAGAAAACTGAAACTCGATTGGTACTCACTTCGGATACACCAGTGGCGCGTAAAGCGATGAGGGAGGATGAATACAAGAATACGCACCTAATCAGTCTCTGAGAACTTGGGAGAAAATTCTGGAAAATGGATGGAATTTTCGTCCGGGAAATCAGGAAAAAGTTGGGAATGGGAAGCTTTGAAGTGAGTGACTACTCTGTTGACAAAATTGTATATACGGGGGAAGAGGTTTTGATTAAAGAGTCGCTCGAGAAATGGCGCTTGGAGTTGAATCATGAGAGCGGAGTGAAGGCGAGCGTGGAATATTACATTGTCTCCGGTTCATTCCAGCTCCCCCTCGGGATTAGGAATTTTCTTCGTCTCTCGTGGCCTTGGACCATCTCTCGGGCTGTTTTCTCACCGGCCATCCCCGTTCCTCTCGATCGTACTTGGTCGTCGTCGCCGAAGCCCCTCCCCCTACACACCCTTCGCGTGCCACCTCCGCTCATTCCCGCTCACCTCGCTCCTTTTCTCACGCCTACGTCATTTCTGCAGCGGCGGTGCCCAGCGCAACCCTCCGTTCCCCGCTCCCCCCACCCACTCCGCTTCTCTTGCCCTATTTGGTCCCCGATAACAACGTGCTTCCCCTTCCGAAACTTTTTCCTCCCCCCCCTGCCCTTTGAAAAGCCCTCCCTTTGGACCCCTCACCCCCATTTCGTCTCCTCTCTTTTCCAAACGGTCCCTTTTCAACCCTTCCGCGTGGTCCCCTCGCCCTGGTGAACCATCCACTCGGTCAATTTGTTTCCCGCGCATTCCCTCGCAGCTCGTTTCGTTCGAATGTGTTCGACCCCCGCCGTGAAGGTTTTTGTGTCGTTTCCTTTTGGTTTCTCCCGTTCTCCGTCCGGTCGGGTTCGAATTCGACGGTGAACAGTGTGCATCCTTTAGTACCAACATCAACGTAATTTCGTGGAGCTTCTGAATATTCTTAAAATGAAAAATAAAAAAAACAATTGTACTTTTGAGAGTTTTATTTTTAAAACACAACTCTTCTTTTTCGGGTGATAGAATGTGTGTAAGAAAAAGTGATCATGGTCCAATGTCTTGAAAATGACTAAGCGTTGAAACAACGCGTTTGTTTCAACGAAACTTGTTTTTTTTACCTTCGACCGTGCAATATTTTTCGTTTATAAAACGTTTGTATTGTAGTCCATCGACAGAAAGTGTTGTCCTGAACAAATTTAGATTTGTTCATCGTACAGTATAACCTAAGATATTAAATATAAAACCCAACGTCCTCCCACAAGGCTAGATTCGACTCACGACCAAAGACTATCGACCGAATGCCAGCGCGTGTATAGCTCGTCGAAGTTTCTCTCCCAAGTAATTTCATTTTTTTCATTGGCATATGTATTATGTGCCTCGCAGCTGGGGATTATCGTGTCGAATTTAAGGCTTTCCTGAGTTAGCGAATAGATATCGGATTATCGTTTCGTGGAGCAGGCAATTCTTACAATTTTCATTGATCACGTGTATGCTGTTTCTCTTTTGCAACATCCGGTGGTGCATGCATGAATTCGTAATGTTTGCCGGTGTTTTAGCATTCAATAATTTTTACTTTCCGTAGTACCGTGCGCAAGTTAACTACCGCTCGGTTGTTGCGGTTGTTTTGTGAGTTACAATTGATATGACAATTACTAAAATAGGTGCTCATCGTAAGTATTCTGCCGCCATTCATGCCTCTCGTTTCCACACTGTATTACAACGGGGATATTCCTTCTAGAGCTTTCATAGTGTTAAGCTGCTGAATCGTCCGTTTCCTCGGAGACTCGAGTGGCCCTAGGGGTATCAGCGAGGGGATTCATTGGATTGAATGTTCCGGGGTTTTTATGGATCTGTTCACAATTCTGGGAATCGTCATAGTATGCGTAAAATTCATTCACTTTCTTCAGCTCTCTTCTGGACTTAGTATGGCCCGGTAACTTAGCCAATAAATGATTGAAAGTGAATGTAAATTTTAGTTTCATTTCAGTTCCACGATATTTTATTTTAAGTATAATTTCTTCTAACTGTGCTTGTTTAGAATCGTGTTCGAATACTCACATCAAGCCAAAAGTTTCTGGCGTAGCGTTTCAAGTGATGATCAAAAATACCCTGAAAATTGCTGTTTCGGTGTGAAGGGATGGGAAATATATTAAGCTACAATATTCCAAGTAGAATTTTAGACGCAACAGTCCTACTTTTTGGAATCCTTCCAAATACAGAATTTGACATCTTCAATAATGAGAAGGCGTCTGCATGGCTCATTCCCGTGTTTGCCCGCTTAGATTGTCCAAGAGAATTAATGAGTCATCCACTGTCTTCCTTGCCTGGCTTCACGCTTTTATTCTTAGCAGGCCTTGAAGTGTGTCTTCGCTCTATCCTTGCGTGCACGATGGACACGAACCGGATGTCTTTCCGCATACCAGTATTAGTTGAAACAATACCCATGTACATAAGTGCGCTGTGACAGTTGCTTGTTCGTGTCCATCAGCCAGATTATGAAGTCTTGAGGTGACTAGTTAGACGAAACTCCATGGAAAGATTGCGCTACACTCCACTAGGTATTCGTTCAAATAAAACATCAAATGTCTCGCGGATCAAGGATAGTAATAGCGTTCATTAGCCTTGGAATTGGTTTCCGCGGTGCTGGAATGCATTTGGAAAATTTCATTTTCCTTTAGTTGAGGCTTCGAGGAATAAATGCGCTTAAATTTGCCTAAAAGGTCAAGATCGATATTCAATAGAGGTCAGAATTGAAAGTGACAGTGCTGTATTGTTACGGTTGACCTTGCTTCTCTGTGGTTGATCAATAAAAAATATACTGCTGGCACGAGAGGGCTTCTCGCATCACGTAGCGCTAGAAAGAGGGGCTTTGCGTGGGCCGATATTAATTTAACGGAAATTAGAGGTCGAAAGCAAGTTTTGAGCGTTCGCATTCAGGAGTGTATTATGCGCGTGATTCAAAGGAGCTTTATTGAGGCGTGATCTACATGAATTCATTTTTGCGTATATTTTTCCATGATTGTTGTCTTTAGTCGATGTATTTAGAAATATTCGTTTTTTTTGTCTCGCGATCAGTAAATTTTCTGCCATTTCCAATCCCATTCTTAGTAGAAGTATTAATTTGGGAATTAAACAACAGTACACCGAAATGTTTTTCTCTGGAATTATGTGTATTAGTTTTACACGAAGATAATCCACGGAATTTTGTGTGTCGCATTAATACCATCCTGTTTTACGAATATCTGTTTACTCAATTATTATGTTTGGATAAATGTTGTTTATTTCTTCCTAAGCATACAGAGAAAGGATGCTCGCTTCTCTGAATAGTGGAAGAATAATTACACAGGCCTACAAAAAAAATTTTTTTTGGGGCCGGGAATCTTTGTAATGATTTTAACTATATTTGTAGAGCTGAATCCAACTATGAAATCCGTTTTTATTTAACAGCTCTACTTTTTTTGATATGGCACATCTTACAATTAGTTGTTTTAATATTTGATATATTCCGGAAAATAATTTTCAAAGTTTAATAAATCTATAAGTATACTAATTTATAACCACTCTGCGGTGTTCCTTTTATTTTCAATAAACTGTCAATAAGCTTTATGTATATTTCTATATTGTAGGCCAATGAGATAATTATTAATATAATATTCCCGTATCATCATGTAGAAGATTTTTTTACGTAAGTAACAATGTATCTATATCTTGAAAACTATAGCTGATAGGAAAAAACTAGTGTCATAATTGGATTCAGCACCCCAATTGTTCTTTAAATCAGCATTAAAAGCTCCGGCACCAAAAACTCTGTTGGCCTGTGTTATCGATAAAATTAGCGATACATTGCCCATACGATTTGGCAATATATCGGTCTTCGGTTGAATTTAAACTCATCCGGCCATTAAACTGTAGCTATATTCGGCCACCAAAGTCGTTAATGTTTTTTCAAACTTAGTTGAAACATTTGCAGTAAGCAGCTGTCTGTCAGATTTAGAACATCTCTTCTTTCTGTTGTTAAAGATTTTGAATGTTTCAGTATTATCTACCGATGAAATTAATTGGGAAAGAATTCCAGTATCTGCTGTGTTTTGTTGTGATATGTAGTCCGATAAATATTTCATAAATTATAATGATGCTTTTTTCGGGTGTATAAAATGAGGTTACGTTACGTGTTACCTATTGCAGTGTATTAATTGAAACACTTGACAATGTTGCCGATGAAGTGAAGGAAAATCTGTGTGAGTGCAGCGAATTTATAGTCCTATGCTCTCAATGAAAACACTCCCTTGGCTCCAACTGACGCCCTGTTATTGTGCATCATAGAAATTGATTTTGTGGATAATTTGGTTTAATTGTTCTGGGTGTGGGAAATAAAGTAGGTCGTGAGTCTGCTTCTTACAAGCTCGACAGTATTTGCGAATATTTTTAAGACCATCGGCATGGCTGAGTATAAGAATAGGGTTATCCGCTGTTTCCACCGTGTTCCCTAAGTTCCCTCCACAGGATTGAATTATTTCATCCTCCGCGATACAGTCTTCTGTATCTTCTCAGGTCTTTATGACACAGGGTGTATCGGTATGAGTTACTAAGATGCGATTCCATTGCCATACTTCGGATTGTGATGCTGTAAATTTTTTCTTCAGCGACTTGCAGTTTTAGTTTTTGTCCCTCACTTGAAGCTTATCAGTGGTGAAGAGGCGAATGAACATTTTTATTTTGAACATATCGTCCATTTCAGATATTATTCGTAGTTACAAGATGTAGCTGCGACTGTAACATTCCGCAAAAAATCGCAAAGTCCTAATTTAAATGAGACAATATAAGTTGAGCCATTCGTTGGATATGGAAATTGATGCCGTCCGTTTGAACTCCATATTGGGCGTATCAACTCGAATCAGTTTGCATCGTAGTCAGTTGTGCAAATTAGAACACCGTACGCAGCCCTGCTAGTAGATATCGAAGCCCGTTTATTTCTCTCTGGTTGACAGCCCTTTCTGTAATGCAAATAATTGTTTGTGCGTAACCGTTTCCATCTCATTGCGACACGAATAATGACGATTATATTGCAATAAGATCATGCTGGAACTGCCCAAAGAAATTGGCTTTACTTTATACAGGTCGATGTTTTTGCTTTTAGGTTGGCGGTCTGAGCCGTTTAATGGCGCTTTTTGTGCCATTTTTTCAAAATATGTCACGTCGGTCGTTTAAAGGGGATAAACTCTATTTTTTTCGTGGCGCAAGCACCGTCAGAAAATTAATCCCGTATTTTTTTTTAAGGACAAAATAAAAGTTAACTGGCGGACTTTTAGAAATGGTTACAGTGTTTAACGTGTTGTCTCCCATGCATTGATCTAATAATTAATATCTTCGTGAATGATAATAGGTTAATTCGAATTGCGTAAAACTTAATATGCATTCCGCAATTTTTTCTTGAAATTTGGATCATTATAAAATACTTGTTTAAAAATGTCTTTAGCGTAGAATGCATGAGGAAAATTAGTTTTTCGCATCGGGACTGCTTTGTACTCTACTTCGGCTTTCACAACATTTCACAGAAAAAAATATTGTGGATTCAATGCAAATTGGAACTCAAGCAATAGCCATATGTGGCAGCCGATATGTACTTCCATTATTTGGGAAGATATTTTCAAATTAAAATATATTTCCAGAGAGTGGAATGTGGAAGAATGGACTTCGTTTATCCGTTTATCTGTGGGCATTTGCAATTTGTCATTTATGATAATGTAAAATATGTGTATTTCCCTCGTCGCGGAAAAGGACGATTTATATTTAACTAGACTCTGCCATCTAGGTGTTGTGACGTAGTCGTGATCATATTTTTAGTTTCGTTTCTCCATTGCTGTCCATGGGATTTCTATGTTTACTTTATGTGTCAATATTCGTTGCCATGTGCTTTTTTTGGTTATCATCCTGTCGATTGAGCCTCATGTTTTTCTCATTTTGTGGAAAAGGAAGATTAATTCGAGTTTTGTCACTTTTGTGTGTGTGTGTGTCGAGAAGTCACAGATTAGAATTGTATGTTTTTGTATTGTGCGCTTTAGTACGTCGGCTGATAATACTGAATGTCAGAATGCCCAAACGACAATCCCCTACATTTTTATTCGGCTTCAATGACTTCAAGGCTTCTTATACCTGTATAATGACCAAGAGTTGTCGGAGCACACAAAAACAATTCCCCCACGAGTGATTTTCTTTGTTAAACTTAAGTTTCTTAATCCTGCTTAAAAATGTCAGTTCACTCGACCTGCCACTCTCCACAAGGAAATGAGTACGTGTGTACCTGTCTTGTACGTTACAGTATCTATATCTGATATGCATATATCTCGTATTTAGTGTAACAAGATAAAGTGGCCACAATAATAACACAGGTCAACAGTGGTTTTTGTGCCGGAGCTTTTAATGCTGATTTAAAGAACAATTGGGATGCTGAATCCAATTATGACACTAGTTTTTTCCTATCAGCTATAGTTTTCAAGATATAGATATGTTGTTACTTACGTAAAAAAATCTTCTACATGATGATATGGGAATATTATATTAATAACACAGGCCAACAGTGGTTTTGGTGCCGGAGCTTTTAATGCTGATTTAAAGAACAATTGGGGTGCTCAATCCAATTATGACACTAGTTTTTTCCTATCAGCTATAGTTTTCAAGATATAGATATGTTGTTACTTACGCAAAAAAATCTTCTACATGATGATACGGGAATATTATATTAATAATTATCTCATTGGCCTACAATATAGAAATATACATAAAACTTATTGACAGTTTATTGAAAATAAAAGGAACACCGCAGAGTGGTTATAAATTAGTATACTTATAGATTTATTAAACTTTGAAAATTATTTTCCGGAATATATCAAATATTAAAACAACTAATCGTAAGATGTGCCATATCTAAAAAAGTAGAGCTGTTAAATAAAAACGGATTTCATATTTGGATTCAGCTCTACAAATATAGTTAAAATCATCACAAAGATTCCCGGCACCAAAAAAAAATTTTTTTTGTAGGCCTGTGTAATTGTTCATCCTGCGGAAAAAAAGTTTTATTTTTAATATACAATGTACATTTGCCTTATAATGCGTTAATTGAATAATATTTTGATTATTTGCCGGCGGATTTGCAAAAGAGCCAATCCATTTTTCAGGCGTGTTCTTAGGCTCTTTCTGTCTCCGTGTATGCAACATTTTAACAATCCCACCCTCCCAGTGTTTTGTTACTTCAGCGCTGATGTTTTACAAGACTTCCAATTAGTAGATTTTACCTGAACTGTACAGCTGTAACTCAAAGTTCTGTGTTCTAATCGCACCTCAGGCACTTATTTTATGTCCGACGTAGAATCACCGAGGTGAGATCTTGCAATAAAACCTTGAGAGTTGAACTAAAAACCGAAATATGCTAGTAGCAGAACAACTGGGTATGTAATCATTTCGGTTTGCTGTGTTGAAAAGTCAGTCGAAGAAATGTGCGTAATTGTTTCTAACCACGTGAGCCTGTGTGCAATGACTTTAGGATATGTATTCAATTAGCAGTACTTTGCTGATACTTAATTGCCAAAATTGTGAATTGAAAACACAAGGACTATGTTTAAGGGCCACATTCAACCATTATTTGACTTTTACTTTTGTGATGACTTGGAAGAGAATTTCTTAAGTTAGATTCTTTAAGAATTTCCTGTTGATTTTCCGCCGAATTGAAGTGATTGTTGAAGTAATTTTTTCTTAATTGGTCGACTTGGTAGCACTACCGTCTCGATCGATTTGGAATACAGCGGCTTCTTAGTGTCTAAGAAATGTACGCATTGATTCCCCAAAGGAAGAGTACCCAAAAGAGGTGACTCTTGGATTAATCTTCGTTGCGACTTTCGGGGGATAGGGGGTTGGTTCCCTTCTCTCGACAAACGGCGGAGTGGCTGCAGTTCCGCGCGAGTTCCGTTTTGCGATATCCTCCGCGCATTGTTTACCTCGTATTTGTGCGCAGTGGGGGCGCGCCCGTCTTCTTCTTCTTCCTCCTTAGGCCGATCATGCCTCGGGAACATGCGTAGAAGTCTCGGGTCTCGTGAGAGGAACTCATTCTCCCCCGCGAGTGTCTCCAGCTTGCGTGCGTGTGGCGCTGCTGTGCGTGCGTGTGCAAAGGCCGTGCGCGGTCGAAAGGTCGTCGAGTATCTTATGAATGGACGATAAGGGGGCTTGTCTGTAATGTAACGTGCCTTCGTGTGCTGGTGCGGTCATGTGTGCGAGTTTCCGAGCGATCGCGGAGATTTCGTGAGGAAAGGTGGGCGGAGAGAGAGGACTGGAGGAAAACAAAGGAAGTCAATTGCTGCGGATACATGCCCTTGATAGCAGAGAAAAAATGAAATGCATATCCTATGATGGTGCAAGTAAATTATAATATGGGATGCTTAGAGCGAATAAAATCATAACTCTAGGTGTTATTGTAGCAAAATGACGTGATGTTTGACTTAGAAATAATGCCCTGATTGCACGTTTGAAAAAAGATTAATCTAGCCCAGTGTGGAATTTACATCAAAGGATTTGTCCAAAGATGTGGTTTGGTGAGCGAGGGATAACAAGAGCGAGTGATGTGTTACTTGTTTCGTAAAACTTCTTGACACAAGATCCGAATTTACAAGTGTTGTGGTTGTGTGCGAGAGCGAATAACCAGGGCGGAAGAAGATGTAGCAGGTATTCGCGTCGAGTTGCTTCCTTATGCCGCTCAAGCTAGGCCCCTGTGAGGAGAAATTTCATCATCTTAACGGAATGGAAAAAAATGGAGCGCACATGCTTTCTCTCCCTGCGAATTCGAGCCATGCTTTCAGGGTCGTGTATTGGGAAAAAACGTAAATTAAAGTAGGGAACTTGGAATGCGTGGTGCACGCTTCAAATTCCTCCAGGGTATAGCGACAAATGTTAACATTTGCTACTCAATCAGTTACTCGTGGTCCAAATTTTACTTGCCGATCCGATAACGAATGCAAAAATGGATAAATATAGATGCCAGAATCAATAAACTTAGGGGGTCCATATTTCCTCGAACAGAACAATACGTCGTGTTGTCGACAACTTCCCTGCCCTCGATTCTATCCGTTTCCCGCCATATGCAATTGCGTTGCATGAAGGATGCACACGTGGGTTTTTAGAGCAGGGGGCGGAGGAGCAGCGTGACAGAACTAAAGAAAGTGGTTTCATGTGAATCGCACGAGTGATTGGTCTCGGAAACGTTTCTCTTTTGACTCTCCCCCCCCCTCTTCCATTTCTCCACACGTGCACTCCTATCAATTAACACTCTTTTTAAGTGTTTTTTCGCTTCGGGTGGCGAGATTATCATACCCCGGGTGTGGGTTTGGGTTTCCCCCTCTTGGTGACCCAAAAGGGGTGGGACATACGATTTGTCATGTGCGTGTAGTCGGATGGATTGAAGTCTGCCTTCTGCGTTTTCCTCCTCGCTTGAATTTCGTCTGGCGGCACGGGAACTGGGGCATCGACATCTTTCGACGCGCACGTGAGAGCGCACTACGTTGCCAATCCGCCGAGGAATGTCATGTAATATGGGCTGTGGGATGTGTAGTTTTCAGCATCCTCCATTGCGAAAGACATTGATTTTATTAGTATACCGAACAAGTGTATGAAGTAACGTTTCTTTTAATATTCGGTACATCTGTATTATTACATATGGATTTGAGAACGGGAATGCGAATCTATATTCCGTGAAAAAAGGCCCAATGTAGAGAGCTGAGATAAGTACGATGCCGTTAGATTTGCATTAGTATCGTGTTGTCGATGAATCGGCACATTTTGGGATCTTAACGTCGTCGTGCTGTTCTTAAAATGGAGCATCACGTATTCCAAGTAGCGTAGAGCCCGCTTGCTGTAGAAATGCGAGCGGAGGAGATGGGGTCCGACTCGTGGTCAAGCAGGGTGTGTGGGTGGGTGGGTTTTGCGTGGCGGGTTCGTAAGCTTGTCAGACCTCCCTCCACTGTCAATCGCCCACCTCCTCCCCTCCCCCTTCGTTGGCCCTATTACCCTTCCACTCCCCCCCTCTTGTCCCCGTCAGGCGGGGCAAATATCTGCTGCGCAGAATTCGCGAGAGAGTGAAATGGCAAGTGGTGGAAGGCAGTGGAGTGGTGTGAGTGGGTGTGTGAAGTCCGCGATGCGAGCGAGAAGCAGGAGGGATCTCATTGGCGCCATCGGCGAGATTTTCCCCTTCCCGCCCCGGGCGCTTATCTTATTGTACCCCTTCCTCCTCCCTCGGTCTTCCTTCATTGTTGACGCCCGCTCACTCCTCCCGCCCCCTCCCACTCACCTCCTCCTCCTCCTCCCCGTCTTCTACCGCTTCCACATCAACGCCGAGCCCCTTCCTCATTTTTAACGTCTCCTCTCTCCCCACCCCCTCTCTTTCTGTCGGTCCGCTAAGATGTGATGACGTAATACTGCAACACGGGTGGAATCAGGGGGTGACACGTGTAAATGGAGTGTAGGTCAACTGCATGTTTAGAAGTCTCAATATGTTCTCAGGCAAGAATTACAATTACGTATGCACTTGAGTTTGTTTGACTCATTTCGGTGGTACCTTTTGTTCTTCCTGCAATTCAGTGTAAATTTTGAAAATTCGGTAATTATTTGAAACTGCGAATGAATATGATAGTTATACCCATTTGACGTACTACCTACGTTGATAGTTTTGAATTTAATCTTACGTAACACTCTTTAACTTTCACGATGATAGCACGATGCCCAAGACATTCGTTATGAGTTATGTATATTAATTTCTTGTAATCGTGTCCCAGATGAAATCTCCTTTTAATGATATTATGCTGCCACAATAGGAAATTCGCCCAACAGATTTGTAATCGTGGACCGCTAACTCAACCACTGATGGGTGCTGAATTGAACAAAGCGTTACAAAGCACTGTCTTGGTTATTTTAATATTGTTGATTTTACAAGGAATATTCGTATCCGATTATCCATATGATGGGAGCCACTATTTGGCTGAACTTACTGTCTCATAAGGTCATGGTCCATGAAGGAATTTTCCGCTTGTTTAGTTAGTTAAATGTTTTCATTCCTGAACTCTGAAAAAAATTCAAGGACCATGAAAGTAAATAGCTGTTGCAAAGTCGTAATAGCCACAAAATGTTGTCCATGCAGCATGCCTGGACATAACATCCGAGGAAAGTGAGAAAACACACAAGAAAAAATCTACAACAGCTTTCATTGAGGAATTGAGGAAATTATCAATTGGATGAAGATGGAGAGGGCGTGGTGTACTATGGTAATGCCGAGTGTGCTTCTCATATGCGTCGGAGTCGCATAGATTTTATTCCTTGAGTTGTTATCTCTTTTGCGTACTTGGGTCTTTCGGAGAACGCTTTCATTTATGGCGAGATTTCTCGTCTCCCTTGAGTAAATCCGAGCAGTTTGCGCTTCCCTTGTTCGGTGGCAACCAGAACTATATTGTTTATGGGCTCCAATGTCGCGGAATATGCCATGTTGTGAATCATTTTCATCCGAGGTGTTAAAGGACCATGGGGGCGACGGCTCCTTACGTTAGGATTCTTCATTCGCTTTGTCTGAGGATTTAATGGGAATTCTTTTGTTGGTGAGGAAACAAAATGATTGCTCTTGGAAAGAAAAAAAATGACTAGCATAATAAAATTTATTGGATTGCAGAATCGGTTAATATTGCCGAATCTGCCAAATGTACAAGTGCAAAGTCGTCGTTAGTTTTTATTTCAGTCTAAACTCGTCTCTTTGTTCTTAGTGTTTCGTGTATTGCTGTCGTAGTTTTAATGTCGTTGGGCGTTGATATTTACTCAGCATGGTATTCCGGGGGACTTAAGAGTGTTGTTTCGGAGGAACGAGGCGACAACTCTATCCTGGAACTCTCAGATGTTTCAATTTTACACCGAAACAAAAATGGCAAAGGTAAATGAAAAACTTATTTTTTGAGTTCCTTGTTACCTTCGTCCCCAAAATGGACTTAAGCAAATAGTCCTGACATTGAGAATTGCGTAAAAAATAATAAAAATTTACTGTAATTACCTAGTTGGTTTTTTCATTCAGGTCGCGTAGTAGTCTGTGGTAATCGATCGTCGTTAAAAGCGGGTCAAATGCGTTCCAAGCGTGGTGTATTCCTTCAAATTAAAATCCACCCTTTTATTGCGACCAATTAACGTGAGAAAATTCCTTATTTTGGCCTACTGGCGACACGGCCACATTTTTATGAGCGAACCTTCTGCAATGAATCTTCTCCGATGATTCCTGTTCAATCTCTTAAGAAATGTGTGCTTCACTGTTCATAAATGATGTGACGCCCTCTGTGGGGAGGTGGTGACGCCCTCTGTGGGCTGTTATAGCATTCCCCTGCTAAAATAATTTTGGTTTGTCACAGATGCAAACATCAGCGAGATGTTTTGGCAAAATGTATAGCAATATCCTCTCTCCTGATCCTTAAATGTTGTTCTAGGGGATTCATTTGTGTTGAACTTCTCTTGTATGTGTAAGGTTCGCAGAAATGTCGTCTGGGCGTCATGCGTCCGCAGGAAAAGAAGTACAACATTTTCAAATTACTCTATTTAAGGGTTTCCTTCAACATCTTACAGAGAGGGGGCTAACGGGAATAACATGGTATTTGTAGGCATCCATTATAACGTCCTGCGTCCCATCAATTCTAGGGCTCCGTGCTATCGGTAATTGTGCACTCGCACGCAGCAGTAAAATCGTTTTCATTGCAGCTGTTTTTTAATGCCCAATTTTTCTGCTTCCTTGAGCTGACCTCTGGGTAATATTTGGTCAGTGGATGGTGGGTCTATATCACTGAACACAACGATAAGCGTTGTTGCTACCGTGACGAGTGGTCGTTGGCGTCGTTTCTAGCCGTCGGGATGCATCCTGGAGTGACGGAAGCCAAATGGCTGGCGGGGGAGGGGCTGGAGAGGCGGGAGGAGGATCCAAAGTACGCAGAGAGAGAGTGACTCCGGTCTTTCAACGGCTTTCTGCGTCGTCATTTCGACTCATTGTTCAGGGTTCAGTGGCTAGTGTTGCTCGGATCGTCTGGGTCACGGGTGGTCAGAGAGCTGAGTCAAGTTGCCATTCTCTGGTTAGTTTGGAACCTTTTTCTGATCGTGTCATTGGTTGAATTTTGTGTTGTCCGGCAGTGGAGACGTCGAATATTCTGTCCTTATTTAAATTTTCGCTGGTTCGCTTCATCTACGACACATGTGACCAATCATTCTGACCCAAGAAATGAAACCGGTGTGAGCCGCCTAGATGGTGACCATATTTGAAATAACCACAATGGGTCAACGTTCAAGAGTGTGCTCATTTGGATGCACACTTTTTGCAAATCCTCCCAATGACGAACGATCTTGGGAGGATTTTATTTTTTTTAAAGGTTGTGAGCTTCTCTTGAAACTCCTTCGACAAAGTAGATTTTTAGGTAATTTTCCGAATTTTTTTATTTCATAAGTGGTTTGCCTTTGTTATGATGCTTCGATTCGTTAATACGAGTTTAACGTTAAATTATTACTCATTTCTAGCTCAAATGGTTAATTGTTCTTGCGTTTTTATCTGCAGTATACTTTGTTGTTGCATAAATTCGAATGTAGGCAACAGTTCATGTATTATAATGTTTAGCGGAACTGAAATATTGAATAATGTCTATATACTTTGGCAAGTGAACTAAGTGTGCTTAGTGATCACACGTTCAATGCTATTTTGTTTTGCTTTTATTGACTTCGTCCACGGCTTAGGCCACACCGTGTTCCGTCAATGCATCAGTGCTTTCCATGTTGTAATGCGAAATGTCACATCCGGTTTTTCTTGGTGCTAGAATGCCATGCGCATAACTGTGAGCCTGCGCAAAATTGCGCCTCTAACCCGTGGATGACGATGCGCTTCTAAGTTTCTGCTTCGTGCGGACAAACTTTAACTGGGAATAAAATGGTCGTTAATCTATGCACGCTACCAATTTTATTGCATTATATGGGGTATAATGTGGGACCTGTATAATAATGTGGTCAATTAGGCCCTTGCGTACCACTAAGTACGAAATTATTGTGGAAATTCGACCATCAATATGCGCCATTTCATTATTTCCTCTCTTCTCCGTTTTCATTTAGCGAATTTAAGGTTACATAGTAGATCCCGGCCAATCGAGATTGGGAATTAAGGCAAAATTATCCTGATCCGAATGTCCAAAGAACTCATCCATGAGCTGTCATAACCTCGGCAGCTTTTCGTGGTGACGCATTGGCGTATTCTTCGGAATTTTATTTTTCCTCGAAGGTTGTCGCTGCTATAAGAAGCAAGGGGAAACTATCCGATGTGACGTAGTTAATTCCTCCCATGCGAGATTTCTCCATGGATACACTCCCGCTCCTCTCCCGTCGCAGGATCCTGTTATCTCCCTACTCGCCTCCGTCCCCTCCCTCCCTCCGTCCGGCCCCTGTGCTGCCGACTTCAGTACCCCCGGCTGTTTGCAAACAAACCGCAAATCGCATGCCCCCTCCCCTCCGTCTGCTCCTTCCTGCAGTCCCCGCCCCGTTCCCGACTCCTCCTTTTGCATCCCCCCGCCCTCCCCTTCCCGTCTCCCTCCTCGCCTTGCGACCCCTCTCCCTGCAAACCGCCCTTCGCTTGCTCCCTTCGAAGTTCCTCGCTCCCTTCTTACTTAACCTTCCGCTGTTGCCGATTTCCCAACTCCCGCCCCTTTGCCTTGGTTCTCTCATTCACTGTGCCTTTCCCAGTCAATGTAATTCAAACCGTACGTTAAAGAACACTCTGAATAAGATAACTTTCTCGTTCAAATTAAGCCGATTAGACCCGCACGGAGTGGTAAAATAACAGGAAATTCATTGGGCTCAATGTGAAGTGAAAAAGTGAAGACAGCATCGTTGGTATTGAAATCACGTGTCCTTGCTGAAGTAATTTTGTTCAGTTCTTTTCACGACGGGTATGGTTACTAAATGAACTAATTTGCTCCTAGAATAAATCCTCATAAAGTGAGCATATGTTTTCCAGTTGGAATTCTAAATCTCTGGGATTTTATCACATTCCTTCTAAGGGCGGAAGGTGATTTCTCTGGACTTTCATAATGTAATAACGTGGTAGCTCAAAATATCTCAGTATTCTTATTGTATTTACGCTGGTCTCGGCCTCTATTACGCTTACTTCACAATTTGTTATAAAGTCCATGACGCTTACCATTTAGTATGACTTTTAGTTGTATTTTCGTGGACTATATAGAATAACCCATTCCTTTGATTGCCTCATCAGCCCAGGAGTAACTTACGTACATTTTGCAAAATTACGGCTTTACTTAAAATTGACCAATCCTTATCATGAAATTCGTGATACTTAAGTCAGAGCCAAGCCGACGGTGGGAGAACTTAATTGAGAAAAATCACTTTCTAAGTGAATGGTTACCGAGCAGACCAGTGATATTTTACCAAGAAGTGGCATTCCTGGAAAAGACGAAGCTGTTGGGAACACACGTCATCAGTTGAGAATGTGATGGAGCAATGTTTTTGGATGATGCCAGCTGTAAATTTTACGATTGTGATTCTCATGATCTCAGCTCATGAGGTTTTATGTGAAGTTGTTGTGCAGACACTCGAGCATCAAAAGAACTTGATCAGCATGCCGCACTTGTCGTTCCCAAATATAATACGCAATATTTCACAAACGTTTCAAATCATAAAATTTCAAAATTTTGTTTAAGTGTGTGGCATTCGGTAAAGTAAACTATTCTTCATGCCACCATTGGTACAATACACCCAACTACAACGCCATGTATGTCGTGGATTATGAATAACTGAGTGAAGTGATGAAGGATTACGTACTTATCAACAGTTGGGTTTACACCTCCAACAGTGGTCATGTAGCCTTCTAAACCACCCGAGCCGTTCATTTCTAATGGAAGTAATCGTCATCAATTTAGGTTTATTATTTTGCGGGCGAAATTAGGATTCACCAGTCCCTTCGACCGCGTGAAATTATTGATTCTCCAAGGTAAATCATAACTAGGAAAAATTATGCTGAAGAGGAATGAGACACTTCCGTGAATCTTCTCCGAGACTTGGGCGGGAGATTCCGGAGATCCCCGTCTCTCCACGACTCGCCTGCCTGCTTCAGCCGCCCGCCTCCGCGCACGTACGCCCCCTGCTTCCAACTCCCTTTTATCCTCACCAATTCCATGATTTTCCCAGTTATCATCTTGAGGGGTTTTCGAAGGCTTTCATTCCAAGCGCATTGAGCATCGCGATGGAAAGTGTGTGTGTGTGCATGTTTGCATTGCGATGTGCATAGACGAAATTATATTTCACAACGAGTTCCAATTATGGTTGTGCGATATGACGTCACTCCCCGTATAGCGATTCCCATCCCCCTTCCAACTCCGTGTTGACGTTGACGATATTGCACCTCAGGATTTTAATCTCTAGGCTTAGTTCTCAAAACGGAATATACCACATCACATTCTCACTTAATATTCATGTCGCATAGCTCGGCGGATACACGTCGCAGTGGGATATCGCATATCCCCCATCGCAGTCGATGAATCACAGTATCATAAGATCCTACCCGTTAGCCTGCAATATTACGCTCAGGAGTTACTTACGTGTGACATTTGTAAAGTAAAGGTACAAAGGTTTATGCAGTTTTCGGTTGACCGTCAGTATTTCATTGTCCTTTCTATTAGAAGAAAAAGATTGTACAATATTGTTTTCAATTTAAAGTGCATTTGAATACATTTCCTGATTGGCAGGTGAGAGGCCTGGGTGCCAAGCGGCTGGATGTGACGACTCGGCTTCAAGCAGCTCTCGAACAATTGTTTTTTTCATGTGTGAAATAAAACTTGTTAATTTATATTTCATGCTCAAAGAAGGGTCGCGGTAGTTCAGGGGGTAGAGCGTTGGACTATTGAACGGTCCCGGGTTCGATTCTCGGGCAAGGCACTCTGGGCACCTGCAGCTCAAGCTAGTTGATTTTTTGGGTACCAGATCCATCTGGGGAACAATAACCGGCACAGGGAAAGGAACTGGCCCCCCTACCCTGATGTGTGAATATTCACACGCCGTCGGGCTTGGTGCATGGGTGAGCTCTACCATCACCTACTAAACCGACCTTCGGGTGATTACTGTGTTTATGATTTTTTTACACGTAATGCCAACGAAAAGAGTACTTTAATCTGTAGAGGCTCGCGCAATGAAGCCCAAACCACCCTAAGTCCATATAGCAATCGATTCGATAAAAAAAATCAATCAGTTAAGAGACAACTCCCATGCGTATCTGGGGCTTTCCGTATTTGTCAAACCTCCTTTTTCCCCCTTGCATTGTCTTCATGGAATATCCTCATCTTCCTAGAATATCCTGCCTTTCTTCGACAACTTCCCTTTGCCCGTCCCTTTCTCCCCACTCCCTTCCTCAAGTCCCCTCCCCTCTCCCTGGTGGTGCTCGCCAGCAGCAGCCCGTGCTCCTTTGTCCTCATCCACGGTCCCAGCTTCGTTCCTTTTCGGAGTGATTATTTGCCCAATCAATGGCCCGGGAGCCCGAGGGGTATTGTTTGATCTCGAAGCCTTAAAGAGATCTCATCCTCCCCGTGATCCTCTTCCCTCGCTCGCCTCTCCGCCTCGTTCCCCTCATCCTTTTCCAGCCCTCTCTCTCTATTCCTCCCGTGGAAGTTTCGACTGGCACATACGTAGTTTGGCTCTCCATTCCGTAAGTGGAGGCCATCTCGTGATTCGTGCGGAGGCTGTATTTCTCAGAATGTTGTAGTAACCTTCTAGGAACTGGAAAACGAACTTCTTATTTTGCATTTATGTGGTATGTCCCAAATATCTTTTCCATGCATTTTATTCCGTTTCGCCTATTTTGAATTTGCCCCTAAATCATGTTCGTAACCGCAGTTTTGTTGGCAGCCGTTGATACCTTACGCGAATGATCTCTTCATGAAAGACCTTGAAGGAGTCGCAGTAACGAGGTCTTTCCCGTTTGAAATTTGGACAAATGAGTGGGAGAAATGGACTAGCAAGAACACGAACGCATGGATCTAGATGTGGAGGGCACCAATAATTGAAGAGCTCCTTTCCAAAGCCTGTTCAATCCAAAATTATGCTAAATGAGTCCCTCAAATTCCTGCGGATGTCCTCGGGTAATTTAGCTACTTAGATATTCTCAGGTTCGTAAAGATCAATGAAAACTTGGTCTCGTTTTCAGCACAAGGAGCTCATTTTCAAAATGCACTCTTCCGAGTTTTTATGGTTAACTCTCATTCAGTATTTTTTATAGGTCGAATTGGGTTTAGAAATAAGTTCTTCTATTACTGTGGTGATGCTTGGGATGAGAAGGTGGTGGCTGAATGCGTAGATTGCATGCTCTATGCACTAATCGAAAACGGAGTATTCGTAAGCCATACTTACTGACAATTTGGTCAGGAGTTTTCTTTATATTAGTTCAGAATAATGAGCGATGGTTGGCAAAACGGTAACCTTCTGCCGATTTTATTTTTTGCTTAAAAACTTACGTTTTTGCCTCGTCTCGGAAAATTATTTCGAAAAAATATTAGTAATGCTAAATATATTAGTTACACCATTTATGTTAATCCTGTTAGCCCGCAAAATGAAGAGTTCGTAGTAAATAATCGAAACGAGATTGTAGTTTACCTCAAGTCGTTACCTAATTACCGATAAACATGACATCAAAGCGCCCATGTCCATCCTGATTTAGACAATGGCGCAGTTAAATGTCTTGTTACTTCAACTAAATTGCAACTGTTTGTAGCTAACTCAGACGTCACTTAGTGGTAAATATTCGTAATGAAGAACAATATCTTATGACTTCCACCCAAAATATTTGTCCATTTTGTCTTCCTCGTAATGCTAAGTCTTTGAATGGCTCATTCTCAGTATTCTTCCCACCAAATCCTTTTTATCCTATATTTACTGACACCCTCTGCTGGTATACTATCTTGCGACCCACAACTTTCCACCTTTAAAATTACTGTAGACGTTGAAACCTGGGCGGGATACGGGATACAACCGTGGAAATCACACAGTTCTTCATTATAAACAGCCAGACTTAGACTAGGTTTCCGACAAACTCCGGCTAGAACACCGTCCTTGCAATTCACCCTAACGGTTTGAGAGCCGGGGGGTCTATTCTCGACGTCCTTGGTGCTTTGTTGCTCCCGCTGCACCTATCGTGACCCAAGGTAGTACGTGTTGAGGCGATTTTTATCATTTCGCAAGTGTTTACATTCGCATCCACGCCTAGACGAATAGTTACTGAGTCTTCGCTGAATGGCTCGGAGGCTCGGGACTCAGGCGTCATTAATTCCGACCCCTTCTACTCCCACGAAATTCCCGTCCTACCCGCATCCCCCCCTCAAACCTTGTCCTATTCCCTACCTCTCTCTATCACACTATATATGTGTATGTATATATATATATATATATATATATATATTTATAAAAAACTTAGACAGCAACACACAGCACGAGAACACATAAAAAGAACACTGACAATAATATCTTGAAAATTTCGACGGACTCGAACTCCGTCTTCTTCGGAAGATAAGATATGACTCCTTATGAGTCGAAATTATCAAGATATTATTGTCAGTGTTCTTTTTATGTGTTCTCGTGCTGTGTGTTGTTGTCTAGTTTTTTATTCAACACTTCCGTGTTACTTCGAAGAAATCATATATATATACATATATATATATATATATATATATATATATATATATATATATATATATATATATATATATATATATATGTGTGTGTGTGTGTGTATGTGTTTATGTGTATATATATATTTGTATCATCAGGCATCTTTCCACTACGTTTCTGTTGCATTGGTATTTTTGTCAGTCATGGGACGGAAACGTCAGCACAATTGTTCGTGGTTTGTACATCCTTGTTCCTCCTATCAGGTTGATACGAGTTCGACGATGTAAGGGGTGCAAAAAAAGGGATCATAGATTACAGGGGGGTGGCAAAGGCGGGAATGAGAAGGAAATTTGGGGCAGTGATGACGTATAAGTCGGTAAGGAGAGCAATAGAAAGTGACGCATGCAGAGGGGTTTGGCGGTGTGCTCATTACTCCAAAGGTCGCTGTGGAGCGCACTGGTCACGTTAATTGTCAATTTCCCACCGATAATCTAAGCCCGCAATTCACATGACCAACCGCTGGTCACGTGAGTGGTAGGATACGTCTAATATTGAGGAAAAGAAGTGCGTATAATACGAGCACGACGTTTTACAATTTCTGTTCGCGTGAGAAACATATGGTTTCAAGAGCGATACCCTCTTTTATGGTTTATTTCAACACGTGTTCGAGATTATTCGGGTAGTAAATTGATGGGAGCATTGAAATTTACGAAAACACAGAGTTACATCGCTAAAAAATAAACATGTAAGCATTCCTTTAGTTTTCTTGTGTGTTAACTGTGTTAGTGAAACGGGAATCTTTAGGCCAAAAGGTGCATATTCCTTGAGTAGATGAAATAGGGTAATTCCGGTTTGTGTACTAACCGGGGAAAATGCCCCAATGTCGACATTTTGGTCAATTAAGTGAAAATATTTAAGGAGGAGAAAAGGTTCTAGAGGCATAATAACGCGAGAAGAGATCAGGACAGAGTTATTGTTTGTCGTTAAGAGATTGACTCTTCTCATGTCAGGACCCTTAAACTCCTTCCTGATAATGGTTATTTTCATGACTGAGATAACTACATTGAAGTGATTTGTTTTTCAACGCACGTTATTTTCTCGAGGAATAAATACATTTTAGACCTTGCCAGTCAGAATTTAAAAAATCATCGTACTATATGGCTATTTTTTATTAGAAGCGTCGTTTTTCGAGTTGAATTAGAAGATGCGCGCCAATTATAACTTATTACATTTTGTGTAACGTTTGAAAAAATGTCTCTCTGCCCGGATCAATACTTTTTTTGTAGTTTTGATCGCAAATTTTTAGTAGGAAAAATATTCCTCGTTTTCTTCGTTTTAATTCTGAAGCTTATTTTTCGTTTCTTGTGACTTTGGTGTCACCTTCCAGTATAATTTGAGGTTTGATCCATCCATTCGGTAACGGTTTTGAACTCGGAAGGATCCTGTTTTTGTAGTGAGCTCAGATACCGTGGAGTCTTGATGCATCGAGATGATCATGTACCCGGCAATCTGATGTCTTGGTGACGTCTTCAGCCCGTCCATAGCAATTTTTGGCGAGTGAATAGGTTGGCTTACTGCATATTTGGTCCAATTCGCAGCACTGGACCACTGAGTGCTCGAGATGTTATCAGAGTAACACATAATAACACCGCCGTTTAACCTTTTCGACAGATTATTTCCCTACTCACCATTCGCTGGACGAATCAAGTATCACGCGTTACTTAACGTTTCAACCCCCCGCCTTTTACGTATCTATTTCAGGTCATCATCGGAATTGGCGTTTTTAGTATACTATTTGTCAAAACTATTCCTGAATGCGCCGTTGAATCCCCATTTACCTCCCAGCCTCCCCGTACCCACTCCCCTTCCGGGCGACCCACCCTCCGACAGAGCAAACCGCGCACCGAAATTATTTGCAGCATGCTTCCGCCCGTAAACTAAAGTGGGAAGGGACGAAGGTGAGGTGTTGGAAGGGATGAAAATTAGAGAGAGAGAGAGAGAGAGCGGTGGGATTAGGAACGTGTGGGGCGAAAACAGTACTGCGGGAGGGTGGCTGTCGCAGGGCAATGGAGAGAGGTGGTGAAGTCGAGGGTTGGGAAGGATGGGAGGCGGTGTTTGGGCTTGATTGATCACGATCGTTGTATTCGGGAACGCGCACATTTTGCTTTTGTATTTTGTGCAATTATGGTAATCAAGGGGTTATTTACTTAAATGTCGTTGAAACACACACACACACACATATATAGTTGATTTTGAATATTTTAACGTGATTATTATTTTAGCTTTTGGGAATTTTTGTCCAGCTTTGCCGGATTTATTATTGTACGTCACCCTCTCAATTACGTAACGGTGGCACTAGTGTTTCCAGTCACTTGCTTCTCGCAATCCTGCTCATCTTCGCATTTCTTACCCTCCACAATTCCATTCATCACTGTCTTCGGCTGCTTTGCCTTGTTATGTGCCCAATTTAGTTATCCTCTTCTTGTCAGCGTTTTCCACTCATCTTTTTATCTATTCCTGAAGGCTTCTTCATTAGTGACCACGATCGTTCACAGTGCCTTTATGTAATTAAATATCAAACACGAAGCATTAAATATTAGTTTTTCGGTGTTAAAAATTTACATTTTTTTGAGACCCCAGTGTCAAGGGTGGAGTGGGTTTTGAGCGGAAAGAGGAAGGAAACACGTTAGTGTGCTAAGGGACAAGTTCAAGGTATATCACTCTCGCGTTCACCCCCTTCCCTATCTCCCTTCCCTCTCTCTTTCTCGCTCTCTCTCTCTCTCGTAACTCCCTCCTCTCTCCCCAGCCCTTCGTGGTGGCAGTGTCGGCGGCGAAATCAATAATCACGGAGCCGTGCCTTTTATTCCCCCCATTTCTTTTTTCCCTCTCTCTCTCTCTGTCCCTCTCCCGTCCCTTCTCTCATTCTCTTTCCTTCGTTCCATTCCTCTTGCTCTCACTTCGGCAGAAGTCTCCTCCCTGCCGCGGGAGGGGGAAGGGAAGTGAGAGAGAGAGAAATATGGTGGGGGCGAGGGTGGAGGGAAGGGGGTGTGACTCTCTTCTTTTCAGGGGGGCGTTCGCGGGGGCGTAGTGTGTGTTTGTGGAAGGGAGGGGGGGAGGTTGGATGATGGTTGGAAGGGGGTGTCGTGGCGGGAGGGGTTCGAATGTGGGGTTGGGGCGAGAGAGTGAGGGGAGGGAAGAAGGGACGGTTTCGGGTGGCTGCTAAAGACGTCATCATGGAACATTCTCTGGGTTCTGTCGTTTGCGAGATGGAGTGAGGTTTCCACGTGCCCAAGACCCCTTCTCCGTCCCCCCCCCTCCACTGAGCCCCTCTCCACGCCCTACTCTCTCCTTCTCTCCCTCCTCCCCTCTCACACTCGTTCTCCTCGTCCTCTCTCTCGTCCCACTTCGTTTCTTCTTCACGTTTTCGCGAAGGAGAAAATGGTGGGCGCATTCCCGTATCGATTCATGCCTTCCCTTTCGTCGGCTGATTTTTTCTCTATGCTCCTCTCTCTCCCGCCCGTGCCAGCAGTGTGTTTTGTATGCATCATCGTGACTTGTGTATTGTGTGCTTGTTCTCGGGTCGGTTCTTCCACTCTTCACTTCCCCTCTTCGTTTGGAGTGAATCTCTCGGCAGATGGTGACATGCCTGGGATTTAGACTGCAATTTCGACTCGCATACCTCCAAGCTCCGTACCTTCCCCCCCCAAGCCTCTCCATGCGTGTTCCTACCCACGATTTTGTTTAAATTTATTTGACATATTTCTCTTGACGGATTTTTCTGAATGATTGCCTGATGGACGCGTGCTGCCCTCAATGGATACACATCCACGCTCCAGCGCTGAAATACTGATCTTCGGTAATTTTAATTCTAGTAATTAATGTTACTGTGGATTCTTGTCCTGAAGTTGTGCTTGAACAATGCTGACGGAAGGATTGTGTTAGTGGTGTTCAATCGCCTATTTTCGCTCCTGATATTGGTAAGGTTGCATCATAGTTGAAATACTGCGCAGCAAATGAGGCGGCGATTTTGAAGGGCAAAATATTTCCGCGTTCACGATGTCAAGTTCAAGCCACTCGCGCAGTTCCTTTTGAGGTGATGGCATGCTGTTAATCAATATTTTTTCTAGGATTTCCTAATGGTGATTGTTTATTTCATCGCCTTTTGCTCGATCATAAATTATAATGAAATTTGGCGGGAAGGCTTTGATGTTCAAAACTCGCGTTCTTTGAGATGAATTTTCAAAAAATTCGCCTTAAAATGGGCGCTGTTAAAATAATATTGTTTGTGATAAAATGTGAGGAGCATTTGTCTGAAGAGAACAGAGAAACAAAATTTTTCTCCAGTTGCTCTCCTGTTGCGTTTTATCTCCTTTGGGAAACCTAGCTCCTTCCTGGTTTCATAAGGTTTGGGGAAATTCCTCGTTGCGCAGTATTTCTGGATCCAACATAATACTGCGCAATTTACCTACTAGCACCCTTCTTTTTTCAGCTTACGTTTTTCGCTCTTACCTTCTGTGATATACAAATTTTAAAAATGAGGTGAAAGTGATCGTTCTGGTTGGATAAAGTCTATTGTTAGAAAGATGCATTAATTGTGTTAAGAATGTAATGAGCAGTTGAAAATCTCATGATTTTAGTCTTAGATTTCCGCGCTAGTATGGAAAAATTTTCCTTTTGTGTTATAATTCACAAAAAGTATTTTACATTTGGCGGAAAAGATGTTTCATTTGGTAGACCTAATTTTATTGCGTTGGTAGCATGTTTCCAACTTACTTGAAGGTAGCGGATTTAAAAGTTGATTTTGAATTGAATATGTTTTACTGTGATTGATTTTTTCTTAACAAAAAATATCCAAGTCGTGCACATTCGATATCATGTTGTCAATAATTATATTTGCGTGGCGCAATAAATTTCTAGTTAGTTTTCCATAGTATATGTATGTGCTGTGCCCATAATTCTTTGTGGATTGAAGAGATCACTATCCCATCTTGAGGGGAAGGAAGACATGAATCGTAGTGGAACCGCGAACCACGATCGAATGATGCGGCCTTTATCTCGCGGGAAACCGAGCCCTAATCAGTGGTCGGAGGAACTGAGTGTTGATTTCCCTTCATTTTCAGTGGCCTAGTTTTGTGCTTAAAATTAATTTTAGGAGGTGGCAAAAGTCTCTCGTTGCAGTTGGGTGAATTATTTGATGAAATTTAATCATTTCTCAATGCGTTGTGTTATTACATATGCTTTTATTTTTGTTGTAATAAGTCATCAATCAAGAAAGTCTGTTTACGAGCCAAAAAATTGCTTAATTTCAATCTCATTTGTGCTCCGTATTTTCTTTTGACTGGCGTAAAATTAAGCCGAAAATCTCAAGAACATCATTCAAATTGCATTTAGAACCATTTTTCCGGTTTTCCAAAATATTGGTTAGGTGTGATGAAATCACCGAGTCATAACCGAAAATAAACACGTAAACTTCTCAGTGTAAACAGACTGTTTTACAATCGTTCCTATTAATTTTTGTCGTTGGAAGGGCGTTGGATATTCCTAGGTATTTTGCGTGTATTTACAGCACTCGAGCGACATGCATACTTTGACCTTAACTTGCATTACTAATGAAATATGAAAAAAAAAGATCTGGCGGTATTTAACGAAAATGAAATGGCATTGTAGTTTTATAGAGTTGTTTTTGAGTGAATGTGACTGTAGTGGAAGACCAAATGGAACAAACTCTTCGAAAGTTACCTCGCCAAACGGTTACTGCGCGCCTAACAGTACCCTCGGTGATCATATTACAGTTGGGTATGTTTCTTCCTAAGAATGTATATCCTGTGAGCGCACTTTTTCATGTCGTTCAATACTCGTTTGTAATGCTTGCTTGAAGAACAGTTTGAAACCGGTTTTTCACCGATGTTCGTCCGGTATAAGCCGAGAGAAAGATTGACGCTTAAAATATTTGTGAAGAGCATCTTACTTCTTACAGGAAGAGGAAGGGCAATAAAGGAATATCGCGGATAAAACTTCGGTTGTTCAAGTGTGAAAATTACAATGCTGAGTGGGGCATCGCATTCATTTCTCACTTTACCTTAACTCAAATAATATCACCTATTTCCTTTCCCATTGACGATATCGATATCGGATTTCATGGTATCAATATTGTGTTATTTACCCGTTCTATACCCTGCCCTCAACTTTGTAGCCAGCTTCAATGTGGACAATTCAGTGTGGAATAATCCTAATTTAAGTCGCGATTACATCCATAAGTGTCTTGCATAGAAGTCCGATTTGGAGGTCAAATTTTACGAGTTTTTCATACACATCTATTGGAGAGAGGGATTCGGGTTGTTGCGATGGCCTGCGCAATGTCTTCCCACCGATAGGATCTGCGTTCGAATCCCGTCTGTCGCGGATTGTTTTTCACTGGTGTCGGACGTTAATTTGTGAACCCCTTGGCACCTTCCGTTTAGAGTAGGCTAATGCCGAAACCGAGTTTCTCTCCATCCTTCTTTTTCCCATTTCATGAATCATCTAAGTACCCACCAATCCCTAATTCCACAAATTTCATTAGATGCCAGCCACCTCCCTTAGTAACTACCACAACAACGAGTGTACTGTCGATCACGCTGGGTTTGAATACTTGGATTGAGTTGCCGTCTTCTTAGTTTCTATCAAAGTGAATTCGATTATTTAGACCAAATCATTGTATTTGGACAAGTAAGGTTTGAACGCTATTGGATACAAAATTATTTACAGCTCACAGATAACCTCAGAGTACGAGTTGCTTTGTTATGTGATAGTTTTGAGCGTGTAGGCAGGATTGTTCTTCCGACTCCTGTCGATCTTGGGATTCGATTGCATATAAATCCACCAGTCACGAGGTAACTCGTGTGTGCACTCGCCGCTTGACATCGCTTTCGTCTTTGGATCGATATCGCCAGCACGCCGCAGTCGATACGTCGAAACACGGGGTAAGTCGATCACTGCACAGTCATCCTCACGGGGACTCGCTCAGATGGTCTCTCCTCCGTTGTTTTGGTCTCATCAACTAGGGATGCAGGAAGGACATCGATCGCCATACGAACAGATTCTCAATCGAGGCCTTCCTTCCACACATTCTCTCTTTCCGCCCCTTCTCTTGCCCCCTTCACTCCATCCCCCACCGCCCACCCCTCGCCCCCGGATGCAGACATTTCCCTCCCTCTCTCGCCGGCGCTCGACGATGCTCCACACGCACGTCCGCGTGATTTTTGTCCCCCCCTTTCGCCCACCCACCGCGCCCATCCCCCTTCCCGCTTCATTCCTCACCCCCGCTCTCGCGGCCGTCGGAGGGGTAATTCAGTTTACTGCTCGCGGGAGCCGATTGAAAACCTGAGGAATATAGGGGCTTATTCACATGCACGCGTTTCAGGCAGGCGCGCCCGTGAAGGGGGGGAGGTCCCGTGGACGGCCAATCAGGCGCCGGGTGGACGGGAGGTGGGGGGCGAGGAGGAGGGCTTCACTCCTGAATCGCGAACTCGGGCGCGGCCAAGAGTTGACGAAAATTTGAATTCCCGTGCGCGTGAAACCTTTGTAACGACAACATGGCGGTCGTGCGTGTTTGAGAAGGTAGAAAGCCGAGATGGACTCTTTTTTAAGGAAGGATGTAACACTCCTAAGATAAAATGGCGTCTTTCGGAACCTCGGACAAATATGATCGACGACATATCCGTCCTATATTTTATATAAGCTTCGGGTCATCCGCGATCGCCGAAATTGTTGAAGTCCACTATTAATATGGCTAAGTATTAGAGTTTCTTTTGATTTTTCATTATCAGCGGTTTGGAGTCGCTCACTACCGGAAATAGTGGGAGCTGATCGTAGTTTTTAACTCGTTTATTTTTGCTTTTCTCTAATAGGCATCGTACGTGAAACTGCCGTCTACGTGAGCCCACGCGAACGCGTGGACTTTCCACATCGTAAAATATGTTGCACACCTATGTTACGCATCTGAACAAGCCTAAATCGAATCTCTCATAGTTGGGAAATCTTGCGTTAGAGAACACCCGTCCGCGTGAATTTGGGAAAATAGTATGACGGGATCTGAGGTCTCCCCCCACTGCCGACTGGGTCTCTTGCCGTTACGTGTTGCGAATTATGAGGCGACGGTATTGTTTTCCTCTCTAGAAGCCCGTCTTGTATGGATTTGGGCTCTCGTGTTCTAGACAAATTGCGGGATCAGATGCGGGAAGGAGATTTCGGTGTCGAGTAGGACGACCTGTATAACCTCTAAATTGGTCGTTTTCTTTTGATAATGTCCCATTTGGTGCGAAAGACGCACTATGAATTTCACCTTCAAAGTGATAATGAGAGAAACAATCGATTCACGATTAGGCAGCGTCCAGGAACTTTAACATATGTATATTTTTTGGCATCTCAGAGGGAAGTTTTCGAATATGGCAGAATTATTTGTATGGAATATTAATAAGTGATGCTAATGAATTCATGTATGAGAATGGTTGTTGACCTTAAAGATTTAACCAATGTGATTCACGTAGTCATTATATTTGGAAAAATCACCGTTATTTTTTTAAAAAGGATACATTGTGTTGTGTTAACTTTCTTCTTATTCGAAAACTGATTGGCAGACCGATTGCATCATATCAATTAATCAACCTCTTCCCAACTGTCATCTTTATTAAAGATCAGATGCTGAATCTAGCGTAGAGTACGAAGTAGTGAGCAACAAAGCATTTGACTGATTGCCACTAAAGGGAATGACGATCAACTTTTAATGTACTCGGGAGTGGGCAAATCAGTAGTGTCCAGTCTGCATTTGCATGACTGTTACCTTCGGTTTTAGGAATTGCGGTTGTAATATTGTTCTCATTAATACATTTCATAACAAAATTACTACAAGGATGGAATAAAATCGAGTTGCTTTTCGACTACATAGTTGGTAACTTACGGCATTGAAACATGCTCTGCTGGTCAAATCGATTCCAGTCCCTTGCAGCTTCACCTTCAGGCGATAGAGATGTTTTGCCGAGGGCCAGTGAATCATTTCGGACGATTAATGCCCGTGGACACACGGATCGAACCGCAGGTGCCCAAAGGATCGGATCGAATCCGCAAGCTCGATTTTGGTTCGCGGCGGGAGACGGGGCGAGTGGATCACTGCGCCATTGGCATCGCTCAAATGATTGGCCAGCCGAGAAGAATGACCTCCTCCCGCTCTCCATCCCACCCCCTTCCTCCGCCCCAACGACCGACTCACTTCGGCCCAGACAGACGTTCGGGAAGGGAGGGGACGATCGCCGGGCGATTTCTTTTTCCGCCGAATCGAATCACACGATTCGAATCCCCCGAACGAATAATCTTGGAAATCCCACCCCGACCGGGAACTTTCCCCCCTCTCTCTCCCGTTCCCCAGGCCGACCGCCACTCTCCCGGATCTTTCCCCCGCCCCGCTCCAACCGCCGCAACCTGAGGCAGTCCTCATCCCCTCTCCCCCTTGGCGATCCTCTCGCTCCCCCTCCTCCTGCCGACGTCCCCTCCCACCTAGGGGTCCCCACGAGGTCGTTAGCAATGTCCGTCTTCCGCGCCCGCCCCCGCGGTCCTCTGCTCCCTCCCCTACTCATCCGCCGCCGCCAATTCCTATCTTCTCTCCCGCTCCCCCTCTTCTCTCCTTCCCGCCCCCTCCCCCCGCCTCTCATCCTCCTGCCAGACACGCGGTTGTCGGCCAAAGATCTCTTTTGCCCTTCCTTCCTCTTCTCTTCTTCCCTCCCCGCATTTTTCCCTTCACCCTCTCCTCCAGCCCTCTTCTTCCATCTCCGCTCCCCTCGGATGTGTAGATGGAAGCCTCTCTCCGCGCTTCTTTCCACTCGTGATCCGTCCGGAAGGACGTGTGGCAGGGGATGTAATGGTCGATCACCTCTCGCTTCGGGAGCTCTGTTCCACTTCGGCACATTCGTGTAATGTAATTTTTCAAAGCCCAGATCTCTTCGCCCTCTCACTCGTCGACCACCGTTATTCGCGGTGGAAATTGAGAATATCGTGACGGGTAGTTATATTTAAAGCCCCATCATCATCATCATCAAGGGTTGTCAAGCATACGATTGGTCTTCAGCAGCCTTCCAAACCGTCCTGCCCACCGTTAGTCACTTCGTTCATTCGAAGTTCCCTGTGCTGAGGCCTCTCGCCACTTCCTTTTCGTTATGTATCATTTCGAATGAAGTTATGAATCATAGCTTTGGAGTCGTCAGATCAGCCATTATCTTATATTCCGCTCGCCAGTCTTAATTAAGTTCTAGGCAAATTTTCTGGCAGTAAACAGGGTGTTAAATATCTAGATACACGTATTTTCTGTTAATTTTTTCTAGAATTAATCCGTATTAATTTTGTCTCGCTATTTAAGGAATTAAAAACAAGATTGCGCGGCCCATTGCATCAACACTTTCAAGCTTCATTCAGTCTATGAGTTTCTTTTAGGCTCACATGTCATACCTGTTGAAAGATTGTAATGAAACTACTCGACAGACTTATGTTGGTAAACAGTTTTGTTGTAAGAATGGAACATGGACCAGTTTCAGCAAAGTGGGGACTGGGTATCTTTTAAAGGGGAAATCGTAGTCGATAAATACAAGATGTGGAATTCGATTTTCATTCTGGACCAAGAAATTAGTACGATAATTATTTTCTTTTCGATTCTTGAGACTATTTTCAAGAGATTACCGATTATGGCGTTTCAGTGCACATTCTTTTTGTGGGAAACCAGCCTTCTTGATCTGTCGGTAACAATGTGCTCTTGGACAAATGAAGCCGCACGAAGATGGAAATATCTCTCCCAATTTATAAACAGGCGACATTCGAAGATAACTTCCATCTCAGCTAATTTCAAAAACCGGAAGTCATAAGCGGAATTGGATCTTGTAAAAGGATCCACCGGCATTTACTCTCGTCGAATAAAATAATATGAGAAATATGTTTGGTAGTGAAAACACGTGGATGCCTAAAGAAGGAAACCTGAACTGGACACTTAGAATGCTGTTATAATGAAAACTTTGTTGCAATTTTCCACAGTTAAAACTTTATTGCCGACCATGGTTTCGATACACTGTATCATCTTCAGGTTGACCTGAAGATGATACAGTGTATCGAAACCATGGTCGGCAATAAAGTTTTAACTGTGGAAAATTGCAACAAAGTTTTCATTATGTCTCGATTCCACAATATCACGCCTGATTCTTCACTTTTCGTAGAATGCTGTTATTAGACATTACAACGCCAATTGATAGATGGCCTGTTTTTGGGAAAAATAGCCTTTGAAAGACGACTTTTTGGGCCAATTCTATGAAACATATAATACGAGTCATGTTTTGGCTACCAGAATGAGACGATTCAAGAATCTACGAGTTTCTCCGTTAGTCTTGTCAGTGTTTACAGTGCATTCGTCACTTCTCCCGCCGTCGTTATGTACTCGATCGGTGCATTTGACTGAATTCATGTCTATGTTGCATCAATTCCATTCATTTCAATCTCCATCCTTATTCCTCTGTCTGCAGATTTTCCGTCTAATAGCACGACCTTTTCGCATGCGATATGTTTTACATGGCAAGTTTGCGAATGTATCGAGCTCTTCAGCGTGAAATTTTCATTATATTACCATGGAATTTCTCTTCATGTCTGAAGTCTGATTTCGGGTAGATGAATTGTTTCGATTGCAGCTTTTTGGTCTAAGGAGATTACGTTGGTGTTAACCTCAGAAGTAGTATTATTATAAACTTATTTTTACGTGAAAGTATGGTTAAATTTGGTTCTCGTCCTTGTTTCCTCTTGGCTAAAAACGATTCTCTCAAACCGGAAGTTTTTCTTAAGCCGTAAAAAATATCGTGTGAGTAAGTTCATTAAAATAGACATTGGCTCTGCCCTGCCCATTGCTCTCCCGACAAATCCGGTATCCAGAAAGAGGTTCAAAATGTGTGTTTTATGAATGGTGGTTGGAGTTGTGCAGGCTTATATTCCGGGCAATTGTTGTCGGTTCCTCGTTCGTTGGTTCAATTCATCTTAGATTGAATTTAGATTCCTGACAGTCAAGTTGTATAGAGAATAAGAAAAATGAAGAGATATTAAATAAAGTTGGAGAACGTTGGTGGAGAGAATTCGGTGAGGGCAGGAGAGTTGAATTGGAGGAGGGAAGTTGTGAGATATCGGAATGTTGGAAGCTCTGACTGAGAGGCGAATTTCCGGAAAGCGAAAAATTTGGAAGAAAGGTAGGGAATTTTAAACGGCAGAAAGAGGAGAAAGGAAGTAGGCAAGGATGAAGGATGATATAGTGGTGGGCGGAAGTTATTTCTGCCGGGCAGAAGAGTTTTTTAGGAACAGAAACGATGGCACTAAAAAATTATGTAAATGGAAAGGTGAAATAGTTTTCAGGGACTGACCTAAACTTGTCCATTAAGCGGCGGACGACCTACAATAAAATACTCAGTATCAGGGCCGTCTATTTTAACGAAATACCCCAACTCCAGATGGGAATGTGATCCCTTCTCATTTGGCGGGGTTGCGGAATCTTATCATCACGACTCAGGTGCTAGATTCTTATGTGCGTGTCCTCTCCCCCCCTTCACCATGCCAACCGTGGGTGATGGAAATTCATTGTTCACTTGCAACCAATCCCCTTACGAGTTTGAATAGGAAAATAGAGTCAAGTGACAAGGGGACATTCACCATGTAGAGAGGGGTGTACATAATTTCCCGTCTTGTATGTGTGTGTGTGTGTATGTGCCCGCGCGTGCCGACGTTTTATGTTCGGCCTTTTCAGTCACAGTTTTAATGCCCTTAAGAATGCGAGGCACGTGAGTTCCTCATTAGGTAACTGCAACTTGTGTCGTCTCCTCAGCTGCACCTCGCCCTCTGCGATTCCGCTCACTACCCTCCCCGCATAACTTTTGTCCCGCCTCTCTTCTCCCAATCTCTCCTCTACCTCCCCCCCAATCCCCACGGTAGTCAATCTTCCTCCCACATCAGCCTTTTTGGAATAGTTCCGCCTCCTTCCCCACAGATTCCTTACGCTCCCTCTACACCCCCGACTCCCGCTTACCGATGTATGTATGTATTTGTGTGTGAATAAAAATATGTGTGTGTATGTGTAGATGTGTACATAATATGTGTGTATATACATACAAAAACAAATATTTTTTACACATATATGTATATTAATTTACATACATATATATACACACACACATGCATATATGCGTACACGAATTGCACACACGCCACGTACTGGTTTGAATCCCCTCCACCACGAGTGTCGTCACGGACAGGCTCCTGCCTGAAGATGGCGGCACCGTCGGGCGTTCCAGCCGCGGGCGGAGTCTGCGACGCCCCTCGTGGAGGCTGTGGGAGACGAGTCTGTACTTCTGCGATCTCCCCCTTTCCAACCTCCCGGCGCCTATCTCCTCTCGACGGGGGTTGGAGTGGCAGGGTTTTTCTGGTGGAGGGGAGACGGGGAAGGGCGGTCGGGGGAGGAGAGAGAGGAGTGGGTTGTTAAGATGGGAGGGAAGTTTCCCGTGGGTGGTAGGGAGGAAGGAGCGTATTTATTTCGATCGTCCTCCACCTTCCCTTCGCTCCTGTCTTCCTGTCCGCTCCGAGCGTGCAAACGGCCGCCTCGAGGGTTTGGGGAGATTCGTCGTGAGAGGTTGACTGCGAGGGCGCCGTGCACCATCGGTGGCTGTTGCGAATGACCTCAGTTGAAACGGTCACGGGGAGGAATACATAGGGATCTGACTTTTCACGTACGCCTAAATTTCGACCCGAGTTCCGTAGTTGGATTTAGAATCGTGGGTGGCAGATTAACTTGTACATATGCCGAGGGGACAGAAGGAAATTAATAGGAAAATCAGGATCTTTTGGGTGGTGGTCAACTTTATCACAAAAATTCTTATCTCCGGAAATTGAGTATTTTAGCCCACAGTATAAAGTTAGGATTTTCTGAATCGACCAATATTTTCTTTCACTCAGAGGTTAAAGTTGCTCAATTTTAGCGGGTCTGTTAGAGGAGGAGCATTGAACAGCCAGTCAGCGCCTAGCTAAGACGACTCCGTATCCTGGAAGCTGTTAGCGGATTGCCCGTTAACGACACAGCTCTTTTGTTATATTCGACGGACTCTTGTGTATAAATAGCATGCAAAACCGTTGACCATCACCGTTGGTTAAAACCCGGAGTGGTGGCGTCGCTGTAAGGGGCGTAGGATATTGGGAATTGGGCGGCATTGGCGTTTAGTATGGGAGGGAAGTCACGTGATTGGTTTCGGGTCGCGCATCCCCGCATTCCATTGTGACGTCGCCTCAGTGGTCTTTTCCGGCCTATCACACGGTCGCTACCCGGACTTCTGTCTGGTTGCTGCTGGCTGGATCAGGGGAATGGGTGGGAGGACTCCTTCCCACTTTCCTATTTCCTGTCGTTCGATTAAGACGAAAAAAGTGATCCCCCGAAATCTCGTGACTCCTTCGTCCCCTTCCAGCAACCCCCCTTCTGCCTCCTTCGTTTGAATTTCCAGGAAAACCAGAGGGCGGAAAGGGCGGCTGGAGAATATATATTCGCGTAATTCCTGGAATCAAATCCTTATGGGGAAGTGTAATGCTAGTCATTGAACATATGTCGCAATCGAAGCAAGGAAACTCATAAATGAGTTTGCTATCATTGTTGTAAACTAGTATGGGGAAGTGTTAATGAAATATATCAATTTCGTGTAGGTATAAAACGGTGCCTAGTTCATAATATAAAGCGAGGGCGTGGTCCAAACGATTCCCAGGGAACGTCTAGAACAATGATAGGGATATGTCGCCATTATAAAACTAAATTGAACAACGACTCGTGAACATTGCACAAAATACGCGAAAAACTGATTCCAAGAGAGTATTAGAAGATTATAAATTTGCATTTTATGTATTATAATTTCATGCAAGAAAAAGGATTATGAGATGGAATCGGAAGTATAGCGTCATTTTATGGCACCGTACCGCCAATTGCACCTTTATAAGATGTCTGCGCGTTATTTCAATTCTAGCGTGCGAGAATTGACCGTTCTCGAGTCCTCGGGACTTACGACTGTCATTGCCTTTTCCTTTAGTGGCCTACTTTCATTCCGAGCGATTTATGTTGAATATTTTTAATTTCGTGGAGGAATATATTCATGTTTTTGAAGACCATTTCATATTATTATCGCCGCGATTTGGATTTATTTTGACGTTCGGAAAACACCATTATGCCAACTAACGAAATACATAATGACGAAATGTTTGGGTAACTAGATACTTATTGCCAAATTACGGCTTTGCACGAACCATTTAATTATCTCCGTGAAATGTTTTTATCAGAAAATGAAATCTTAGGCGAATTTTCGATTGAATAATTCTTCACCCTGAGTCAAGTATGTACCTGTATTTTGCAGATATGAGTTACGAAATACGTATTGCTTGTGGGTCAAGGTAAGGCGAGTTTCTTTGCCTGGAAATGAAGAGACTTCTTCACAACTCCTCTTGCCACTTTCTGTAGTTAAATCAGACGGATCACAAAGGAAATGATGTTTTCAGTTGTAGTTTAGTTAATTAATTTCTGAATTTCAAAATCAATTTCATTTTAATCGTACTTATAGATACAGTTGCTGCTAATGGGGCATCATCCGGTTTTCTCGGTGCATGATTTGTGAATATGTTTTAATCCCATCGCGTTCTTCGAGGCACGGCGTAGCAATTTTTCTTGCTCCGATCATTTTTTTTGTTGCAAAACTGTGCCAACAGATTACTTTTGAAACGGGTGTCAACTCGGAAGACATAAACGAGCACCGACAAAAAAACCGTCTTTTTATTGGCTCCAGTGCAGTAAATATGGCTCGAGTGTTATTGGTGAAAATCGTTAAACCATAAAATTGATTACTCGGCGCCCCCCATTCGCCTTGTAGGTCAGATAAAGAAGGTTTGCTGGTATAAATGAGGATGTTTTGAGCTCTCCGTAGAACATACGAGTTGCTTCGTTATGTTTTTTTTTGATGCTGTCTTGTTGAAGAATTAGATGGTGATCGTGGAGCAGCTTCTTCGGAATAATATCAATAATGCACTAAATGATCATATGTTAAGTAAACTGTCTCTTAATTACGCCCAAAGCAATGAGATTATCCGTAGGTCTTGTGTAAATGGATGTATTCCCGGTGTTATTCGGCCAAATTAAAGAGAAAAAGTTAGGGCTAGATGTTGTTTAAATGCATGGTCACAAGGTAAGTACCCCGGAAGTTGATTTGATGGGCAAGAGTAAATCTCGTAGTAAACTGTACGGAATGTGGAACTTGATTATTTATTTTTTATTCAGCTTTCGGTTTCTTAGGTGGGTTCCAGCAGTCATAATCAGAAAATCACAAATCTTGGGTTAATTGGGATTATTCAACGGCATCACCCGGATTTTAAATCGGAACCATTCCGCAAATGGCAAGAGCGTTCCATCCATTTGGCTATTACGTCGCCACTTAATTGCATACTATGCTCAATGTACTTTTGATTTCCCGTTGACCTCAGCGAGATTGGCATTTCTCTGTATTCGGCCACGTAATCGCGGGGCTCTGATGGAAATTATCTCCGCGCATTGGGTGACGTGGTCGAGACACAGATTGCGTCGCAATCCGTCAAGTGGTCGAAGAAGCCTGCGCCAAGGGAGGGGGTAGAGGTGGGAGGAGGATTCCAGATTTCGTTGAAAACTGAAGAGTCATTGTTTGCATTGCTCATAAGATAATCGTCGATTTTTACGCAATCGTCGAGGGTGGCGCCTATATGTCAACCGCGTCAGTGATTCCTCCTCTCTTTTCCCTGTCCACTCCCTCCACTCCGCGTCACGTCCTCTCTCCTTCGGGCGCCCGGCGACAGCGAGGAGCATCAGCCTCTTTCTCATACCGTCCCTATCTTTTTTCCTTTTCCCCATCGCTCCATTGAGAGTGGCCGCGGACGTTCTCCCCCCCATCCAAATCCATTCCTCCCCTCCCATTCAGCTGCATTCACAAATATCGGTGTAAGGATGTTCTTCCTTTGTTATTAATTTGTGGCACTCCGTGGCTCCTTCTCGCCTTCAATTAGAGATTTGCATGCGCTCGACTCTCCTCAGCGTGTGGGTAGCTCACGGAGAGCCATCTATCTTTGAATCTTCGCATCGTGTGCCACCGGAAAGACTTTCGTGGCGTATTCCATTGAGGTTCCCGTAAGGTTCGGTGGTTTACAATGACATAGTGATAACTGTTGCAGATAAAAACCTTCCAAGGTTGATGATCGAGTTAAAACTGTGAAACGACTCTCGCTCTGACGTTCTCTTCTTTCGAAATACAGACATCCTCTCAAGTATCACGGAGTGGATGCATGCCGTACGTATTAACTTTTCTGGCGATTTGGACGGCTCTTGATATTTCTGTTACTAAGTGTGCGTTTTACTTAGACAGGACACGAACAACTGAATATCATCTATCATATTGCGCATGAAGTAAGAAACAAGTAACCCACGGCATCGATCATTATTCCACTTGTTCGATTTAATTTCATCTGTTTTTCGGTTTTGTGGCCACTAGGAAAACCCATGAGTTAGCTCCTTAGGATTAAGATCATAGATTTTGTTGGCACTACATTGATCTCTTGCCGACTTGTGTTCTTACTAAATATAATGACTAGACGCAGTTATCATGGGAAAAGTGTTAATTTGTTAATATTTTTAGACGGGAAGATATGATATTTGTAATTTATTGAAGTTGCAGTGATTTTGAAATTTAATTTGAAGCTAAAATTTCAACCAATGGGAATCATTTTAACTAAAAATTAATCTAATTAATTAAATATGGATGGTTTTGTTTTATAAACCCCATTGAGTCGCAGTGATTTATTTTTGAATAAGCAATCCCTCGTTCCAGCGGAGGTAATTAACGGGTCTGTTATCACATCTCCTGAATGCCATCAGTGTAACTTATTCATCCGCGTTTGAAGATGGAAGCTGGTGGAGCCCAAGTCCACCAGATGGAAATCTCGAGGGCTTAATATTTCAATAGAGAATGGCATTCTCGGGTTATGCGTACAATTGTCCAAGAAAACGTGGTAGTTGAATAGGGTTCCTTTCGTCTATTTTTATAGTTAAATCCCTCTCAAATCCGAAAGCATGTCCCGGGTCAGCAGTGGTCTACGGTGGTCAGCAAGCGGCGTCCTTTCCCGCTTGACAGCCCCAGAGGAGGACGCCCTTCGTCCTTCCCAACTCCTCACCTTGCCGGTATCCTCGCTCCTGACTCTCCTGGCCTTTCCCTCGACTCCCCCCCCGCCAACCCTCTGCCCTCCCTGCCCTCTGTCTCCCTCCGTCCTCTGTGCCATGGTCTTCTCCGCCCCCCTCCCACTCATCCGCCAGTCCCGCTTCCCCACCTCTCCCCCCCTCGCGAGTCTCACGCGCCGACGGGAAGGAAAAGTTGCCACTTAAATCTTGCTCAAGTTCGAGACGGACGGAAGTTTTGCCGAAATGGCCGAGGAGGAAAACTTTTATTATGGAATTCAGTTTTCCTGTTTCGCTAAAACGAAAGCGCCATCCCCTCTCCATTCGGCCCCACCGCCTCCGTCTTCCCTCTCGCCCTACCCAGGCCCCACCTCTTTTTCAGCATCTCGGTTGCACCGCCCACACCCTCTCCCGTGCCGTACCATTCCACCCCACGCTCTTTTCTCTTCTCCCCCGCCCTCCCCTCTCGATGCGCCCACCCTACTGCGTCCCAGCGGCGGTCGCCACCCCCTCGAAAAACTCCTCATTTTCCAAAGCGTTCCGTCTCCGATATACCCACCCGCACTCGGTGGAATCCCATCCGGAGAGGTACATCTCTCCCGTCTTACTTCCCTTCCCAACCCCCTCCCCCCATTTCCCTCCCTCCGCATGGAATTCTCTCCCGCACGAGTGGGAAAAAGTGTGCTTGCTTCTCCAAATGATTTAAGGCTGCGACGTATAAAACGTTACTCCGTGAGGAAGATGCATCGTCGAATATTTGAGTCTCGGAGAGACTGACATATCGTGCCATCGTATCGTAATTGTATGGAAAATGTATCAATTCCTCTCCATTTTTTTTATCCCTCCAAATCTTTGTGCATGTATTGATTTTGTGAAAATATTTTCCCGGACGAGGAAGACCGGGAGAACTCGTTTTGTGATCGGTTTGTGTAATTTCGGAACTATACCCGTATAGCTGTTCAGTCCGTAATTCAGCGTAAATATATGTTTGTCCCGCGGGATTGGCCCAGGACATTAAATTTATGATCCATCCTGACCTCTCCCACCTGTTCCTGTTCCCTCGACTCCCATCACCCATTCTTTCGACCCCTGTCCCCACGGTCCCACATCCACTACCTCCGGCTTGATTCCAAATGCTAACGCATGATACCCTCACAGCGGATGTTGACGAGGGAAATAATGTAGATTTCAAAAGATACGGTATCTTTTTAACGCTCAGAATTTATATAAGAGTGAATTTATATCACGGTGTAGTGATTTCAGTCCTCATTTACTTTTCATGAATGAATGGGATATTTTCTGTTTTCTGATTGATGTCTAATGATTTTCTGTCAGAATTATGTCTAATAAACATTAAAGAACTCAACATATTGCGGTAGGCCCAAACCTTCCGCCCTCCCTTTAGAGGCTCCGTTGGTCAGAAGCTATATTTATTTGACCTTGACAGTGAGTATTTGGGAAATATCTCCTGGATTTTCGATAATCGTCATGGGGATATTTTATTGCCCGAGCCGGCATCAAGAGAGTCTGGGAAACCCCATACGTTAATGTAACTGACAGTCTGCGTGGGCGTAGAAGGAACGTATCTTTGGGAATATTCTTGATGGTCGCCCCAAGAGTCAGTGAAAAACCCGGCGTCACCGCGCATGAGCAGAAAATCACGTGTTTACTCCTTTGACTCGAGAAGCGTGGCTGTCCTTGATTTTTTCTCCACGACCTGGCGCCAGGGTACCAACAATATATTTTATGCCTTTTGAGGCAAAATATAATGTGGCTCGTTTGAAGTCAGGGCAGACAAATGCGATTATTTCCTGATACTTTTAAATCCACAATTTCTGGAAATTTCAATGAAAACAAAGTCATATAGAAATTGTGATTACTCGCCGTCCCTTGCTATTAATATTATGCCCTTGTTTGCTACAAGTCGCAAAAAATATCCGTTATTTCTTCAGAAATACATTATTCATCACATTATGATAATGGAGAATGAGAGATATTTGGTTGTTTGATTGAGAAATTATCGTTCATTCCTTAAAGTGTTGACTTCTTTACTGAACGCTTATGTTGTAGAAATTTTCATCGTACCTTTCACTGTTTATCATATAAATACTCAACAATTGAAAGTTATCACTGCACATCAGATTCTTATCTTGGTTTTAAAATAATGCCCGTGATACGTGCCTCCAACGACATGCATTTGGGTTTACTTAGCAACGAAAAATGCTACAGTTTATAGAAATATAGGTAACCCAACGTATCAGGTATTTCTATCACACATGAAATACCGGTAAAATAGGATATCCTTATTGGAAAAATCCCAAACGTTATGCAATTTTCAGCCGGGGTAAATTAGTGTCTGCTCAAAATTATTATGAGTTTTGAACTTTTTCGTTTTTACCTACCTTTATTTATTTAAAAATACTTTTGATGATAGTGTACTATTGCATCCTTATGATGAATCTATTTCGAACGGCGATAAGATCCCAGAAAATCCAGTCATTCAGAGATATAAATTAATATTAGATGCTTTATTTTATATCAGTGTTAAATATGGCTAGTGTTTACTTTACCTCCACCACCCAATAATTCAATCCGATAGACTTGGTAAGTTTAGCCAATTCAGTTGCTGTCTTAGGAAGTTGTTAAATCTCAATGGAAATGTTATTTTTATCTAATCTCGTCCCTATTGTGTGCGTTTCTCCACATTTCCGTCACCCCTTCGTGGGCTTATCTTTTCCGATGCATTTTCGAGTAGGTAATCTGTGTCCAAGATCTGAGTTGTATGTGCAATTTATGCGAGAAGTCGCGTATAAGTTCATAAATTGGACAGTTCTTTCAGGAATTTCCAACCTATATAAGGTACGTACGTACTATTGCTATACTACTTACTACATAATGGCATAAATACGTAATGGCACGTATTTATGCCATTATGTAGTCTTAAACATTTTCTTTCCGAAACACGTTGGGCACGCTTTTACCAAGTAAACGCACTTATCATGTTGCCTTATGCTGAGAAGCGATTAGGGAAAAAACTTTGATCCGCCTTGAGTTTACTTATTGATTAACTTAGTCGCCTCCTTAAGCAAATGTAAAATAGTCTTGTTTAAGATACGCTTCCTTATAATTTTATGAAGCGATTAGTTATCATGAGATTCAGGATACATTGGAGTTTGTGTCCTCTCCCTTTGTGCCAGGATGTGAGAAACTCAATCCGGTAATATATGATCATGAATTTTAAATAACTTTACATGTATATTCCCATGTTGTGACCGAGGAATGGTTTTTTATTAAGGGTTTGGGAATTGAATTTGTTTGGTGGTAGAAGTGTCAGCACTCCCGCCAATGATCCGGATTAGATTTCGATTGTTTTTCAGTCCGAAGGTACGTTGATTACAGGCATCCGTTCTTCCCTGCACATTTTATTTAATGCACACTGATCACTCAATTTTTTATATCCTTAATTACTTGTTCTAAGAGTTTTAACTTGTCTTTCTAGTGGGATCTTCTTTACTATTTTCTTACGAAACAATGCGTTGTCACTCGAGGTAAGCGTCCATCTGGTTCTTCTTTGCGGTATGATACTCCACTGCCATTCCAGTACTACCTCGACCTCCTTTTTCATTTAAGCTGTCCATCTGATCTTCAGCATTCGCCTCCAGCATCAAAGGCTTTCCGGAAGACCTCGTATGCCATGCTTATGACGTTCGATTTCCGGTAGCGGTAGTTTTGTTTAGTTTGATGTTGTCCTCAGAGAGTCACGTGGAGGACAGATGACCGCATTCTTAAATGCTGCCTTTCTCATCACCTTTCGCTTCCCAGCATCCCAAACTTTTCTAGCTCGACCTACCCTCCTGTCCAAGTGGCCGAAAAATTGCCTTCGTCTGATCCCTGTAAAAACACGCTTTTCTTGAGTGCAGTGTAAATTATTTTCCCTCCATCTTATGCGTAGTGAACAGTAAAGGACTGAGACGTTTCGGGCGGTTTCGATCGCGTATGAGAGTTTCTTTAGGCAGTGGAAACTTGGTTTTAATTTGCATTTGACGATAGTTAACTGATTGGGTAAAAAGTGAAAGCAGTAAAATAATTTCCGTTGAGTGAAAGGCAAACAAAAAAAGTATTGGATTAAATAGTGTGGAAGAAGACAGGACGTTGGTTGGCGCTCACAATTGCAGAAAAAAGTGGATGACGGAGGCATGCAGATGTGGAGGAATGGAGTGGAGAGTACTGGGTTAGCGGTAAAGAGACGAAAGAGAAAAGGCAATTAGGTGGCTTTAAGGGGTGTGGTCATTTAAAATGACTGAAAACGGTAATGATGTGAGATACTTGCCATTCATTTGGGTGACAATTTAATTGATGAATAAGTTTGAATTCATTTGTAATTTCGTAAGACCTAAGATTTGCACTAAGGCCTATTCTTTACATTGAGATGGACTGCCTATAGTGACGGCACCGCAAATTTACGTAAGATCATGCCAAATCGTAGCAAGTGGCATCATTCACCCACCTACGTATTAGTTTTGGTCATTATGGTTGTCGTATCCGGTGGTGAAGGATTTTCTTTTTCAAATTTCGTTCGAATCCATTCCCCCGTTTCATTTTCATGGACATCCACTCGTCAGTAGGTAGTACGGTTCGTCCTGATCAAGCTCCCGCCTTCCTCTTCTAATCCCTCCGCGGGGTCAAGTCTGGGAGGACATTCATTTGAGCACAATACAGATCCTTTCTCAGGGAAAAGGTCTGATCCGAATGGCTGACTCAACGGAGGAAATTAATCCATCCGAATGTTCTTCTCTCCGCCGTGGGACGGCCTTCCCGCGGCCTCACACCGCGCCTCCCGCTCCCCCCCCCCCCGCGCCTCCCGCTTCCCCCCCCCCGCTCCTCTGCTGCAACACTCGCTCGTCTCGAAGCCTCTCCCCCCTTCCGAGCCGACACCACACCGCGGAGCCTTCCTTTTTTCCCTTCCATATATGTGACCTCATTGAAAAGAACGAATGAGTCACGCGGGTTAGTTGAGCAATATCCCCACTGAGAGTGAGAGAGAGAGTTTGAGCTCCTTTTCCTACCCCACGCCTCTCCTCACTTTTAATAACCCCATGATGTATATTAATACTATTCATCAACTCAAATCATAACTTGAAATTGCAGTAGAAAATGCATTGTGTGCACCCGGTGGTGTTTGCTGCTCTAAGTAACGCCATAGTTTAAGTCGAGATCCTTTCAAACAACAATGCTCAGGTGCAAATATGTTATTGTTCGAGCTCATATGGCATTAACTCATAAATGATTAAAGCTACTTCACCCACCAGATTGGTGATGAAATGTTAGTTAAAGCATGTTAGTTGAGTTAAGTCCTCTTTGGCTATGGATATAAAGCTATTTTATCACGTTTAAAATAAAAAAAAGGTGCAACTTGTCTCTGGTATGCATTCAAATGTTAGCGAGTATAACGGTACGAGCCCACAAGCAAGAAATTTCGCTTCAGAAGAGACGTTTTGGGTTGATGAAGACATATTGCGTATTCCGCAGTTGCAGATTTCAATTCGGCTCTCTCTCCCTTCACCGACTTATTACTTTTCACATTGGTCTCCTTGAGCATTGAGCTTGTTTTCCACTTAAATTTAATGTCGCAAGAGGTTGGATGTATTCACATTGTGATAAATAGTGTTTAAATTGATACTGTGTGAAACGATTGTTTGCCTCCCCTCAGTTCATTTTAAATCTCAGGACGAGTAATGTCGCTATCGGATTTAATGAAATGGATGTTAATGACATATCCACTTGGCATTCTAACGTTTTTGTGTGTGTAGATAATATATTTTAGTACATATAAATATATATATATATATGTACTAAGCCCGACGGCGTGTGAATATTCACATATTCAGGGTAGGGGGGGCCAGTTCCTTTCCCTGTGCCAGTTATGGTTTCCCAGCAAGATCTGGTACCCGAAAAATCAACTAGCTTGGATAGACCAGTAGGTGCCCAGAGTGCCTTGCCCGGGAACCGAATCCGGGACCCTCCGGTCAGTAGTCCAACGCTCTATCCCCTGGACTGCCACGACCCGCACACACACACACACACACACTCATATATGTTTATATATATTTGTGTATATATATATATGTATTCACATAGAAATAGAGATAAGGAAATGGGAAAGGAACGCACATAAAGGACAAACCCAAGAGAGGTGGGGAAGGCGGATTTGAGCAGATCACAAATGTAAAAATATTTTCCTCGACCGGGACTTAAACACCGGATCTCTCCACTTGCCGGGCGGATGCAATGGTGTTCAAGTCCCGGTCGAGGAAAATATTTTTATATTTGTGATCTGCTCAAATCCGCCTTCCCCACCTCTCTTGTGTTCGTCCTTAGTGTGTTCCTTTCCCATTTCCTTATCTCTATTTCTATGTGAATGAATATCTGTTCGCCGTATGGCGGGATTTCGTGTTTGACTCGGCCCAAGCGGCCGTGTGTCGTGCCCGGCAGCGGGGGAGACAAGGCTTCCGCGGTCGTCATCCCACGAAAACCTTGCAAGGGAGAAATAACAGCAGCAGGACAGAAGACGCAGAAGAAGACGAAAGCAGTTAAAATAGGAACATGGAACGTCAGGACAATGTTGAGGACAGGCAAATTAGAGAATATTAAGCGAGAGATGGGAAGAGGTAATATAGACGTTTTAGGTCTATGCGAGGTGAGATGAAAGGATGGCGGGGATTACTGGAGTAATAATTATAGAGTGATATACAGCGGCGGGAACGAGAGCCAACGAGGGATTGCCGTAATATTAAATAAAGGGGTAGGAAGAAGCGTAGTCAACATAGAGCAAGCGACAGATAGAATTTTACTCGTAGAGATTAAAGCAGAGCCGACGAACTTGGTCATTGTACAGGTATACATGCCACCGAGCAATCACAAGGAGGGAGAAGTCGATAGGATGCACGATGAGTTAGAGGATCTCATCGTGTCATGTTCCTGCAGGAAAATACTTGATAGTGATGGGGGATTGGAATGCGACGGTAGGCGAAGGAAGAGATGGTGATGAGGTGGTGGATTATAGGTTAGTGGGTAGAGCGTTAGACTACTGACCGGAGGGTCCCGGGTCCGATTCCCGGGCAAGGCACTCCGGGCACCTGCAGCTCCACCCAGGCTATGTGATTTTTCTATTTCCATGTCTTCCTGGGAAACCATAACCAGCACAGGGAAAGGAACTGGCCCCCCCTACCCTGATGTGTGAATATCCACACGCCGTCGGGCTTGGTATATGGGTGAGCTCTACCATCACCTACTAAGTCGACCTTCGGGTTGATTACTGTGTTTATGGCTTAGATATATATATGCATATAAATTCGAAACAGAGCGCTCTTCGGCGACGTACAAATGTACATACATTGATTAAGAGTATTAAAATACAAAGGACTCTCACATATGTAGTTTTGACGTTTCGACGGCACGGCCGTCATGGCATTCTGATGATGTCGGCCGTGCCATCAAAACGTCAAAACTACATATATGAGTGTCCTTTGTGTTTTAAGAATCTTAATCAATGTTTGTACATATATATTTGTTTTTTATCTATTTATTTATTATTCACATTCCTTTATGGGATGAGTCTCGCAAATTGCATATCTCACGGCTCTACTCTGTCTCCTCCCTCCAGCGGAGAACTCCCCGTAGTCGCGACGTGCGTGAAGTCGATCTACCATCGCCGAAATAAGACACGAAGTGCCCTCTTGGCCGTCTGCCTGCCTGACTACTACGTCGTTGTCCGTCTGCGTCTCAAGGGGCGAAGGCATGGGCGGTGGAGAGAGGTTGAGGGCCGGAAGGGGGCGGGAGGTCAGAAGGGGGTCAGGGAGGAGTCCTCGCCCCGGCATTGGTCCTTTTGCATCGCGCGGCTCTGAGGGACTTTGCTCATTTGCTGTTGGTAAGAATGGAGGTACACGGAATGGAAGGTTTTCTGGGGAGAGAGAAAACTTTAATTCTATGGAATTACAGTTTTGTAGGGTCTTACTCCTTTAATTTAGTCGTTAATTAATTCATTGTTGATTTGAAGCCGATTTCGTACCGTGAAGCCTTTAATCTAAAGGCATCCTCGTCATTAAGTTCCACTCTGAAGAATTATTTGTACATGGAGCTCTGCTCTCCTCTCAAGTCGTAAAAAAAACAGCGAATATTAAAGAAGGCTGAAGAGTTTCAATCCTAAAAAATTTCTATTGATTTTTCAGTTATATCAGTATGCTTAAGGGTTCTTATTTATAATGGATTTTGCTCATTTACTGTAAAAGGTTTTGCTTAAACGAAGCGAGGCTTCTGGAGCATTAAACATTCAAAGTTTTCAGCGGCCAAACATACTTTTTCCAAACAGTCTCGTAAAAATATTATGGAATATTTAAAAAAATATTCGTGCATTTTAATTTCTTTAACGTGTAAAATAATTCCGTGATATCTTCAAGTACATTTTTTCTTTCAAGTACGTTCTTTCTCGCTTGCCTTTTATTAAAAAATTTGTCTTTCTGGCATTTACGGATAGGCTTCCATCATTTTTTGGTCAGATTATGGTCCTTACGTAGTAATCGTGTCTCGTGGTACCACCAGAGCGCCTCTCGATTGTTTTTACGCAATATACTACCTTGAACAAAAAGTTCCCGGAATAACCACCGTGTGGCGCTCCCATCGTTCCGATTTTAGTTCTGTTTTTTTTGTTAAATTGGTACATCTGTTGTTGATATTCCCTTTAAATCTTAGTGTCATAACTTGACATTTGCAAAAGTTACGTAGCCAAGAGTACATCTATCTCTGTGTGTGTTGGCGATTTTTTACAATTGCAGAAATGGATTTAAATTTGCAACAGCGAACTTGTATTAAATTTTGCGTAAAAAACGGATTTAGTGGCGCACGGACGTTGGAAATGTTGGAAAAGTGTTTCGGCAACGATTCTCTAAAAAAACGGTCGTTTACCAGTGGCACGAGCGGTTCAGAAGTGGTCGTGAGTCAATCGAAGATGATGAACGCAGTGGCAGACCATCGACATCGAAAGTCGGTGAAAAAATTGATAAAGTAAAAGAAATGCTGGTCAATAACCGCAAATTAACCATCAGAGAAATAGCGGAGGACTTGAACATTGCCTATGGATCCGCCCAAGACATTGTGGTTAATGATTTGGGTTTCCGTCGTGTAGCAGCAAAGTTGATGCCAAAAGACCTCGATTTCATGCAAAAAAGAGACCGTGTTGACGTCTCAAAAGACATGATTTGCGAGGCTGAATCCGATCCCACATTCATCAAAAGGATCATCACTGGAGACGAGACGTGGGTTTATGAGTACGACACGCAATCCAGACATCAGGCAAGTGAATGGCGTTCACCAAATGAGCCGAGACCAAAAAAACCACGTCGTTTTCAGTCAAAAAAGAAGTCAATGCTGACGGTTTTCATGGATTACAACGGTGTAGTGCATCATGAATTTTTGCCAAAAGGCCAGACGGTAAACAAAGAGTATTATTTGGGCGTTATGAGACGTTTGCGTGAAGCAATTCACCGAAAGAGACTAGAAATCGTCGCACAGTGCGTCGAGACCGTCGCACAGTGCTATCATTATTCGTAATTTTTTGACGAAAAATGCAACAAATACCATCCAACAGCCACCGAATTCACCTGATTTGGCTCCCTGTGACTTCTTTCTGTTCAATCGAGTTAAAAAACCATTACGGGGAACGCGTTTTAGCAGCCGAGAGGAAGTAATGGAAAAATCGCAGGAAGCACTGATGGACATACCGAAAACCGAATATAAAAAATGTTTCGAGGATTGGATCAAACGCTGGCATAAGTGTGTTGCAGTCGATGGGGATTACTTTGAAGGGGACAATATAGATTTAGATGAATAAACTTGTATTTTTAATTTTCTGAATAAATTCCGGGAACTTTTTGATCAAGGTAGTAGTTTAGTTTATTAATTCTCTGGTGGTTTTGTTTAGCTATTACTATCGTTTAATTTCCGTAATATCGACTGAAATCGGTCACACCAAAGCGCAAGGGCTTCTCCGTGTTTCTGATATCCACAAAAAGCTTTAATAGGTCTCATAATCTTGAGATGGGAAAAGCTGAAATTTCAGATGAGTTCGTTTTCTTTCGTAGGACACCTTCAGATTTTGGGGGAAATTCGAGAAAAAAATATTTTATTGGTGTAGTTCTTAAACTAATTAGCCTTAGTGGTACGGATTGAATTGTATTGGCTTTACACATTTTTAAGTATTGGAGAATATTGGTAAGCGGTTTCTAGGATATCAGGGTAAGAGGGCAAGGAGCGTTCCCATTAGTCACCTTCGAAAAATCTCGTATTCGATAAAAAGAGGTTTTTATTTTTTAACTGTGGAAATAGAAAAAAAATTAGATTGCATGATGTTCTTCGTTCTCTGGACGGGATCATTTGCCCCAAAAATTCTGTAAACGGTTTGTAGACGGAAGGAAACTATTCTAATGTGACGATTTTACGAAGAATTTTCTGGTTAAAATAAGAAATTGCCTGGATTTTTATTTTAATTTCCTGTTTATTTTCAATTTTATTGCATTTTTAATTAGCCCTAGCGACTGACCGTAATTTTGATCTCTTAACCTATCGCGAGTGGGCCACGGTAGTCCAAGGGGTAGAGCTTTGGACTGCTGACCGTAGTCCCGGGTTCGATTCCCGGGACAAGCCACTCTGGGCACCTGTAGCTCCACCCAAGCTATGGGATTTTTTGGCTACCAGATCTTCCTGGGAAATCATAACCGGCACAGGGAAAGGAACTGGCCCCTCTACCCTGGTGTGTGAATTTCACACGCCGTCGGACTTAGTACTGGGTGAACTCTACCATCACCTACCAAACCGACCTTCGGGTTGAATACTGTGTTTATGATTTTTTTTAACCTATCGCGTGCGGAAAATGATATGACACTGGTAACTTAGAAACATAAACAATAGTATTTTAAGGCAAATAACTAGTCAGCTTGTCCTTAAATTGTTGTTGAAACCTCTGTTGAAAAATTAATACAAATAAAGGGAAGGTACACTTTAGAATAATTGCGGCACAGATGAATTCTCGGCCTTCCTCAAGAAATATCCTCGTGTCCCTTCCACGGAGCGTCTTTTCTCGCAACGGTTAACTCGGAATTCCGGTCGCAATATTGTGAGACAAGTGCGATAAGCCAAATCTCCCTGTTTTGAGACATTAAAAGTCGAGGTACCAATGCATTTTCGTGATCTTGCTTTATTCTTGCAGAGTAAAAAGCTAGTGGATGGAACCGGATATTGTGGAAGAATGCCGACTAGAGATGTCGCTGGTTCAGCACCAGTGATGTCTCTGGATATCCATAGGAAGATTTGATATTATCTGTGTACTCACAGGAACACTAATGCAAACACGGGGCAAATGATTCCTCGAGGATGCAATTTTACAGGCTGCAGGGATGAAATGGATGCGTGCGTGCTGGATGAGAGAGCTTGACATGCGCTGAGCTATCAAATCATTCTTGGAGATGTAGACCACAGTTTTCATTTTTCTCTTACTTACGAGTCGACGGAAAATGTAATAAAAATAGCCAATGGGACAAAAGTTAGTTAATCATCTCGAGGAAAAATGCCAGTATGTACACATTCGTTGACTCTCTGAAATCCAGAATGGACCCAACCCTGAATAGAGGCGAGAAAGTGGATTGGCCACGCCCACGTCAATTCTGCCGGAAGCCCACTACCCTAGCTCTCTGATAAACCACGCTTAAAGTTGAATTCCTTTATGTGTAAAAACCATACAGATTTTCTTCATCCCGCGGAAGAGTTTTTAGAAAGTGCTAGGAAAGTATTTTTGAAAAAAATGCCGTAATACAGAAAATAATGTTACGATCACTCCGAAATGATAGTTCCGTCGATGCGACATTCCACTTGCTGCATTAATTAAAGACCGCTCAACTTTTCCCTTCCGCCTTTCCATCGTGCTCTTCTCCCGCCCGCATGCATCTCCTCCCCTCTCTCCTTCCTCCCATTCCGCTTGATTCCCTCCTTTATTTATTTATTTTATTTTTATTCTTAAACTCCCATCTCCCTCAAACTCATTCCCTCTGTCTTCGCCAGTGCATCGTGAACGTAATCCCCTCCCCTCTCCCACTCACATCATCATCTTCTCATCTCAGACCGCGCCCCCACCTCCATGCACTCCCCCGCCCTCCCCTGCGTCCCGTCGCTTCCCTCCGTCACGGACCCCCATCTCCCTCCCTGCGCGGCCTCCTTGCCCCGTTCTACGTGGCCTCGGATGAAGAGGACTCGGAGAGAGAACTCGCGCTGTTCTGCTCTCCGTGGCGGTGTTTGCCCAAAGGCTTCGCTGTTCCTCTCTCTCTTCCCCCTACCTCTCTCCTCTCCTCACTCTCACTCCCTCCCTCTCGCCGTTCGCTCAGTCTCAATCATCCTCCCTCCTTCGCTCCCCCTGCTCTTCGTACCTCCCTCACTCTCCCTCCGACCAGCGTCGACCAACGCCCTTCATCTTTTTTTATTTTAGGGGCTTGTCGGGTGGGATCGTTACCCCTCTCTAACGTCTGAGAAAGAATGAGGGATGTGGGAAGGGCATATTTTTTTCGGGTTTGCCGAGGGATGGAGGCATACGAGCTTTTTTCGGTTCCTACTCGTCCTTACCCCCTCTCGCCAACTCCACCGCCCTCCTCCCAAACTCCCCGCGTCTAACTTTTTCATTCCTACTTTCCCCCGCACCCCTTCCCCCTCCCATCCAGTTTCCAGTCTATGGCTGAAAATGCCCGACCGAAAATGACAGAAGATTTTTCGTACATCACATCCGAGTGAAGAGAAAGAGATTTTTTATTACTTTTCCCTTCGCAGTGTCTTCCCCCTTCCCTCCCCACAAACTCTCCCCCCCCCCCATAGACTCTCCCGACTGCATTCAAATGATATATCTCAGTTTCCCTAAGAATACAGAGTAGTAAATGCAACAAAAATAATCAGATGGAACCAGGAGCTATAGGGAACCACTAAGTGAAAAATAAATAAAATGAACTTCAACTAATAGTGTCATAAATTGTTAAAAAACCGTAAGGATACAGATTTAACATAATAATTTGATAGTAATTATAGGTTTTTAATGAACAATTTTTCTACATTATTGTTTCTCAGAACCAAATGTGTATCATTTTCGGGAATTAACCAAATTTTTCTCATCTCGACACCTTTGTTGTCAAATGGTATTTTGTTGAACGGTGATGCCCCGTATATCAGAAAAACTACTCTTATAAACAATCAAATAGAGATTTGGCAATTTATTTCGTATGTTTTCTAGATAAATGACTTGTTTGTAGTAGATAGTAAGTGGAAGCAACTAGTGAATAAGTTATAATGTATGATATTAATAACGTATTGTAATATACTTAGTCCCAGTTCTTATTTCAAATATTTAAGCGTGCTGTTAAACATACTGAGTAATTTTATTTTAACTTTTAAAGAGCAACGTGTTGATGTATAAAATATCGTAAAAGACCTCGCTGGTTTTTCAGAAATACTGCAATATGATAGGTTGAAGTGAGCTGGCCATAGCAAATCTAAGAACTTTCAACTTTAAGAAAGTTTGAATTATTTATTTGTCGAGAAATCATCGCGGTCGAATTGTATTGTCCCTCTTCATTATTCAATTATTTTTATACACTTCGGTATGTTCGTGGCTCGTTTTTATGGCCACTATTCTTTTCTTTTGCTCTGAAATTGAAGTATTTAAATGTAAACTACTATTTTTATATAAAACCATCTTGCTTTGTTTATTAGCAGTTATTACTGGTTGAGATATTGTTTGGTGTAGAAATATATTAGTGATTACGGTGGAAGGCGATCGACACCAGTGATCATTTTGAATGAAGACCGAAAATAAATTGTAAGAATAATTGTTATATTTTACCATTATTTTTGACTGGCATTTTGAGGCTGATTTTTAAGTCTTTCTAAAGTGATTCTAATTTAAGGTGTAGGTATAATCAACAGATTAAAAATTTCCTCAAATCATGTCGACCACCAAGCTAGAAAACTACCCTACTAAGCCCTTAGCTTGCGCCAGGGGTGCGCGCAGAATGTTGACTGTAGCATGAGTTAACAAAGTTTCATCCATATCACTTTGCTGCTTCCAGAGCGGGACCTCCCTTACCGTGGGTGAAATTTTCATTTACGGTTTAGTGTTTTCCAATCGCGGTCACGCAGCCCCACTGGGTTTTCGTTCCTTCTCCCCCTCTTGGCTCCGACCTTCGGACATTGCCGTTGCACGCGGGCAGGTAATGAATATCTGGCCCTCGTAGTCTTTCCCATGGGGCCCAAGCCATACCCGCCTGCCGCCAACTTCGGTCCACTCCTCCTCCCTTCCCCCTGTCTACCTCTCTCTATCTCCCTCCTCCCCCAACCCCTTCCACTCTCTCCCGGACCCCCCCCCCCTTCGGTCGTCGAAAATCTTCAGCGTTCAATCCTTCGCCAGACGTAATCAGGTTTTTCGTTCAACAGTTTGTTACTCAGCAGAGCAAATGTTTACTCGGCGGCTAATCTATTGATTGCATCTGTTGGACCGGAAGGAAATGAGGGGGAGAGGGGAAATGAGGCGAAGGGTGGCTTTCCTCCATCCTTCGTCATATTCGTCGGATTCCTCTCCTCTCCCTCGCGCCAACGTGACCGCTTTCTTCTGGAGCTCGGAAGGGGGGAGAGGGCCGAGCGGCGGCGACGGCGTCTCCAGCCGGGCCCAAGATTCGAGTCTGGCCCCATTCTCAGCCCTGCACCTCGGAATTTCCGGAATGGGAAACCGCTCACTCTTCCCGCCAGCCGTTCCACTGTGTCCGAGGGCGGGAAGCCACTACGCGTTGACTTGGTTCGCTCATTCCCCTCCGCTTTCGCCAACGTTCAACTGCGTTCGCCCTTGAGCCGGGCACATCCGTCTGCGAGCGGTGTCGCTCACTGCGGCGCCATGCAACGGACGAAGGGACCAATGCAGGATTGGTACGAGCCTTTGGTGTGTGTGTGTGTGTGTGTGTGTGCATAAACGTGGACAGTTGTTGGAAATCTAGAGTTTGAATAAATACCTTCACGCATATGTATACCTTTCGGTCTAAAAAAGTTCAGAAAGCTTGATTGAAACCTAATTATTTTGGGAAGCGTAAACCCTTTTACTAATTGATTCCTCGTTGCATTCTTCTTTTGCCCTCTTCACATTCGTGCATTATTTAATGTATGCTCTTCCCTTCCTGGTGCTCATAACACACCTCGTCTGGTTAATTTCTTCGGCCACGTTCAGCCATGACTGAGGGCATAACCCCATACTTTCAAGCATTTTAAAATGATGTCGTGAGTCGTCTGTCATCCAATCTCTCAATAGTAGCGAACGAGGTTAGCACACTTCTTTCATCATTGTCTGTTATCGTTGCATAAATTCCACATTCTTTTATGGTCCAATCATTTCTCACCCATATCCCTCCTATTTTTACCACTGACGATCCTCAAGTACCCCAAACCCAACGAATAAATTTACGTTCATGCGTTTCCTATGATTTTATCCTAATTTGGTTGCCCTCGTCAGTACTTAATTGCACCATTAGCATTGTTAAGTAATAGAACTTTGCTAATTTTTGTACTCTCTCTCCCAGAGAAAAATCTACCTTAGAGAGTAATGTATATAATATATTATTATTATATATTATATTATTTTTTTATTATATATATGAAATAGAAAGGGCATAAAAGGAGATGAAAGCAAATCAGGCAGTGGGGGTAGACAACATTCCTGTGGAACTGTTTAAATGTTTAGAAAAAGGTGGGAGGACTCTTTTGGACTGATTCGTAGTATCTATGACGAAGGAATCTGGCCGGAAGATTTTGTGAGGTCGGTGTTAGTTTCTATTCCGAAAAAGGTAAAGGCTACGTCATGTGAGGATTACAGAACAATAATCTTGATATCCCACGCAGCTAAAGTTATTCTCAGGATCATCAACAAAAGGATAAAGAGTAAGGCAAATGATTACTTAGGGGATGATCAGTTTGGGTTTAGGAAGGGGAGAGGTACGCGCGATGCCATTGCAGAAATGAGATCACTAATCGAGATAGGAATATAGAATACAATCAGGACGTATTTGCCTGTTTCGTAGATTTCAAAAAAGCGTTTGATAGAGTGAATTGGGAAAAATAATGCGTTTATTGAGGAAAATAGGAGTAGATTGGAGGGACAGGAGACTGATCCGCAACCTGTACATGTCTCAGACTGCTCAGGCGCGAGTAGGGAACGGAGAGTCCGGATGGGCAGTGTTAGGAAGAGGGGTAAGGCAGGGTTGCCCATTGTCACCGGTGCTATTCAACGTATATGTGGAGGGAATGGAACTGGAGATAGGAATGAAAGTCGGAGGGGAATTGGTAAAATCGGTTAGGTTTGCTGATGACCAAGCATTAGTTGTTCAGTCAGGCAAGAGGTTGCAACCATTGCTGACTGAATTGGAGGTTCACTGCGATAGATATGGGATGAGAATCAATATTAATAAAACCAAGGTTATGCGATTTTCCAGAAAGAAAAAGGCAAAGCAAAAAATTAAAATAGGAAGGGAAAAAATAAAGTAGTTAGAACAGTGTACGTATCTCGGAAGTGCTTTGGACCAATACGGTCAAAGTATTTGGACGTAAGGAGAAGAATTGCGCTAGGCAAGGAGGCTTTCTCAAGGAGGGAGTTGATGACGGGGACGTTGAGTAGAGATGTTAGGACAAGACTCGTAAAAACTCTGATATGGAGCGTAACTATGTACGGCGCGGAAACGTGGTCGCTGAAGCAGGAGGATAGACGTAGATTGGAGGCTTTTGAAATGTGGGTGTGGAGAAGAATGGAGAAGGTGAAATGGACCGAAAGGAAAACAAATGAGGAAGTACTAGAGATGGTGGGGGAGGAGAGGGGTTTGTTGAGAGAAATCCTATGGAGGCCGGAAAAATGGATGAAAGGCGTATTGAGCGGTAGTGGAATGTTGAAGAGGGTAATAGAGGGGAGAATGTTGGGCAAGCGAGGTAAGGGTAGGAACAGGATAGGGATGTTGGACGGGATGAAGGGAGGAAAGAAGTACACAGAGATGAAGAGGGACCTGATGTAGATTAGGTTGCTGGATTGGGTTTTGTTTGGAGTTACAAAATGTTTATTTGATAGTTGTGTCCATCTAATAACCTACCTTAACCGGTAGATTACCTAAATATATATATACACACACACATATGTTCTTTCTGTGTTCTATTGTGCCGTCCAAAAGTTATATTGCTCTCGTGAGTGCTTCCGCATCATCGATATTCATAAAAATATATATAGAAATATATATACTCCCACACACACACAAATTCAAACACGAAATCCCGGCATACGGCGACAAATATTGCGTCACACAGAAATAGATACAAGGAAAGGGGATAGGAAAACACATAAAAGACGATCACAGGAAAGGTGGGGAAGGCGGATTTGAGCAGATCACAAACGTAAAAATATATCCCGGGTAAGGAAATATTTTTGCGGTTGTGATCTGCTCAAATCCGCCTTCCCCACCTTTCCTGTGTTCGTCTTTTATGTGTTTTCCTATCCTCTTTCCTTATATATATTTATATGTGTGCGTGTGAAGATAAATATATATATTATTTCTTCGAAGTAACACGGAAGTGTTGAATAAAAAACTTAGACAATCTTATCTTCCGAAGAAGACGGAGCTCGAGTCCGTCGAAATTATCAAGATATTATTGTGAGTGTTCTTTTTATGTGTTCTCGTGCTGTGTGTTACTGTCTATGTTATATATATATATATATATATATATATATATATATATATATATATATATATATATATATATGTATACATATGGGTAGATTGTAAAATAAATTAATGGTACTAAGTATAAGCAGAGACGTTTCAGGCGTGATTTGGTGGAATAACGTGATTAAGTAAAATTAGCAATTATTTTGTGGAAAATTGCTGATTTTAATTAAAATGCTACTAAGCGTGGATAATTATTAAGTTTTGTTGTTAGCACTTCTTGTTATGATGATTGCATGAGTACTGATGGTATTATTTGGCGCCAGTTTTGTTTTCTCGAAACTCGGTATAATACTCAGAGGCCGCTGCCGGATTTCAAATAGCTGTTTGCTTAGTGTCATCAGGGCTTCTATTTAGTCGTGAAGAATCTGTTGGAAATTCATTGCCTTATATTTTGTAGTTTCTTTATGTTTCTTTGGAGAGTCATTTTCTGGATCATAGCAGTCAGTGCCGAATCATTGCCAGGAATAATATTTATATACAGCCACCTTGGCCAAGGAAACATTTTGTTTTCGTCATGGCAAGAGTGAGCATGCCGTAGGCTTTCAGCCCTCCTTCTGAAGATTGAAAGACTGGGTGTTAAATATCTCGAGGAATTAAAAAGGAAGTGGCGTGCATGCGATGCATAAAAAAACCTGATAACCCTATTTGGCCGTGGGTTTCAGGATGTTGCTGCCAAAAATAAAATGTTTTTACACCATTTACGCGTAGGCGGTGTTTTTTTTTGGGAGAAATGCGTAAAAAAGAATGGACCTCGAGGAATCGTTACCGTTCATCATTGCTGGGATGTTCTGCTCTGAGGACATCCCAGCACTTCCGGCCGCTGTGGCGATGTACACGCCCGTGCTCCTTTTTTATCTGAGGGCATTAAAAATGCTCTTATTTAGCAATTTGCATCCAAGTTCGTAGCTCGGTGAGTTTCGAAGCCCATTCCGAGTGCGTTATTCGGAAAAATTCTCCCCCCTCTCCTCCGCCTCTCAGAGCTTCCACCCTCATTTATTTTCGTTTTTCCTCCCCACCTTCGATCTTCTCCCCTTTCGCGTCTCCGCCACCCTTTTCGTTCGAATGGCAATTATTTAAAGCAACCGGGAAAAAATTCAACTTTTACAGTGTGCCTATATCTAATTATATTTGCCATAGGAATTACCCAATTCCAAAAAAAATGCCAAACTTTCGACGCAAAAATTTCCTCGATTATGATATATTGTACATTTGAGCGCAAATTCGTCTCAGTTGGAAACGTATGTGCGGTAATAATGGGGAAACTATGTCCATGTGACTTTTTTAGTGCAACTTCAGACGGATATATTATGAGAATAAATTCACATATTAGAAGCTCGCGAATACAGTTTGGCTCGGCCGAGCATGCTGCTCTACTATTTTAATAAAAAATAAAACTTTGTAAAGTGATATTTAATATTTATTAATGTTTAGTGTGGCAGCGGGAGTCATGCATTTGATCTGGTTACCTGTAGTGTATGTATCTTTCTTCGTGTATAACTTTATTTAATAGGATATGTAATCGATTAAGATAAAACGCCATTCCTTTATTATACAATGCATCGATGCACACTAGTCGTTCTTGTGACATCACTTTTTGATTGTAGCTCAAAAATAACGAACCTCACACTTTATCTATTTTTATTATTATTTATCTAATTTTTTCTTTATTAAATATAACAGTGACGCCTTTTTTGACAGTAAAATCTGTTGAAACTTCGACTCTCTTTCGAAAGTGCAATCATTATTCTGAAATAATTATCGTTCAAATACTGTTTTTTTAATCACTGATATTCTGTTTCCATATATTCTCAAACCTTGTATGCGTGAAGTATGATTTGCCGGGCGTAGGCTTTCTTGTAACAAACTGGCGCTTTTTCCCGCACCCGTGACTGTGTCGTCACCATGGGCGTCCTTATGCACTGTCAGTTCTAGGAAGATGGCCTGGGGTAGTGATTAACAATTTTTGATTTCCTCTGGCCACTTCGTAGACGACCGACGAACTCCCTCGTTGTAGAGGGGGATGGAAAGAGAGGAGAGCAAGGCGTGTGTGTGTGAGAGAGAGAGAGAGGGTGCTGGGAGGTCGAGGGGACGAATAGGAGAGTCGGCCCTTGTGCGAACTTCCTGCGCTGCGCCAATTGAGGCATAGTGTGAGAGCTGAAGTATGCGGATTCGCGTCCTTAGCCACGCCCAGCGAAACACTAGCACGCAGCGGGCGCGGGAGGGGAAGGGGTTTTCGAGTGAAGACGAAGGGATGAAAGGGGGAGGGGAGGTCGGCGTGTAGGGTAGGGGGTGGGAGTCTGTGGGTATGGGGCTGTTCGATGTGGAAGTGTTGGGGTGGAGGGTAGTTACGGGGAGGATGCAAATGGCGGAGAAATGGCGAGGGAGAGGGCGGGGAGGAGATGAGGGATTATTATTTTTTTATTTCAGCTCGTGAAGAGGAGGTGGAAAATGAAGAGGTTGTGTGTGTGTGTGGGGGGGGGGCGGAAGGCGGAAAGGGAGAGGAAGACGGGGGAGGTGGAGGGGGTGGTGCCAGAGGGTTGTCGGAAAAGCATATTCGTTTTGAGGGTGCGTCGCCGAAATTTAGTGGCGACGTAAATTCGAGCGGTAGGACGTGCTTGAAAGAGTACTTGCCGTGGGGACACGTTGCTACGTAATGATGGCGACGCCATTGGAATGAGGATCTTTGTTTTTATAATTTTTTTAACCTTCCTCCCTCTCTCTCCCGTGTACCCTCCCGTTTGCGCTCCGTCCTTCCCAACCCTTCCCTTTTTCACCTCCAAACCCTCGCAATCCTCCTCCCCCCCCACCCCTGTAGCCGTGTCCATTTTGTGGCGTGGAGTGCGGCGAGAAGTGGAATGTAATTTTTTTCACTCTTGATTTTTGTTCCATTTAATGTTTCACTTTTTTATTAAAACTCGTGTTTTCCGTGTATATATATGCATACATGTTTGTATATATATATATACACACACACACACATATTTGTATGTATGAATATATTTTTTAATGTGTCGGGTGGGTGAGGTTTGAGTTGATTCAGGGGGTGGGGGAGCAAGGGTGTGGCAGGTTAGGATAGGTTTCGTGGATGGTTTTGGGTTCGGCGGATGGCTAGACGGGGAGGTTGGAGGAGTCGGCGGCGACGTCGGTGGAGGGGACGGCGGCGGTAGTTGAAGTAATCGCGCGGAGGATTGCAAGAAGGGTGTTCGGGAGTTGCAAGGGGGGAGCGTGGGTTGTTTGCATGACGTAGGGATTTCTGGGTTCCCGTCGTTAACGGGCATTGTGGCGTGCTGTCGACGTGGTGTGCGTTCTCGGGCCACTACCTTCCCCTCCCTCCAGCCCTCCCTCGCACGCGCACTTTCTTCCCCGCCTTCCCGCTCTCACTTTTCATCACTCCCTTCCCCCGAAGTCTTTATATTGCGCCAAATTCTCATTACAGGGCGGAGTTGCCGAGGAGGGATAAATATTTTCAAGGAAGTCTGAAGTAAGGAATGACTAGAGGGAAAGGTTTTTCTCATCCTGCATGGAATGAACACACAGCGTTTGTCATTTTATTGAATGGAGTGCCCTAATGTTCGCGAAATGTTCGCGAAACAGTTCAGCCAATCAGAGGTGAGATTTATTCTCAGCTTTTTCCGCGCGGAGAATGTCAAAAGTTACGGAGGATGGTGGAGGTGGGAAGGTTGTGCTCTCGTACGTTATTTGACGAAGGAACTACGGAGATGTAATTTGTCACGTGAATGGTGTAGAAATGTCATGGATCAAGAAAAACCGTACTTGTAGTCAACTATTGTCTTTGGAATACATCGTAATGTACGTACATCGTATACATTTTCAGTCATGTTTTCTTGGAGAGATGGAAAAAATCTTTGATTAATTTCGTTCGATTCCGCTCACTTACGCCATTATTTAAAAGCAGCTTTAGTACCCCGTCGCACTTTCTTTTCTTTAGTCAGGAATGTTTGTAACTGGGCTCTGTGGTAAATCCTGGTTTCATGGAAATCGAGAGAACCCATGAGACCGCCGCAAGAATCAGGTAACGAAGCAGGAGGGTGGTATGGATGCCCCTGTGGGATAAAGCGAAGGGATTTTGGCTTGGGTGTTGAATTAAATCCATCTTTCTAAATCCGATGTTTTCTTGTTCTCCCCTCCTCCTCGTCTAAGAGCAGTTACTAGATAATAGTGTTGTCCTGTAAATGTAGTTAATTTGTCTGTATTAATTGTGAGCCATATATTGATCAACGGCGGTCCTAGAATGTGGTGCAAGTTTTTCCTCTGGAGTGTTAATTCCACTGAATCCACTCCTGTGAAACATTTGGTTTACTCATCAAATATACTTTAGTTTCCACAAAAGTTTCACGCACAACGGCTTTTTACAGTGTGGCTAATGCTCTGTTATCAACTTGATCTTTTCATATTGTGATTTAAATGAAGGGCCGAGCTGGGAAGCGACGTGCTCTCGCGCCGTGAAAATTTCACCTAGTCCGCTCAACACGAATTGGCATTTGGCTAAAAGTAAAAGTCTTAGGGAAAGGTCGTATATAGTATTCAGAGTGCGTCCGTTATATCTTGTGCCACGAACTATTTGCTAATACAATGAACCTCCCTCTCATCTAGCAAGATAATTCATTCCGCCTAATTGAAGCTAAGGTCGGAACGGTTGCGGATTTCAAGCTTGGAGAAAAAAAATGAAAGATAAATTCGTTGCCATAAGGTGCTAAACGAGATATGATGTAACAACTTTTGATTTATTTGAAATATTTATACTTACACCAAAGGCATTTTGTTTTAAGGTTACGGAAACAATTCTAAGGACCTTGGTAGTAGTAGTAGTTTGAGGGGAGGCGACCGATGGCTAAGGTCATTTGCGCCGATTGAGGATGGATGGAAAAGGAAGGGTGGAAAGAAATTCAGAGTCGGTATTAGCCTGCTCTTGTCGAAAGGCGCCAAGGGGTCCGCAGTTTAACTTCCCATCCGAAGGACGGCGTACTCACTCAAGTGCTTTCCACAAACAATCTCAATGAGGAATCGGGATGCCACTGAAAAATATCTGCCAGCTCCAGGATTCGAACCGGGGCTTGGTGGGAGGAAGCCTGTACTTTAGCCACTGCACCATCCTGAGCCCCCATGATCTTGGTGTGAACAAAAGAATACTAACTTATTCTTTGTTCTACAGTTTTGCATCGGTCTTGAGTATATATCATATTTTACTGAACTTGCTCTCTGAAATAATAGGAATGCCTGTTTTATCATACGAAAACAAAGCACTGAATCGAAGTGTTTAGTGAAAACAGTGAGTTGATGGGTGGTAAGGCGAGGGAAATTGTCGCATTCCGGGTGATTGGAGTAGTTCTTTTCTCGTTGCCTCCTGCGGTTTCCTACAATGTTCCTAGAAAATCACGCAGACTTCACCTGGGTTGAACCTGGATATTTCAGGGAACTATGCAGCCACCCAACTTTTTCTGTTAAATGGTTAATAACTTTTCAGCTGTAGACTGCCGGGACTTATGTGTATATAATTCATTAATTATTTCATTTGTATTTGGCAAGCCACTGCATGGAGCGTATGAATACGCCGGCTATGAAAATGAAGATGGAGTCTGTAAATGGGGAGATAAACACTGATTAGTTATTACTTCCATATCATCGAGATGCATTTTTTAATAGTGAAAGTTTGTGCTTGGTAAAAAATTGCCTACCCATGTGCCTACCTGGAGGTACGTTGAGATTTCTCGTCACACTCGCCCGTAGCAGGAACTATGTCAGAAAAGTTATAATAACTCCTTGTAATTAACTCCTGGTAACTAATATGTTACATCCCATTCCAATATCTAATTGGCCTATAAAGTAAGTTTTTTTGGAATTTGTTTTTCGTACTCCCTATTACTCCTTACCGGTTTATAATCTATGACACTCAGGTGGTGGGAGAATTCTCCTTAAATCCACACTGTATAGTTTTGGCTTATGAATGACTCTTAATATAGATTCTTGGTATTGGATAAGAAGTACAAAATACTTAAATTACTTGCTTTTAAAAATTTTGAATCAAGTGGTTTATTTCTTGCACTAGCTATCTGAACATGTTTTTTTAATGGGTCTATGAAAATGTGCAAAGAGAAATATCATTGTGTTAATTAGCCGTCGAAGATGTAGTACCTGATATACTAATTTTCGTGAATGTGTTACCAAAGATGTTTTGCAAATGAATATCCTTGATTATGCACGTGGTATTCACGTACTCACTCGTGAGAGCTTTCAGCAGTGAGTGTTCATAATAATATATGAACTCATAAAAATGGTTTGACATGTATTGTTAAAATAGCTCACTCTGCAGTGCCTGCAACATCGCCCAAGGCAATAATATTCCAGAGAATTCTTGGAGTCGCCAAGAATAAATTAAGACGTGATTCGTTTTGCGAAATTTAAATTATACAAAACATATTTTATGATTTGATCATATATTGTGATTCTTTCATATTATGAGTATATATTTGATTTTGATACCGCATTGCTTAGAAGATAGTTAATAAAAGTTTCAAAGCAATGGGAACCAAAATAGCGTCAGAACTGACTGATAGAAGCTAACCTCAGCTCGCCAAAATTATTTTTTGTCTGAGGGATGGTATGAAATACTCGTGATTAATAAAGATTCGATTGATGGGTTTTCACTTGCGTTTGTAATCTTGAGCTCTGGCGACTTTTGCTGGAGTCGTAAGAACGTATAAATCACAATTTTGGCAAAGTTATTAGGACCGTTTTGAGAAAAAAAATTGATTTTCTTTCTTTTATTTGCCGGTTATATCGCCGTTTTCATTCATAGCGCTATTTGTTAGATTATTTAGCGCTGTGCAATGGGGCAAAGTCAAATCTGGTTAGTATTTTTAAGTTTAGATTGTTTTTACCATGATGATCCCCGTGGAATATATTTATCGTTGTGAAGTTAACCGAAGGGATCTGATGGTTAAAAATGGAGGAAGTTTGGGGTGAGACTTTTTTCCCAAAATAGCAGTATCTGTGCCTTTCGCCACGTTTTCGGTTGTGCTTTTTAAGATCTCGCCTGTATTTCATAGTGACCATCCTGACGTCCCCGATGACGTGGAATTTACCTCCCCGTCGCTCGTCAATTTTTACTTAATCGCTTCCGACTCGTCTGTCTCATCGATTGCCGGCCATTGGCCGCCGTTCCCTTTCAAAACGTCGGTTATTGCGGTCTTCCACCCTGAAAGTGGCGTCCGTAACTCGCTGCTCGAGAGAGGAGGGGGGGGGAGGACTATGGGAACCCAGGGGCGCCTACCCGCGCTGCCGCCATTGCCTCCTCTCACGCTACCCTAGGTATTTAAACCTGCGCCCCTCAAAGTTTTTGCCTCGCCCTCGGTCGGAGTCCCGCCACCCCCATTTTTCCAATCCGACCTCCTTAGACCGATCGGGTGCCATCCCACCCACCAAACCCCTTCAGTCTTCATTTCTTTTTTTCCCTAACACCTCTTTTCGTTTCTTTCCTCCGACTCTTCCTCCCTTTCCCTCTCCTCCCACTCACGCCCTCGGAGGCATGGGGCGGAGATTGAGACGGGGTGGGCGTGGGGAGGCGGGTGGGGCTCACCGGGGGCAGTGGAGCCGAAGTCGAGGATAAAGCGTCCCTGGTTAAGCTTGGTCACCTGTTGGTGAATCCTTCCACCTCTGCTCCGCGATGGTCTCCCTCTCACCTGTTGAAGGAGGGTGGAAAGGGACCCGAGGACGGGGGTCCTCAAAAGAAGGGGCCGTTTCTCTGCTTGCCTCTCTCGCGCGCATAGAAACACACACGTGTGCCCACACGGGGACACATGCGTGCGCCCTCTCACACATCGGAAAGAATGGGGCGGGAGGTGTTGGAAGAAGAGATTTATAAAAAAAGGAGGCTGTGTGGGGATGGCAGTGTCGGTGGGGGCGAGATGGAACACATTGTGCGTCTGTTTAAAAAAAAATATCTCCTTCCCCTCCTGCCCGGTCCATTTCCTTTTGTCCACCTCTCCCTCCACACCTCCCCGTACCAGATCCGCTGTTGCCATGGCGTCAAAAAGCTCTGCGTTGCGGCACCAATGGTCCACCTCGCGACGGATCCTCCCTCCGCCGTCGTGTCCCGATCCCTCGGCATCCCTCTCTCTCCCTTGACTCTTCCAACGCCCGCCTCTCCCTCCTCGACGTGAAGGCGTCTGGGTGTAGAGATGGCAGGTGGCGGGTTTCTCATGTCTCGCGCCCGAAAATCCAAGCCGGAAATATACTCGGGGAATTCCCTCCGCCCACGCAGCCTCCTTCCCCGCCCACTCCTCCCGTGCCGTCTTCTTTTATCCCAGTTCCTCTTTCATCGCTCCCCTCACTTCTTCCTACCTCCCCACAACACTTCCCAACCTCATGGAAAAAAAGGATTCCCAACCTGCCCGCACCCCTCTTTAACTCTCATTCCCGGACATACTTTTCCATCCCCTTCCTCTTCTCTCCTGCCCTCTCCCCGGAAATCCCAGCACGTCTGCTCGACTCGTCCCTCCAAACCTCCTCGTGTTCCTGCCCTCCAACACCTCCCATCCACTAGCTCCAATGCACTTGCACCGTATCCTTCCTCCGAATACGTGGTGTCCTCCCGAGACGTGGTCGCGCTTTTGTTGTGCTTTTTTTCCCCGGCGACCACCTCTCTCCCTAATTTCCGTGACTTTTAGTCTCAAGTTCCAGTCAGGGGTGGGATAACAATCGTCTGTCCTCCACTCCAAAGGCGAAATAGCTGCATTGTGATTTGATTTTCATTTTTTGGTTCTTCAATTCAAGGAAATCCATGTTCAGTCCTCCATTTTTCTTTATTCCTTGGCACCTGGAACGTTGGCAACCGAGCGTTTGCGCATGTCCCTTGAAGTCTATCAATTCTTACATCTTTCGGAATCATCCCCAAGAGGTCGTGGCTGGTCTCATAAATTACCGTTCAGTTTTCTTAGATTAGGCTCCTTGCGAATTTGCTATTTGCCATGCTGATCACAACCTATATCTTTTTGGCTCAGGGTGTTCCTCAGCGTCGTCTACTCTTCCACAACGACTCAGCAAATTTCTCATTTCTCGCGTTGTCCGCATGATTTTCATCAATCAACTACTGCATAGCATTTGGGAAATGTGCGGTCTCGGTAGATCCAATTCCCTAATTGTTCAGGTTTCCAAAGCATATTTGTTCTGATCCTCCCTCTTTAATGATCCCATGATTGTCGGGTCTCTTGTGAAAGCGAATTTTCATTAAGAACGAAATATTGCTCAGACGCGTTATCGTGGGCTAGACGAAACTTATGCTGCACCCTATAATACATTTTCATAAAAAAATCTGTTTCCTTGAATATCAATATTACTGGTTTGAAATCATTAAGAAACGATTGGCATGCGGCATATTTTGATGCAGAGACTAAACGAATTCCGTGTATTTAATATCTGATATCCCTTTTCGAAAAGAGGTTTACATCTGGGCAATGATGGCGGGTGATTACACGCTTTCGTTTAAGTTGCATTGTAATTTTTATTACATCCCGTACTTACCTTATTCTTTTGATTTGAGGCATGGCGAAACTTTGGGTGAAATGGAAACGAAGAGGCGAGTGGATGGAGCTCGCATGCCAGTTAGCGGTGACTTGACCTCAATCGTATTTTTAAGAATACGTAAGGATGGGCAAGATCAGGTGTAACAAGTGACTTCCAAATGCTTTTCGTATTTGCTTGCCTCAAGACTCCTTTGAACGCTACCCGTCTCTCCACCAAGATTACACAAATGTCGTGGGGTGACTTATCGTGACATTTTTACGCTAGTAATCCCGCACAGGAACACTATGACATCTATTGTTTCCCTGTGGGTCGTTTTTGATTGTACTCTGCAGCTCTATTAGTCTGATGGGTGAACTCTAGTATTTTTGACTCCACTTCAACTCGAGCAATCCAACAAAATTATTTTTTCTCTAAGGTATTATATTCGACTCATCTCCCATTTTAGGCTTTAACGTTTTGTTATGTGAAATGTGTAATTAAAATTCAAGGGCATTTTGACCTATCTTACTTGATAGTAACCTACAGCTAGTAGCACCTACCTTCCTCTTCAAAATCGACCCGTAAAACATTGTTCGCTGAAAATCTCATTCACATTTACATATTACATTGTACGTTTTAATTCTCCAACATGGTTTCTACTTCGTCATTTTCATATAATTTATTCATTTGATCCTTTTTTTGCCGTTTTTTTATTATTCCTCACTTGAGAATTTTTATGACCTCTAGAATTCTCAGGTTTAATGTTTTTCTTGGATGTCACATTCATTCATCTAAATAATTACTGGACTTTGATTTCTTTGTCGGGTGGCGGAGTCGTTGTCCTGTTTCTGCGCATGCATGTGTTTCTTGTCCCTATCTCCATATCGTATGCCAAGTGTATTCATAATGGATTAGTATGCCGAGTGGTGATTTCATCCGATCAAAATCGCGCCGAGTCTGATCAAAAGGTGAGCACTTCGGTTAATTCAAAGTTACTAAAGCTCACTTGGGGTCGATGATAGTTGGAGAACGTTTATTTTACCTCTCACTTAAGCCTCTTGACACACCAAAAGACGACACCTCTCGCCTTCAGCCGATCTTATTTTCTCTCTCTCATTTTCCCCTGTCCTCCTCTTTCCTCCAATTCTTTCTCATTCTCAGAGGAAATTTGTCTATTCGATCTGGGAATACTATGGAGAAGTTATGTAGGTGGAAAAGAGTTTCTCCCTCATCCATTACGCTTGTTTTTTATTGAGACACCTTTGGAAAAAGTAATTTTATGTTATTTTGTCTTCGTTCAGAATTTTGATTGATTTCACTTTTATGTTCAAAGCAAGTTCACTCATTGCTTTGCGTCATGCCACATTATGGTCGTATTTTCCCAGCACCAATCTCCCTTTCCGTCTATTATTGATTTTGAATCGGTTAACCCTTACTTAGATTCGGATATTTGCGTTAAAATTAGCATCGGAGGTGATAATCGTACGCAAATGTAGAGAGCAGATGGAACAAACGGGCAGGAAGAGATGGAAGGAAGGTAATTTCGCATACCTCCAATGCACTTTCAAATAAATCCACATACATACATTGCAACATTACAAAGTGCAATGTTGTAGAATATGGCGCGTAGATTTTGGATTTCAGATTCTAAATTACTTCTTGAGAAGATTATCATAATACATGTTTCATATTCGCCGATGTAGATGGAGGCCGATTTTTTACTAATTTGCCCATAAGCTCAAGACTTGGATTTTGCACTTCTAGTCCACTCATTAGATGCCAATTTGTTTTTTCTAGAAATACAGACATCAAACTCTGTCAGGTCATCTAGTGTGTTGGTTCATATGCGTTTTAATCGTCATGCTCACAGATTTGATGAAATTGGTTCATTACTTGGCTCCTTATAGCTTTATCTAAGCAGTTTTATTTATCGAATGTTTAAATTTCTGTTCGTTGACCTGACTGTAGAGAAACCTTTGCCCGACGAAATCTTTACATCCCATTCTGAGTTAAATGCCTAATCCTTGCCTATGGGTCACGAGAGTGAAAAACGGGGCAGCCGCGCGAAGTTTGCTTTTATTCTTGACTGGTAATTGATTCCAAAGAGTACGGAGTTCGTTTACGACGGACACGGTGGTCCAGACAAGGCAGTAGTTGCAGGCCAAATGACTTCGGAAAATATTTTATCAAGAAACTGCTTTTATACCTGGGTGACTAGAAAGCCAATCCTTAAGACATTTGACGTACGAATTTGGTCAATTAAGTCAATAGCAGTCTCATGCCACTTTGCTGTGGTAATATTATATTTTAGGCCTGTGCTAAGAAGGGGAACCATTGGTGGTCATAATTTGCTGTTGACATAGCATTGCTGTGCATGAATACTGCTTATATTTCTGTAGCAAAATTATGTGTTGGCACAGGAAATGATGAGCTTTCATGGTTAGAAAAGCAAAACATGCTGTTATAATTGCGAGTGATAATGCATTTATGAGGTGTGACGTCCCAATTGGGAGCTCTCATCTTCGTTAAATATGAATACATCAGTAAGATGCAGATCTACATTGGGGAAGTACCTAAACGTTCAAACTTGGTGATAAATATTTTAATGCCATTGGTGCCAGGGTTGTTTAGTTAACTCTGACATCATGTAAATGGCTTACTGTCGAAAATGTATGCTTTATGCTTTAATTCGTAACTAATTCGATTGCAACAGATTATTTAATTACTTCCGGGCACTCGGCTTTCATGTTTGCAATGTCCCCGTGTAAATTGTAGGTTCTTGGAGACATTAAAATATTAATACCTTAGGACTGTCTTAGTGTGTCACGTTGTTGTGATTAGCTGTTTTTGACTTACCTCGTGTGTACCCCCGATGTGTATGTTCTTGCCTCGTTTTTTTCTATCGAGAAAGGAAAACAGACGTTTAGACCGGTGGGAATCACAAACTGGTAGGTCTGCAATCGAATACGGCCGTGTTTGTTTTGCAATCATGTTATGATAACTATGTAAGTGAATCAGCTGTGCGAGATAGCTTAAGGTCGATAGATCTCATTATCCCAAAACTGGAAAAGTCTTATTTTAAAACAACTATGTACTTCACATTCGATATTCGTGATACTTTGATTTCATCATCTCTAGTGCGTTATTAAGCATATCTGTAATCAATGCCCCTTTTCCTCTTTCCGGGAGTCGTTTCATCCCCTTGACCCCTTAGCTTCTTTTAACTTTTGTCCGTTTCTCTCTCTCTCTCTCAATCGTTATTTTATATCATTTTCAAAAGAAGTGAGCGGGCGGAGTTACTTGCAGTTCCTCGAGGATTCTTTGCAATCGTGACGGGGGGGGGGAGAGAGTTGAGATTCGACCCTTAAAAAAAAAGAAAAGAGGAAGGCGAAAAAAATATTACGGAGGGAGTAGAGGGGGAAAATAAATCCGAGACAAATGGACCCTCCGTTAATTTCCGAAACTGCGCCGTGGGTGGTTGGGTTACTGCTCTCTCTCTCGCGGAGGAGGAAAAAGGATATGGGGGAGGGAGAAGGGTGGGTCTGCCTCGGGTGGAGGGGGGTAAGGGGCCGGGAAAGGGGACGAGATCGGGCGTGTGGGGGAGGATTGAATTGAGGGGGTTAGGGAGGCGTAGTTCTGTTCGGCGGTGGTCTATCCTCTTCTCCCTCTCCCCACCCTCCAACGGGCGTGCTGCTCTCGTCGGCGGAGGCCAGCTGGATCAGTAATGAGCGAACTTTCTTTTCTCCGCGCTCCCCTCATCATTCCGCATCTCCAAGTCCCTCATCCCTCCCACCCTCCGTGTCCACTCCTCTGTATCCATCGCCAGACTCTCTGTCATAAGACACCTCTCGCCCCTCCTTCCCTGCCACCCAATCCTCCTCCGCCCCACATCCGCACCTCCCCCTTAACCTCCCCCTCTTTCCCTTCTTATTTCATGGCTGGCCTCGTCGGATTGCGCCTTTTGTTTCCTGATCTCTCCGCCCCCCCCCCCGCATGTTCTGTTTCTTTTTTGCTTCTCCCTTCTCCACCGTTTTTGAACCCTTGGTCAAGGCGTCGTCGTTTGTTCTCCGTCGAGGGCTATTCATTTTTTTCAAATGGTAGTGCAAAATGCGTCCAACAAGATAGTCTGAATAGTTTTAAGATTTTCGTTAAACCTCGACCTACACTCATCTCCAAGCAAGCTTGGTGGATTCGCTGGCCATATTTAATCAAGTCTTGAGAGTGCGCTCATTGCTCATTTTATCGGACTGATTTACATGAAAATTTCATTGGTGAAGGTGATACGCAGCTTATTTCAAAAATTCGTTTTCATTACTTCTTTTCGAGTAATATTCCATCGAATTTTAAATTTTAATGTAGATTTCGCTTTATTTGAGTCGAATTAATTCATGAAATTGATGAAAATTGCGTTTCATCGCTTAACTTATATTATCCATTTATCTCCATTGTAAAATGCTTAATGTATAATTTTCAGGGAATATCCCGGTAGTTTGTGCGCATCGTATTGTTTCAAAATCTTTCCGTGTTTTTTGGTCATAGCTTATTCAAGTACTAGATTGTTTGTGTTTCGCGTCCTTAAGTAAGCGGCCGAAAACGTTTGCCTGCGGTGTAGTTTGACATTGTGCTCGACTTTTCCTCGGGAAAGTCGACTAAATTCCCGCCGTTCCTCAGCGCCTGCCAATATTTATTAACGCCACATGTGACCCTTTCCCTTCCTCAAAACTCAAACATCAAAATCCTTTGGGGGATTTTATGTCCCCCTCCCCTCGAAGTGTGTAATGGTCGAGCATCGTTCACGACAACGACTTCCATTATCACCGCCGCTGGCCGAGCGAATGGGTGATCCACGGAGGGGAGGGGTTTAGCGAGGGTGCGGCCACGGCGACGTCCCCAAATAAGGGTTTCCCAAGTCTTGGATGCTTTTGGTTTTCCTTTTCCTCGATGTGTAAAGTTCCCTCCATTCGACTAAGGCCATTCGCCGTGGCGACCTATCGATGACGACATTCAGAGTATTGTCGAAACAGCTTGTTTCTTTTTGCTGCGGCATTCACGGATAAGCATTAATATCGCACATTTATGGAAGTATAAATTGCGTAGGACGTCTGAAAGTTCATAGCGCACCCATTGATCCAATTTTATTTCTACTTATGGCCTCGTAATAATGAACAGCGTGTTTAAAAATTTGTTGATATTATAAAACGTTTTAAGTAATTAACCTATCGCAGAAATTATTTTGTTATTCATTATTTTATAAATTTACAGTCAGTTTTCTTTGAGGCAAAGGCTTTATTTCTCCATCAATATAATCTGAATGCGGGTCGCGGTAGTCTAGTGGGTAGAGCGTTGGACTACTGACCGGAGGGTCCCGGGTTCGATTCCCGGGCAAGGCACTTTGGGCACCTGTAGCTCCACCCAAGCTAGTTGGTTATTCGGGTACCAGATCTTCCTGGGAAACCATAACCGGCACAGGGAAAGGAACTGGCCCCCCTACCCTGATGTGTGAATATTCACACGCCGTCGGGCTTGGTACATGGGTGAGCTTTACCATCACCTACTAAACCGACCTTCGGGTTGATTACTGTGTTTATGGTTTTTTTATAATCTGAATTCGGTTTGTACTAACTTACCCTTGTGAGTCGCGGTAGTCCAGGTGGTAAAGCGTTGGACTACTGACTGGAGGAGTCCAACGTTCGAGGAGAAGGAGGGACTACGGACTGACTGGAGGGTCCCGGGTTCGATTCCCGGGACAAGCCACTCTGGGCACCTGCAGCTTTTTTTGCAAGCAAGCAAGCCATTCTGGGCACCTGATTTTTCGGGTACTAGATCTTCCTGGGAAAACATAGCCGGCACAGGGAAAGGAACTGGCCCCTCTACCCTGATGTGTGAATTTCACACGCCGTCGGGTACTGGATTCCTACCATCCTACTGAGTTCCTATCATCACCTACCAAACCTTCGGGTTGATTACTGTGTTTATGGTTTACTTACCGTTATTTTACAATCAATAATTCGATATTTTTCTGTGCAAGGGGGCGTAGATTTCAGTTGGTAGCACACTAGACGGACCACCAGTCATCGCTGACCGGTAGTCCTGGGTTCGATTTCGGGTGACGCCTATGACCACATAATGGGGCTATTGCTAGTGCCTAACACAACCCACCCTCGAGTTGATGTTGTGGTTCTACGAGTAAGTTCCGGGGCGTAGGCGCAACAAAGGGAGTTTAGCTAATGTGCGGCATCGAAAATCGGCGTAAAATTTCAGTATCGCATCGGCTGTTCCTCTCATCCTTCGTCCCGCCACCCTCGGCTTTCCTCACCGTCCCTAATCCTCTCTCCCCTCGCCACCCTACTCTTGGTGGGTGCGTTTTATCTCCTCCTACTCCTCCCCCTCGCCCCCCCTACCCTTTCCTCCACCCGCTCGTTAAAGACAGTCGTGACTCATAGCGATCTTCCGAGACCCCGACTAATCTCTTTCCCTCCCTCTCTCTCTCTCCCTCTCTCTCGCTGCCTTCGCTACACTGTTTCCACTCCCTCCCCCTCCCACCCGCTTCCCTCACCTGCCACCCCTTCTCCCCCTCTCTCCCGCTCCTTTCACCAGATGTCTTGTAGGTTGGGAGACTCTGAGAGAAAGACGGATGAAGAAAAGAGCGCGATCGTCCCTCCCCCGAAGCTTCCCGATCCCTTTCCTCCCCCTTCTCTCTCTCTTCCTCTAATCTTGAAGTCGTTTCAAATCGAAATTAATTGCTATAAAGTAGGAGTTCACCAACTTGATCAAGTCCATAGACCTCCCCCCTTCCACCCCTTCCCACCCCCATTCATAGCCCCAAAGTTTGCGAACCCCTTCAGGTCTCCTTAACTCTTCAGACCGAAAATTAATTAAACGAGTGAAGGGGGGAGGGAGGTGATATAAGGTCGGAGGGGAAGCAGCGGGGAGGTATCGAGGAAGTGAGTGGAGAAAGAAGGAGGTTTCTTTCTTTCGAACTTTAACGGCGATGAAGTAGAATATATGCGTTCATTTCTCGCCTCTCCCCACCAAAATAAAAAGGACTTGGTGATTTGATTTTACCTGTAGGATTGGTTACGGTATTCTCCTTTGATGGCCTACTAATTAAATCCAGAGAGAGGGACTTGTAGCTTTGTGACGATGAAAAATATCTCCATATCTCTTGGGTGATGACTCCGGTGAATTATTTTTTGAATGATTTTTATGAAAGATCCACTGCAGACCCTCCTGTATTTAGAGTAGCGCTCAAGCATCAGCTCAAGAGGAATCGGCAAGTAATCTTCGAATCTCATGGAGACCTTTAACGATCCGTCTTTTTAAAATTGCCTTTTCTTGTAGTTGAAGTCTTAACCGTAATTTTAAGATTGTCCTGCAAGGGCAAGACTCTGATACTCGGTATTGCTATCCCTTGTGTCGAACATTGCTACGCTCTGATTCTGTTCGCCTTCTTATTTCGTTTGAAAGTGTTTCCGAGAGTATTAACTCAAAGAATTACTAGCTAGTGCGTAAATTTTATCAAATTTGTAGACATTTGATAAAATTTGAAGGCCATTTTCTCCATCGATAAAATTACTATGGAAAAGTATATTGTATGTTTATTAGGTAATCTACCGGTTAAGGTAGGTTTTTGGATGGACATAACTATCAAATAAACATTTTGTGACTCCCCACCTTGCAAACTAATCTATATCAGGTCCCTCTTCATCTCTGTGTACTTCTTTCCTCCCTTCATCCCGTCCAACATCCCTATCCTGTTCCTACCCTTACCTCGCTTGCCCAACATTCTCCCCTCTATTACCCTCTTCAGCATTCCACTACCGCTCAATACGCCTTTCATCCATTTTTCCTGCCTCCATAGGATTTCTCTCAACAAACCCCTCTCCTCCCCCACCATTTCTAGTACTTCCTCATTTGTTTTCCTTTCGGTCCATTTCACCTTCTCCATTCTTCTCCACACCCACATTTCAAAAGCCTCCAATCAACGTCTATCCTCCTGCTTCAGCGACCACGTTTCCGCGCCGTACATAGCTACGCTCCATATCAGAGTTTTTACGAGTCTTGTCTTAACATCCCTACTCAACGTCCCCGTCATCAACTCCCTCCTCCTTGAGAAAGCCTCCTTGCCTAGCGCAATTCTTCTCCTTACGTCCCTACCACTTTGACCGTGTTGGTCCAAAACACTTCCGAGATATGTAAACTGTTCCACCTGCTCTATTTTTTCCCCGCCTATTTTAATATTTAGCTTAGCCTTTTTCTTTCTGGAAAATCGCATAACCTTTGTTTTATTAATATTTATTCTCATCCCATATTTATCGCACTGAACCTCCAATTCACTCAACAATGCTTGCAACCCCTTGGCTGACTGAGCAACTAATGCTTGATCATCAGCAAACCTAACCGATATTGTATGTATCGTATATTTTATCTAGTGATTTAAATTTTGTATGTTTAGTAAAATCTGGACGTCTCGATTTTTTTATCGTCCAATCACGCATTCGCACGTACTTAGCCGCTGTGAACTTTATAAAATCCCTCTGTTATGAAATCATATATCGGAGGTGAGTCGTGTAATGCTGGTGGAGCTTTCTTCGCTTTGCTTCTTCAATTTCAGACCATGCAATTTCAAAGTGAGCAAGAAGAGAGATCATTCCTTTCAATTACCGCCTTCAATTTGCGAATTTAATCTCCATTGATTGGCTGTAAAATTTCCAATACTCTTTCCCAGTTAAACGCGTGCGTAATTTGCCATATAATTTAAACTCCGGGGCCATTCGATCAAAAATCACGTCAATCTATGTGTATTCGACATAATCATCATCAGTGGTTATAAACTCTAGCGTTAAGCCGGCCTCGCTCTCCGCTCAATCCAATTATCTCCTAATCTTATCAGGTCTTTGGACTTATTTGGACGCTGTTACGACTGCCACGTACCTGTAACACCCGGAGCCTTGCAATGTGGTTTTTTTGGTATACTTTTCATGTTTATGTTGACTTCAGTCTTCCACTGTTTGCGTATTTTAAATTCTTGTATGGAATTGAATAACTCTTTTGTATCCTATGATCTAATTCTAAAAATAAAAATTATTGAGGGATAAATAACTAGCGTTGTCGTATATGAGATTACAATATTGCGCACGTTGATATCTCTCTTGGGTTCATCGCAATAATTTTTGTTTGCCGTTTCCAAACTAAACATGATGCTATTTTTATTATTCGACGTAAAAATGTTGCATGAATGCACTATTTCTCACTGACCTTATCATGCCTGTTTCGTATCGTTATTTTATGTTTCTTGCCGGAGTCAGATAAGTGCCATTATTTCAGGGGAACTACTCGAAATACTTCAGCAATCGGGGTAAATTTTCCATGTGTATTCCTGTTTTTGTCTTGCCTTTTTGCCAGTAATTAGGCGCAGGTTTCAGTAAATTCGTTCCGTATGTGTAATAAATGACGCATTTTTTAATACTTAGCTTCCATTGTGAATTGTGTAAATGAAGTCCCATATTTTAAGTTAAATATAAATATTAAATTGGAGGGCTTCATACGATTGGGATAAATCAGTCTAAAGGGTTGCTACAAACCCTTAGTCTCGTGAAACTTGTAAATTATACCTGCAAAACATGGGCATTCTTATAGATTCATTGTAATACCTTGAAGGCTTCAGATTTTGGTATTCGAGTTGAAGAAGTGATGCCGCGGTTCCATGAATGATAATATTAATTCGAGTTGCACCGTAATATAATACACGTAATAGCGTTTATTGTTGATGGTTATGAAGTCGTATTTATAAGTGCTATGCCTATTGCTAATTCACTGAACTACAATGCAATACTAGATTTCCACTTTGATAAGTCTCTTTTCTAATTTTGTCACGAGAAAGAAATTTGTGGTTTTGAAAATATGGTGTGTACAAGCCGGGAAGGTCATGGGAATTCATTAATGAGAACCCTTAGTTAGAACCTAATGTTTAACATTCAGCCGTATTTGTAACTTTCTGTGTAAACTGCTTTTTTGATGTTGCAAAGAGGAGAGTAACTCAGTGCTCTGAAAACATTTGAAAGTAATGTTCTAACCTGAGAATGATTTGGCTTTTTCTACTATTCTTGAGACTTGTATTTTAGGTGTCGTGATGTGTTCCTTTAGGATTGCATTCTGGTGATTCAAGTACTACCTCCTAGGAGCTTCAAAATAATGGGGGTCATCAATACGCTCGCGTAGTAAGGACATTGGAGACAGGGAGCGAGAGAAGTATTAAATACTTTTGATGGCACGTGTAACATAGCAGAGTTTTTTTTATTTGTCGCACAATATTAGTCGTCATAGCTCTTTGTCTTCTGCATCAGTCCCTCCCGCAAATGTCCTTCCCTTCCCTCGTCCACCCCTCTTCCCCTTTCCATTCCCCCTGCCCCTCACAATAACCAGTTTTTTTCGTTCCTTCTATTTTCCTCATCTGTCTAATGTCGCCATGCTAATTTCGCCTTAAAGCCACTATTTTTGCGTCCGTACAAACGGCCGTTAGTGTGTTAAGGGCAAAGCTGGCAGTCATTTACCCATGGAGCCCTTTCCTTGTTTTTGGGAAAATTTTCATCGTATTCACTTCGTTACGGCTAGTGATTTGTTGGCAATAACCGAAAGTAGTAAAGTCAAAGTAAAAATTCATCGTAAGTATTTTCTCGGGAGACAATGTCATCAGTTCCTCTTCGCGACGTTCAAGTAGAAATTTATTCCCTTGGCGTACGTAATTTCTTCCGTCGGGAAGTGCATTTGAGCGAGGGAAGATGACTTTGGAAGTGTTTCAGGAAATGCCTTCGAGTAAAAATTAATTTCCTTGTGTGGTGGTCAGGTTGCAAACCGAAAGGTCGCGGGTTCGAATGCCGCTACCCACTGGAAAGCATGCTTGGGGTTATTGTCTTGGGCTCCGTATTTTGATAGAACCTCAACCGTTGGGAGCATCTCCAACCGAAATTTGCTTCTAACTGCACTTTATTTGTACAATTAAAAAAGCCTCCGCGATTGCCGTGGCATTCGTGAATGAGTCTGCTTTGAAACGGGAGGTAACAAATTGGGATCGGGAGAAATGTAGCTTCTCCATCGGTGTGGCACCCGTGCCAACATGGTGGCAATGTAGTCGCCGTGAGATGCCATTCTCATCCCACGGCCACTCCCCGCCGCCTTGCTCCCTTCCGGCCCCTCTCCCGCCCACCTTCCCAAGGTTCTGCTGCTTCGCTCCAACCTATCCTCTCCTACTCCCCTCTCGAAACTTTCCACCCTTTCCCCCACCCTCCCCCTGCCTCGTGTCTCTCCCCCACCCCTCCCTCTTTCCCTACACCCCCCTCTCCCTGGCACCCCCTCCCCCAGCGGTACGCCCACCCTCCGCCCCACCACCAATTCCCGCACCCCTCGCCTCCCTCCCTCCCTTGAATCCCCCACCCCCCGCGTTTTAGGGCTCGGCAGTTTCCCGCAGTGCGGCTGACGAGTGTGGAGCTCACTTTTAGAGGATGCAGTCTGTCGTTGTCGGTGCTTCTCCTGGTGGTGCTGCTGTGCTGCAATCCCAACCGCCCGATCCGAGGGCGACCGCGTTGCCATAGTGCCCCAGAGATTTCCTCTCTCTTCCTCTTCTCTCCCTCCCCCCCCTCCCACATCCATCCATTCCTCCCTACCAGCCCTCTTCCCAACTCACCTTTCCCCACCGCTCCTCCCTCCGCTACCAACCCCCTATCCTCACACCCCCCTCTCTCTTTCCTCCTTGTGTCATATCCGCACATGAGTGTTGCACACGCATGCTTGGCTAATGTACTCTCGCGTGCGAAGTGCAATCGTAATTATGTGTATAGGGTTATGATTTGTTGCTCGATGATGCAGACACGAGTCTCGTACGCGGCAGTTCGTGCTCGTAGGATCTCGCGTAACTTCCATTTTTCTTTTTTTCTTGCGGGTCGGGATGAGGGGGGGGGGTTGGTTGATTAAGAGTCTCTGAAGACTTATGTTTCCATTCAGCCCTTGGCAAAGTAATTTCTTCAAAGGTTGAATTCATAGAGGTTTTCCTTATTGCGTGTGAGTATGAGTTGGTCCCAGAGGATTATCTTGATTAAGCACGTGTACATTTTTTTTTCTTTCGGGGGTTTCCTACAAGTTTTATGTTGTTCACACACACAAATGCTCATTGAAAAGGCTTAGCATTTATTCGTTCTCTTGCTTGAAATTGGTGGCACGTTATTTATCAAAACGATGTCTGTGTCTGCAGTTACATAGGTTCCTGATAATTTGTTATAATTTTTACAATTTGCCTCTGGAACTGCCGTTTTTAGTAATATTTAACGGTTGCTTATTATAGTAAGTATAATTTCACTGATGTTGTCATTTGCCTGGCCTCCTTACGAAAAGAAGTAAAGTGTTGTTCTTACTAAGTCATTTTCTTATTTGCGGTTCAGCTGATATTGGCTAAGTGAGCCACCGTCATTTAAGACATAAGAAGGAAAAATGTTGTTCATATAATATGCGTGGTATGTATGCCAGTATATGTATTTTAAACCCCCACCGACTATAACTTTAAATGAGTAAATATCTCCAAGCCGTCCCTATTTCATCTGACTTGGAACCAGGAGAGGCAAAGGGAGTGATCACTCGCGCAGAATTAATCAAAATTATTTTTTCCCTCCAAAGTAATCCTTGGTGTGCGAATTGGGTCGTAGGTTATATTCCCCCTGGCTGTGTATGTACAAGGAAGTCATCGAACGTTAGCTGCCTGGATTGGTAGGTTCCAGGAATGATTTCGTAGCGCCTCTCCCTATCTTAACGAGGAGAACAATGACATGAGTCGACCTGCCTGCCTGCTCCTCCTCCATTGTGAGGAGGCGGTCGACATCTCTCGAATGTGCATTTCCCACACACCCCTGGGTTCCCTTATCTCTCGGCGTCACAACTCAGCTGCAGCGCCCTCCCCACCCCAGTGCAAGCCCTACTCACCCCGGCGCTCCCTCATTGAATGTAATTAAAGGTGAAACCAGACAGCCACCATCCTTCGCTGTAATTGTACCCATAATTCTGTTTCTACACAGGATCCCTGCCTAATCAAAGCTTCTTTCCTCACCCTCCCTTTTCTTGGCATTCTCCTCATCGTATCAATCTTTATGCTAAATCGATGTAACACAATGATACAATACTAATAATTTTTAGTAGCTTCTTAGAATTATAAATCCTATATTATTTGTGTAGAATTTATTCGTTTATCGATTAAGCTCCTTTCAGATTTTAGTTCGTTACTACGTCCTCGGCATAGTTAATTGAAGCGATGTTTATCAGTCGGGCTAAATTTGTTCGTTTACTATTTTTTGAAAATGAAGGCCGTTATGCTTCCCAGGATCAGACGTACCAGTTTCCGCATGGAATAATTCCAATAATTAAATAGAATGGAATATCGTCCTAGGCTGAATACATGGCGGTGCCGAAAGAAATGTTATGTTTTAATCAACGCTGTGCAGAACTTACGTTCCAGCCCGTTGCATTCCGATGTAATTGACGCATTATTGCTTCTTGGCGACTCTGATGTGATTCTTTTAATAACTTGGCTCACTCCCGCAAAATAGGTGGTACCAGAGTTAATGTATCGATTTGACCGCATGAAGTTACTGTAAAGTATATCCCCCGAAATATTTCGGGTTAAAATGTAGGTGTAAAATAGTCATTTCCTTTTGTCGAGATATTTTCCCCCATGATCAGCGTGGCTGCCTATTTCGTATTCCTTTTACCGCCAGAAATGCGGGTTGCATCACTGACTACCGGTGTCATTCTCGCGGCCATGCGTCGCGGTCCCCCTCGTAGAAAACCCATGTTTGCAAACACACGTCGGGAAAAATGTGAAGTTCCCGTGGAAACGGAAGTAACTCAAGTTTCCTCCTTTCCTTCCCTCATCCGTCCCATTGTCTTTTCCACTCTCCCTTTTTTGTGTGCTCGGAAGCCTTTCCGTTATCACCGCTTAAAATCCAAGAAGCGAACGAAAGTCCTCCATCCTCCGCCGCCGCCACACTCTCCCCTCGCCCCGCCCCTCGAACAGTTGACCCGCAAGGCTATCCTCCAAGTGGCCCTTCCTGCACCCCGAAACCCCCTCACCAGAGGTGGCAATCGCCCCGACGGCCGGGGGAGGTGTGGGTAAGAGAGAAGGGATGGGGGGTGGCGAGTCCCAAAAGAGGTGGGCAGGAGGAGAGCGGTGACTTATCTCGGGGATCTCTGAAAAGGGGGCGAGCGGGAAGGGACCCTTTTATGATGGGGAGTGGCAGGTAAAGCTCTCTTCTATCTGCTCGCGCGCGCACCCCCGTGAGGCCCGAGACGGCGGCGGCGGAAGCAGATTTATCCGCAGGGGAGGGAAGTCGTTTTTTGTTTTGCCATTGCGCTGACTCTCGGGGTTTCTCTCCTCGGTCATCGTCGTCGTTTTTCCCCTCTCCTTTCCCTCCATCCCTCTCCTCTCCCTCCCTCCCTCCCCCCTCCTTACAGTCCCCACTCCCTCCCTCCTCCTTACAGTCCCCACTCCCTCCCTCCCTTCCCTCCCATCATTTTCCACCCGATTATTTTTTTTTCCGGCGGTCTCGACCTCGTCGGGAAGGATGCCCATCGGAATGCACCTCGAGTATCCCGGGCGGGATTATGTTTTTCTTCGCGTCGCGATAACGACACCCTTCCATGCGGCCGTAACGGTATCCGTCGGGATCCTCGAGAGAGCGTCAGCGCTCTCGATTTGTCTCGTCGCCGTGGTGTGGATCTGCCGCTGCGTCGGAGCTAGACTTCGGGCTGCGTTATTGTCAGACGGGTGGCAATGCATTAAAGAACGGTTTCTGAGTGCTTGTGCAAGGGATAACATTCCGCTATGTGCTAGGCGGTTGATAAGGGAGGGGAATCTTTCGGAGGGAATTCTTCGAGTTGAAGAGTGGAAGGCGTAGATAATATTTTCATGAATTCGCAACTGTGTACGGTTTAAATTCGATAAAACTAGTAATCTTCGAAAGAGTAATTTTGAATATGAAAATCACTCATTTGTCATTCATTTTGTACGTGTGACTCCACTCCTCCCATTCCACCGTCTCTTAATGTCATCACGTTCATATTATAAAATATATACGGAGTGTCTTCACTCCTTACTTAAAATTCTCTAATGTTTAAAAATGAATTCGTATTTATCGCTTAAAAATTTAATACCATGTAAAAATGTTCATTATCCAGTGTTTTAATTGAAATCATGATTTCATGGCTGCCGTTTCCAACTTTTCGTTTTTCGTTAGTGCTCACTTCAACATAATTTATTTAGAAAAAGGAAAGGGATCGACCATAAAAGACCCCCGTAGGTTGAGTCTGTGGGTGGGGTCTGTGAAATCAGGAGGGTTCGGCGAAGGACCAAGGCCTAGGCTACAGTCTGCTGAAGCTATTGACTGTAAAATAAACTTGGAATGAAACTGCGGACGTCTGTATGGACGGCCCCATTGGCGGCACCCTGTCTGGACACTATATCCCCTGCTGTCATCTCGACCCAAGCCCCTCCTCCCATTCTAACCCCAACTCGATGACGTAATCTGTAGACGACCCCTTAGTTGGTCATCTCAGAACATTTTCGGTTACCTACAATTGAATCTGCATCTCACGCCTACAAGCCGCCGCGAGGGCGTATGGCAGGGGGCGTTAAGTCGCCAGAATAATTGGTGATTAATGGCACCTGGGAAGTTCAAGTGGTCATACATTGTGTTTCCCACTGTTGTGTTCACGAACCGTGAGGTGGGGAAACGCTTCCTTCTGTCCTTAAAGTCCTGCGGTCTATTTCACTAAGCTTCCGGCTGTGGTCTCGCCTACCGATCTACCGCGGCGTTAAAATTACTCCGTCTGTGTCAGCGCTAAACTGGAGTGATTTGCATCATCTAAATGTTTAACTCATGCCTGTAACATTTTGTTTTCAGTGTCTCCCAAACCAGTCCATTTAATAATATTGTGACTCTTGTGTTCATTCATAAAGATTCTTCACGAAACGAGCATTTATTTGTATCCATTTTAATTTTTAAAAATCAAGGCAACCCGTGCAGGGTACCCGACAAGTATTAAATGATCAGTCTATTGTGAGTTCTAGTATATTTCAATGGTCACTTTACTGTAATAGACCCGTCGGGTTACAATATATAAATTAGATTGGATTGCATGGCTTACGTATATAAAAGGTATTTTGAAAGACGATTGTCGTCCGAGTAAGGAGCGCAATTGCGGTAGCACGTGAGGCGGTCACAGAGCAGAATTAACGACATTTACTTAAAGTAAATACATGCACAGCATATTATTAAGACTTTTGAATGGAGAATGACTTATGAAATTTGTATGATTCGTGAAATTGGTAATCGAGAAGGAAAAAATAAGGCAAATTTTAATGTTTTGACATGTGTACATTGAAAAGGATGTTTATAATCAGTATATTCTAGGGGAATATAAACGGGCGTTTTATATGGCTAGCAAAGAGAGATGAATTTGCTGGGGAAATAAGAAAAAGGCCAGAAAAATGGACAGGAGATATTGAGAGGTTATGGAGTGTTTAAGATCATGTTAGAAGTGACTTGGGCAAGGAGGAGAAAAGGATGCTTAATTTGGACAGCAGGAGAAGGATAGAAGGGAACTGAGCTATAGAAGGAAGTGATATTGGCTGACACATCTACATCTTCACACTACTCCGTAAGCAAGGGCGTGTGGCTGGAAGTGTTAGGACACCACCCGTAAGATGGAATGCAACCAATATCATGTAGCCTTAATGTAGAATTCAATATGGTAATCTGTTATTTGAAGAAATATTCACCTATTTGAATGATCAGTTGACTAATATAAATATGCTAATAATAATTACTTTGAGTCATAAATGTTTATGAATGATCGAAAATTTAGCTAAATCTTGCCGCTCAGCGCGAAAGTAATTTGGATGAACCTTTCATCTGTATTTTCTTCTCTAAACGCTGCCCCCTCGTGTTGTTTACTTGCACCGATCGGTTCCCGGCATTACGAGTGACCGCGTGTTACGCCACAGGGGACGCGATCCAGACACCGAATGCCAATGTCGAATTCGACGCCGGGGGCGTAGTGTAGGGGGTGGTTCTCGGGGTATCTTCGGGCCGCGCGGGGGCGGATGCGTGCGGTTGGAGCACGGGACGCCCGTCCGGCAAAAGATCCCCCTCCCCCCATCGTCCGATTGCGTCGGTCATCGGGAGGTCACCCCCTCAGGATGGGAGAGAGAGAGAGAGAGAGAGAGGTGTGTGTGTGTGCGCATCCGTGCAGTTTGTTCGTCCGCTTTGCGGTCCCGTTTCCTCCTCTTCCTCCTTCCCGCGGCCCCACCCCTTTGCATGCCCGCCCCCCGTGCGACGGAGGCAGTGGTGTGCAGCCACCTCCACCCTCGGGTATTTCCCCTCTCCAGCTCCACCTTCATTGGGCGGAAGGGGGGGGGGAAATATGAAATTACAGTCCGTTTCTCGAGTGCATTCTCTTTCTCGTGTGATTCCTCTTTTTGCTTTTTATGAGGCAGGGGTGAGCGTGCATTGACATTCTTTTGAGTGAATGCGACATTCGGCTCCGTCTGGACAGCAGCAACCCCCCAGAGGAATTTCATCAAGTGCGACCCGCCCTGACTGTGAGGCTCCAAGGTGATTAACATACGGCACTAATCGATGGATCTGAGCACGGAATAAGCTCCAGTACGTCGCTTGATCCTCGTGGCTGATATTTTACTTCATAATGCCGTGGTGGCGTGGAAGGAAAGGATTCGTTCCCTTTTAGGAGTGGCGGGGCGCCTCTTGGGCACGTCAGACCTGCATTTCATTAGAAAAGGGTTTTGAAAATAATTTTGCAGGCGGCGACTTAATTTTGAAGCCATGAAATCGATCGCGCCTTGCGCAGTGTGAGAAGGGAAATATAGGGACAACGCAACAACGAAACGTATTGCCCCTGTGTTGCGGCCGTGCCTCTTGAGATTTCAACATCTCTCGGGGAAGTTTGATGCTGTTTACTTGCCCATTTAAGTCAATTAAACCTTCAGGCAAGTGGTACATAACCCTGGGTCATGGTATGCTGAAAAGTTGTGAAAATTTCTCCAATTAAAAATATTGTTCAAGTTTTCTGTGCGACTTAGTGTTTATATATGTCGTATAAAGATTTGGTTTTTCAATCGGAAACTATGAAGCGATAATCTAACTTTAATGTGGCGACGAAGCTCGAGTTGTCTCCTTTTTCTTAAGAGTTTTTATCATCCTTGGAGTAAAATGCCATGTTTTTGCGACAGGTTGTAACTCGAATTGCTGTCGAAGTACAGTCACTAATAAAATGCTTTTTCGCATAGTTTGGCGAAGATAAAAACCGTTATTGCTTTCTTGTCACAGCCCTCTCCTTTGTGCGGTTCCTTGCTTCAAATGGCATTCTTTGGCCGTTCGCTAATCATTTTAGCAGAGTATTTTGTGAACGAACCCCGTCTATTGATCAGTAATTCACATATTTCCAAAGCTATAAACCAGCAGACCAATGCAGATGCATTGCAGATGATGGTCAAGGGTCCATTCGATGGTACCATTTTCTTTCATGAGAATTCCCCACATTTGCGCTCTTGTATTCATAGATTCACGCCTGGTTATTGCATCCTTGACCGCTCTCAATGTGCCATGCCAATTGAAAGCGTTATTGCGTGATCTTTTCTGTTTTATTCAATCCGTCATTTTCCACACGGCACTTGTATTTTCTGGGCGAATAACAAATTTCACTAGTTAACAGAGTAATCAAGGTTGGGTGAGGGGATAGTTTTTCCATGGTGTGCTGTTACATTCGAATTGTATTTTTTTTGCCGGGCGTTATTCTATAACGGCCATGAATTCTTCTCGGGATTTCATCCGGGTAATCTCCTCCATCTCCATCGCTGCCGACGTTTCCATGAAATCCTTTTTCATCGTCATCAGGGCCGAGGTTGCAGTCCTACGTCATTCTATAACTTTTATTAAGCCAAAAGTGTGTTGTTGCTTTTTCATTATTTGCGATTTTTTTCTAATATTGTGTGTGGCCTTGATTAATATTCATGATTGTGATATGTTAATTTATTCATCCCCAGTCTTTAGCCTCTATTTGATTTTCTACGGAATCAGACATTTTCAAGACAATCAACCTTTGTTTATAGTATCCCAATATTACTTCTGCGCATAGGGAATACTCCACGACCAATTGTTGCAAGGATACATATTAAATGTTTGCTGTGGAAATTTTTGTAATGATATGAACCGTTCTCAAGCCGGGCCTGATTTCACATAATGTTGAGGTTAATGCTTTTTTCATTCCGATTATTCGGCTGTATTTTTATTCGATTCGCAAATTTCTTATTTGGCTGAAGAAGTTTTAATTGAAGAAATAATCCAAAGTATTTGAGGTGTACGTGCTGTTAGTTCTATATCTTAACCTACAAGTTTTTCGGCGTGCGGAGGCAGGCCCATATGCTGCTTCTTATAATATTCGCCAAGTCCCACACTTGTATGCAGTGGGAGGCTTATAAACCTGGTGGGGCTCAAACCTTCATTTCCTAAACTTTACCGGGTCAAGTTACCGATGACTTTCTAGTGAAGTGAAATCAATTTTTGCCAAATTTCAGTTTGAAAACTACCTATATATTGGTTATTGCACGCATTATAATGCATGCCATCATGGTGGCATCGGTCATTCTGTCCAAAAAATGGTTGATTGTAGCCCCCGATCCTCGTAACTGCCTTACGATTCAAGAGCTCGTTCGTATTACCTCCCTACTCACGTGGCATACGACTTTTTCCTTGCACCCCGTTCTCCCTTCTGTTATGCTCCTCACAAGTACATTGTTTCAAGATTCGTAATAAAACAGGTCGAAATATAACAGGCTATAAAATAGTTCGAAATATAACAGGCTATAAAATAGGTAAGGGTATAACTCACTCAACTCGTACCAAACCGTGGATTTGTGAAATTCGCACATTAATGGTTGGGGGTGGCAGAAAGGGGAACGAGCAGTTGGTTTCCCTGCGCCACTGCGGTTTCCCAGGAAGATCTGTTACCTCAAAAATCACAGGTAGCGTGAAGTTGAGGGTGTCACCCGGATTTGAATCGGGACCCTCTAAGTAACGGAACGCTGTATACATTTCAACACACGGCTCTTTATGGAATACATGGGATCCTTACATGCCCATGGCATGTTGGACGCTATGAAGGGATGCAGAAAGTATGCAGAACTGAAGAAAGGTTTATTGCATTATAGGGTGTCACGCTGTTTCATGTTGGGTGAGTTAGTGGTGTTTGTAGTCATGTTTCTCCATCCAAAATCTCGTCTTTCAAACTTAGACTTTCATAATACCTAATAAAACTCTTACCAGCGGCCTTCTCTGTAGACCAGCGGCCGGACGGTGCAACATTTGGCAGCGGAACTTACCTATTCACTCGGACGAAGGGCTCGAAAAATGCACGGCAAGGGTGAACCTTTTGAACAGAAGTAGCAATAGATTTTGATGCCCCGACCGGGGAGACAAAGTGAGATTTCGTTTGTGGACTTCTCTCAAGGCAGCGGCGCACGCTTCAAACATTTTTCTCGAGGCGTGAGCATGCAGCATCTGCCGTGGTTCCGTCGAGCTGGCGTTCAAGTTTTCGGGGCGGAAGGGGGGACTGGGGGGGGGGGGTGACCGCCGTCGAGCGAAAGAATGGAGGAGAGACGGCGACGTGTATGAGAGCGCGGAGGAGAGGATTCGTGGCCGAGGAGGAGAGTCGGCAGGGTCATCAAACCCGCGCCGACCGCATCTCCCTTATCCCGTCTCTGCCCCACCATATCCTCCGCCCGCTCTCCTGCCCCTCGACGACGTTTTCCGCCTTCCCCCGCCCCTGCCCTCTCCAGCCTTGCCGGAGGTAAGGAGGGGGAGGAAACGGGCTCCATCCTCCCCCGCCTCCCCAACTGCCCCCATCCCTCTCCCCTCCTCCCCCTCGACCCGCGCGCCACCCCAACCCCCGGCCACTTCTCGCGCATTCCGACCACAGGACTGGAATTCGCGCTAGTTCCGGCCGCCTCTCCCTCCCCTCCTGCTGGACTCGAAGAATGATCCTCCACTCCTGCCCCCCTCCATCTCTCTCTCTTTGCCCCCTGCGCCCCCGTCCCCACCAGCACGCTTCTGAGAAGGACGCCGGTGCGACCCTCCCTCCCTCAATAGGACAAAATTGGAGCCGAAGCAAACACACCGGGGCTCTCCTCCCTCCCACCCTTTCTCTCTCCTCCCTCCCACCCTTTCTCTCTCCTCCCTCCCACCCTTTCTCTCTCCTCCTCACTCCACCCCCTCCGGAGTCCGCCACGTAACGGAGTACACCTGCGTGCTCGCGTCCGCCGTCTGCTCTCTTGGGATGGGTGGGGGCGGCGGGAAGGAGGCCGGAGGAGGACTCGAGGGGGATGGTCAAGGAATATTTCACGCGTTTTTGTGTGCGTTCCAGCGACCGCCTCCGTCTCTCGCCTACTCCGCGATCCCGTCGCCATCTTTTTTTCGCGGAAACGTTTTTGGGGGAGTTCTGACGAAAAAGTTTGCCGGTTCGTCTTTCCCTCCGCCCTCCTCGCCCCACCGTCCACCCCTTCCCCCCTCCTCGCCCCGCCGTCCACCCCCTCCCCGTTCTCGTTGGCCACATCGCGATGGTTTGAATGACTTCTTCCAATTTTTTTAACGGAAGTGTTGATGGGAGCTCTCCTCCCTCATATCAAGTTTTTTTTTATTCTTCTCTCTTCCCGTCTCCCTGTTCCTTCCCGATGCCACCTCATTGGTGAGAAATTGGGATATTTTTAGAAACGCGATTCCGGCTATATTTGGTCTCGAGTTCAGTAACCATCACGGCGGATTGCTCTAGTCCCCTTGGTTGAAAGTTACGGATTGTTTCGACCGTTCGCAGCGGCGGCAGCACCCTGGTTTTTTTTTCTCCATTTCCTCCGCCCCCCCCCCCGCGTTGGTAATTGGGTGTGGAGACGTGTCAAGTGTTCCTTCGGCTCTTCGGCTGTTAGTGTACTCGTCGGTGTATGGCAGATAGTGTGGGTCCATCATTGGAAAGGGATTTATTGCATAGCTGTTCTAGGGGCGTAGTAATTCTATGTTTTTGTCTGCATTATGTTGCTCACACATTTTTTCCGGCAGACAAGGAGTTCATAGCATAAAACAAGGTGCATTTAAGTTCAGTAGAATCGATCCTTATTTAGCATTTAACAAAACATTGCCTCTACTTGGATATTATATTACCGACCGTTTTTAATGCAGTCACGTTGTACTTCATGTTCAAGTTAAAATGCAAATGAAGAAATTGAAATAGTGTAAATTATTGTAATCGTAATACGGTCAACCAAGAGTTAAAGATAAACGGGGTAAGATAATAGTTGACACAGAAAAGATCCATGAGAGATGGAAAGAAATATAGAAACACTGTATGGTAAAGAACTAAGGCCAACATGGTAGACATAGAAAAGGAACATGACATAAAGGATACTAGCTTAGCTTAGCTCCAGGCATACTCGACGACGAGATAGAAAAGGCATTATGGGATATGAAACTAAATAAGGCCATTGGGGTAGAAAACATTCCTGCGGAACTATTGAATGGTTTAGGAAAATCTGGAAGGAAGACTATATGGACTGATTTGTAGTATCTATTCGGAAGGAATCTGGCCGGAAGACTTCCGGTCCGTGTTAGTTCCTATTCCAAAAAAGGTAAAGGCTACATCATGTAGGGACTACAGAACAATAAGTTTGAATCTCAGACAGCTAAAGTTGTTCTCAGAATCATCAACAAAAGGATAGAGAGTAAGGCAAATGATTACTTAGGGGATGATCAGTTTGGGTTTAGGAAGGGGACAGGTGCGTGTGATGCCATCGCAGTAATGAGATCACTAATCGAGATAGGAATATAGAATACAATCAGGACGTATTTGCCTGTTTCGTAGATTTCGAAAAAGCATTTGATAGAGTAAATTGGGAAAAATTAATGTGTGCATTGCTGAAAATAGGAATAGATTGGAGGGACAGGAGACTAATCCGCAACCTGTGTCAATGCGCAAACAATGTCTCAGACTGCTCAGGTGCGAGTGGGGAACGGAGAGTCCGTATGAGCAGTGTTAGGAAGAGGTGTAAGGCAGGGTTGCCCATTATCACTGGTGCTGTTTAACGTTTATGTGGAGGAAATGATTAAGGAGGCATGGGAAGAACTGGAGGTGAGAGTGAACGTCGGAGGGGAGTTCGTAAAATCGGTTAAGTTTGATGATGACTAGGCTTTGGTTTGTCAGGCGGCAAGGATATGCTGAGTGAATTGGAGGTTCAGTGCGATAGATATGGGATGAGAATCAATATTAATAAAACCAAGGTTATGCGATTTTCCAGTAAGAAAAAGGCTGAGCTAAACCTTTAAATAGAAGGGGAAAAATGGAGCAGGTAGAACAGTTTACATATCTCGGAAGTGTTTTGGACCAACACGATCAAAGTAGTAGGGATGTAAGGAGAAGAATTCGCAAGGCAAGGAGGCTTTCTCAAGGAGGAGGGAGTTGATGACGGGGACGTTGAGTAGGGAGGTTAAGAAAAGACGTAAAAACTCTGATATGGAGCGTAGCTATGTACGCCGCGGAAATGTCACTGAAGCAGGAGGATAGATGTAGATTGGAGGCTTTTGAAATGTGGGTGTAGAGAAGAATGGAGGTGAAATGGACCGAAAGGAAAACAAATGAGGAAGTACTAGGCATGGTGAGCGAGGAGAGGGGTTTGTCGGGAGAAACCATAAGGAGGCAGGAAAAATGGATGAAAGGCGTATTGAGCGGCAGTGGTATGCTGAAGACGGTAATAGAGGGGAGGATGTTGGGCAAGTGAGCAAAGGGCAGGATCAGGATAAGGATGTTGGACGGAATGAAGGGAGGAAGGAAGTACGCAGAGATGAAGAGAGACCTGATGTAGATTGTTGCTCGATTGTGTTTTGTTTGGAATCGCAAGTTATTTATTTGATAGTTGTTTCCATCCAAAAACCTACTTTAAACGGTGGATTACTTTACAATAATACGGTCAAATTTGTAGGCCAAGGCATTTCCTCAGTATCAATCCACAGCCAGAGAAGGTCTGGAGTTGAAAAGTTCAAATAATTAAGTAATGTAATGTGTCATCAGAGATCTACGCCACAAAGTTCCAAGTTCTGAAAAATGACCTGTAGCTTTGTTAAGCGGTCCTCTGATTGCATACACTGTGACGACACGCAACATATGAAGATTGGACCGTCACGAACTTTTCGACGCCCACCAGTTAGTCGTATTGGTGACCAAAAATGGTTTTCGTGTCTTTGAAATTAATCACTTAAATTATAAGCGGCACCTTTCCAAAACTTCGCCAGGTGCCCCAAAATGGAATGCGTGGCCGATAATTTTTATGGCCTAAATTAGGAGTGTCTGGAAGAGAAGCGGCAAGTCGATAAAACTCTTTCCTTTCATTACGTGGTACGTAAAATTTTATCTTTTCGCATTTTCCTTAACGGTATGGCAGTAATTTATTGAAATATCACCGATTGCCTTTTATAAAATTCCTCCCATCTTTCAGGTATTTCCTGTCCATTGCGTCAATGCTCTAACCTGTTGAGTCACGTATCATGTCTAGAAATAATTTTTTTTATGTCAACGTTACTAACATGTCCAAAAGGTCCCCAGCCGCAAAATCTTAATAATGTATAGGCATAACGAGAAACATAACAGTTATATATTAATCCATATCGTCCTTAAGAAACTGATAGGTAGATCGAGCAACAGCATCCGTCCAGTGGCCTCTTTATGTGGCAAATTTCCATATGATTTTACGGACCTCCCTTAGTTATAATGATAAAAATTGAAGCAAAATATCCCTTCATGGCATTAAGATCTAGTCAGGGTGGCAATTAAATCTTTCGAAGTAATTCTTGTCAGCCATTATTATTCTTAGTGCCATTAGTGGGGTTTTACTCGTCACTGGCCACATAATTTTATAGTATGCGGAAGGAAAGCGTTATTAACTGTTTATTCTGACTGACGTGGTTGCTTAAACGTTTCATTGGTGAATTCATGGCCGAGAGAAGTTACTGCGGTTCTAAAAAAAGAAACTCGTGTTGTTTATCAAGAATTACTTTATCTACCCTTGCGACCCAAAGAAAGCAATCTCATCCGGCTGCGTTGAGAAATTGGCTTGATTACTCTGGTTATGTAGCCTGTGCGTTGAAAAAGTAAAAAGCAGATGTTATCTTGCAGAAGTTATGCTGCATTCAGAATGTGCGGCGAGTAGTTCGAATCAATTATAGCAATTTTTTATCAAGGAATTAGGATAAGTGACATGAACATTCGCTTGATTTGTAAAAAACCATTAAGAAGAATTAAGATGGGGATTTAATGTAGAAAATAGGTTGGGGTTCTTTCTAGTATTAAGGAAAGGAAGCCTGATTTTGACTTTCGGGAAGAGAAAGGGTTCTAGAGTTCACTTGTAGCATCGAGAAAATTCGTGGGCGATGCGAAGAACACATCAGACTAGATCAGAAGAGAATAACATCCCAATAATGAAAGATTTAAATATACCCACCCTATTCATTCGCACTCTTCGCAGTCACAGCAAAACCAAGATGATGCTCCCTACTAACGGTACTAGACAAACTATCAACTACCATTCCTATTTCCGTTTGCTAGCGTCTACTTGACATTTGCCTATAATTACCTATTAAGCGTGGGTCGCGGTAGTCCAGGGGGTAGATCGTTGGACTACTGACCGGAGGGCCCGGGTTCGATTCATGGGCAAGCCACTTTGGTTACCTGCAGCTCCACCCAAGCTATGTGACTTTTGGGTACCAGATCTTCCTAGGACACCATAGCCGGCACAGGGAAAGGAACTGCCCCCCCCCGTACCCTGATGCGTGAATTTCACACGCTGTCGGGTTTGGTACTGGGTGAACTCTACCATCGCCTACCAAACCGACCGCCCGGTTGATTACTGTGTTTTTTTTACCTATTAAGCCTCACGGGCGAACATTCCCTGCCACACTCCCTTGTGGCTAGGCGAAGAAGCTTATGCATATATGCCTACATTTTCACAAGCCTTTGTCGATAAATGAGTGATAGTTATCATGATGGATAGACCAGGCTCCACGGACCGTTTTGATAGAATTTTAATGACTTTGTTTTGTGGTCAAATTATCCGTTGCTGACCGTCCCTCGAAATCGGTACACTTACAGGATTTTGATTACTCTATATCTTAGGTGCGGCAACTAGGTGCGACTCTCTTCAAGCTCTTTAATACTTTTATGAAGTCTTCAAGATTTTGCATTAGAGACTGGGGAGGGGTTAATTAAGGTGCCATTTACCCCAAAACAGAATAAAGGTTTGCCATTTTCGGTCGGAACGAGGCTTACTTTTTAACCTTCCGTTAGCAGCTTCTGCCAGTTATTTTTATTACTGAAAGGCGCCCGCGCCAATGAGTCCGCAGGTTGGAGCTTGTCTGTCGGACGGAGTACTGTACTTAATATTATATCCACATTGAAACAAATACGAATTTCATGAATACTTTGATGCCGCCGGGTTGCGAACCCAGGTAGCTGCCAGGTGAGGATTTTTAGCAATGACGTATTCCACGTGTTGCGTAGTGCCTTCTTCCTGTTCTCTTGCCAACGCAACACGCAGAGTGCTCATTTGGTGAGTACAAGGCACCATCTTCATCCTTGTCAGTGTGCAATTAGTCTCATTATGTCGAGGAAGAAAGGTCTCCAGACGTAATGCGTTCGTGACCAGTCGAGAACGATAACCTTCTAACGGTCGAAGGGTAGCGAAAAGAATGCAGTAATTCAAAAGGCGAGTGATTGTTTACTTATGAAAAAGACAGCGGGTTTCTGACGATGGCAAAAATGTCTTCATTTGTGGTTTAGGAGGCCAGGAAAACTTGGACCTCGGTGAGTTAAACTCGGGGGAAGACCGATTAAACTAGAAAAGACCGGAGACGTAGGTGGAAAGTTAATACCTCAATCTTTGAGAGTTGTATCTAATCACGCATGTACTCATGCAAATCTCGCTCCCCCCCCAAGGAAGGACGGTTTGGTTCTCCAAAGAGTTTTTAGCATCCGATCCGTATCACGGATTTTTTGTTCAGGTCGAGTCTTTTGGAATCGTCGCGGGAAAGGGAGGCACAGGGCGGCGGGGGTTGGTGCGGAAGACAGGAAAAATGGCGCGCTCCCCGGTTTCCATGTGCCCCAAACGGCCGCGTCCTGCTCTTCGCCATGGTCAAGGTCGGCCGTTGTTAATGGTCTGCCCGTTGAGGTGTTTGCGAGAGAGGGAGCTGGAGGGGGGAGGGCGGAGAACAGGTTGAGGTTCAAGGAAAGGACTGAGAGAGAGGAAATTGGGAAATGCCTTTCAACGTGAGCTATGCGAGACCTCACGATTTCCTCTCCTCTTCCCCTACCTGCCCTCCGCACCCTCTCCCTCCCCACCCCCCTAATCCCTCCCATCTCCCCTAACCCTATTGCGGTGAATATTGGCGCCCCGGCCCAGTTTTCTTCCCTCTTTCTGGCCTCATTCTTACGGTGCTTTTATTTATACGTCTGAGGGATTCCGCCGCTCTTATATGCGCCTTTCACCTTCTCTTTCTCTCTCCACATCGCCGACTTTTTCGCCCTCTCTCTTTCATGTTTTGTTAGCTCAGCGACTTGCCGTTCGCATGCCCCGTCTTGGTCTCCGGGAAAGGAAAACATTTCTCGATCAAGAGTGCGACTTCTCCGAGTGTCCCAGCGTTTGGCGCTTTCCCCGGGGGAGACGAAAGTGTTTCCAGTAGGTGGCGTGGATGGCGACAGCGCCTGTATAAACGCCGGGAAAGTTTTGAAGACCCGTGTCAAAACACAGTGGAGGGGCCTGAAGGTCCCCTCTTGTCCCTTTTTTGAATCCCCGCACCCCGGGCTCTCTGGATATTCCCTACTATTCTTTTGTCCGCATACTTGTGAACCTCACGCAAAGCCAACTCTCTGCTTCAGCTGATTTTTCCCTCTTCCGTCAGGAAAAGGGATCGTGTAACAATAATATGAGTGGCACGTTAGCTGGCTTTCGTTCCCCCAACTTCAAATAGAATTTACCTCGCAAAATTGCATTTGAGAATAATCCTTTCTCTTGTCCAGCACTTCGGAACGTGTCACTTTAATTTCATTTCTCAACAATTTCTGATTTCTATTGAATTCGAGACAATTCAGGTGATTGTAGATGAGGCAGTGGGGTAATACGGGTGGTAAAAGTAAATCTTAGCTGGGTAAGGCAAACAAAGGAGTCTTGAGTTAAGTGAAGGTGGAGAATGTTTGTGGAACGTCGAGTGTCATAGGATAAGTGAGTGGAATATATTTTGAGGGGTAGCGTAAGAGATAGGTAGTTAAATTTTTTGTAGAAAGAAAAATCGTATGTAAGCGTGGAGTCAAAGGCATTTTCGTGAGTTTGAATGAGTTGGGAGCTATGAAAGGTTTTAGGGTATAGGGTTATTCATAAATCTTGAAGGATGTGCACAAGTCTTTGAACCTCGACACGATAAAGTAGCTCTAAGGGGAAAGCCTTTATTACTCATATAAGCACACACATAAATATATATTTGTATATATATATATATTTGAATATATAAATTCACTGATAGTCATAACAAACACAGAAACCAAAACACACAAAAGAGGGAAAACTCACTGGTTCTCGAATTTTCGGTGGTCCAACCACCTTTCTCAAAAGGAATTAGGAACAGAACTCTGAGTTCTGTTCCTAATTCCTTTTGAGAAAGGTGGTTGGACCACCGAAAATTCGAGAACCAGTGAGTTTTCCCTCTTTTGTGTGTTTTGGTTTCTGTGTTTGTTATGACTATCAGTGAATTTACATTACACGTTTGTGGGTTTTCCAAAAAAGTGTATATATTTGTGTATATATATATATATATATATATATATATATATATATATATATATATATATAGTCACTTTCTTGGAAAACCCACGAACGTGCACAATAATGTAAATTCACTAGTCAACACAAACACAGAAACTAAAACATATAAAAGAGGGACTCACTGGTTCTCGAATTATCGGTGGTGCAACCACTTATCTCAAGAGGAATTAGGAGCAGAACTCAGTTGTATGTATTCCTTTTCCTTATATGTACGTGTATTATAGTATGTATGTATACCGTGTGAATGAAATATAAATATATTTTATTTCCAAGATTGATATATGTATGTTCAAGATTCAACACAATTGCAGAAAACCGTTTCGTTTTGAAATTGGTTGTTGCCAAAGGTGTGAAGCACACATCCTGTCGCACTTGCGGTTCTAGACAGTCCGCCGGTCTCTGTGCCCAACAAAATATTACCGGCAAGAGTGGCTCGTGTCACTTCTGCATATGCGGCGTTTGTGGTGAGCCTCCGTGTCGTATATTCTTTCCGGCCTGACATTTAAGTCTTCGCTTATTTTCCTCGGAATGCATGAAATCTGTATTTAACCTCGTTATATCCCGAGGATCGTCAGCCGTTCCCGTTAACCTACTCGTCTCCCAAGCTCGCGGGGTGGTATAATGGGAAGGATGGAAGAAAAATATATATAAAAAGAAAGAAATGTCTTTCGCGAAACCCTACGTAATTCAGCGTTTTATGCCCAAAGTAAAGCTAGCCGCAGCCGCCCTCCCAGTCCCAATGGCATCCAGTCCTCACCGACGTCGCAGAGGCTGTGGGGCACGGCCCTTCGTCGGTCGACTGACGCTCTCGCGTGATTGGACCCCGCCCGTCTGCAATCGCCCGCGTCGGCATTTGGGTCAAGGCTCATCCTCCGACAACAGCCGTCTTCGCGAATTGGCGAGTGGCAACGAGACGGGGGCTAGGGGGAGGGGATGGATGGGATAGGCTTCCGGGACACACACGAGAGTGCACAGACTCGCCCCTAAGCTTTCAGTCAGTTTCTTTTGTTATGTCGGATTGGGAAAGAAGGTGGAGGAAGCCACCGCCGCCGCACGGAGGGGAGGCTGCCTGGCCCTCCGCTTCGTGCCCTCCCGCCCTCGTTCCCCTTCAACCCCCACGTGCCCCCAACTTAGATGACGTCTCTCCGTCGGGGACGTCGTGTGTCGTCGCCGGCGTGAGAGAGCGAGGAAGGTTCCCGAAGCGATAATGGGCATAAGTCGGAGACGCACGGAGGCGAGGGGGGGGGGTGACTGCCGTGGGAATCGAGGTAATTATTTTTCCGCCCTCCCGAAAGAGTCTCCACCGCATTCACCTTCTTCGTCATTTGAATGTTTGGGTTATCCCTCGAATCCGGACTATGTTTTTTGTTCTAGTAAGTCGAAGGACGTTGTAGATCATACGACTCCAGTTAGAGTGCAAGGAAAGGTTTCATCACGATTAATCGCGTATTTTTTAAAGGGCTTGGAAAATTTCCACCTTCTTGCCCCTAAGTGTCACAAAAACCAATCGTCTTAGACCATATTCTCGAATTCGAAAGTTAAGTGGTATAAAATAGAATACGATGATGGCCAATTTATCGTAATTTACCAAGGGTTTCTTTTTGGGAATTATCGTTTTTTATAGTCATATAATTTTAAAATCTTAGGGGTGAATGCATTGTAGGCACTTAGCTATCAGGAGCGAATCATGGGAAGAGTCACGCAATTTGTTTTGAAGTATTATGCACAGCACTTGTAAGATTCTCTAAATTTCTGAATTCATGAGATGTATGAGAAACGCTTTTAATAGTATATTTACTGAGGCTTCTATATTTACCGTCAGGATTTGGAACTACATCACAAAAGATGAAATTTCCTTGCAAAGTACGATATATCGTATCTTCTAAACCTGGAAGTTCTTCTTTTTTGTGGTAATCGGAAATATGTTGTCACTGCGAGGCGGTGGTTCTTTGCCGAAGGAATCATTCGTTATAATAAACAGCGTAGACAGACGCCAGTAAAGGAATTATAAAAAGAAAAAATTACTATGCAATGGAAGGATCAAATATGCGTGGAATGGGGTTCAGAAAACCATTTCAAATGGATGCATTGACTTTCACAAAAGCAAGCGTCGTGGCAATGCTTAGGATGAGAATTCAACACAGAGGGTAACAGAAGTGGGTGAGACGGACGAGGAAGTCATATTGATTCCGGAACATCGCTTCTTGCTTCACACAAATAGCTTCTGAAGTTCCGCCAACGGTACAGTTATTGGCGCCGATCATTCACACATCCATTCATTCACACTGCCATCCATTCACACGAGTATTTAGGGAGCGAGAATATGGAAACTTGCTTCCGCGTTATCTTCACTATATTAATGCTAGGGCCGTCGTCGGTGGAATTCACCAGGGCGCCATGCGGGCTAGCGTGGGCACATTGCAGTCGGGGTGGCCACTAAAAGGCCATTGGAGGATGCTCTGAATTTTTCAGTACTCAATATAGCCATTTTACAAAGGTGAATTTTACAGCTGTTCCCTGAAAGAGGGATCTCCAGAACCTGTATGAGTATTTGGAGGATGGCCACCAACTGGTCAGAGATCCATTCTCGAGATTTCATTGACTTTTTTTTGCGTTTAAATTTTGGCTTTCTAAAAGATTTTTTAAAAAAATAATTAGAAGTATTTTTTATAGGCTTTAATGTTTTTTCGTCCACTTCATATGTTTGGGTATCAAATGGATATGTAACACTAATTAGGTCACATGCACAAGAATAATCGAGGAAAATGCTATATCGTAATGAGGAGGAAGCATATGAAGTGTCTCAAGGTAAAGCAATGGGCGGATTGAACACACGTTGTGGATTTCAATAGGAACATAATAGAAGTGTAGGTCAGCGAGGATCTTCGCCTATGGACAAATCGTGTCGTCCAAATGAAGAAGAATGTGAGAGGTCCAATTAGAAATGACATAGAATAAAAGCGAATGCATTCAAACATTCCTCCTTGTGTAGGTTTCATGAATGACAGAATTTCTCTACTCCTGTATAATACTTGTTTCCTTCAATGACTTGTGCTTTTTGATGACCGGCGTTATTTGTGCAAAAGAAATAAAACTTGCAGTAATGCCCTAGGAACGGGAGTGCTTTGAGTGACCAATCTTAAATGGCCACCTGCCACCGTTCTAGCTTTAGCGTTATTGCCGTCGCATTATCACCTTATCTGAAGCCATCGGGAGGCAATTAAAACGCATGGTCAATAGACATCAAGCGGATAACACGAGCCCCGGTATATTTCTTGCGGTCGACTGGCTACTCCTCCGCCCTCGGTCGACCTCCTCTCCACCCCTTTCGGAATCCATCGTTGAAGACTAAACCGGCACTTTGTGGAATTAACGATGCGTGATCATGTCGCAACCCGTTTTTTTTTGCGTTTTTCGTGGAAGGTATTGCCGACGTTTTAATTACCTGTGGCTGTCTCTTACCCCCTTGATTTTTCGTCGCTGCCGCTTAGTTATGCGTTTGAGCTCAATGGTGCATGGAACCATCGAGTTTTAGTGTCCAAGTGATTTATGTCGTGGGCTGCCGTGCAGCTTGAGAGGGAGACAGTTGAAGAGAGAAAGGGATCCGAGTTAAACGACCTCTTTTATTTCTTTTTTCTTCATTTTCGTACGTGTATACACATGTATAGTTATTTATATATGGTCTGTGTGTTTTTATATGTATAAATGTATATATATGTGTATATATATATATATATATATATATATATATATATATATATATATATATATATATATATATACATTCAAATACGAAGTCCCGCCATACGGCGCACAAATATTCATTCAAACATAGAAATAGGTATAAGGAAAGGGGATAGGAAAACACATAAGAGGTGAACACAGGACATGTGGGGAAGGCGGTTTTTGAGCAGATCACGAAAGTAAAAATTTTTCCTTGACCATATATATATATATATAGTCACTTTCTTGGAAAACCCACGAACGTGTACAATAATGTAAATTCACCAATAGTCATAACAAACACAGAAACCAAAACACACAAAAGAGAGACTCACTGGTTCTCGAATTTTCGGTGGTCCAACCACCTTTCTCAAGAGGAATTAGGAACAGAGTTCTATTCCTAATTCCTCAATATATACACACACACATACATATACATATATAAACTCACAAACACACGGATATAAAATATTGAAAGCACAAAAAAATAATGGAAGGACACTCACAGTATATATCCAGCATTCACAATACGCTTTCCAGGAATTCGGGAAGCAGTGACGACAGAAAGATCCCTTTCTCACGCTCTTACCATAACGGTTAAATTGTTTTCTCTGATACCGTCCTGCCATCATTCTCTTTCTCGCTTCTTCCTCCCCCTACTCCACAACTCATCCTCATTCCCGACTGAGTATCTCGTGAGTGTGTGTGTCTGTGAGTATCAGTGTCAAACCACACAGGCGATCCAAAGGACAGTGGTATCCGCAAGGTCTCAGTCCACATTCGTGGATCCGGAATACCGTTGCTTAGTAATAATCAACCCAAAATCCCACTTCGTAGCTAATATGAATGCCTTTGCTGTTTCTGTTTTGTTGTGTTCGAAACGTCATTAACTAGGATTTTCTTGATAATGACTTACAATCGATACCTTACCGCGAGAATTGGTAGTCATACACTTCGGTGAATTAAAACCCGAACGTAAATTTTTCCTACTTATTAAATCAAATCTAATTTAAATAATACACACATATATATATATATATACATATATATATATATATATATATATATATATATATATATATATATATATATATATATATATATATATATATAATATATTAAGTATAACATATCTATTCAAAAGTACTTTTATCTATTTTATTAACTGTATGACGAAACGAGATCCCCCTTTTTGGGAATTGATGAATATATTACTTAAATTAATAAAATAATATTATGCATGCTGATCAAGGATTAGATCCCCGTTTATCTCCATTATTTGTGGTCGCATCTAATTATTCATTTGGCAACAGACACATTTTTTCAAATGGCTTACACCAGGTTGAATCTTGGTTGTTTCCTACATATGCATGCGTTCGAGCACGACCAATGAACTGCGTCAGAAAATCAAGCAAAAAAGTGCGATGTAGGGGAATGGTACTGGAAAGCTATAAGCTCATTTATCGCACGTTTATTTTGATTAACGTTGAATTAGTTATATTCTCTATCATTCGAGATTGCAACATTTGTTTGTTAAAATTGAAATACCGCGCATAATTATGTGGGAAATCGCCCGACAACCCAGGGGGTGGTGCATTCCGTTCTTTGATGGACCACGCCAAAAATATAAATCTTGCCCTGTCCGTGAATACAACCGTCGGACATACGTATGTATCTTTATCATTAACCACGATGCTAATTTAATTGCGGATATTCGCATGAGCACAGATCTCTAACGACGGGGCAGCTGTTTGTGCGATCAGTCATCCGCTCACCCGTCTTCACCCGCCCCATCCAATTTACCAGTTCACGTAAATACCTCTGCATCCCCTCGCACGACCCCCCATCCACTCCTCTACCTGCTCCACTCGTGGACCCTATTTGCGAGCTCCTCTCGGCTAAGAATGGACTCTGTGCTGGTGGACATGCCGATTAGTTTCTCGATGACATCTCACCCGCTTCCTGTTAATTTCCCTTTTAGCTCTCCACTCGCCACCGAAAACGCTCCGTTGTCCACTTCCAAGGTGTTGACCATCCCTGGAGGTTATGTGTAAACCATTTATTGAACCTTGGAAAAGAGTAAATACCACGAACACGGAATGTTAATTTTAAATCCATGAAATGGGCCACCCCCATTGGCTATGGACGGTAATAATTGAGATGATTTGAAGGTATTTGAGGGTTTTATGTGATTGTAAACGTTTGTAAAATCAGCTAGTGGGTTCATTTAAGTGTAGCGCATCGGGCTTTTCTTAGTGGGACGAACCGTGTTTACAGGCAATGGAAATATTTTAAAACAAGTCCAGAAAGTAACAACTAAAATAGATCAAACTTTCCAATTTATTTTCAAGCTTTCAATCGCCATAATTCCATTTCTCTGTCATTTGACGCTGTGAAAATTTCTGCATGAAAGTTAAGATAGTGATTAACTTTTAAGTACTGGAATAAAGCTGTTTAAATAGCGTTCACATATTCTTATACCTTGTCAGTGGTCTTCGGGAAAGCCTGATTTCAGAGATGACGCATAGTTCAATTATTTATGAAGTTTTTATTTGATACGACCTCAAAGAATTTTAATTGCTTGGTTTTCGCAAGACACCTTCTTTTGTTACTTCTATCGTTAGATTAATTTTTAATTTTATTTTTTAAAAAGGTGCGATGCTTCACAGGATTACAGAAATAAAACTGCAATGCTCATTGTAAAATGGAAAAACTTAAAAATGAAAGTAATTTAATCGTAATGCAATGTGCTTAGGAATTTCTGCAAACTCCATGCATGTTATTCTTTTTTCTGATATTCTTCCGTTGTCCTGGTTTCCTTGGAAAACTCCATAATTTGTCACTTCCCTTCACGTTTTGCACCTTTTATGCCGGTTAGTCTCTTCGCCTTCCGTGACCCGTTTTCATTTCTTTCACCCTAGGGACGCATATCCCTCCCCTGCGTTCTGTTCACTTTCCCTTCTTTATCTTACGAGTCTATCCTTATTTCTTAGTTTCTTAATGCTCTTGGAGTCGAAATAACTGTCACAAAGTTTCTTTTCCAGTCATCGATCTGCACATGTACGTGAGCATGTAAGACATCATGTTATCTTGGAATTACTCTAATTTTTATTTTGCAATTTTATTAAAGTTTTTTAGTAATTCTTTGTGATAAGTATAGCTAAGGATCAATTTTTAGGATGTTTTTGGAGGGGTGCAAAATGTTGGAGGAGTTTCTTAACCCGGAAACGTAGGTCGATTTTTTTCAACCATTTTCTTTCATTGTCTTGGGATTTTTTTATAAATTTCCCCACGCCTGTGCCATTTTTGTCATTCGATGTTATCTTCCTCTATAAGGAACGCGTAAAGGCTTTGAGCCAAATCAGGTTACTAACATTGACTGAATAATAATGAAAAGGAGGCTGAAATTATTAGGATCTCCTCTTCGGCTTTTTTTTATAATAGGAAGGGTTATTAATCACTAAAACAACATCGGGGTTTCTTCCGAAGCAAAGTATTTCTGAGTCGAATCAGTCACCCTCTTTCGGATCATTGGAAGACAAGGTCCGCCCTGGGAAAAGTTCACCCGGGGAAAGAATGAATCCCATCTCACGGGTGGTTGGGAGGTTTGGCTGGTTGTGAAACCGCTAATGACTCAAAGCCCCTCCAGTACCCCTCTTTAAACCGTGCCTTCTATCTGCGCCCTGCGGATCTCGCGCTTCTTCGGGTGTCCCACGCCACCACACTTTCCTCCTCTTCCTGCCCTCGGTAACAAACTCACCCCCGCTCTTTCTTTTCCCCTTTCGCCATCCACCCTCCCCTTCTTCTTCCCTCCTCCCCTCCCCCGCCACCTGTTGTGCGATGTGCCGGGGCGTGGCAGGAGTGTCTCGCGCCAGGCGGGAGTCTGGGTAGGGGCGGGGGGGGGGAAGATTGGGCGGGGCAGGAGGAGAGAGTGGGGGGTTGGTTCGTGGGGTGCGCAGGGTTGAAGAAGGGGGTGGGGGATTCCTCGCCTAACGCCCTTCCAGCCTCCCTCCCGCCTGTCTTCGTCACACCCGACGCCCATTCCTCCCCTTCCCCGCTTTCTCGTCTCCCTCGCTCTCCGTCGCTTCCTAGCCCTTCAACCTCTTTACCTCAAGTCCTCCTGGGCGTTTCGAGGTTTCTGAATTCTGAAAAATCGGGAAAAATGTCGGCAATTGGCAAAAGACCTTGTATCGGCTGAAAAGAGATGTGGGATTATTATTTCTTCAGCTTAATATGACTGGAATTTGGATAGGAAAACAAAATTTCTATTGCTCTGCTTCCCTAATAAATCCCCCTAAAGCAATTCGTTCGTCTTGTAGCTGCATGCATTATAATTCATGCATTTACAAAGTAAATTATTAGTTGTAGCTTGATGCACCTAAACACATAAACAATGAAAAAAAGATATATTTATGGGCGTGCAGTTTCTTTAAATTATATTTGAAAAAACAATTTTAATTAATTTTTCGTAAAAATCTGAATTCAAAGATCAGATAAAAAAATTTAAAATCAGAATTTTTAAAATACGTAAGATATCTGTTTTACTTGATGTTGAGGAATTGCTATTGAATCATGTACACAAAGATAACTGTGTAAAATTATGATTTTCATTTTTCATAATGTTTAATTTCCAAAATTTCGAGCTTGCTATAAATTCTTTTGGTTTTCTCCCTGATTGTTCTTCCTCCACCGCACTCTTGCCTTCCGCGTCTCACTTCTTAACCGACCGGAATGATAAATATAAGCAAGGAGAATCGATAAGTACCGGGAGGTACTAGAGTAGATCCGTCGTAAAGCCGTTTGGAACTGCCGAGTCCTCGGCGGAAAGATTATTGCGTTCCTTGAGAGATTGCGACGTCGGCAGTCGTTGCGGGAATTCCTCGAAACTCGAGGCTCTTTAAAAGCCTTTGAAAATGCACGTAGAAGACCTTGCCGTGCAATGGCACTGCATCATGACAACATGGAGGCAGCGCGAGAGCGACAGAACGTAAATTGAGTCCCAATCCCACTTCTAAATTTTCGTTCTTCGAGATATTGAATTTTCGGAGAAAATAAGGTAACTTGTGGATTGACAAGGTTGAAGTGGTTGGTAAGTAATTTGTGGATTGACAAGGTTGAAGTTTTGGGAGGGAGGATCAGGGGTTCTGGCCATCTCCATACACTTACCACAAAATACCAACAAACTGATAAACTGATGTGGTAAAATGTGGAACAGATTTAAAGGTAATCTACCGGTTAAGGTAGGTTTTTGGATGGACACAACTATCAAATAAACATGTTGTAACTCCAAAACAAAACCCAATTTAGGTCCCTCTTCATCTCTGTGTACTTCCTTCCTCCCTTCATCCCGTCCAACATCCCTATCCTGTTCCTGCCCTTTCCTCGCTTGCCCAGAATTCTCCCCTCTATTACCTTCTTCAATATTCCACTACCGCTAAATACGCCTTTCATCCATTTTTCCTGCCTCCATAGGATTTCTCTCAACAAACCCCTATCCTCACCCACCATCTCCAGTACTTCCTCATTTGTTTTCCTTTCGGTCCATTTCACCTTCTCCATTCTTCTCACAAAAAACACAATCAACATCGAAGGATCTCAGGTTTTCCCGGCGTATGGTATTCAAGAATTTTTCTCGGGTTTCCCACCGGGTCAGGTTGATGAAGTGCACCGAACTTTCGAAGGCTGACTCTGCCATCGTCTTCAGGGTGAAGACGAAGGCAGAGTCAGCCTTCGAAAGTTCGGTGCACTTCATCAACCTGACCCGGTGGGAAACCCGAGAAAAATTCTTGAAAACAATCAACATCGTTTTGATTTTTTATTTGATCATGCGAGCCTTTTTTGGACGTGGGGACGCGGAAGTGTGCCATTCCGCGGATTGTCTTTTCGTTTCGGAGTCAAATTGAAAAACCCATGTTTCATCACCAGTTATCACATTTTCCAAACAATTTTCATCTTGGTGCAAATTGGCTAACACTTCTTCGGAAATACGCACACGCGTAGCCTGTTGGTTGACACTCAGAATTTTCGGCACCATCTTGGCGCACACCTTGCGCATGGCCAAATCCTGTGAAATAATGTGTTGGACGTTGGATGCAGACAGACCCAACTGGTCTGCAATTTCTTCACTGGTTAAGCGTCGGTCTGTGTTCAGCGGTGTTCTCATTCTGTCCACATTCGTGTCGGTTCTTGCCGTCGACGGCTGTCCGGAGCGATGGTCGTCTTCGACGAGCTCCCTACCCTCTTTAAACAACTTGTGCCACTGTGGAACGGCTTAAGGCAGTGTCCCCATAAGCCTGCTTGATCATATCGAGGGTCTCAGTTGCCGTCTTCCCGAGTTTCGCACAGAACTTCACGGAATAACGTTGATCTAAATTCAGATTCATTTTGTTTTTTGACAAAAACCTTACTTCACAAAAAACGGTGTCCTCACTCAACGACAGCCCGCAGGCGACTGAGGGTCGTGTCAGTCTGTTGTTTAGAGCCCCCTCGAACTTACTCTGCCAAGCAGACCCCCCTCCACCTTACCCTGCCAGGTAGACCCCCCTCCGTTCGTGCCAGAGAAAATCAGTTTTACCACTTTTGGGTGCGACCCTGTATATGGAATACAGTCCTGGATCATGGTTCTCTTTCTACGGGAGCAGAAGTCGCCCCATATTCTTTATTACAGCGATAGTCCATGGGGTCTGATGCCGATGTGAAAGATGTCAAATAAAACTTACTCTTTGTTTTTATTACGTTTTCCCACACCCCGTCTTATGAAACAAACTTTCTTGAAGGCGGACGCCCATGTTCCAATAATGTGTACCGAATGGTAGATTCGAAATTATTATTTTATTATTCGAAATCATTAGACTTTTAAGCCCTTGTCTTTTTACGAGTAAACTTAATCCAATCCCCAAGCTCTTTAATTAGCCTAAAGTTCATTACCGTGTATTTTTTAAGTTTTAATTCTAATCCACTTTTTGTGTACCAGCCAAAATTATTATCTAAGTCGCGAGAGAGTGACCTTCCTCCTGCTGGACTTATTTTACCTCATCTTACCTTCAATCGCTGTTTCCACCCTTGTTTGCTGTGTTCATATTTGTATATACTATTAGCTTATTCTGTGTTCATATTTGTATATACTATAACTTGACCTACTGCTTGGCCTACTACTTGACCTGCCGCCTATGCTGAAATCTTTTTTTGATTGCGTTCTCCGCACCTCCTTCGTGGAGTTGTACGTATTTCGGAACCCCCTGGCGCTTGAGTGACCCCCGATGCGAATCGAGAAGCGGTGTGTTTTGTGTGTACTCGGAGATGAAGAAGAATCCCCGAATTTCCTTCTTCGCCCTTCCCAAACGCACTGCCCACCCTCTCTCTCCTCCCGGACTCGCTCGGGTGAGTGGAGGCCCGCTGTCACGCCTTGGCGGGGGGGAGAGGGAGCGCGCGCGCGCCGCTCGCGTGCGAGCGTGCGTGTTTGTGATCCGTCTGTCGCTCTTCCCTTCCCTTATCTCAGCTCTCCTCGCTTTCATTCTCTCACCAGCGCCGCCGCCGCTTCGCCAGTTACGTGAGTGGGTGGGCTCGCGAGGGGGAGGTGGGGGTTTGTTCTGTTTATGTGCTACGTCATGTTCTGTGCGTCATCAGCTGTGTCGTAGCGGTGTAATGATGATGGTGTCTGCGTTTTTGTGCGTGTGTTGGTCGTGGTGGTGACGATGTTCGGTGTGGTGTTTGCCCACGTCTCCCTCCCACCAATCCTCTCTCGCTTTCATTTCTTCCGGCCGCTCGTTAAAATATGTTCTTGCGCGCTTCAAGTGGCCCGAAACGATTGCCCCGACACTGCTCTACCCGTCACTCTTCCGCAACCGTGCCCGGCGTCGGAATGGAGCTGCATTATGTTGAGGTGTGTTGACGCGTGATATCTCTTCTGATATCGCATTGATTGGGACTGTTGGGTATTTTTTCAACGTGGGCTGTTGATTTAAGGAGACTCAAGTTGATGATATTGGCTGTTCATGCCGTCTTAATTCAAATTTTTCTTTTAACCGGAAACGTTCATTGCCCTTGCCATGGTTGAGAGACCAATTGTGGCGACCTTTCTTGCTGACGGGAGGAATCAGATCCCATGAGATTAAAGTGAGCAACAAGATAAATGTGGATACCAAACACAGTGGGGGTTCCTATGCAGTCATCTATCCAAATACCAATGGTTTTTTCAAGATGAGTTCGACTTATTAAGACGACGACTTATGTTCAGAATATTGACCGTTGGCAGGGATGATGCTGATGTCCAGCGAATGTAAAGAGAAATAAAACAATACGTATCGTCAGCATCGTGTATGGATATCTAACGCCGTTTAAATTCAACGTACCGCAGAAATGCCCTCAAAGCACGTAGTAGGTAAGAATGTGATTTCCCTTGTAAAGCCAGGCAGCAATTTTGGCCTCTTACACAGCGATTCCGACGGATAGACCGCTTTTCCTTGGCCAGCAGACGTCGCTCATCGAGACTCATTCCAGCGTCTAGATAAATAATTTGTATTCAACAAGAGATAAAGTTGACTCCTACTGTTCGGCAAAGGAGAAAAGCAATCTATGTGAGGCATTCCACGATTGAAATAATTTGGTGTCTCGGATGAGCATAAGTTAACAACTTTTGGATATTTATCGACAATGGGCCTCTTTTCAATTAATTTCTCAATTTCACTGGAATCGATATTGCGATTTTCTCGGCGTTGTCATCATGGATACACCTTGTATATTTTTTTTAGGGAATCTGAACGAAAGACTTTATGGAAATCCGTATTATAATTTTAAAATTAACTTTTTAAAAATGTACTGTATTTCATTTTAAAAGTTTTTATTTCGAAGACTAGTGGGTTCGGGGTGTTTTCACGTAGATTTATAAGGAAAATACACTAAAATATCGTTGTCAACCTTCGTTCTTACATTACTTCGACAAATGCTTTTTTAAAATGTGGTGTTCTTATAATGCTGTGAAGGTCGAATAGGTCGCAAGTTGCGAGTGCTACGGACAATCGATTACTTGTTGATGCTTCCGCATCATTCCGTTTTCCGCTTTTGAGTGTCGGTGCCTTTTCGGAATTGCGGATTGCAGATGTTCACGAAGCTCTCCGGTGTCGGCCCGTTATTAAATCAGTGGATTCAATCACGGTTCATGTCACGAAGGAGAATATAAGTGACTTGCTCAATGATGTGGATTGCCCCAACTTGAATTCCATTCCATATAAGATACATAAGTTATAGGCGGGACCGAGGCTTAATTCGAGAATCACGATTTCGCGACGGCGTTCCGGCTTCTTGTCACCATGTTTGAATTAGTATCTCGTAATTTTTGTCTTCGGCTGCGCCTCTGTAGCGATTACTTTAAGGACTCTCTCAGTATGATTCTTCTATGAATAATGCTTTCTAAATTTTATGTTTAACTCAGAATGTGTAAAGGGATTTGGAAAGTTGCTTTTCTAAAGGGATAAAATTGCGATATTCTTAAGGAGAGAAACAGTAATTTTCCATGAGCAAATGAATGTTCCAAATATTATTTACCCCATGTGAAAATACAATTTCATGAAATCGAAAATTGATCTTGTTAGTTTTTATTCTTCTTATTTACGTAGATTGATGATGAATCCTTGTTACCATCGGGTTTCGTCAATACGATAAAGTTAACCGTAACAGATTAATTGAGGGTGAAATTCCTCGTAGGTACTTCTAGAGTTGACTCTCCGGCTTGAAATATTGCTGCGAAGGTCATTATCTCTTCCCTCTTGTCTTGTAAAACTGCGAGACATTAAGCAAAGCAGCCCGAAACGCCTTTTATCTTCCCTTCACACGCACTTCTCAACATGGCTGGAATTGGAGCACACGTTTAAGGCCCGGATTTCTTTGCTGTTCAGCGTTGTTTTAATATAGAATTTTTTATCAAATCAAGGTATCAGTAGGGTTTTATTTCATTTCAGAGATTGAGCTTTCTGAGTTGGTCCCTTTTTAATAGATGGCACGTATTTCTGCTTTGATTACAACACTTATGATTAAGTTAACATGCTATATTACATTTGTTATAGCATTATCTGGTTTTCGCCTCTTCCTCGCAGATGTTTTTGAATCTCTTGCCGTAAAACTGGTCGACACATCTTATAGACTGCGTCGTGACTTCGGTTTGGTCGGCAGCAATGCAGCTCTCTCAAATTTACGATGAACCTTTTGGCTAAATACTGAGGACGTGGTAATAATACTTTATAATTTATGTGTTATTATTTGCGATCTCAGCCACTTATGCCAATTTCTATATTGTTTTTTTTACTGGGAATGTTTGTTCTGTGTAATACATGCAGTGTTAAGATAAGTCTACATCTAATTTGCCAAATGGAAAATTGCCTATTTTAATTAATCAAGATATTCCACCATATCACGCCTGAAACGTCTCTTTTTATTCTACATCTAATGTATCGTCAGTCACTGCCAGACGGGAGCATTGTTTTATTATTTCTAATTAGATAAAGGCAATTACATATATTACCCTTAATAGTAATTAGATATTGTGTTCACGAATTGTGCAAAGGATTTCTATATATTATATATTTCTATCCGGCAATCAAGTGACAGTATTTCAAATTCGGAAAGGATTCGAGTTCGAATCCCGGTCAAGGAAAACGATTTTTACCCAATGAAATTTTCGCATTTGTGTGCACACAGCAGTAATTGTAGGTGAAGTTTCCCTTGTGACCTTAAATCTACTTAAGTATTTGTTGTGACATTTCACAGAGATTCTCTGATTTTAACTGAACTTCTTGTGTTCTAGCCTACCAACGTAGTCCTGGGCTAGAATCCCCTGGAATCGCGAGATGTCAGTTCGAAATGGGGTGCTATAAAGATTGCGCTCGATATTATATTATTTGGATTTTCCGTCGGTACACCTCGGGAGAAAGAAATCTCGTATTCCATGGCCGAGTTAACTTGTCGAACATCAACCATTTCGACTGCAAATTCACGCCGTCATCTTCCCGATGGCGAAGGGAAGGTGATGGCGGAGTCGCCTCCCCAAAAGGTCGGTGTTTCACAACTTAAACCCGGTGGAGGACCCGCGAATTCTCCGCTCGTACCGCAGTGATGCCTTCAAAGTGGCACGGGTGCGATATTCATTTTGCCTCTCACTGTTTGCGAAGTCTCATGGGCGGGGTGGGAGCTCGGCGGGGGCCGTCGAGGGGCCGGGGGAGCAAGAGGGCGAGCAGGTCGCGCCGTCACCCCGACCCAGCATTCGGTCTGCGGCACTCGGGTGCGATCGCGGCTCTGGGAAAGGATCGGGACACAGCAGCGGCTATCGAGGGGTATAAGGGAGGAGGTTTCTTTGAGTGCACCCGCACAGGGTACACGCTTGTATGCTTGCATGCGTGATTTCGAGTGGGAAAAGAGGAATGGGCGGGGGGAGAGAGGGGCGACGAGGGTTGAGGCGGTGGGGAGGAGGGGAGACGCAATCTCGCATAACAAGCTTTGTCACCCGGGCCTTACAAGTCCTTACTGCTGGATTAGTGGTAGTAAGACTCATAATGGAATTGGTGAGAGCGTCGGGCTCCGAGGGACAGGAGTGGGGGCCCGTCGTCTGAGACATTTCTCCCACATCCCTCCCTTCGTCTCAGTTTCCGTCATTCCTTTCACCTCCTTTATCGTCTCCTCCCTCACCTCCCATCCTCCCTCCATCCCGCCCCGGTGCACTGCGACCGGGGAGGTATAGCCGGGGTGTGGGAGAAGCCGGTGTGTGCCGCGGCGCCACTGGTTGGACTGAGGGGGAGGGTGCGGTGTTGGGTGTGCGAGCGAGGAGGGTAGATGGTGCGCTCGAAGCTTTGTACATGCCTTGGGTGTTAGGGGCGCGGAGTCGGTTGCCATGTGAATTTCCGTCAACTACATTCGAAGGCGTGCGAACCAAGTTCCGTCCAACTTACCGTGCAAGGGGTGCATTTAAAATCTGTCAATTCGTTTTATACACTCCATTAGTTTTATTATTAACTGCAGTGCGTGTGTAATCGTGTGCGTTGGCATACGTACGCTTGCCCATCGAAATGATTATCAATTTTAACGAATTGCTCACGAAAATCCGCTATGGTTGTCGGACGGTGTAATTGTTGGTCATACGCAACCAATTATAAAGAGTAATTTAATTTTAATTTTTCCCTGTACAACATAATTAATGAATGAAAAGCATCGAACATTTATCACGCTCTCTTGAATTATGTTGCACAGTTAATTAATGAAGTTTTTTAATTACACCTCTGTACTGTAAAATTCCTACTTTATTTAATTGTCCAATTAATCTGTCGCATCAACCTTCATCCCTATTACAGAAAATATCATATCGTTAACGCCAATAATGTAAATGTTTGCAAAATAATATCGAAATTACGTTAAGGAAATAAATGAAAAGTTGTTCAATTATGTTATGCGAGGGATGTTTTTTTAATGAACCCTTATGCCCGATGGAGCCCCCTCCCCGTACTCTCGTTCCCTCCTCCTGAAAGTGCCCCTGATCAAATTCACGATATCTTAGGGAATTTACACGTGCGGATTATCTCGGATTTACTTACCGAATTGATGTACAAACCAAACACCTTTCACTGGCGAATTGATGCGGGTAGTTTGAAGTGGTTAAAACATGGCTAATTTTCCATAGTCGTATTGGGTTAATTCTTAATCACGTGGTTATTGAACTTCAATGTTGGCTAGAAGCATGCAGCCCCTGATGAACTGAATTTTGGGTAACGCTTAGAACATTTTATTATATTATTACTAATGGAAATGCTAGGGAGATTGTTGTTGTAAACATTCAGGAAATTTAGCCTTCCATGGAGCAATGACCAAGTTTTACAAGTCTTAAATTGTCTCAACAGAAATTGTTATTAATCTGAATTTATATTTGTATTATTTGTAATTATTTTGAGGAGTGTTGTATTTTAATGAGTATAGAGTTCGGCTATTGATCGGAAGGCCTTGTGTTTTGTCTCGGATAAGAGGCCTTCGGGCAACCGACCTGCTAAATATCGAAGCGGTGCGATTTTTGACACTTTAAGTTTGTGGTTCGCGAAATGGCGGGGCAGGGAAATAGACTGGCACCTCCCCAGAATGAATCTTGTGCGATAGGCTCTGTCTCCATCATTCAGAATCAATATTTGTGTTGATTACTGTGAATGTTTGTGATAAATTTAGGCTTTAATGCATTTCCCTCGCGACGTTCGGGATATTTTCATGGAAATTTAATCATGGGTAAGTGAAGTCGTAGTAGTGTAAGATCTTGCAGAGACTGTATTGATCCATGGGGAACATTTCGTACGAAATATGGGTCTTTTATTTGACCTCGTTCAAGTTTCGCGAGATATTAAAGAATTGTATTCTCCCTATACTCTTTACATTCCGATATTTTTGGAAACCGCACCTTGTTTCAAGTATAATTAAAATTCTTCTCGGTGGCCCTCTAGGTCTCCATCTCAAGTCCCCGCGTGCAATTCTTACGACGAGAACGTTGAATGCGTCAGAATCCACGCCTCCCTCGCCTCGTTTCGGAGAAACTTGAATCTCACTCATTAATTCCTTCTTAAGAGGTTATGAATGCGTGGCACACTGGTTTTTCTCTTCCTTTTACTTCTTCCCCCTCAGACGGACCCCATCTGTCCTTTCGCTCTTGATTGTACGGAGGCTTACTTGGTGGATCCTTCATTAAAACTTTTAAGGCGGTAGATCGGATAGAAGTCTTACTTTTTTCATGCGCGAGTAGGTATGTATTGGAAGCCTTCGATATATCTACGCCCCGGAAATACGACGTAAAATGAAACTCGTACTGAATGTGCATTTTCCGTTTCTAAGATTTCTTTGGCCTCGGTGCCTGAGGTCACTAAATTCATAGAATCCATGATGTCTGCTAAAAAGGAAGTTATAGTTGGCTAATTTTAACGTAGGGGAATAATTTGTGGTCCACATACTATATCTCACTTTCGAAGATTGGTGGACTCTTTCCCTGGCGTCGAAAATGTTTCGCATTTAAGGACAAATTCAGATTTTGGCACATATTTTCGTAAACATTGGATAGCAATATTTCTGGTTTCCTCTCCAGTAATTTCAGTTCAAATCAGTCATTAATTCTATGATAGCGTTAAGAATGTTATCGTTGTGATTTTTCTGAATTTTGGGACCTTTCATACCCTTTGTATATATTTCGAACTTCTTTGTCTCATTGTCTGGCGGCCTAAACTGGGTCGATCTTTCGTAAACTAGAAAAATGGACACATCGCGGGAACAGGTCTAAGTATGCACATTTTCGGATGGCTGGCTTTTCAAAGTCGCCGCAAATTTTTCTTCCTCGGGTTTCCCTCCCATCGGGAGGGCTTCCGAGGGAGGTTGAGTGCTCCACACTCACCCCCACTCGCCCACCCAACCCCTTGTCGCAACCTCCTCTTATTCTCCAGCACCCTAGTCCCCCCCCTCTATTACCTCCCGCCACGACTGATCCTCGCGAGGCATCCGTTCTGGTCGAATATTTTCGTTGCGTTCAAGGCGAAAGGAATGCAGGCAGCATGAGCAGCGGCCCTTTCCACCGGGTCTTGAACCCGTTACTCGCTGGTCACGCGGTAGACGCGCTCACGCTTCCGCGGCCGTCGCTGTCGGTCGCTTCCCCCGCGGGCAGTTCACGCACGGTCCTCGGTCCGTTGCGGCTGGGTGGCTCATTGCATCCCGGAGGCTCATCGTCCTCCCGCGCAGTGTTTGGGGAGGCGAGTGTCGAAGTGTCCGTTTCTCATCGATAACTAAGCTTGTCGAGAGTGTGGGACGTCTGAGTTGCTTGGGTTATCCCGTGGAAATTAAAGGAATTCGCAGGTTTGGTAGCAGGCCTTGTGCATTTTCTTGCTGGGTGATTTTTTTTGTACGCATAACTTTGTCCCTGGTATTATCTGTTTCGGCTAATGGGCGGCTTGGTGAGGTGCTAAGATGGAGAATGTATTATATTTATAATAAAAGTTTTTGTTTCAAATCTACGAAGTTTTTTCGGTAATTCATGCAAATCAAGAATTGGCCATGAGAATCCAGGAAATCCAAGGTTATTAAATTTCCATCGCAAATGACAAGGCAAGTGATGTAAACTGGTTAAAAACCTTGACAATTTGTTTGGTATCTTTATTCGCAAAATTTGCAATTGTGCTGTTTTGCACATTTCTAGGTTCGTGGATTTCGGATAGTTTTGTAAAATATTTATTATTTGTCTGTGTAACTATTTAATGGTGTTGATGTAGTTTTTACGCTGTTGCTTTATTGTTGCACTACACTTAAATAATTGTGCCATTTAGAGTTAGTGACTGTGTTTACTTAGCGCAGTGGATTGACCGCTCTTTCATTGATCAATACGCTACGGTAACTTTTATCAGTGGGATTCATTCCATTAATGCTTCCACACAGCCTCTATTGTGTTAGAGTGCAGTGATTAGATTATTGGCACTCAAAGTCAGTCATGGGATTACGAGGAAATCGACTGACTAAGCATAAAGATTGTCGCGTTTGAGTTTCCATGCTGATGTACCATTTGGTTAATAAGTAATTTTTCCAAGCCACATTCCCAATCCTGTCCATTCGTGGACATTTCAGTATAAATAAATATGAAATGGTGGGAGAAATCACTGAGCGTTTGAGTAGATATTCACGCTTCCCCAAGGAAGGAAAATATCCCTAATATAGTAAGAACCGAACAATAACCAGAAACATAAATTTGTATGATCTGACCCGGAAAATTGCTTGAAAACTTGTCACCGCTGATAATTTTTATTTTGTGTACATCATAAGAATAAGAACATAACTTATATTTTTCCTCACTTTTGGAAAGCATCTCAGTGCTTGGGAAATATAGTGGCCCTACAAAAGATGTTTACGTACTCTGTATTGTGGCAACAATACCAAATGTAATGTTGAACTTAAGGCAATGCCGAGAGAGTATGCTGTTATGTAAAATTTACTCTGGTAAGCGATTTTTGTCCAAGAAATCAGTTTAACCCCCTGACTTGGAAAGTGTAATACCATCGATCGATACATTTTGATACGTTGATTTAATATGTAATAATATTTTTAAAATAATTTTAACTGAGCATTGTTATCGCGTGCCAAATGATTCTTAGGTGTGCAATAATGGTCTGCTTATTATATTTTATGTTTATCAAACTCTGGAGGTGTCAAAAAATTGGATAATAAAATTTACGAACAGGGACCTAGAATAAAACATTTTCTGGCCTAACTTGGTGGAAAATTTTCATATTGACGTTTTTTTAAAATTAAACCACTTTGCTTTTCCGCATTAAAAACAATTTTTATGTGGAAAAGCAGAGTTGTTTAATTTAAAAATAACGTCAATAGGAACCCAGAAATTGCAATTTATTGTTAATTTTCTTTGGCCAAGATTCGTTGCTGTATTGATTAAGTTAATTTCTTTGATTACATTATTATTCGTTCAATAAATATCTTGTAATTTAATGTTTTAATGTATCAAATAAATATGGATTGAATATTTATGTCTCCAGGGCATTTAAGTTTTAATGCCCCCAATTTCCTCAAGTCATTTCTCTCTGTTAGTTATCCATTTTTTGAAAATGGTAAGTACTTTTAGGGGCGCTTGAAAAATATTTACGGTCCCAAAGACGGCGTAATTCAAAATTGTCGAAATCTTCCCCCTCCCTAATTTGCCCATGCATAGTAGATGCGACCACATGCGACGCGATTAAGGATTGATGAAGCACTTGTTAAATTACGGGAGTTTATAAATCGTTCACCGACTCGAAAATACCGTCGTCCAAGTCGGCGTCTCCTTTGTGTATGGATCCTCTAAGACTCGTCAGCGTCGCCCTCCTTCCTGGACTCTCTTCCGTCGCATGGGTGTTTTCGCGCGAGGGACAAGGCCGTGTGTGGTCATTCCCAACGTCCCCGGTCGAAAAAAAAGAAGGCGAGGGTCGCGCCTGGGTTTTGATCGCGCGCCGCTCCCTTCGCTCGAACGGACGGTCGGTAATTGAACGGAAAATTGGAAAAAATTGCGTCCCTTCATCGCCCATGGGGACGCTCGGCACGCCGGAGGACGACGGGTCGGTCGAGGGAGGCTGAGGGAAAGAGTTGGGCGGGGGAAGAGGTGGGTAGGGAGGGAAATAAAAAAAATAAGCCCTGGGGATGGAACGAATCAGTTAAATGTTATTTTTTTGATTCTGTTTCTCCATCGACTTCTGTCTGCTATTGGTGAAATAATTGGGTAATTAGGGTGACGTTTGGCATAGTCATGTAAATAGAATTGTCGTTATCGTCATTTTAGGGAGGTGAAGCTCCCTTGAATATTTAAAACAGGCCGTTTTTCCAGCACGAAAACGTTGATGGTGTAAATGACTGGTGTAGGTATAATTAGATTTGTCGTAACGGCTACCGTGGATGTAAATGAAAGCATACTGTTGACGCTGCATTGGAAACACTTCTGGCTTCAGAAGAATATTAATGCCCCTTTAAACCAAAATAATTTGAAACTAAAGTTTTATACGGATACAATTACGGAATCGTCCAAGCATTAGAAATCAACTTTTAGGCATATTTTTCTTCATTTATCTAAATTTTCTGTCCTTCTTTCGCATCCGTTGAATAAATATCAGCCCTTACCGTGTTTGCTAAGAGGTATGACTTTTAAAAGTTCGTTTACAAAATGTATGCTTTCGGCGAGAACATAAATACTTATTTGCAGACATGCCGAGCCCCAATATTTATTTATCACTTCCAGTTGAATGCCGTTCACACGTGGAATTCATCGTTTGAATGCGTCTTTTAATGTTGTCTTCCCTTTTGTGTTACTGGTATTATTATCTCATTATTAAACAAATCTTTTGCTAAGACACCGTCATTTTCATTAAAATGTTATAACATATTTATTGCTTACACGAAATTTTCTCCTGCAGGCTTTATTTTGAAATTGTAAGCGATAATTTTAATGCATATATATATATATATATATATCTTTTTCTTAGATTATTTACTCATACATATTGACTTTTTAAATACGCTTCTTGTGCAACCAATTTTTTATTCGTTCAAATACAGTGGTACCTCGCATTGATAACAAAAACCGGTGAAGGTTTTTTATTTTGAGAAATGGCTGAAGACAATGTTACTCCACTAGTCTGTTGGTCTATCGCTAGTCTAATCACTAGTCTAATACACACGTGTATTTTTCATATATCCATGGATACCTATGAATTGTAAAATTGTTGTACAAAGTAAAGAAAATGACTAGATTCTGAGTGCCAATTTGATTTCCACTCATTAAGTTGATTGTTTCAGTGCTAATTTTGATTTGGTTTCTGTTTGCGCAGTATTATAGTGGGTCGCGGTAGTCCAGGGAGCATCGGACTACTAACCGGAGGGTTCCGTGTTCGTTTCCCCTAGAATCCATTGCAATATCTTTTGGAAAATCCCTTTTTATTTGGTCAATCGATTTGAGTAGTCGTCGAAAGTAAAATACCAACGTCCGAAGGTATCGCCATCTAAATACATCCAGCGTTTTCTTTAATTCGCGATCCCTTTATTTTAAATTTCGTTGGGATTTCCTCACGTAATTGCGGCAGTCTTTCTCCGATAGGTATTTTTAAGCGGTGTGGACTGAACAATCAGGTGGGTGGCGAGACCCATTAGGCCTGGCGAAACAAAAAAATCTTCCCCGTCACGTTTTCTCACCCGCAAAAAAAAAATTGAGCGCGTCGCGTGACTCTCTATAGATGGATGTATACATGTAAATGCCCCGCACACTTCATAAAGCCTCACGTACGTATGTAATTGTTTCTTTGCCGCGTGTGTCCCGGTGCGTGTTCGGGCACGTGCAAGCGTAGTCGCGCTCCCCCGGAAGTTCGCCCCCGCTCGCCCCCCTTTACTCCACCGTCGCCGCCCTCTCCTCGCCACCGCCGCCTTTAATATATTCCCCGCCCCGCCCCCCTCTCCCTTCCCACGCCTTCCGTCCCGTCCCCCGACAACAGGACATTTTTTCCCCCTTCTCTATATTTTTCTTGGCGAGACTTCAAAGGGCTGCTCCGGGAATTAAAAATAAAAAAACTGACGAAGGCAATTAAGAGTGCCGTTGACCGTATCTTGTGGCAAAAGAATTTGCCATGGAAAGCGTGAAGTGATTTTGCGAGTTGATGCATCGGGAACAATCCCCCTCTGCTTCCCGCACCATTTTGGGAACGCTTGTTCGTTGCGGTAGGATTAGGGGACTATTGCCATTATCGACTGAGGTTGAAATGCACAGAATAAAAAACGGGCCGCCAAGAAAATAAGGGGTAATTGAAGAGAGTTCCATGATCGAATTTCGTCTTTGCTTCCATTGTTATTGTTTTTCAAGTTGTCGCGTCGATTATCGGAAACGAGAAAAACGTTTAATAGCTACGGTAATTGTGTTTTGTATTTTCAATACCAGCTGTGGAGTCGATAACTTAGATTTATTATTTGGTTGAGTAGCTGAAATGTATTTAAAATGAAACATGGTTTGATCTATAAATGATGTCTCAATATGTTTGTCATACCATTCTGTTTCTTTTATCGGGATTATATATAATTATTAAAAGATTTCAGTATTATATGACACAAAAATGCTGATATATGTAATTTTCAAAAAATGAACCACGAATTGGAGGTTTCCATATTGGTAGCAACCGTCTGAAGAACGCGTGGCTACATACTGTGGCATGAAAGATTATGGATATATAACTGTAGCGTAATAATTACTTTTTTACTTTGTCCATATGTTTTCTACGTTCTTATTTTATCTTGTCATTGTTTGCACTATCAAAATGACATTTATTCACCATACAGAAAGGACCATAATAATATGTATAATCCAAATAATACTGACTCCTGATGTAAAAAGAATCTCATAATTAGGGCTGACTCTTTTTTTAAGATTGGAGACAAAATAAGGAAAGGGGGACGGTTTTTCATGGAAGTATCGTGCGAGGTGTGCATAACCAATTAATTACCAGGGCGTTTAACCCTGTTCAGTTTATCAATCTCGCATGGCCTTAACTGTGGTAATGGGCAACCGTAGGGTTAGTCGACTCCCTAGAGGCTCTGATGATTAATTTTTGATGTGAATATTTGTGAGAGACTCATACGTGCGTTCATTCATGGCCAGAGGGCACCCCAGTAGTCTACGTGCACGCCTACTATCTGGGGATCCCGAGAATGTATGCCATCCCGTATGTGGATATTTCGGCTTCTTGCATTGGATTGCTTGGCGTTGGGCGAACGGTAAAATATAAAAAAAAAACAGACGTGGGACATAGTTGAGTGTATATTTTCATTTGGAATCTCTGTATGTAGTTTGCCGTGAACTTCATGTAAATTAATTTTGAAATAACTCCAAGGAAAACCATTTTCATGGCAACGCATTTAGAAGCATTTCTATAGTATAATCATAGGTCACTCGAGTTTGAGATATTTGTAAACACAAAAAGGTAGAGGTCAGTAATAAGGAAGAATGAAACTGCGTGTTCTTGTCTGTGGGTTAACATTTCACCTTTTTTCTTTGGCTACATTAGTGACTGCTCTTCTCATTTTAACGCACTCCAGGCCTATGCAATGGAAGTGAAGGCTGCATTCTATTGCTTCAGATGCCGCGTTGAGTACTCAATCGGGACAGAGAGGCTTCATAATTTTCGCTTTCATTGCTCGATCCTTAGCAGTGCTCTTAACCCTCCTTACAAACTCCCCTTCGTGTAGTCCTGTCACGTAGTTGTATGCAGTTGTAAGAATCCTTGGAAATGCAATCGCTGCGTAGCTAGCATTCGAGTTCAATCGCTGTGAACTGGGATAAGAAACAGTCACAGTGGAAGGTTTCACCCTCGTAGGATTATGTCAAGTGAGAGCATTGCCAATTATCAGCATTCGAATTACGTTTCCCTAATCAATCAAAGAACTGACCTTTTTGGGAAGTTAGTGAAGTGGAAGTAAAGGTAATAATGATACTTTATTAGTACAAGCGGCTAACAAACGAAGTATTAACATAGGATACGTCAAATTCATATATTGCATTTGATGGAATGTTAGCAAATAATCACGCGTAGATTTCATAATACAAAATAAAACAATTTTTTTTTAAATGACTGGGCACTTTTCAACAATTTCGACAACTTATTCTAGAGTTTCACTTCCATGGCATGGAAGCTTCTTGAGCATGTTTTATAAATTGGGAATGCACGTAGAGATCATTACTAATTCTGGTGTCGTATGCAGGATGATCATTATTTTATCAGAATCATTAATATTATCATGGACATGTGATAGTACTTTAAAAACATAGGTATATGGAACAGTAAAGACATATTTTTGAATAATGGCTTACAATCAGCTCCATGCTTAACGTTGCCTATAATATGCGTATAACGAGTCTCTTAACATTTTTTATGACAAAAATATTACACACTTTTGAAAAAGAGGCCAATAGCTCAATATCAGGTTTCACACTCTAGGAAAATTGCGCGCGGTGAAACATAAGTAAAATTTTTATACTGTCTGTGTGAATTATTATTGAAAATAGGTACGCCTAAGTATTTAATTTGTATTACACTCATTAGGATTTTCAAATTCAAAATTAATATTTTTGAATTTCGAGGGATTGTTATCAGCTTTGTGTGGGGTTCGTGAGTAGTATATAAGTTGTGTTTTTTGACAATTCATTACCTGACCGTTGTCAGTTCACCTTGGGTGTATTATCTGCATTGTATCAATGGAGTCTTGCTGCGTGGTTATAACCTTATTATTACTTAATAAAAAATATATATATATATATATATATATATATTATCCCCTTACTTAAACGTTTTACTACTTATAATGGAGAAACATGCCGGTAGGTCATTCACAAAAATTAGGAAATGATGGGAACTACTGTTGAACTTTGAGGAATAATTCGATTCTTCCTGGATTCGAGTTTGTTTTTATTCCCACCCTAGACGTGACAGCAATTTTTATCCTCTTTATGGGATGATAAACTAATAGGTTTTCGTAGATAATAATTTAGGGTGTAAAATTTTCCTCCAGTAATCGGGGTTTTAATATAATTTACGTTCACGTTATCAATTGTACTCGTCTGTGAAGTCGAAATTTTGCGGCTCGTATCTCTGATGTCATTTGTTACTATTCGGTTTTTGCGAATAGTTCATTAAACTTTCTTGCGTAATGTTTTCATATCTAACATTTTTTCATTAATAATGTAAAATAGTCATTTTAATCGCTCCATTAAGTTTTTAAAATGAATTACGACATGTAACAGCACCAAGTGTGAGATGAGAGGGTTCACTGTAATGAGCACGTTGAGAAAGCTTGGCCAGATGCTTACTATTTCCCTTATGTAATCTTAAGATTTTCGGTTTCTTTAAATTTTCACTGATAAGAACTCTGCTCGCTCGTATGTATTTCGAGTGCTATTGACTTTGAAATATTATTTCCAGGAAAACATATTGTGACGATTCTATTTACCTTACGTAAAATATACAAACTTAAAACTACGAGTATGTACGAGCTCCTATGTTATGTTACATGTCGAGTCATTTTCCTCCGTGCGCAGATCATTTACTGTCTTTCATTGTGCTATTTCAGAAAATTATTTTCGGTCAGATGGGCAGTTTCCAGATTAGGAAAATCCTAATCTCATTAGATATGTTTTTTGCACGTATAAGGCGTCCCGGGTAGAACAAATATAAATCCGAAAATAATAATTCTGGTGACTTTTAATGTTAAAAATGTGCTGCGTCAAAACTTTACCAGAATAGGAGTTTCCCTAGTATTAAAGTGATAATTGCCGAGTAAGCCAGGTGACGTCACGATTCCCGTTTGCTCGACTCTAGTGCTCCATTGAACAAATCACTTATTTGAAGGTGAAGAAGAGAAAATGATTTTGCCACTTGCCAGAGTAGCAAACTTAATGAAAATAACCGTGATTTTCAGGGTATAATACTAGGTTTTTTGGATGGCGGAAAGAGGCTTCAATTGACTACCGCGATTTTCCAGGTCCGCCTCCGGGGAAAAGGTAGACTAAACTCTCACTCATCAATGCAACCTTAAGAGAAGGGAACTGTCACATAGCCTTAGGTGCCCATAATACGATTTATAGTAAAACACTTCTTTTTACTATAACTTGTCTACCTTTATCAATGATTTCTCTTCCTGTTTATTTTCGGTGAGTCAGGGTTTGCATGTTTTATATCCACCTCTGTTGTTACCATTCGCAAATAATTTTTTACTCATGTTTCTGTTTTGTAATACCCCTAGAGCTATGCATCCCAAGTGTTATCTCTAATTTTAATTCTACACAATTCCAATCGCGACGCGTAAATAATTTTGATGTAAATAGAATTTTTAAACTGAGCTCAGTAATTTAAATCCCACTTGATCGGATCATGTCCATTTTCGGCGTAATTTCCTCTATAATGAGTGACGGGAGGTGGTGGTCAAGCTCCATTCGCCTCGCTCGACCGCGTGTTGCAATTTTTCTCCGCGCCATTTACAGTTCTTCATTTAACCGCTATCATTCTTTTTAACTAGCTCCAGCGAAGGAGACCCCTTGGGAGAAATTAGAGGCAAATTTCAAACCTTGCTGTCGTCCGCTCGGTGGTAATTCACTCATAAGAACCCGAGTATCGTCTTCTCCGCGTTAGGAATTAAAAAAAAATAATTGTTGTATAAAGGCGTTGCACCGCGAGGAGTGGGGGGGGGGGGAGATTCTTAGTGGAGAGAGACGAGAGGAGGGGTGGGATGTTGTGGAGGATGGTTGATGGAATTAATTATCCCCGTAACGGAGGAAAAGGAAATTTTCTCGCGACTATTACGAAGCTGTATATAGTTCGGATTGCTTTTCAGGCTGTTCTACGATGTGTATCCACGTGCGAGCTCGTCAAGCCCCCGACAACCCCTTTCCTCCGCCACCTACCCCCAAGACCTCTCACACCTCCTCTTCCCATCTCTTGAATGCTTCTTCTCCCCCGCTCGCATTTCCCCCTCTCTCACGCTGAGCTCCCTCCTTCGTCCTCTCATCTTTCTTATTGGCTCAAGAGCGGAAGGGGGAAATTGTGTTGATGCCTGTTGGCTACGAGCAATTAGTTCTCTCTCTCTCTCTACCTCCCTTCGTCAACCTGCCTAAGGAAAGATTGGTACGAGAGGGGTGGCGAAGGAAAAAAAGTTGGGTTTCCTAAGCGCTCTTGACGAAGCGTCGTCGTATCGGTTTCGCTTGGGAAAGTCTTTAAGCTTTCCACCCCTGTGTTCTTCAAGAGAAAGGTACTTAACCAGACTGGAAAGTTTTAAACAAATAACCCCCAAGCTGGCTGATGAAACTAAAGGTTTTATCGCGTTTTTTGCTTACTGCCGACCGATATTATAAATATTTGATGATTGAATTAGTGTGAGCATCGAAAATTACGGCTTTGGAATCGGCTCTGGGTCAATTGTCGGTGTTGTGTGAAAAAAAATCGTACGGTACACGCGTTTGATTGACAAATAGCATTTGCTACATTTAATACTGATATACTTGTCCAATGATGTGTCTTTTATTTAATTTTTGTACCATTTTTATGCATGAGAAAAAATTAAACAGAATGTACTCATTGAATTGAACTTTTTACCTGGAAATCCTACATACTTACATGGATCTAACGTCTAAATTTGTTAGTGTGGGTCACCCCGTTGTTTGAGTAGTCCGTTTTAGGTTCAAACCCAGTGGAAATCGGCATTTTCTTCTTTTGGTGTTGTGTTTTGCTTCTTTCAGTAAAGAGATAAAAGTTATTGTCATCTTAAGTATAACCATAAACACAGTAATCAACCCGAAGGTCGGTTTAGCAGGTGATGGTAAAGCTCACCCATGTACTAGGCCCGACGGCGTGTGAATATTCACACATCAGGGTAGGGGGGCCAGTTCCTTTCCCTGTGCCGGTTATGGTATCCAAGGAAGATCTGGTACCCGAAAAATCAACTAGCTTGGGTGGAGCTGCAGGTGCCCAGAGTGCCTTGCCCGGGAATCGAACCCGGGACCCTGCGGTCCGTAGTCCAACGCTCTACCCACTAGACCACCGCGACCCGCTTTAAGTATAAGTAGGATGATATATCAATGTGATTTCATTTGTATGGCTCGTATTTGGGAGGCTTGACTTGTTGCGAGTATATTACCCTAGGGATGTTTTTTCGCTGATTGAAGTTGCCTACCTTTGTGTTCCGTTTAATAAAAAAAGTTAAATCTATAAGTCACTGGCCCCAGCTCCTAGAAGCGCATTCGGGATGAGGTCAACTGGTTCGGAATGAGACTGTGCCTTAAATTTTTCACACCTTATGGTAAGGAATTTTTATGGGAGGATTTGGGAGGTGCCAGTCTCGCCATGCCCGTTCGAAGAATTGTAAAATCCGACAACAGTGCCACATGAACGACGTGTCGCTCACCGTCGAATATACGTGTATAGGGAAAGACCACCACCATCTTTGCTTGCTTTATCGGTTTCGACGATTTCCCCGGAATTCAACCGACCTTATCTTTCTGCTGTTGTGTTAGCTTGGACGTCATTCAAGCGGCGCTTCCTTTCCGTGAACTCAGTGCTGTGATTGGGTTCTGCTCGGAGGGGTCATCATTCACTTAACGGCAGTCATGTGCCTCACCCGCCTTTCTGTTTTGGGTTCCATCCTCTCTCTCCGCCTTACTTTGCGTTCCCTTCCCTCCTCCAATCAGCTCTTCCACAGCCGCCTGAGACACTTGACCCAAACGGACACGTATTGGCATATGCTCGAGTTATGCGCAATCGGTGTTCCTGCGTCACTTGCCAGATGTCTCGGTGCATGGAGCGCAGAGAGGCGCGTGCATCTTGGCCATGAAGTCTATTCCCGATCGTCCTGAGAAGCATTTTTCGAAAATTTCAATTATACGCGTGTGTGTATATAGAAATATAAATAAAATATATAATATAAAAATATGTATTATAAATATTATATAAAATATATATTCTACGCCATAAGGGAGTTGGAATTGGAAAAATATTCCTTGCCAATGTTCATTAAAAATCCCTGTGTGTTCCATTTGTTTGTCTTTGGTTCATCTGCTCTGTGTATTCCGTTATTCTGTACAATAATCGAGCCAATTTTAGACAGCTTGTTTTCATGTTGAGCTGAAATAAAAGTTTTGGAACATATCAAAATTCTGACTGAATACTCCGTGGCTTTATTTATTTGTAATACCTTGCAAGCCACCGCCAGGGTGAGTGGTAGGGGGTGAATACATATCAGAGTAATTTTACCCGAACATGACCCTACCGCGATCGCAAAATGTTATTATGATCCCTTATCGTTCGTGGAAAAAATGACATCTTAAATGTATCTGCTCTACACTTAATTTCTCTAATCTTATTAGCATAATCTCTCCTACCAGTACTATGTAGGTACCATGGAGGTAATACTATGTTGTACTATGGAATACTATACAGGAGGTAATACCATACAGTAGTACTATGGGAGTAATACTAGATTTTCAGCATCACTGATAAAGAGACCTCCTTCCAATTTATGCAAGAGCTTAAATTTGCAATTTAACCTTCGCTCCGTGAGTGATTCCCAGCCTAGCTCCTCTAATATTTTGGATACGCCACTAAGTTTATCATAACAATGTTTTAAAAATCTATCTCCAAAATGCCGCATGAAATTCAGTTCGATAATCAATCCAATTTCGCGAGGATCCCTTATGCTTGCAGCATATTCTAAATGAGGCCTAACCAATGGCATAATATTTCTCTTTGACCTTTTCATCACATTTACCAAGTACTCTTCAAAAATCATAATTTTTTGTTAGCTTGTCCACATATTCCCCGCATGTGTTTCACCCAGGAGAGATCGTGAGTGAGGGTAACGCATAGGTATGTAATCGAGTCTGCACATTCCATTTCGGTGTTCCCAATGCAGTAGGAGATTGGAAATTTGGGATTTGGAAATTGCTCTTTTTCCAAAACTTTGACTACGCAGTTTTTTAAGTGTCACTGCTTTTTTAAGGCAGACTGCTTGCTAAATGTTTACTTCATTCATTGTATTTTAATCGATATAGTTAAAGGTCCGTATCATTCGTAATGGATGTTTGTGATGATTATTTAAAAAAAGAGTGACTTACAAGTTTTTTCATTTGCCCTCTCTTAATAAGCGGGCATGAGATGATGACTGGATTTACTGTCATCCGCAACGGCGTGTAATTTGCTGCCTATTATCTCATTCTCTTTCCATCGTAAATGATTCCTCTTGTTAAAAGCGCATTAAAAAAATAGTTCTCGAGGAGTGTGGCATTACCGGAGTCTCACCGGCTATCATTCTCCGTCCCTCTCGACCTACGATCATCGGGCGATGTCCTCTCCCGCAACTTCACTAGTACGCCGAACTGCGTTCACGGCAGAGAGCTCTTCCATCTCTTAATTACCACCTCAGACCTTTTAAAACCCCCACCCTTCTACCTTCACGCCCCCCTTCTTTCCCCCCACCCCTCTCTCTCTCTCTCTCTCTCTCTCTCTCTCTCTCTCTCTCTCTCTCTCTCTCTCTCTCTCTCTCTCTCTCTCTTCCTCTTCTCTCGGCCGTAGCTTGGAGTACAGGAGCATATGCAGTGGTGCGACGATATTTGTTGTTGTAATGCAAAAGCGCCGATTTTTCCCGCGCGGAATGGTGGTAGGATACTTGGACCCGTGTCACCGCCACAGTTGAAGGTAGAGAAGGGAGAAAAACAGTGGTTTGAGATTTAATCTCAGACTCATTTCTCCTTTTCGTTGTTCTTCTTCAAGGGCCTGATTCCATCTCGCTCGGAATGAACACGGGCCCAAATTCCGCTTTTAATAAAGAGACAGCGATGCTAACATCCTTATGGAGATACACGTGTCACCTTATTTCATTATCTTGACTGAATTTTTGCAACTTAAACATGATATCCCTGCCATCCATGCAAAAAGTCGCGAGTTCGGAGTTGGTGGGTGTGTCCGTTGATACGGAATGTAGCAACTCTTCCAACCCCCCCGAAGTTGCTGCTAGCAATGCCCAAGTGAAATTTTAGGCATTGTATTTTTCAGGGAGTACTTAAATATCTGTTTTAATTAAGGCCAGTGTAGTGTTTCAGAATATCTCAGCGGTTAGGGGCCTAAAAGTATCTAGGACAATGTTAATATGGGGCAAAATTACAGCTGGCTGTGTGTCATCCTATGGTTTATGCGTGTGTTTTCATTTCAATGAACTTTTCTTTGCTAATTGGAAGGAATCATCATTAAAATGGAACATTCTTGAAAATTAGATTTTTTCAACTCTCCATTACGTTCTCTTTGCATCTTAATTCCTTCGGTGCCCTCACAAATTTGGCTATCTTATAATTTTCCAAATATGTTCAATTCAACCTCGTGAATACTTTTGCTTTTCCTACTAATTGAAATATCAAAGACATTGCTGGGAATGCTGTAATAGTAACTTTAGTGGAATCATCTGTTGGTCTGCACCTGAGCTTAAGAGTTTCACAGAACAAAAATCATTCCCGGTAAAATCGAATGATCTTTCCTGCTTGAGATCCTCGCATAATATGTTCAATGATGCAGCATTGTAAAATTGTACTGCACAATTAAGTTCTCTCATATTTTAGTGGAAAAATCAACGGTTTTTTACAGGCAAAATTATCAACTCGCTTTCTAAATTTTTATTCCCGTGAAACTCTAGATACCGCGCATTACTATTGTTTTATGAGCAGGGAATGCGGTCATAAAGGTTAACCCCACTTCCGAGTCGTCAAGACACCCTGCTCGCGCATCCATCCTTTCCCTCACCAAATGAAGCCGTCCCTTCCTCTCTGTTCTCTTTATCTCGGGTACCCTCTGCTCTGTCGCCTCCTTCCTTCGCTCGCCTGGCGCCCCAATAATAATTCGCAGGACACCCAACTCCCTTCCCTTCCGCGTCCCTCGCGAAGGGATGAACAACCGACTCTGCCTCACGTCCCCTAAACATATCCCCCACCGTCGCCGTTGCATCCACGCCCCCTCAAGTCCCTCCTTGCCCCCTCACACCGACCCAATCCACCCTCCCTTCCACTCCAACACCGAACACAAAACGAGGGTCACCCCTATTCGGATCGATTTGGCAATTAGCTGAGTGTCGGTCGTGTGGTCTCCCTTCTCTCTTAACCCTTCCTCTGCGCCCCTTCCCGGCCCTTCTGCCACTTCTCTCCGTACCCCATGTGCATCTCTAGCCAGACATTCTTCTTTTTTCCTTCAAATTCTGGCGTCCATTTTTCTCTTTTCTCGTTGGGATGATTGAGCTGTAACCAGATGCCATTCGAAAGTAACATTCTCATCGGCCAGCCATCAGCTAGCAGTATATTAATGAATTTGGGTGTGTAAAATCCGTTGGATGAACCCATTTTTACCGATTCAGTGATCCGTAAAAGTGATCTTAATGATGTTGTGTCTGTTTTATTTTCTCCAGTAGATTCTGGTGACATTATGTTTTTGTTGACTCCATTAGGTTTCATATATGCTCAAAAGCGATCGGTTCTATCGGGTAATTTCCGTAATGGAGGGTGTGCTGTAATTTTATTTTTTCTGGTAAACTTAACGTATGTAACAAAATTGGGCAAATAGTTTATGGTGCGAATTGTGACTCGAAAATTACGTGTTGGATTAAAGCTTTAGAAAATAATTCATTTTTTAAGAAAGGTAATAGTCCGTCGAAGCTAGAGTTATTCTAGTACTATGGTTACGAATGTGCATGGACTGGCTGTATGTATAATAAACTAGGCTTCTTTATAGAGATAAATCTGTAATGAAAAATGCGAGACACAAACTTGGCCGTGTGACCTTTTCGAAAGATATTTGGTGCTATATTCACCTGGATAGGCTTCAAGCTCTGATACTCAATTTTGTTGCACAATATTTGGGTGCCGTTCGAGTTTTATACAATGAAGAGTTATAACTACGCATTAAATCCTCTGCCTGGGCTTACGTGTAAAGTGCAACTCCCGCGGAATAGCGGCGTCCATTGTGTAAAATTAATAACTCTCATTTGTTACATGACAAATATAAAGGGACTCAGTGCCAAAGTATCATCAATTCTTTTTGTAATCCTTTCGTTTCCTCTAATTTTTGTTACTTGCCAGCGTCGTTTGGGCAGTATAGCTTAGGAAAACGAGAGAATCAGCGCACCTTCATGGAATTGCACTTTCCTACATTCCTAGTTATTTCGGCAACGGCATTTGCCCGAACTTTTTCATTGCTTTCGGTGTAAACTACTTTTGCAATCTATTTCCTCTTTATTTGTCCTCGTGATCTTTTAAGACATTATTTCTCAATCTTTTTGGAACAGTTAAATGGAAGATGCATTTCAATGTTTCTTTAAGCCTACCTTAAGGAGCCTTTGTCGTTATTTTCCCACTTGTAACAGCACAGAGAATGAGCTGTACTGAAACTTATTTGTGACCAATATATTGTCAACTTTTACGAAGGAAGCAATTCTACCCAACTCTTCCTTCGCTCTCTGAAACTACGTGTATGTACTTCATTTGTAATTATTGTTTGCTGTGCTAGTTATATTTGGTGTTCGTCGGTGTTTTACCGTTGAATTGTACTTACAATGAGAATTTCCGTCTCTCGTCTCGATTTCCAAATTTTAATACTATTATATATGGTGACTATATTTCAATAGTCGACTGGCAACCGAAAATTTGGGTTTCACTGACATTGATCGAAAATAGGGGCTAATTGTCTTGATGGTTTATAATGATAGACGAAATTTGCCGGCTGAGTGCTATTCACACGTCTTAGTCATTTGATTCCTCACGGTGTACAAAGTTGAATGATGGTTAATTAAGTTTAAGTACATGACCGTTGCGCTCAGGATTAACTTGGCCCTTCCCGTTCTCCCCAACTCAGGGCGTCATTGACGGTCTTAACGCCAAAGCACCGTGCTTCGGAGGTTTGGAATCGAACCGCGGCCGGCTGCATGCTCGGCGAACTATCCTCAACGCCCCTTCTCTCGATATTCAAAGCACCGTGTTCCCGAGCATCGGGCTGGTGGGAAAGGAAGGAGTTGGGTGGGTGGAGAAAGGGTGGCGGCGGGAAGGGTGCGAGAGTTTAAGAGGGCGATGCACCCCGCACACCACATCAACACCGCCCCCACCCTTCCCTCCGGCACCACCACCGCCGCCGCCGCTTGTGTAACCGACTCCCAACTCCGCCCGCCCGCCCACCCACCCACCCAACCGGCAACGCAACCCCCCCTCCCCCCACCCTCATCCACCCACCCACCACTTGTCACCCCCTCCGCAACCACCTCTCCAGCTCCGCCACCCCCTGCACCTCCGGCTCCCCTCCCTCGCTCCTCTTCCTGCCTTCCAAATGTCCGCGCCGGTGCCGGCGACGTTTGCAGCGACGGGGAGTCACGTGATGTGGTGGTTAGGCGTGAATATTACGGATTGTGTGAGAGCGGTGGGTATGGAGTGGGAGGGCGGTCGGGTGAGAGAGGTGGTGAGGAGAGTGTTGAAGGGGGGGGAGGGCAGATAGAGGTGGATGAATGAACCAGTGCTCTCCCTCTCGCTCTGCTTCCCTCTTTCCTCTCCTCCCATTTCCCTCCCTCTCCTCCTCCTAAAGTATCTCTTTCCCTTCTCTTCCCCACTTCCTCGCACTCTTTCTCCAGCTCTCTCTCTCTCTAGTCTTCCTCTTGCGTCCCCTAACCTTTAGCTCACTCTCTCTCTCTTAATGGGGAAGCGTGTATCGTGAGGATATAAGGAAGTGGGGGCAGGGCGACGGGGGTCCCACCGTCGTTGGGTGGGGTTGGTCGTGGCATGTGCGTGCTTGCATACACTAGTAGTTTTTCTCTCCTTCCCGGCTGCGGGGCGGCGGCTGCCTCCAGTGGCGACGGCCCGCCCCTTTTTTACGCTTTTTCCCCATCTGTTCCCTCCCTTCCCTTCACCGCTTGAATCGTTTTTTTCCTTCAGCTCACCATCGCCGCTGAAGAAAGGTGGCGAAAAAGTTGGAGAGAGGTGTCGGAGAAGAAATAAGGTGGACGGGGATCCCCGACGGAATCATAAAGTCGCTGACCAGCATGAAGGTTTCAAGCGTGGCCTTGAAAGAGAGTGGGTAATGGGGGAAGGGGGTAGTAGAGGAGGGGTGGTAAAGGAGGGGTAGGAAATGAGAGGGAGGAAGGGTGGAGGGAAGGAATTCTTGTTTTGTTTCATTTTATTCATTTTTTTTCAAACGGTGGTCTCACGTGGTCTCGCGAGCGAAATGTGTGGAGTACGTTTAGTCGGAGCATTAGTCCTCTGCGCCTCCTATCGACGCGTGCCTCTCGCCTCTGGTCGTAAAATCCGCTTCTTCAAATGGCGACACTAAAAGGTCTTTAAAGACACTATTCCTAATTATATGTCGTTGATGAGTATAAACCCCATGAGATGAGAGTAAGCCACCAAGTTACGCCAGAAACTGTTTTTTTATAAAGTACAAGTAATCCAACCCACTCCAGCACAAGTAATTCCAACCCACTCCAGCTTCTCATCGGATTGCTATTTACTCTTCAGGAATATTTTAAATGCCCTTAATCATTCCTCGTAAGAAAAAGCTGTTCACTTACAACTTCTCGAAGTTTTCTGCAGTTGAAGTAGGTTGTAGGCCTCTGGGTTTTGATTCCATATTTATTACTAACTTTTGGTAATTCATAAATTTTCCGGAATGCTTTCTTATATTTTTTCTAATTGTGCCAAACGATAAGCTAGTAAATAAGTGTCAGTGTACCTTTCTTATAGTTGGCCGACATTGATGGTCAGCAAATGCTGTGTGTCTCTTTGTGTGTTCTCAATAATTAATGGAGTCATGTTTAGGGATAAATGAAGTCGGAATTGGAAAATTTGTTTTGTTTTTGGAGCGTGAGTTGTAGACTCATGAATTATCGTGGAGGCTAAAGTAAAAGTGTTTTTCATAAACTCTGGGGATTTCTGGTTGGGTATTTCTTCCTTTTCTTGCTGATTGGGTGTAGAAGGCAACTCTGTTTCGTATTACTTCACCTGATGACACTTAAGTATTGAATCCCTGTTCGTATCTAATTTTAATTTGTGATGTGTAAACTTTATCTGAGAGTAAATATTAAATTGACCATAGACATTGGATTTTTTTACAAATTTTCCGCTTGAAATATTACCATGTCCATCCCTCTTTCCTTTTTCTCAATGTCGACGCACACTTGCGCGTTGACACGCCTTTTACACTCGGCACTTTCCCGTCATCTCTTTGAACGCGGTTCCTATTTGGTAGAGCATCGCTATCGTCAAATAAAAGTCAACACCTGCTCAAATCCGACATGCGCTTCTGTATACGCTTCGTAATATTAGTTAAGATTGTCATGATGTATTGTCTGCTAACAGCCTGAATGCCTCTAGATGTATGTTTGTGGAGTATTATGGTTTCTATAAATTCCTCTTAGGCCTCTAAAGCAGCACCGGAGAGTACATTTCAACCTTGCCTTGTCAAATGTTCTTCATAAAAAAAATTATCTTCTAATTTCGCCAGGGTACCGCGACATTGTACCCAGACTTTTGACACTGATAATTTGTAACTTTTAATTACTGATCTAATTGAAGTATTACCTTCCTCATAGAATTGAACTAATGATTATAATGTATTCCATCGCTGTTCACTTGATTCTTGTTTAACTGAATTTCAGCACCGTGTTGCTTTCGTTCCCTAATTATTTATAGTTGTGCTTATGTCTTTGTGGCATTGTATTCTGCTACGAGTGGGTAATTGGAGAATAATTATCTGCCGATAGGGTTAATTACAAATTTCCATCCAGTCTTGGCGAATTTCATGTGTTGGTTTAATTCGTTTTTATCCAAAGTTCATCAGTGTTGCTCTTCCCATTAGCGGTAATTGGTCTATTTTATAAGGATGTAAGTAATTATTTGAGAGGCAGTCCAACCGGATTTATAAATCATGTATCTTTTTAGGTTATGCAAATATAAACGTGTCGGGGCAATATGTTGTATAATTTTAATAATCATGGCTGGCATACGATTCTTTGGATGTCGTATATGTTTAGGGTTGAATAGTCCTTTAAATAATTGGGGTGTGATACGAAGAAATGAAGTTGTCAGCCCAAGATCTTTTGTTGCGCAAGACAGGCCCTTCGGTGTTTTTTTCCTGGGTGTTGATTGGGGTAATAACGAGGGGAATACAGAGCAAATGGAAGGAAGCAGGAACGAAGTAAACGGAAACAACCGTTCATTTTCCCGTGCATCCTTATGAAACCTTGTTGGTCGGAATTAATTACAGTTGTTTTTATGCGATGTTAGTTATATTGTTTTTACAGGAGAGGGATGATTGATTGATCCTTTTCGAGTTTTTACCATCACGCTGTTGTCTACCTCTTTTAATTGCTTGGCGTCCAGATTTATGGCTTATATAGAGGCATGGTCTTTTTTTACTCTAGACCGGGACGGCGTTGCGGTGAGGATATTTTTGACCTCACTTCGCAGTGACATAGAAGACTTTTCGTGGCTCGAATGACATTCATGTTTGTGAGTATGCGCGCGTTCAATGTAGAGGGAGTAGTGATAGAAGTTTTCCGGTGATATCGAGCTCTTTGGCATAAAGGATACGTCTTATCTACCAGCTTTAGTTGACCAAATGTATACAAATTATAAAAATTTACCTAAACATGAACCAGCATATTTGGGTTTCCTCTTATATGAGTGAGAGTTAGCATCTGTGGTGTTGAGGTAGGACATGGCAAGATTTTTCATGTCTCGATTTCTTCAGTGTAACGCATTTAGTCATTAAAGATAGAGGAAGCCTACTTGCGGTATTATGTTATTGCTTTGTTTTTGCATAATGTAAAATGTTATCTTTCTCTAATTAACCCACATCTAGAATTTTAAAATTAGTTTTAAGCAATAGCCTGCTGCCAGGAACTCAGACAACATAGCCATCTCCTTCCGATAGTTGATTCGAACCTTTATTGAATAATTTCATTTCTCCATGAGTCTCCGTGGATGTTATTAATCTCCATGAATAAAAGCCTCTATTATTGCATTCCGCTCTTACTATTAACATTGTATGTATGTCGAAATTTAAGTTTATGAAAATATTTAAGTTTCAGAGGAAATTTGCTTGCCTTCCATAGATGGATCAATTTAAGAAATGGTTGAGTGAATTTAAGATATGTAAACAATTAATGTCCTGTGGTCTTAAACATTATATCTATCCGGTTAACATTTTTGTTGAGTAATCCGTATTTTTATGGTTCTTGGTTCTTAACAACCAGCACGGAAGCTCATAAAGGCTATTTTGATGTATTAAATAGATACATAATTAGGATCCTACACATGATTACATTTGGTGGGTGGACGAGGAGGCAGAAGCTAGTAGAATTCCTTTTCCCCTAAAAGTTAGTATGAGTCTCAAAAACTATTGTAACATTTATCATGCAGTGTTTTAACCCTAATCAGCCCTTTATGACCAAGTTTTTGTACGAGTATATTCACCTAATAGAGCATCGATCAATTGTAATTTCACCTTCTTAAATTGACCCATACTAATTACCTTGTCGGAATAGAGGCCGATTTCGGCTTTCGTTAAGGAAACCTCGAGGAGCAGACAGTAACTTGAATTTTTACCAACTAGCTACTTCAGGCTCACCGAACTCGAATTTAGAATCAAAATGTGCATCTTTAATGCGACGATGGAAAAACATTAACGTGAATGGTAGTTTTAACGAACATTTCTCCAAAAAGGAAGGTATTTATAGTAGTCATTAAGCGTTTGAGAATCGGTCGAGAGTCGAGGACTCTATTTATCGCATCGTCTTCCCTTCGCGTGGATTCGATTTATGGGAATTATTAGTCCCCGTTGTCGATGGGAGGGCATCCGCACATCGCATGCGCGGCAGTGGATCCGCAAGGTGAGCGTTGTCGATCTTTTTTTTTCGGCGGAAGTTGGGTATAAGGGACAGGAGAGGTGGGGGTGCGGCAAGAGAAAGCCATGTAGTCATGCACGTACGCAGGCATCTTAGCGCGCGTCATGCTATACAGGGGCGGCCGCTCTTTTCCTTCATCCTTATTTTTTTTCCTTTTAATTTCGAATGGCTTGCGGAAACAAACTCCGAAGTGTTTTGCGTGCGATGTGAGACCTATGCTAATGTAATCCGTCAAGATCTGCCGGTTTGCCGCATGGCGTGATTCACTAATGGACGTGGGATTATGATAGCTTTATCCGAGTTAGCGTGGCTAGTTAGGAGCGCCCCGCGTCGAGGCGTCACCGGTCACCCCACGTGCACTTTTTACAGCTGTCGCCGCCGTGTCGTGACCGGCGAATGTCGAGGCCCGTGCCATGGATTGTAATTATAACGTGGCGATTTGCGATGCCTCAGCGCTCGACCCATGTGCCTTGGACTCCTTCCTCGCCCTTCCCAAGAGCTCCATTATATCCTTTTCACCTGCCGGTCTTGAACTGAAATCAACGAGGTGAGGAGACCCTCAGAATGCGCGCAATGACTTCATTAGGCTTTATACTTACGTAGGGAATCCGCCAATATCCTGACCACGCGACAGAAAGCGTGCACGTTCGTTGCTATCCAAAGGCGAATCAAACCTTTTCATTTAAGTTCGTTCGTCGGATCTGGTGGTGGTCGCGTTAAAAACCGCCTCCTTGGTAACAGTGCATGGCCGGAAGCCATATTAGTTGCGGAAGATTAAAAAAAAAGCCGAGTGCTCCGGCATTACCTCCCCATTATCCTAATGCATACCCTTCCTTGCATGGCACCTAACATCGCTGCGCTTTGCGGGGAATCTTGCATCGTCTCTGCCTCCGTGACGCCTTTTGTCCACACACAGTTAATCTTTATCGAAGGCAAAGATTTCTCTCCACACACACACATATTTAATAGGGGGATGGAGTTGGATGATTGTTCTTTTCTCTCACAGTTCGTGATCAAAAGGAAATCAAATATAGGACTCATTCACAGAAGGAATTTTAAATCCGCATTTAAAAATGCAATTCCTTTTATTTGTGGTGGTCTGAAGGCTTAACTACCGAACGAAATTAAATTTAAACGAAATTAAAATTAATTTTTTCTAAAATTATTGAAGTCGGAAACTTTTCAGACCACCCTTGTATGAACACTTAACGTTTCACCTTAGTGACATAATAAAGGCTGGTTTCCTAGGGCCCCTTTCCACACGGACTCCTTGTGTCTCTTGGGGATTGATTTAGAGATAGATCGAAATGGGTATCATAAATGCGTACTTCATCTGAATAGGTATGGAAACCATCGCACGAGGGTCCAGGAGGCAGTTCAAACCCCCGCGTCGAGATGGCAGAGCTTAGCTCGGGTTACGTTTATTTATAATGTATACCTCCAGCATACGGACGCGGTGGGTTTCTGTCGTTGCTCTCAGCACGCATGGCAACGAATTATCCCCACAGGCAGGCCGGGCCATCTGAGCGGCCAGGGCGAAGGAGAACGCAACCAACTTCCCCGGCGCGCGTCAGTCAGTCGCTGCAAACCCCTCGCCGCTGCCAGCGTCTCCCTCGAGGGAATCGCGTGTTTGGGGCTCTCCCCCTCGTCGCGGATATGTGTGTTTCCACCCCGACCGCCGATGTTTCGCGGGGAATGGGGGAGAGGAGCGTGGGTGGGGGAGAATAACGAGGGGATGAAGGGGACGCATGTTGTGTCGTGGCGCATTGTTTTGGTCCCTTCCCTGCAGATGGAGGAACGGGAAAGGAAGGCGACGTGGAGAGACAGAAAAGAGCTCACGAGTCAACAAGTAATGGACGTCACAAAGTCTCCGTGGCCGCGCACCTGGGCCGTGCGATGGCGATGAGGAGGATGCGAGACGAGTGGAGGGGCGCGCCCGGGGCGTGGAAGGAGAGGGGCCGGGCGAGAATTCGACGGGGTCTTGGGAAGCGGCTCATGACTTCGCGGATCTGTTCCTGCTCCCGCTGGCCTTGCACCCTTTTCACTCCCGAGCCCTTCCTTCGACCGCCCTCCCACCGCCGCCCCCCGTGCTCCCTTCCCGCCCTCCTCTCCTCCCTCCCTCTCCTCAATACCCTTTTTATCCCCTCTTATATAGCCTTCGATATCCATCCCCCTGGTTGCTCCTCTCTCCCTCTCTATTTGCCCCTCTCTCTTGCCCTCTCCTTCCTCCCCTCCCTCCCTCCCTCTCTCTCTCTCTTTCTCTCTCTCTCCACTCTCTTCCTCTTTGCCTGAGCGCCTGATCAATACCGTGGCCGGTAGAGAGAAGCAGCTTGGGGCCCCTCCCGCTCCTCTTCCCCTCTCCTCCTCCCTCTTTCCCTCCCTCCCTCTCTCTCTCTCTCTCTCTCCGCGACCTCTCTTAACCCTCCCCCCGTTTCGCTCCCTTCTCCCCCTCACCTCCGCCTCTTTCCTCCCCCCCGCCCCAACCCCTTCTCTTCCTCCCCCTTCCATGGCCCACTCTGACGTGTACTTTGGGGGGCTCGCAGGTGGCAACAGCAAGGGTTGAGGGGCGGAAAGGGGGATGCTTTAGTGGAAGGGAAAGGGAGCGGAAGGGCGAGGGGGGAGGGGGATGGAATGAGAGAGGGGAGGGAGAGGGTTTTGGTGTGTGTTGTCTGATGGCGGAGGGATGTAAGGGTGGTGAGGTGGGAAGGACGAGAGGGGAGAGAGAGTGGTGGAGAAAATGGTTGCCTGGATTTGGGTTCGCTTTAAAGATGGCAGAAGAAGGGTTTTGTGGCTGCTCGTGTATGTGTGCGTGTGTGGTTTTTTAAGTAATATGATTTAAGGAGATTTTTTGTCGTAGACTCCCGGGCCCTCTTTTGAGACGACCCTTGCTCTCTCTCCTTCGCCCCCTTGAAAAAGAAAACCGCGGGTTCGTTTTTGGTGTTTTTATACACGAGTATTCTATTTTTTCCCTCCAGCACACTCTTTCTTTCTTTCTCCTTCCCCCTCTCGTCATTTTCCCTCTCGTTCCTACGTTTATCTCCGTCCATCTTTCTCGTCTTCGGGCCCGGGGAAAGTTGGCGCGTTTGTTGCCGGGCTCTCTCCTGGTGAGGGTCCCTTCTCCTCCTGTCCCCCGGCTCCCGTCCCCACCACGCTCTCCCCCCTCGGCCCCCATCACCGCCTCCACTGCCTCCCCTTGCCCGGAGAAGAAGATCATCTTGGAGATACTTAAACCGTGGTGGGGGTGCGAGGGGATGGATTCCCTCCTCCTCTTGTGCCGTGGGAGTCACCAGTTCTTCCTCCCTCTTTTGATTCCCTTTCGAAGGCGTCCCGGCGGGTATCTCTCCCCCGTCACCCCATCCCCTCTCCCCTCGCGACCCTTTATTTTTTCCTTTACCGTTCGATGGCTGTCGTACGACGCGAAGATGGATTCCGTCCTCCCCCCCTCCTTTCCGCCTCGCCCTCTTCCTTCTCTCCCGCGAGGGTCATCATAATAAATTTTCCGCTTCGCCCATTGTCGCCGCCCCAGGGCTCGTTTTAAAACATTCTCTCTTTCTCGACCGAGGGAAATTTCTTAATTTTTGCTCGCGTTTTTTTGTATTTTCCTTCGTGTTTTCACTTACCTTATCGCGATAACGTGTTGTTGCCGGGGATATTTTTTTGCGAAAAAAAAAATATTGTCCTGCTCCCCTCCTGATGTTTCCCTTTGTTGCCAAGGGTTCCCATCGCGGAAGAAGGTATGGTTTTTTTCGAGTTGTTAACTCCATTAAAGTAGATGGTTTTTCGGATAAAGACGTTTCTCTCGATTCGGGGTTCGGGAAAGGGATAGAGCTCGTAAGAATCAGGGGCGATTTGAGCTTCTTCCCGAGTGACATCTTGCATCCATTATTTTTTTCATTGGCTCATGATGTCGTTGGAGTGTTGATTTTTCTGTGTTCGAAGCGTTGTTTTGTGGAGTCGGCCGTTTGAGGCAAGTGGCTGCTGGAAGTTGTCGCCGTTTCGATGCGTCATTCGTGTACGTGTTTAGTGAATGCCTGAAATTCGAACAGTGCGAACGAAATTTCCATTGGTATGTCATATTCTATTAGGGTTTTCTCATCTTCGTCAAAATTCCTGCTGCACTTTAAAATTTATTTCGAAACAGGTAGTTGAGGTCATCTCTCTATTGCGGAAATTTTTTTTTATGTGTATCGATTAAAATGGTGTCCATTGTTGTCGCGTTTCTCCGTAAACACCGGTGTGCGCTTCGCGACAAAGACCACGACATGTGAAATTTGTCAACAGTGGATGCTTTTTCACACGAAACGCTTGAATCGAGTTCGGTAATGGGCGCTCGACAGCGTGGGGGATTCATTGTGGGTGGATTCAAATTCACTGCATAGATAGTTGGGTTTAAAATATGGAAACCGTCCGTTTTACATTTCTAAATACTCCCTAGTGAAATATTGATAAATTTGCTGCATAGCATGGTTTTTACATCTGGTTTCGAAGTGAGGTGATCATTTCACCTAAGGCTCCATTAATTGCGATGCATTTTGGACATTATCCAATTTTAATTATCATTCAGGAGTTATATAATATTTTATGTGGTCGCGGTGGACAATCCAATATATTGCGGAGGGAGTTTGGTAAAAGTCGTCGGAGAATCTCGAAGAAAAAACGGTTTCCATAAAACTCCCAATCCCGAGCTCTCGAAGCCATTAAAAGTAGTTTTCTTTTTTAAAAATAACGATTTCCTTCCCCCATCTAATTAATTTTTGCCTTCCCCTTGCTCAATCTGATGGCCTCAAATGAATTCTGATGTGGACATTATATATGAGCCATTGTTTGGGGAGTGCTTTGACGTCAGTCTGTAACCGTCTACCTCTCTTCCCGTTAAACGGGCATTTTCCTCTCCCCTCCCCGCCTAACCCCCCTCTCGTCGCCCCGCCTCCGAAACCCACCGCCGCCCACGCCTCTCCGGCACCCTCCCCTTCTTCCCTCCCTACCCCCGCGCTTACCCTCGCACCCCTGCTACCCCCCTCAGACCCTCCGCCTCCCCTATCCTCGACTCAAATTAATTTTTAAGGCCATATAGTGCTTTCGGTGTATCCCTTCGACCGCTAAGGCAATCAGTTACGATTTTGAGTCTCGCCAAACGTTAGTTCCACACCGTCGCTCAACCTTGAAGTTCGCTACCCCTCCCTCCCCCCCTTCCTTATCCACCACCTCCTCACTCCATTTATATCTCCAGCTCGGTGCAATGAGCTTCGGGGAAACCTTCATTGTATGGATCTTGGATAATTCTCCTCCTCGAAAATAATAAATGCCCCTTCGTCCTCTCTCTGACCCCTGCAAAATATTCCTAGTTCCCTCCCCACAATCGTCGGGCTTCAGGAGCGAAACGTTCAAAGTTTTCCGTGCTGGATTCGCGGAAAATTCCGTCGGCGGTCGTTCTCTCCCCCCCCCCCTTCCATCCCCTCGCTCACCCCCCCCCCGTCGCGATATTCCTCCAGATGTATTGTTTTTATCTTTTTAATATCGTCTCGGACGAGCCATTCGCGTGCCACGCGTGCCCCTTAACTTTTCTCGTGTTCAGTGTGAGTGCTTTCATTAGCGCTTGGTAAACCTCATCTCCCGATGAGTAGTGTGGCTTCATTGTTAACTTTTTTCCATTCGAATAGGAAAGCTGCCGCGAATGTTGGGGTAAACCCGTGGTTGGTTGGAAAAATCCTTAAAAAAAATAATATACTCTCTTTGTCCGTCTCCCCCAGGAAGAAGACAGTTTTGAGTCTTTTGTATCTCTGGCACAAATTACGGCGGTAGTAGGCTAACCCACTTGTGTGGTGTTGCTGTTCGGGCGGTCGCCAATTCGTTTTTCGAGACTGTGTGTCCCACGCGGGGGGTGCGGAAGACATTGCCGCCATCTTTCTGGCTCGGGGGAGGAGGAAGTGACCTAGCAACAGAGACGTTCATTAGGGTCATCAAACCCTTCCATCTATCGAGGCCGTTCTTGGTTCCATAATTGTGGTAAATAATTTCATCCTTCCACTCCGCTTTCGGCAGTGCTAGTTTTCCATATTGTTTACGTGCCATAAGGATAGTGTTGTTTTCATATGATAATGCCGAATTGGAGTTTTCGGCGGAAATTGAGATACCATTGTTCTCGAGTCCTTCCGAGCCGGACGCGTTTTTGAACACTCCGATATCCTTCCCTCGTCGGTGCGCTTTCAATGTGTTCTCTGTGGTGATGTTGTCGTCTCTACTGACCAGAGAACTGGTTGAAATACAGTTTTGTGTTCGGAAAGTTTTAAAAATCCTATATTTAATTAATTTTTGCCGCCACCGGATCGCTAAAGTTGTTGATTCCAATTTCGTCTTATTTTAAAACTGATCTCGTAATGACTCCAACTACTGTTGTTTGATTGAATTAATTTTACATCCAATCTTTAAACTGTTACCACTTGAGTGTGGTGGACATTTTTTATATAAAACCATAAACACAGTAATCAACCCGAAGGTCGGTTTAGTAGGTGAGTAGGTAGAGCTCACCCATGTACCAAGCCCGACGGCGTGTGAATTTTCACACATCAGGGTAGGGGGGCCAGTTCCTTTCCCTGTGCCGGTTATGGTTTCCCAGGAAGATCTGGTACCCGCTACTCCACACAGCTTGGGTGGAGCTGCAGGTGCCCAGAGTGCCTTCCTTGCCTGGGAATCGAACCCGGGACCCTCCGGTCAGCAGTCCAACGCCCTACCCACTGGACCAACGCGACCCAATTTTTTTATTTATAATCATATTCTCGCATAAATTTCACTAAAATTGTACTCAAAATCGTTTGATTTCTCTGGTGGAAAACCAACGAGTATTTCTCATATCGCCGTCTCCACGAAGTTTTTCCATGATAATGAATGTGGCCGGTCGGGAAGGCGCCAGCACCATGCCGCGTTCAGAGGACTCAGTGTCGCGCGCCAGCAACGCCTGTTTAGGATTCTCGCCTCGTGGGCCCTTTCCTCTTCATGCTGCGTATTTTCCATGGCTTTATTTTTTTTTAGAAACTAGAATTTCAGAGCGCGAAGCTTCGGAACGCGCTGTCGCAATGCTCAACGAAAGATCAAATGCACCCCGCTTAAACGATCCATCGAGGTTTAATTGATGTATTTAATGACATCGTCCCAGTTCCAGTGAACATGGTTGGTTCATTCATCCTGCGACGGGGAATGCGCCTCTGTAGGCGCGATGAAAGGCTCTTTACAATGCTTTGTGGATGTTTCATGAGTTTTGGGCGCTCAAATGCTCGCTTTCCTATCCTTTACTCGTCACGTTTCACGTCGCAGTAATAATGATGCAAAGTTAGTTCTATGGTTAGTGATGTGTATCACATGGAAGGTTTCTTCTTGCTTCTGTCATCTCTTTGTTTTTAATTGCTTCGGGGTATTTATTAGAATATCTTGCTTCATATTGCCGTAATATTGGCGTTCTCGTATTTACCGTAGGGCTCAGAGTGGGTTCCAGTTGTTACCCTTTTGAGCTTGCTCTGTACCATACAAATGTTTGGGTCGTCTCATTCAGGCCAAACTTCTCGAGCAAGACTTGCCAATACTATTATAACGTTTCAGTGTCTCTTTTCTCGGGGTCTTGTTTTTAATTTCAAAGTGGTTTATGGCTTTTTAAAACTTCTCTCTGGAAAGGATGTAGGTAACCCAAGACAAATATGTTTTGAGAATGGTGCGGCATCTATTAAAATTTTTCTTTACAAATTAAAGTTTTTTCTTACAATTTAATAGCAGTAGATGTTCAAGCATTCCGGTGGTCAGGTCTGACAAGTCATATGTGTCTGTGAAAATTGTCCGTGTTGCGTGAAGAAAATATTTTTGGTAAAGGGTTTGGAAGCCATTTATTTGTTTCGTCGGTCGTTATTTCAATAATCATTTTTGGAAGCGCTCACTTACTGAGGTAGTTGTTTCTGATGGTTAAAACAATTAAACCTAGTAGTGGTAGTAGTTTTAGGGGAGGCGACCGACAGGTGAGGCCATTTGCGCCATTAGGGATGGATGGGTGGAGGGAAACCCGGCGTCGGCATTAGCCTACTCTTGTCGAAAGGCGCCAAGGGGTCAGCAGTTTAACGTCCCATCCGACGGACATCGTACTCACTCAAAGTGCTCTCCACGAAGCACCTCAAGTAGGGATCGGGATACTACTGAAAAATATTTGTCTCCAGGGTATGAACCCGGGCCCTCTCGGGGGGAAGCCTGTACGTTAGCCATCGCACCATCTCGATCCCCTCGATTTAACTTTCATGCCACACGGTAAAACTGATGGAATGCTCTTGTTAACCGTGAACTAACAGATATTTTTATGGTCTATCCCACCCACGCATGGCATAAGGCGTACCGCGGGAGTTGCCGGTGTGCCTCTCTTCTTCGCCGGCGTGGCAGCATGGGTGCCCCTTGAGATTTGGATGCGCGAAACCGTCGTTTATTTTTTCACTTTATGAAAATGATTAAAGACCGTCACGGTTGCGCTGTGGAGGGGCGTGATAAGGAGAGAGTCAGCCCGTGACGGGTTTTGAACCGTCGACATCACGGCGCAGGAAGGCAGGCAGCCGGCAAGAACCACTTACTCTCGAGTTCTCTATGCACCTGCTGTCCCGTCTCCCTCCCCGCCCACCCCCGAGAAGAAGCCTTCCCGACCAACTCCTCCTTCCTTTCCCCCTTCCCATCTCTTCCTCCCCCTCTCTCCCCACGCCCTCAAAGTTCCCGCGAATCGCTTTTCTTGCCCCCACCTATTGAAGCGTTTCCTTGACAATTTGCTGAAGTTTCGTCAAGTCATGTCCCGTTCAGCTAGTGTACTGTCACCCTCACCCTTTACCGCGGGAGTGGATGGAAAACGGAGGGCATGCATGTATCCTTCGGATTGTTCTTTGGAGTTACGCAATGTTCGTTTTGTAACTACGCCTTTCGTATTAAACTGCCGCTGCTGAGTGTAGTATAGCGGCAGAGTCAAAGAAGGATAAAGCAGCGGATGTATCCTACTTCTCTTCTCGATGGGCGCATTGAAGAGTTCGCATCGGCCTTAGTGAAGAGCACTTTTCGTCGTTATTTGTCGTGACTTTTGCCGCTTCAGTATTTTAAAGTTATTTGGAAAAATATTTCCCGTTTCCGAGTGTTGAGTAAATTTTTTTTCGAAGAATTTTCAACGCTACCTCTCGTGGCATTTGTTCGCAGCTTCGGGTGTGAGGTGGTGGAAAAAACACACGTCAGACAAAAAAATTAAACGGTACGCTTTTGAGTTATAAGTTTGTTCATAATGTGGGAAATTTTTGTTAATCTTTATTCTGTCTGTCAATTTTAAACATGCACTTTTGCGACCTATGTTTTTTCGAATAGCGTATACTAGTATGTATGTCGTATGTAGTATGTTTTGTTAGTGATGAATATTAGCCTGGTCGTGTTACTTATTAAAACGCTTTCTGGTAATCCTTCACGTTTCCATTTGTTTTTTCCTAATTTCGGGTACTTAGTAGATCACGTTCTAATGCAAAACCTCCCAACACTGTGTAATGTCAACATTGGGAAAAAGTAAACGATTCGATTATTGTATGGTACGATACGAAACGATTAAATTCGTTGTACATCCCCTCGTAAATTATGCATTAAAAATCTTCGCTTGATATTGACATAGAAAACAATATTTTTTCTTGCTACTTAAATGTCATCCGGTGACTGCTAATCCCAATGACTACGATAATAATAATAATTTTCAAACTGCCTACAACCGTCTACTTTGCATGTTTTATTCAGTTTATGAGTCGCAATCGGACTTTTGAAGTTTGATTGAAATGACGAAGAATTAATTTGTCATTATGCCATTGGTTGCCGTGTTAATATTTGTTTGGGATTCTCGATTTGATGCCTTGGCGCAGTACTGTATTGAGCTGTGACATCCTATGGATACAATTCATTATCAGCAAGACGGTATCTTGATCGCTTGTCATTCACGTGCGTGCTTGTGTGAATAAACGAGGCCTGGAGCCTTCGTAGCTTAACCCGTTGAATAAACAAGTAATGAACTAGTGTAGGAGTTAACGTACACGCGTGACGTCAAACCCACACGGTCGAAATGAACGCCAACGTATTTTCTGTTACGATCGTCAGCGGGGGCGGACTTTCGCTCGCTCGGTCGAGCGCCTAGACGCTTTGGCGAAGGTTGGAAGAGCGGGTGGGGAAGAGGGCCACTCCCAGGAAATAAGATATCTCCCAGGCAGCGAGGGCGAAGGTGGGGAGTTAGGAATTTGTTTTCTCGCTTTTTTTCGCCCAAAATCCTCTCTCGTTCTGCAATTCAGCTATCCATTTTTTCTCGGTACTCTTTCTCAGGAACAACGGTTACTCAAGTCCTTAAACGCAAATGTTCTTTGTTTTCCAGTCCCGAATGGTGTCCTTTAAAACACTGATCGTTTTTCATCAAGGAATAGAAGTTTTTTGTTTTTTTTTTCCTCTCTTGTGGGTCATATGATAGTCGTTAAAAATAGGCATCAAAGAGGAAGCGGCCCGCCCACACTTTCGCTTGTTTGTTTTGGGGACTTGAATGCTGACGCCCGGAAGGAATTAATCGTCTCCAACGCGATAAAAGAAGTCCGAAAACAATCCTCTTCCATTCTTTTGCTATTGGACCTGATTAATTTTGTATCGGGGCGTCCTTTGCTGCCTTGGGTGTCACTTCTACTCGCGATTTGTCGAGGAAATATTTACACTCGTGTTTTTAGATCGCGTGCTTCACTTTTAGTAATTTCTGAAGACCGAAATGTATTTACCCCGGCCTTCACAAATCATCGATGAGAGAGTTGTATTTTGTGCCTGCAGATTTTTTTCCTCGTTTGAGTTTGACCTTTCGTATATGATTACTCCTGAAGCTCACCAATAGCCATTGTTGGGCTTTATTTTTTTCATCTCATTCCCTTGGTTTTCATACTTAAAATTTAAATTTTTCCGAAAATTTGTAATTTAATTTTGGACTGTTAACGGTTAGTGCTCGATATTTTTTACCAAAAATTAATTAATTTTACGCTTTTAGTGATTGCAATTGTGAAAGTATTCTAAATATTTTTAATATTGCATCCATTCAAGGACGTATTGCAACTCTGAGGTTTACCTTATTCCATTCTCATTTGCTGCCCTAAAAATCTTTGTGCAGGCGATTAAATATTTTTGTCCCGAGCAGACTTATTTTGTTCTTTTTTTCTTTATTCAAATTTTAATTATTTCTAAATCTATTTATATTTTGAGGCCGAGCGACTAAGGAGTTTAAATAAAGTTTTTCTCGAAGTTGTGGAATCCGGTCGCCACTCGTTGATGGCGGCACCAACGGCGCTTTCCTACCGACCTCCTGCAGTCTTGTGCATACAAACACCTCCAAAAGAGAGAATACCAAAAAAACATGAGCAATTTAACAGTAATCGAAACGAATGGAGTTGAATTACGTCTACGAAAAAAAACGACGTCCCGCATGGTTGCAGAGGCTAGTCGCGTGATTAGCCGTGTACAGCAAAGGGGAACCCCCAGGAATAAATATTTTTGTGAACCTTGTCATTAGTCCTATCTGATCCGCATGCATCGAAGTAGATTTACCGATGCTCGTGAGGCGATGTTAGAATCCTGACGAAGTGGAGGTATCTGATTGAGAAGTGAAGTTTAGATGGCCAATCAATGGCCTCGTCGATTGAATCAGAGTGTGCGATTTCCCGAATTCTTCTTCGACCAGCGTGATTCTGACTAATTGAAAATGAAAACTTATGCAGTACAATAAATCTTAAATTTTCCTTTCCGCGGACGTTGGGGAATGCGCTCAAGCAACCGCTCAGTGTTGGAACATTTAAAATTAAATGTTTCTTGGGGTGATTCGCCCAAATTGTTGTTGATCAGTTTCTTAAGAGCTGAAAATAGTTTTTTAATCACTTAAGCATAATGACTCCTTAATTGCGATATTGCCTTTTCTGGATTTTAAATGCCATCCACAACTCTTCATTTCTCGTTCAATTTTAAAATCACAGTGTTCGACGAAAATGTGCTACTTTTCCAATCGTTAGTGGCATAAAAAAATTATATTCGTGGCTCGTCTTAAAGATCACTCCTGAATTACTGCCTGCAAGTACGTTTGTGTGATGAGAAGCGAATTACTCGTCGATGTTCACACAGAGTTCTTAAATTCATGGTGCTACACGTGCCGGGATGCAGATGAGGAAGTGGGGAATCCAAAAAAAAAGTTGATGAGTTCATTCAATTTCAATCGAACTTGAGCGAGTTAAAAAAAAAGACGTTTCCATATCCGGTAACTGTTATTTGCTGGTAGAATAACAAGTTTGGTCTCGGCTCATAGCGCGAAAGGAGTGACTGGAAGAAGATTACATATTGTTGAGCGCCCCCCTCCACCGCCCATCTTTACCTTCTCCTCCATCTGCTTTCCTACCGGTCACCATTTTTGCCCGTCGTCATTGAGCCATTTTGTGCTCGCTGCAATGTGTCGGCGACTAGCCCCGACTCCTCTACCCCACACTTCTCCTTTACTCGTCACAGGGCTCCCTTCTCCTCAACTCCTTCATCTCACCCCAGGCCTCACATTTACTGAAGGCATAAGGACAAACTTTGCATGACAATCATGTCTCTGCGTCTGTCTCCGTCACCCTGTCCTGCTCACGTTCTCGATCTTTTTATTACTCGAGAAAAGAGGATTTACCTCGTATTGAAATAATTTTTTAGTGGGTTCAAGTTTGATACCAGGTCAATTACCTCAGGTCCAATTTATGTTAACCCATCGGTCAACGAATTGAAAATATGAGAAAGAGATCCCCGAACCAAGAGATGTGGAGACGTTTTTTCCGCTACATGAAAACCCCTCAAATCTTAGGATCTAATTATAGATTAAAAATTTTGGAGCAGGTGGAAAAATATCAGATGCCCAGTCAGTTATTTGCACACCAACTCATATCTGGTGATCAAAAAGGGATATGAAATTTGGGAACTGCAGATAGCGCCAATATTTGTTTTTAAGGTTTCATTTTCGTTCACGACTTCTTTTTTTCCGTAGATGATGCGCGTCTTCAGCGTTTAAAAGATTGTCGCCCCTAAACCAATTTCTCATGCTTTACTTTCACCTTTCTTTGATAGATACTATGCTTATTAGAGAATCGAGACATTTCCGTATTAAATTGCACGATTCGTTGTGTATAGTCATGATAGTCTGGAAAGAATTACTAGATCAATTCCTAGTCCAGGTTGTGGATCATTAGAGAAAAGATTTAATGCAAAATCGAAGTCCAATTTTCAGCGAATGGGAGTGAGGTCACGTCCGATGTGCAGTCATTCGTAGCACGATCTCTATTTGCCGATGGGACTGCGAATGCGAATTTAGAGAAGGGAGTTGAGATCTCCTTTTTCCGTTAGCAATGCGAGACTTTATCGGCCTTAAATTCTCCAAATCTAATGCAGCATCTTTTTCATTTCCCTTCGAGTACGATTGACATTTCCCTCTTCTACCCCTCGCTAGCTTCCGCTCACGGTTTAAGTGGCTAGCAGGGCTCACACGTGGGTATGTATTTCATCCGGAGACTGAGAGAAGGGCATGGAGGGGCAAGATGGTGGAATGGTGATGACCCGAGTCACTTCTGCATCCGCGCCAAATTTATGTTCACTCTAAATTTATATTATTGCAGGAAACTTTTTCTTCCCATTCCGTATCCTCTACCACTTCCCCCATGGCCTGCGTTAAACTTCAACCCTCATCCAGGGGGCCTGAGAAGCTTTATATCGATTTCGAATTGCAATGATCATTGAATGAGTATCGTCGTATCGCGAGGCACAGGCAACGAAGAGCGACGTAGTTCACATGCCATTGTTAGATACAAAATTGCGGCAAAATCATGAAATATTGACCGATCTTGCTATCAAAGACATGTCGCGGGGATTTAAATTCTGGAGATCAAGTATGTGGTGAAATGAGTATGTTCAACGCTGTTCACTTTATTTTCTCGGCATCGAGCTTCTACGCCTTAGCGATATTCTATTTGAATCGTATGTCGATGCTCAATTCGGAAAATCGTACGGCGTTCAAACCTCCTCCATACATATTCCCCCTGGTTACTCTCATCTTTTTTTATTTATTTCCTCTTTATTTATTTTTTTGCATCACACAGGGATAGAATGGGGGCTGGAGGTGGAAGGGGAAAGGGGGAGAAACGTTCCCCTTGTTCGAAGAAGTCGTGCGGGGGCGGTTCGTGGGGGCGTAGTGGGTTTTTCCTCGATGGTGGTGGCTGCCAGTGCCGAGAGAGAGGTTGTGTGCGGGGGCGAAAAAGCCGGCCTGGCGGCAACTGACTGGGGTGGTGGCGAGAAAGGAGGTGGTAGGCGTTGGAGGCGAAAGGAGGGAGGGGACGGGGAGGTGGTCGGGTTAGGGTGGAAGAGAGAGAGAAGGAGAGAAAGAAACAGAGAGACGGGGTACGGTCACTGAAGAGGGAGCGAGGGAGGGAGGAGAATGATGAGAGAAGGGGTTGGTAGCGTCAGGAGGTTTCAGAGGAACGGTTGGGGGCGGGGTTGGGGTGGTTATAGTGGGGTGGTTGTGGAGGAGGAGGGGGCGGTGTCGACGACTCCAGACCGCCAAACCACGCCCTCCAGTCCTTATCCCTCGCCCCCATCGTATCCGAATGACACGCGGGCCAGTAGATCGATGATGCAGCCAACGGCGGGAAGGGGCTAGCGGCAGTCGTGGATAGGGTGGGAGGGAAGAAGGACAGGGATTTAGGGTGGAGGAAGAAGGAGGAGGAGGTAAGGAGTGGAGTCGGTCGGAGGGAGAGTAAGCAGAGGCAAGTCTGCTCTTAGTCTTTGAGGAGGAATAGGGGCGTCGTGGGGAGGATGTTGGGCGGTCGTGGGGAGGGGAGAAATGGCGCCTTTTTGGACAGTGTGTGTAACTGCATTCGTCGCTGCGACCTCTCTCGCTCATCCTCCTCCCCCATTTCATCCCCTATACCGTTATTTTATGAGGCTTCCGAAATCGTTCCTCTACCACCATAACTATTTTATACTTCCACGGGCGGAGACTGAGGGGTGTGGATCTGTGGATAAAAAAGTGGGAACGAAGGAGTTGTTTGTGGGGCGGGGGATTGGGGACAGTGGAGAAGTGGGGGCGAGAGGGTACGGAGATGGAATCTGTTTCTGTTGCTGGGGAAGGGGGATCCGAGGGTGTGGTGGGGGTGTGGATTGCGAGTGAAGGGTTGGTTGGTAGGGCGGGAGACGAGCCGACGAGGAGGGAGGCTGGATACGGGGACGGAGGGGGAGCACGGGGTTGAGCAGAGTGGAGGAATGTCTTTATCTCGCTGGAAATGTTTCAACACTGCTCGCTCGGCGGTATTAAAGGAAAAAATGATGAAAAAGTGGTGGGAGTGGGAGGGGGGGACCTTTTTTCGGTGGGGCGGTGATGGGGTTGGTTAAGTATGGTGGGTCCTTTTTGTGGGAAAGGAGTGTGGGAGTGTGGTGTCGAGGAAGGAGTGTTGGGGGTGGGAAGATTTTTACGGTCAGGGTGTGGTGAGACTTTAGTGCGTGAAGGGTGATAACGAGGGGTTAACTTATGTAAAAATGCATGTTGTGGTAAATGGGTGCTTAAATTCCCGAAGAATTTTGTTGTTAAGTGTCAATAATCCCTCACTATAACCACTGTTTCCTTGCAGTACGTTAGTAAGTCAGGTGACGAATTGTGACGGTTATACACCTATTCTATGAAGGGGCTATATTGCTATAATTTCTATATATAGCAATTTTGGGAAATTTTATTTTTTTTGAGCGAACAGAGGTGTAAAAAAATCTATGGACACACTGAATATTCGGTTTTTGTTGTGTTTAAAAACGTGGGTGACTTCGTGTTTTTCTGTGGATAAAAGGACCGTATTTTTATGAAAACGTTTTAAAGTGCTTAATTGCTAAGCCATTGAACCATTTGAAAATGATAATCGTTTCTATTGTCTTGCAAAACATGCGGTATCCACGCATTTTTTTCGTTTCTCTAAATCATATTGTTTTCTTTCCAAGGATGTCGTAAATGTATGTACTAGTACTTGTATACCGATATATGAAATTTCTTATGATTATATTTTTCAGTGTCTCGCTTGATATCCCTTGTCGCATTAAGGAAGTGGCAGAAATGCGGCGTTAAGTCATATGGCTCGCTCTGATGATTACCAATTCTCTCTGGCATTTTCCCACTCACTCTCCTTCCGATCTTGCTTGCTCCCTCCCCATTTCATTTCATCATATTTTGCCTATTGTCCTTTCTTCTCCGTTTTTCCGGTTTTCGTTCTATCGTCGTGAATGTGTAGTGGCTTTGCTCTGTGTTTTCGCTCGAAACGGAACCAAAATCCAAAGGGATTTTTCCAAAATTTCGGAACCATAACAAGAGCCAGAAGTTATTCCTCGGCCATTTAGTCATGCCTTTCTTTTTTTATGGGAAAGGAGACCGAATGAAATAGTTATGGTTCTCGATTGACTTCGCTAGCCGTTTTCTGTTTTAACAAACGCCATCCTTGATCGTTACGTTTCAATTAACGTTCTCTATCGCGTTATGATGAAAAACTGGCTCTCTCGATTCATGAGTAGCTCGTGAGTGCTTGATCGGTTTTCGGGTGTTTTTTAATTCAGAGTCCAGCTCTTTGAGGGAGGAACGTTTTGAGTAGCTTAGGTGATTTGGCGGTTTCTAAAGCAATAGCAGCAGCCTTCCGTTAAGGCGTCTTATTTTTTTCCTCCTTCCCCAAGCCAATTGCACAGGTGAATGGGTTTCAGTTTGCGGCTGAAATGACCCAGCCGGAACCGCTGTTGTGGCTTTTTTGTCGATGTTTTGTCGCGTGATACAAAATGAAAGGGTTCCTTTAATGTTTTGTGACTTTTTAGAACGGCGCGTGTCCTTAATTTTTTTGCCTTATTTCTTTTGTTCTTCTTTTCGTAAACTGTGAAAGAGTCAACATGTTGAGATCAAACTAAACAGTTTTTAGTGTTTTTTCAGGCATTGGATTACTAACCTTTTCTAGTGCACGCTAATAATAATCTGCTGCCGACGTATTAAAATAAAGTTAATTTTAAAAATTTAGAAGGCTGTCGAGGAAAAGTGTTCGTTTATTCCCTTTCGTTGGTTTCTTTTTAGATAACTAGGCTTCTAACTCTTTACATATTTAATTAATTTAGGACTAACTCCCGATAAACGGAGTGCATTGGGAGTTAAAAAGGCTTGGCTTATGTTCGGTATTTTTGACTTGTGTCACAACCAGATATTATCAAAACACCGAGGAACTGTCTTAAATTACCGTCCATTAGTTATTATCTCAGTCAACCAGTCTCTGTTGTAGCTTAAACAGCCGCTTTATAATTATTTTGCGTACGTGTTTTAATCTTCTAAGCGCTCTTTCGTTCCTCGATATTGTCATTCGACCTAAGTCTGTATTGAAGTGCAAGGTGCCCTGGAATTCTCAGAATTGGACTGCATTTTCCTTCCTACACTTTTGAGGCATTTCTTCGAATCTGCTTTACTTCATGGAATTCGGCGTGCGCATGAAGTAAAAACGGTCGAAATCGATATTCTCGTGTAAGAACCCCTCGGTTACTTCCTGTTCGTAACTGCATCTTAGTTCCTCGAAATGGTCATATTTGTACGTTCATCAACTTAGAAGATAGCGAGATAAATGCGAAACTCGGGTCCGTTCTTCCTTGGGCTCGGATGTAATATTTGTTAAATCAAGTACAGGTGCAAATGTCAACCAAGGACTATTCAGGATGAATTACTACCAACCCTGGAGGAGTTCCACACTTTCAGATAATGCGAATGATTATTGCAGTCGCGTATGCGAGCTATTAATCAAATCGAGCGATTGTCTATAATATATGTGTGTATGCATTTTCAAAGGTATAGAAAGCCGTTCAATGTTTTGAAAGCGGGTTGTGTTGATGAATATTGAATATCCACTCTCAACATTGACAAGGAAGACGTAGGTTAAAGCTATGTTTTATGCTTCGTGTTGTTTTTATGTAACTCACAACGATAGGAGACCAAACATTTTACTGGTCGAATAAAGCTATGCTTTAAAATATAAATTTTTAAGTACTTTGCGCGGTACGATGATGCTGCTTACCTTGTAAATAGTATTCTCTCTACTGCCTGATAAATTGGCGGAGAGAAAGATCATAAGCCGTATTGCGATGAATGAGCAATTATTCGGGGATGTTTGGTATTTAATTTTATCAAACGTGACAATGCAGGGAGGCTTGTGAATTTGCCGTTCGCCACCGTGCTTCGCGACCCTCGACACCCTTTATTAATACCTTCTCCTTATTCATTGTATGGAAGCATTATTGAATCATGAATCCATTTCGGAATTTCTGTGGAAATACTTGTTTAAGGTTTATTGAATGAATTTAGACCATACGAGTATTTTACTCATATTTCCCGCTGAATACTTTACATGTCTATGGATGTGTGCATGCTGTTCTGATTTTGTGGTCACGGTACTAAAAAAACCGATGATGCAAAGAACGCAAAATATTAAACATAAGGTGAGTATTGACGCAAGAAAAATTTAGATGATGGTTATAATTTTCTTACTGATAGGGAATTTTAAGGTCATTTCACTATCTAATCTGCTCTGTTCGTGGTCTCCCGATTTTTTTGGTTAAACCAAAAATTCAATGGTTCCTGTTCAGCGAAAGTATTTTTATCAGCTCAAATTTTTATGGAGTGTTTTATTCTCATTTTGAGTTTCAAAGGAAGTGATATTTAAGGAGAGCAGTGATATTAAAAGTAAAATATTTAATTCCAATTATTATAAGATGGCGGGATGAGATAGTAATAGACTCGGTCGCATTCCATGGCATTAATACGATTTGTGTAGCAGGAGTAGGGAAACATTATTCACGGTGACGTAAAGCAATTGAATATAATTGTCACGACATTCGGCTGTCTGTTTTCAATTTTTCCTAAATATTTATTCTCAAAACGGGGATATCGCAAGCATTGGGTAGGTAATGTTCTGGTCGCGTCAGATTTATTGTAATTATCTCCGTCCCCTCCCCCGTAATTGTGGCCTTAAGATGCAGTCCGGGTGGTTGTTTGGGGAAGAAAGGGTGATTCGGTATGTGACCTCCAGCATTGCCCCCCTCCTTTCCCTTCTCCTCCCTCTCACCCCCCAACGCTGAGCACCCCGACTCCATCCCCGTCCTCTGATCCGCCGCTCGCCCCTCACTCTCTCCACCTCACGGCTCTCAACAATGGAGAGGCCAAGCACTCTCTATATCTCTCTCTTTCTCACCTTCGGCCCCACTTTGTGCTCTCTCTCTCTCTCTCTCTCTCTCTCCTCCTCCTCCTTCTCCTCCTCTCCACGAGGAGCCCGTGTGTGTGTTTTGGCGTAGCAAGGAATCCTCGAAGAGCGGATGGGGGGAAGGGCAAGAGAGGCAAGGGGAGGGGGGAGAAGGTGGGCGGAAAAAGAGGAGTTTTTTCGGTGGTGTGCTTAGGATATAGCGTGAGTGGGATAAAAGGATGGGGTGGGACGTCCGGTCACCCTCTCCTCCCTTTCACATCGTGGCCATCCCCGAGGATCGAGGGGGAAAGGGCCGTTCTTATATTGTTTATAGCTGGCTCGGAACCGCTAAGTTCATGAGCGCCTGCGATATTGGATGGTGATGGGAGGGGAGTGCAGCCCGAATTAGTCTACTTTTAACAAATTACGTCCGAGGGACACTGTAGCGTGGGAGGTGGTTGGGGGACGAGAATTTGTGGTCTGGATTCCTAGGGTGGTAGGAAGTCGGCGGAAAGGGCTTGAGCGGTGGGTGGGGGGAGTCTGGAAGGTGCTTAAAAATACTAGGATACAATTTGGTCAGACCTTTAGGGTATTTGGAGCAGAAGGGGCATCCGAGATAGGTTTCAATTTTAAAAAAGAGAACCCTAGGAATTTTCGCATCCAACGATTACTTGAGAGAGAGATTACTAAAAATTCCAAATATGCTGAATAATGGAGTAAACCCGGAGTTGAGAATCAATGGGAACTGCCAATTTTGTCGCTCTAGCCGGTGAAATTGTCCGCCATTAATTTTGCTTAACCGGAGTGCTGTCGATGGCTGTATTAATTAGCATGAAAACATCGTTTTAAAAGCATGATAAAAAAATTTCTGGCTGGGCAATAGCTAGGCTAGTTTAGTAAAATTAGTGTTTGCCACAAGAAGGGCATTGAATCGCATGACCAATTAATATAATGAGCAATTGCTAGTATGTGATGAATTAAATGCTCTATTTTAAAATTTTAATACTGTCTTTTAAGAATGATACGGTAGAGTTCTAGTTTGAATTTATTTTTCCATCATTAGCCTCCTTGTTTTGTGGAATTATTATTATTATGTGGAATAAGCATTTGATACACGTGCTGTTGATTTTAATTTCGGCGCATATCAGCTTCAAAGTATTTTCCTGGGAGCTTAATTAAGACGTGTTAAGTATCGATGTTTACCAAATCTATAGATAATTACCGACCGGAAAAGTGGACCGGAGGGACATAGGAGATTTGTATTGGTAAAAGGGATCCCCGTTGTCGATTTTAATTTGAAAGGTTTTTCTTTCGTCCCCGTCTTGTTGTGTGTTCCCCTTTTCCGTGAAAGGGTGATGGGGGAAGGACGGATGAAAAAAATGGCGGCGTAAAAATAACTTGAAGGTTTATTTTTCGAAATGAAAACTCGAGGTGGAAGGACTGGTGGTGTGGGTGTATTATGAAGGGGAAGTGGGGGAGTATGGCTGGGGTTAGTCGGGGTAGGGGTGTGGGGCGGATGGAGGAAGGCTGGGGTTTGGTCGGGTGGGCTTAGCGGGGTGGAGTGGATGAGGAGAGAGTGTTGAGGACGTAATGGGCGAGTTAAGGGAATTCGCTCCATTCAAGAGGTCTCCCGATTTATCCAGGATACGCCACCGCCACTGCGTGACAGCCCTCTCCCTGGCGCTTGCTTTTCGACCCGTTGAGGTGGGAGATTCAGGTGAATGGATGAATGAGTTGAAATGCTATTGCGATCGTTAAAAGCGGGTCTGGCGGGGGTCGCGAGGGAGGTGGAGGAAGAGGAGGTAAGCCTCCCACCCTCTCATCATTTTATTTGATCCATCGCTATCGCTTAATCGGACAATTTGACTGAGCCGACGTCGCAAGGAGTTATTTCTGGATTTGTTTCTTCCAATGTATCCTTAGTTCTCCCTTATCCAAGATTTTTGTTAGTCTTTTTAAGTACGTAGCGCAATATGGAACTCGTACTTCTGATCCGAACTTTGTGTGACCTTTCGTTGATCCGGAGCTCCGATCTCTCTTGATAAAATTTTGATTAATTTTCTTAAAACTAAGTCGTTGAAAATAAATAATTTCGTTTTCTTTTCCTGACTGATCATTTTTCCTAATTGATTCCTAAGTATTTTGATTTTTTATGTGAAATGATTGGCTGCGTTGAAAATTACTAATCTTCGGTAATTAGTTCCCTAATTAAGCTATTATTAATAAGCTAATTTCGTGTCTCGACTCGGCCATTATTGTGATTCCCAATAAGTACAAGTTAAAATATGAGTGGGTAATATTACTATTATTCTTCCACGTAATTCATTCCCAACCTCTCCTTAATCCTTTCTGAATTGCTTTAGAAAACACGTTCTTTTTATCTCCGCTAATGATTCCAAGTTTGAACTCAAAAGTACTATTGAATTCCATATTCAGCTTAACTTTGATGCACACTTTTTTGTAATTTCTAATGTGATGTCAATGATAAGCCATGTTAGAAGACCTAATTATTATTTTGCAAAGCATGGCGCCGATCATTAAACAAGGCTTAAGTTTTAACCTTGCTCTAACCAATTAGAATAAATAAAAGTTTTTATAAAAATAATAATTATGTACCAGTTTGTTTTCGATTGGGATAGAATGGATGAAATGTTCCATTAACAGATTTCATGGCTTAAAAGCTTAGCTTGGTCATTACCTTTTAAATTTCAAGTTTATATTTATGAATTAAGTCATATCTTTACCCTTTGAAATATGAGTACTCCCGAGAAAATCAATGAAAATACGTGACTTGAAGAAAGTGTTCAGCGGTCGTTAAAGTATTTCAAACCTTGAAATATGTAAACATATTTTATTCCTGTCTGCCATAACCATACGTGCCAATGCTCTACGTAGGAAATGTTTTGAACTTCGGATATTCATTGCTATTTCAATAAAGAAGGAGATATATTTAGAGATAATATAACAACAGAAGCAATTGAGTGAGGAAAGCTAAACTTTTTCAGCTTTATGGAGGTTTCGTCGATAGCTGAGCCATTGTAAAGAGAATTTTTTTATTTTTACACTTACGTTTATGTCTGTACCTCCCCACGACTCAATTCGTATTCCGTGTAGAAAATACACCGATGTAAGAGAAAAAGATAGAGAGCGTTAGATCTTTCGCACAAGTCAGCTAGTAGTTGGGGATCACCTCCTGGGCCATCACACTCTTGTTTCCTGATGCTGTGGATTCCCGCAAACTCGAATTCCCCCAGTGATGATAATTTAGTCTGCCAGAAGTTGGTCGGAGTGGTAAAATGGATCTCGTAAAACTACAGCGGAACCCAGATAAGAGCCTATTCTACAACTTTGCACGTTGCAGCAGAGCGGAGGATAGCATGTTGGAATTATTACGTATTTCCGCGAAGTATCTTTTCTCAAGGTTACTGTTTTTCCTATACTTCTACCTAAGAGTACCCCTGAGAATATGACCTGAGAGTGTAGACGTACTTGAGTATCAGTTCGTCAATTTCACGTGCCATTCTTATCTGTGTCATTCTGGTGGTTAAGTGTATTAGCTCAGGATGAAGTGAGTGCGTTATGCTCCAGAAGTTTGTATTCCTTTTGGGTTTAAGACTTCGAATTCCTGTTCTCAGAAGTTGTATTATGGCGCCAGAAATGGATTTATAATAATTTGTTACTGTAAAACATGAAGGTTATCCGTAGTTGGAGATTCAATGCGTAGCAGAAAAAAATTAGACCGCAGAAAAAATTACCAGCCGCTCTTGTCTGCCCATTTTCAAAAGTGTTAAATTTTTTTGCGAGTGGATATTCATTTCATTTAATTTCCTTATCAGTTGTATCCCATTTGGCTTTTGCCTCACCTTACAAACTTCTGAGGTCATGGTTGTTTCCTATGTATTCTCGGTTTTTGGTACCTCTCTGTCTTACATTTATGATCTGTTATTTACAGTAATCCATAACTTTCCAGTGGATATCTTCCACTCACCCCATTATCCTTCCCAAAAACATTGTTTTCTTGACGAGAAGTGCTAACGTCTTCCGTTTCTTCCCCGATCGTTTCAGCCGGCGGCGGCGAGTCCGGAGCCCGGCAACGCCATGCCCCGCTCTATGGGCGCCTCGTGCCGGAGGAGCAGCTGGCGGCGATGGCCACGTCGGGCAGCGTGGTGGGCGGCGTCGGGGCGCTCGGGGTGGCGGGAGTTGCGGGGGGCATCGGCGCCGGTGGAGCCGGGGCCGGCTCGGGGGGAACACCCTCCGACATCCAGGCGATGCAGGCCCGAATACCCTTGCGCTTCAGGGACCCGGCGTCCGCACCTCTTCGGAAGCTCAGCGTCGACCTCATCAAGACGTACAAGCACATCAACGAGGTGAGTCCGACCGCCAAGTCCTGTTTTGCATTGCTGTTAGCGGGTTTCGCTAATCTTCCGTGTGTGTACGGGAGAACGATCCTGGTAACGGGATCGCTGAATGTGCTGCGGCTTCCATGCCATCACCTGCTGCAGGCCCAGTAGAACCCTCCGGTCGAGTATTGTTGATAAAGTTTGGTTGGTCTACTTCACAAACGTTGTTGGGCTATTTCAGGATTTATTGTCGCTCAAGCGATGTAGGTGTTAATCTCAGCCGTGGTAGCTGTGAAGTAGTAACAGAATTCCGATTCTCATTTGCTGGCTGTCATCCCGGTCTCATAGTTTTCCCTCAGAGGAAGTATGATTAGCTTACACTTAGAGCTTGTATTAATTATTTAAATCAAAGTAATTATGCCAGTGGCACATGCACGGAGGTTCTGTTCAGTGGAAATAAAAAAAACATTGAGACTGATTTTTATTCAGTAAATATTCCAAACTATAACTCAGCTCATTCATAAAGTATCGTACTTTATTCAACTGAACGCAGGCGGCTCGTTTGTGCGAGTCTTAATTGCAACAATATTATGTTCTTTCATAAAAAATAAGTGAATGTAAAGGTTACTAGGTGGTCTAATTATATCATGGCACTTATATATTAACATTCGCTACAGTTATCGCCGAAGTGTTCGATAAAATTTAATATGATAAAATATTCGGTGATGAAGAAAATTCAGTTCCGGCTAACCGATGCTCAAAATTGAAATCTCATAAAATGGAATAGAAAAAATTAAGTCTAATGAATCCTCCGGGTCCGATCAAATACCCGCTGGTATATTTAAGGATTTAGTCGGAAATTGCACCGTATCTAGAAATCATATTCAAGAAGTCGCTGGTAGATCACAAGATTCCCAGAGATTGGAAAACGGCTAACGTAGCACCAATATTTAAAAACGGAGACAAGGAGGAAGCGAGCAATTACAAACCTATTTTCCTCCCATTCGTTCCGTGCAGGGTTATGGAACATATATGTAGTTGCTAGTTCGATCGTGAGACACCTCGATAATCAGCAGTTATTAATGGAAAATCAGCACTGTTTCCGAGAAGGTAGATCCTGCGAGACACAACTTGTTCATGATATTCTTATTTCGGGAGAGAGTAATGTTCCAGTGGACGCGATTTTTCTAGATCTTAAGAAAGCTTTCGACAAAATACCGCGTAGTAAACTACTTACAAAGCTTGAAGCATATGGCAAAAAAAAACCGGGATTGGATTAAATGCTTTTCGAGTCGACGGGTACAAAGAGTAGTGATAGATGGAGTTAAGTCAAACGCGGTGTAAGTTACTTCAGGTGTTCCCGAGGGAAATGTTATCGGACCTCTTTTATTCCTATTGTACGTTAACCAAATTGACTCCGTAATCTCTTGAAAGATACGTTTATTTTCCGACGATGCAGTGGTTTACCGTGATATCCGTAATCCTGAGGGGACAGCAGCAATTAGAATTAAATTTTAAAAAGTGCATAGTGATGAATTTTAGGAAAAGAACAATTCCCTCACTCATGAATTCTCCTGGGTGAAATACATAAAGAAAATATGTGGACAAGCTAGCAAAAATAAGGATTTATTGGAATAGTAGTTGGTAAAGGTGATGAAAATGTCAAAGAGAAATGTTATCTGTCGTTGGCTAGGCCTTATTTAGAATATGCTGCTAATACATGGGATGGATTGATTGCCGAATTGGATCGCGTGCAGCGAAGAGGAGCTAGATTTGTAAAAAGTTGTTATTATAAACTAAGTAGCGTATTCAAATATAACAGGATCAAGGCTGGTTATCACTCACGGAGTGAAGGTTAAATTACAGAGTAAATCTTTTGCATATATTGGAAGAATGTCTCTTGTGTAGTGACGTTGAACATGTATTATTACCTCCATCTATTACGGTAGGAGAGATCATGTCAATACAATTAGAGGGATTAAGTGTAGAGCAGATTTAAGATGTCATGTCTTCCACGAATGATAGTGGATTATGATAACATTGTTCGACCGCGGTAGGGGTAAGAATATTCGGATGAAAATCAGTCTAGTGTGTATTCACCCCTGCCACACACCCTAGCGGTTGCTTGCTGGGTACTAAAATAGCTGAAAAAATTGTAGCTCTCTTGCTCATACAATTTCATTAATGGGCACCAAGACGGAAAATTGTAATGCGTAAATGTTTTATCTTGACGGCGGCGTGGAGATTTATTTAGTGGCGCTGTCGAATCTTTTCATTTCCAGTTGACGAAGTAGTCGGAAGTTTCCCCCAGTCCAGCTCTCTCCAGGATTGGACAACATTTCTTTCCCTAAGTGCATAGGCGCGAGCGATTAGGCCTTGTAAAACTTCCCCATCCAATGACTGTGTCGTGAATTCTTTCTTCCACTCTATAAAGCATAAAAATAACTGCGTAGATGACGGAGAATAGGAAGTACGGGGGTGAGGGACTAGAATGTGGTGGGAACAGAGTGGATTTTTAAGGGTTTTCTCATTTTGGCTTCCATTTCCTGGAAAGTTGGCTGAGCGTGGAGTAATTTCTGAGAGTTGATGCGTTTCTTCTTTAGCTTATTAGTCATTTTTATTTCACCGCAAAAGGGAGAGGTACATAAAATTCCAAGACGCCTCAGTAGCCTGTAATTTAAGCATTTTTACTTTTTCGTCCACTGGTTGGGTAAATGAAGAAGTTTCTTTTTTTGAGCATGCTTCGAAAGATGGCAAAGGACAGCAAGAATTTATTTCAGTGGATTCAGAAAACGGGAGGATTATATTTGCCGATTCTTTAAAATTATTGTAGTTTGTCCCAGTTTCTTTGAAGTCATCTTGAAAATGTATGTCGTGTATTTCCTCGAGATTGTCAATAAAATCAATCCGCGAAGGATAATGTTAGAAAAGCTTTCGGCTGTCTTACTTCTTCCTCTAATGCACGTCCAGTAAATGGACATCATATCGTCTTCTGTTGGTTTTTTATGCTCTCGAAAGCATCTTCGCTTACCCATGCGATAAGCTCAAGACCGATGAGAAGTACTCAAACAATGTTCATATTTGTGTGGTCAACTATTTGGCATCCCTCTCAGCGACCTCGTATCCCTGTTCTTTGGTGCTTCCCGTCCCGTCTGGTAAAAAGAAATGTTTAAGCATTCATGATTAAGGATTGACAGGTAAACGTGATTTCTTATTGAATTGATTTTTGCAATTACTTAAAAAATGAATTAACCGAACTGCGTAAGAGACATTGTGACAGAATAATCGTTACTGGCCTCGATGTCGACTTGTTTTTCACCATGTACACAAAAGATTTTCATTATCGGCTAAAGAAACGTGAACTCAATTTTAAATAATCAATTACGTTGCCTTGTATGTTTGTAAGTGTGGACAAAGCCTTGCAACAGGAATTCGAAGCTCATTCGTTTTTAAAACCGGCGGTCGAGCTTAACTCTAGCTCTGTTCGGAAAACTTACTATTAAAGTTCTGGAAACTCAGCAAAACGCTGAGTCCAGTGGGCCCCCATTTAGTAAGAATCATTAATTCATATTAATTGACTAAGGGAGCGTGCAATGAATAAAACAAAAAGGGAGCGTGCGTTAAGTAGATGGACGGGCGGCAGTGGTATTTGACAAATGGGTTGTCTTGCGCTTTGATCGCCATTGCCTCACGTGAGTTGCCAGAATCTTCGCTCCTCTCGGGATTCTCGTCTCTAAAATGTCTCACCAGAATGCACCACGAATGCGTAAAAGCGTTGTTGGATATCAGAGCGGCATCATCACAGAGTTAATTGTGAGTGATTTCATCCTGCTTTCCTTCCAAGGGCTTGGGTGAATTGCCATCATACTTCGTTTTCTGCCTAATATTACCTGCTGTTCTTGAATGTCTGAGAGGAGTCTGGGCGATTTTAACTACGATTAGGGTGTTGGAAATATTTCTCAAACTTCCCCAAGCAACTGACACCGCCCGAGTGTTCGCTTGCCTGAAAGTAACAGTAGTTCGATTCTTCTTTCGATATGTTACCTGTCGATTTTTGTTATCTTATATTTGTTAAATGTGTTCTTGTAGATAAATTAAATTAAATATGTAGAAATATTTAAGAATTTAAAGTGTGAACTCGGCTGTTTCATTTACATTTAATGAGTGTAAGTTAAAATCCTTGAACGTAGTTATATTTATATTTTGTCGTTAAACCTTTCAAATAAATATCAGAATTGTACTCTGAATCAAATAAGTTCGTCTGTAATCATATGTCGTAGGTAAAAAATTAATCACACCATCTTTACTCGCAAAATTGCCCGAGTGTATTAAACGCCTTGGGTTCTTGATCCTACATATTAGATGTGATTAATTCACCTGAGATTTGTAAAATGGAGTTTTTGCTTTGTGTATTATTCCGGTTGACTTGCAGTTAGATTTGGTTCGTTGAAGTCAATTAAGTGCTGCATGATGGACGAATAATCTTAACCGTGTAATAAGAGTGACTTCTTTAGTGCCTTCAGTAATCGAGCGTACGATCTAATATTCATCTGTTTGCACGCCTGAAGATTCACGTCGAGTTACATGCTATTTAGAATCCATTAAAAGCCGCAGCAGTCCAAACGTTGGCCCTTTCCTTTGGAGAAATTTAATCTCATCTTAATGCCAGGTCTTTGTGGACTCAAGAGGGTCCCGGCGGTTTTAATGCGGATGTCGTGGTGAAAGGTCGCATTTTCTTCCTAGTCACGAGCTGCCCGTCTCTAGCGTTCTGTATATCGTCGATTGCACTGGACAGCTCATCCGGTCTTGGGTGAGCAATGGGGGTGGTCCAGAATAGAATCATCTGCAGGCTGGCGCCCCAGAGCTGCAGCCTGTTGCTCGACCTTCAGCCGCGTGATTGATCTGCGCTCAAAGAGGGGGAGGGAGGGATGACGGGGGTGAGGAGGGGTGCGGTGGGGTCGGGGGGAGGGATGAACCACCCGCTACCCCCTTTCCGTATCCTATCTCCCTTGTGATCCCCTCTCCCCTTCTGCATGGTCTGAGTTGGATCTTAACTTGCTCCTTACATTAATCCCCCAGTTGTACATGTCTTTCCCCCTCCCCCATCTCTCTCCAACAATAAGAAAGACTGATTCTTTAATTTTCGTGAAGTATGGTGAAGAATAGGAGATAATGCTTCGTGTAAGCTTTTTCGCATCAGTTTATGTTTCATACGCTTTTTATCAGTGATGTGATTGCTTCTGAGATCAAAAGAGAGGTCTGGTCGAGCAAAGATTATTGTTATGGCATCGCTTACCACGCATCGTGACTATTTGTTAGTTATCAGTTATCGCTGCTGTTGCATGTGTTCTGGCAGTTATGGCATATTATGAGGGATAGGGAATGCAGTTGTGAAGGTGGTTAGAATATTCCCTTTGGAGTAAAATATTGGGTCGGTCTTTCACTGCCCTTCGTTTGTATATCGGTTCAAGGGTTTTAGGTCATGGCACGGCTACAGTGAAATCACACTGTACGCTCCAATTAGCCCAAGCTCGCCAAAGAACATCCTTGCCCGAGTTGGTATGGAAACTCGTGACCTTCAGTGTGGCATCGAACTAGATATGCGCTAGACGAACGGGCCGAGGCGTATACTCTAGTGGATAAATCAGCTTAACTGTGGCAAAGACGGAGTGGCTCCATCAGATATCAGCGCGCTGTAAATAATTCACTCCGTTGTTGTGTGCTATTGTGACTATTAATTCTAATTGATGCCCTCAATTGGAAAAATTTTGAAAATACGAGGTGTGTTCAAAACATAACGAGAAATTTTTCATTTTGCGGACTTGGAGAGTCCGATTGTCAAACTTTTTTTTATTATGTTGGTATACATGCCCCTGAAGTATGATAAAACTTTCAGCCGTTTTCATTGTGGACTTTGTCTGTGACATCCACTAAGGTTAGACGTGTTTTATGAGCCTGGCGATTTTCGTTTGGAAAAGAAACGGATCAAAGAATTTGTATCAAATTTTGCGTAAAAAATGAAATAAAGTGTAGCAAAGTGTGTGAAATGTTAACAAAGGCCTATGGTGAGTCAGCTATGAGTAAATCAAGAGTTTACGAGTGGTATGTGTTTCCAAGAAGGCCGTGAAGACCTTGAAGATGACGAACACCCTGGATGCCCCAGCACATCAGCAATCGATGAATACGTGGAAAAAGTGTAAGAAATGGTTATGAATGATCGCCGAATCACAATTCGAGAGGTCGCTGATGATGTTGGCGTATCGATTGGATCATGTGATGACATTTTTTCCAATTTTTTGGGTATGAAACGCGTAGCAGCAAAATTCGTTCCAAAATTGTTGAATTTTGAACAAAAACAGCGGCGAATGGAAATTGCTCAGGAGTCACTAAATGAAGTAAACGACGATGCAGAATTACTGAAACGTATTATAACAGGTAACGAAACGTGGGTTTATGGATATGACTAAGGCTCAATCATCCCAGTGGAGGCATTCTGGCTCGCCAAGACCGAAAAAGGCTCGACAAGTGCGGTCGAACGTGAAGGTTATGCTCACTGTGTTCTTCGATTTAAATGGCATAGTGCATCATGAATTCCTGCCGCCAGGTCAAACGGTCAATAAAAAGTACTACCTACAAGTTTAACGCCGTTTGCGTGAAGCAATCCAAAAAAATGCCCGGATCTGTGGAAAAACAACTCATGGTTTTTGCATCACGATAATGCACCAGCTCACACTTCATTGCTTGTTCGTGAATTTTTGGCCAAAAACAATACTGTAACGTTGCCCCGGCCTCCATATTCGCCCGATATGGCTCCGTGTGACTTTTTCCTATTTCCATAAATTAAGAGAACCTTGAAGGGCCGTCGTTTTACAGCCGTAGGTGACATTAAAAGCGCATCGCTGAAAGAACTAAAGGCTATCTCAAAGATCGAGTTTGAGAAGTGTTTCGGGGATTGGAAGAAACGCTGGCACAAGTGCATAATCTCCATTCGGGACTACTTTGAAGGTGACAACATCAATGTATAAGAATAAATCATTTTTTTTGTCCGAAAAATTAAAATTCTCATTATTTTTTGTACAAATCTCTGTATTAGGTTGGTCCAAAAAGAAATCCATTATTTTTGCGTGAAATTCAAAACTGAATTTATGATATTTCGGATTGTTCGATTTGGGTAAAATATGCACCGTTTTGTTGTATAATTTGTTGCTATTTTAAAGGTAGCTTCATAATGCCTCTCTCATAGAAGTCTTGATCCTTATTGGCGACAAACTTTAGAAATATATTTTCACAATCTTCTCTTGATCGCAATTTCTTATCACCAGGAAGTTTTGCAATGAGAGAAAAAGGTGGTGATCGCTTGGTGCCAGGTCTGGACTTTATGATGGATGCATTAAAACCTCCCAGCCAAGGTCCCAGAGTTTCTGGCGAGTCACTACAGACGCGTGTGGCCTGGCGTTGTCCTGATGAAACAAAACAACTCTTCTGTTGGCCAACGCTGGCCGTTTCTGGTCAATCCCTGGCTTCAAACGGGTCAGTTGCTGACAGTAGAGATCTAAATTTAGTATTTGGCCATACGGAAACAACTCATGATAAATGATTCCTTTGCAGTCCCACCAAATGTGCAGTAGAACCTTCCTGGCCGTTAGTCTTGGTTTGGCCACGGTTTGAGCTGCTTCACCACGCTTTGACTATGATCGTTTTCGCATAATATTGTCGTATGTGACCCATTTCTCATCCCCAGTCACCATCCGTTTAAGAAATGGATCGAATTCATTCCGTTAGGCCAAGGCTTCACAGATGGAAATTTGATTAATCATGTTTCTTGGTGTTAATTGGTGTGGCACCCAAACATCGAGCTTCTTTTCGAATCCAGTTTAGCGCAAATAGTTAAAAACTGTTTTATGGTCCATCTTTAGCTCCTGGGCGATGCTACGACTACTAGCATGCCGGTCAACTTCGATTTTTCTGTGATTTTATCGACATTTTCGACGACGGGCCTGCCTGTGCGAGGTGCATCTTTAGTATCAAAAATGCCTGAACGAAATCCGCGAAACCAAAATTGCACGTAATTAGCTGTTACAGTATCGGTACCATAAACACCACGATTTCAGCCGCCTGGCTTGCATTTTAGCCTTTATCAAAGAAAAACTGTAAAATGTACCGAATTTCCTCATGTTGACTTCCATTGTTAACACCCTGTAACTCAAAACTGAATGGAGCAAACAAAAAACAGCAAAAGAATTTTTTTGGTGGGAAATATCACCTTGGCAACGAGCATAAACTTGAAATTGTTTGATCGATGCTTAACGAGATATCGATCACTTCAGCCATCTACCGAGCACATAATGGATTTCTTTTTCTGCAACCTTATATTTGTGGGTTAAAAAGATTCTTTAGTGTGTAATGTGGCACTCTAAAATATGGAAGAGGATGAATGGACCATTTTAAATGCTGGCAAGAAGAGTAGGGCGAACCATTGAGTGGAAGTTGAATAGTCCGCTTGGAGAGGGAAGGGAATGTTCCCATAGGAGAACCAAGGGACAAATACTTACTGCCAGGAAAACTAGAACTGGGGAAAGAGGGGTGTGAGAGGGAGTAGCTGCCACGATATGTCGAATAGGGACGAATACGCCGTTGGCGAATCGTCGAATTGAAGCGGTAATGAATGGAAGACCTCTTGAGGGAAATCCGTCGTGCTGCCGCAACGAAATGTGTGGCTGTTGATAGTGTGTGCATATACGTTATAGTCATGTATTTGCGTGCATTCAGTCATCAGGAGTAATAGCCGGAGACTGTAATGGTAGTTGTTGTTGTTCCGTGATGGAAGTTTAAGCTTTTTCTCGAAGAAACTGGAGCTTATTTCAAGCGCCATAAACGTTACTGGCGCCTCTTTAGGTCGCACCCGCCCGTCCCGTCACACAATGCAGGCGAGCGAGCACTCCTACTCCCGTACTTAAGTAATGACGAAGGGACCGCATTGACCACTCCTCACTTTACTCTGTCCTTGCGACATACCAGCTCCCTCGCCTCACGATTCCCTTGTGCTCTTTTTGCTCAGTTCTATTTTCAAAATGTTTCCTGCTGTTTCGATTATCTTTTCACGGATAAATAAACGCACTTAGTTAGACACAAGCAGTATATGCTCACGAGATTACCAAAATTATCATAATTGGCACTGTCAAAATGCATTTTCTCCATCTCTCCATCCTATCTGGAACTTTCATTATTATCCCTTCTCCACGCCTTGATTTCTCACTTTCAGAGCTTGTCCACTGTTTTGGCACACACCTCCATATGGTACCACTTACACTGCTGTTCATTTTTGAATGATTGTTTTGAAATCTACTCTGTGAAGTGGTTTCAGTTACACAGGACAATAGTGTGCGATTTTTTATTATTCTTATTACGCAGCGTGCCTCCCACATATTATTTATTCTCTTCCCCGGAGTAGGATATTTATGCAGCCAACTAATTGAGGGCCTAAGCTGCTTCTTTTTTTCTTTTATTACTTTTACAATTTTTAAAAACGTTTGTTTGATCAACTGTCGTAGTTATCGATTCGAAATCTCAAGAATTTTGTGGATCTACGAAATATATCAACGGCTTATAATTTTACTTGTCAGTGCGGAAAGAAAACTAGCTCGCCTTTAACAATTCTCTGGTAATTAAGACATGCGTCTCGTAGATTCAAATTAATTTATGCTGTTATGTTATTGATGATAGGAAAAAAATCTTTATTAGGATATTTGTAAAATTCGCTAACATCGCCATATTCATACTTAGTGAATCCGTAGATTAGGTTAATCTAAGATTAAAATATTGTTATTGAAAAGCTTGCAACTTTCGTTGCGTGATATTCTGTGGATCCCCTAACGTTCAGAAAATTCATTTAGGTTGAAAAATGTTAAAAAGGAAACATTTGATGGCGACACCTCCGAAAAAAAACGAAATACATTTTTATAGTTATAAATTTGACTGAATTAGCATCATAATCACCTTTTAGACTCCATATTTTTTTCTTAATGTTGAAAAATTAGGGGCTGTCTAAGGTGGTTTCTCTCAAACTTCTGGATTGAAAATTTCCCATTTAAATTAGGAGATGACCACGCTTTTAATCAAAGTAATGGTTGTAATTATATGCGCGATATTTCTGCGGGTCGTTTTCGACAGAATCTGGCATGATACTCCGTCCGCCTAATTGCGTAGAAAACAAGAACGAATGTCAAAATATACGAGGAAAAATCGTATACGTCGCTCTTAAAATCACAAAGGAGGGAGGTCTACTGACGCGATTGTGTCCAGTGTGCGAGGAAATGCAATACTTTTTGTTGTCAATTGGGTTGAAATTTCTGTTCATGGTATGATAATTTTTGTGACTACCGATGAATTTTTCGGCAGACAAGGCTAAATACCTTTCGACAGAAGGCATTTACCTTCCGCCGAAACCGCTGCCTATTACTTGTTTAGCCATTTAAATTAGATTGAAATGCTGTGAATGACGAGTAATCCTATCTATGGTACAGCTTTGTGCCGTCAGTCATATTTCACTCTAGGTGTCGATAGTAACTATAATGAAGAATCTTTGTTTTGTATTTCGATATTCCTCTATAGATTAATTATGCCAATTCGCAATCCATGCCTTAAATTCAGAAATACGTATTCATAGGAGTGATAAAATTTAGAAAATTTTGAGTAATTTATTTCAAGGGATGTCTTTCATTCCGAATATTAAATGACCGCAAAATCTAAATGATTCCCTACTCACTGCTCTCTTACATTTTGGTAGTTCTTTCTGTTTATTTGATTTCCATATCTATTTTTCTTTCCGTGTTCCCTTCTCTGACGTTCTTAAACGAATTCATTTTCTCTCAAGGTATGTCCAATTCTTGTGGTTCTTCCTTTCCATATGGAGCTTCATAATCTTGCGTGTGCTTGTTCTCTTCTTGACATCTGCATACTTCATTTATCCATCCATTGGAAAATTTAAAATTCACCTTCAGCAATAGGCTTGTACTTGTCTCAGGTAAGATAATTCAGTGTCTTAAGACGTTGAACTATTGAGTGCTGGAGTCACAGTAATTACTTCGGGAAGAACATGCCGCTAAGACCCCCATTGCAGTAATACTTATTCTTCTCGTCGGAATGCGTAGCGTTGAACATATTAGCATATACGTCCACGAAAATTACGCGAGAGAGATTTCTGTTAAATAAACATCCGTATCACTAAAAGCAGGGGGGTGCGGCTGGAAGGGGGTCAGGGGGAGAGGGAATGAGATTCCGTGTCCGCTCGTAAACTGCCGTCCGCAGGGTAGACGAGGGAGGCGGGGTTTGAGAAGGGGGGGGGTCGACGCGTCGGCGGGAGGAGTTTGAAGGAGCTGCTCTTTCGCCTGCCTCTATCTAACGTCTTTTCCCCTCCGGCGTCTCCCGCCCACTTCCATCCCTCCTCACCCCAGCAGTCCAGTCCCCGCCCCTCCTCTTAACCATCTCCAACCCTCCTCCCCGTCTGCTCCATCCCGCCTTGTTTTATTATTGCCCCCCCCCTCCTTTCCCTCTCTGCCCACCCCCCGCCCCTCGGCATAACGACGTCGCGTTTGGAAGACGCAGCTTGATAACGCTTGCGGTGGCGATAAATGGAGCCGAATAATTCGCGTGGTTTGCAAAGATGTCCCCCGTCGTTTCTTCTTGTTCAGATGCGAAGATCATTGGGATTAAATCGTGCGGATAGAGTTAGGGAGGGTATTTTAAAAGAGGGAGTGTTTTGTTGTAAAGGCGCATCCCGGAGGGTTTAGCGGAGACGGTGTGGCCGAGGGAGAGATTATTCAAACAGGAGGCGCCCTCCATTCCATGGATTTGTTGTTTTTTTCCTCCAGATTCCCACCCAACCTCGGGTTAATTCGCCAAATTTTTGCTGTCATTTTGACAAAGGGGCGTGGCGTCGCGAGCTAACTTGTCTTGGGAAAGTATAAATTTTGAAATAGGGTTAAAGCTAGCGACATATAGATTTAGTGTCTGTTCGCTTATCCATCATAGTACATTTTCAGAAATATGCAGGATTATTTCATATTGTCCGTCGTCATTGTTTGTTATGGTAGAAGTGTTCAGGTATAACAACTACCTTAAAGGCTTATCAACTTGGAGTTATGTGATAGCCCTAAAATGTGTACGATTAAGGGAGGAACACTCGGTTGGGTACTCCCGGATACTATTTATATTTTGCTCCTGAACTGCCGAAGTTTTTTCAAATTGGCACCACTTGAAGCACCCGTGTATGAAAAGCGCTGCCAACGTACGCTTTAACCTGTGCAACCGAAGCGAAGTAATTGAATGGCTGAAGGTAATTATTACTGAAATCGTATCATAAAGGAATTAGGAATGAACTGCTATACGATTTTATTCATTTGAAACCTATATAAGTACATTAAAAGTACATTATTATTACGAGAATTTTCAGTGCATTTTACGTGGAAAGAGTCAATTTGCGAGCTAGTGATCGTATTTTTAAGTCGAAGATGGTTTCTGTTTAGTCTTGATAATTTTTGTAGGCACCCTCACCTGAACCTTATCCATGCTATTTTCCGATTGCACTACCTTCATAGGAATTACGTACGTTACGCCACATGGAATAGGGCATTTCTCCCCATCTGCTGAATGCTTTAATTTTACACGTCCGAAGGCTAGATACGAAGGGCATTCTACCCTTAACCATTCAACCAGGCGTCCGTTATTACTGATCCAGTGGAGGCGAAATACACAACAATGGAGGATGACCAATGCACCTCATGGAAACTTTTCTTTCGTCAGGATAAATCTTCAGTCGAGGCGTACGCAATTCTAAAAGAAGCTTATAGATGGTCATTTATTGTCTAAAGTACAGCTAGAAGATGTTTTAAAATATTTAAGGAGGAGGGGACACTCAATTTCAAAGCAAGCCGGACCAGGAGCTCCAATCGATGCACTTAAAGAAGTGAACGTTAATACCGCCGATGCCCTTGTTAGAGATCATCGAATAAAGTTAAGTGCAGTATCGGAGATATTGAAAATTTTGTTGGGTCCCATCCACGTACTCGTATATATTGGTTACCAAAACATTCGCACATGAGGCTTATTTGGGCGTGGTGGATTCCACGACCGCTCAAGCCCGAACAATCCGACGTTTGCGTGCAGGTTTTTCCGCAGTAGGAGTTGATTGATTATACAGCAAGATGTGGGGTTTTCTTCCATGTTTATCACTGACGATGACACTGGGCTACATCCTTTTGATCCTGAGAGCCCATAGCAAAGCTTTGTGTTGAATTGTCCGTCATCGACAGCAGCATAAAAAAAGCCAAAGTGGTGGCTTCTGTTCGGCCAAGTCATGGTCCTGACATTTTTTGATATTCAGGGGTTTTCATTTTTGGTATTCAGGGGATATTCATTTTTGGTATATCAGCATATTGTGACAGCACACCCAACTGTAAATGGAGCGTGATGTAGGAATGCATTGAAAAGTCTCCTAGTTCATAATAATCGCAAAATGCCACGGTCCAATGCAACAGGCTGGATGCTGGACCACGATAGTGCATGGCCTAAAATGGCAATTTTGTAGGAAATCTCGCAAAAATCAAAGTGAAGTGTGTTCCACATCCCCCCTTGTAATCCAGTTCTAGTCCCAAGTGATTTTTTCTCGCTCGCTGATGTGAGTAAATATCCGGTGGAAAGTGTATTCCATCGTCATAAGCAGGCTTAACCGAACCGAACATGTTTAAAAATACGTCTGACGGAATAATGTATTTAAATCAATGCAACTTTTACCACATATACATTTCATTACATTGATTGATGATTATAGCATAAAGTTAAATGTGTACACATATTGTGAGAAGAAGTAACTCATGATCTTTCTTTATTGAATAGGCCTTCGACTTCTCGGCCCACTCTTCTCTCCTCTTGAACCTTCTCATGGGATCCATGGGAGCTTTGAAGGATTATAAAAAATATTTTTCCATACTTTTATTGTCTTTATTTGTCGGGTAAGTTTCCATCTCCACTAACGCCAATGTTTCACTGGGGGAAGGTTATATTTTATGATGGGCGCCCGAATTTTCGATTTAAAATTTAAACGCTATCGTATCGGTCAGGTTCCTTTCGCTGGTTCACATCGCTCTGGATTTTTCGACGAGTGAACTCAGAAAACATGAAAGCTCAATCTTTAGTCCACATTCCGTACTCGTTGCTTCATTTCCTCGCGTTGTTGCTGGCATTCAGATCGTTTGTTTACAAATATTAGTATATTTTTTATCCGGATAACGGTTGAAGGCGGAATATTGTGAAAGTTTTTTAAATTTTTTTTGTTCAAGGGACTCAGAATGAAGTATTTTTTTCCCTCGTGATTTCATATTCTGATATTGATAGAGCCCCGTTGATTGTTCAAAGCTATTTTCGATAAAATTCAAGGCACTTTTGAAGAGAAACACACTTCTATACGTTTATGAAATGTATGTTAAATCATAAACACAATAAGCAGTCAGGCGCTTCAAAAAGGCTCCGATACATTCATAAATCAGATTACTAAGTTTTTTTTAACAAAAATTGTCTTTATTTCTGTTCAAACTGTAAAAAACTTAATAGATTGCAAAGGAGTGCCCCCGGATGTAGTGAGGAACCATGAGTGAAATGACTTCATGTTCATGAAAGGAGAAAGTAGGAAGAAAAAGAAGTCAAAGTTTTTAAACTAAATGAAAATTTCCTTAAAGAATCTGCATGTTTGTTGATTGTGAAGTGGCTGAACTTTCATCATTTATCAGTTGCATTTTACAGTGTATTGGTGAAACAGTAATATTTCTATTATTATTATAGCTTCTAAAGCGATAATACTGTTTTAAAAATGCTGATAAATTCAATATTCATTCCAAATATAACGACATACACTATAAAAAATTGTACGTTTTATTTCGAGTAGGTCCGATTTTTGGGAAGATCGGTGTGGGATGGATTGCTGTGGGGAGAGGGGTGGGTCTTATAGTTGGGTACGAGTCACCTCTCGATTACATTGGTATATTCCCAAGTAAATCCCTTCAAAATTCTGAGTGAAGCCACATTAAAGATTATACGTAAGGAAACCAAACACATCAGACCTCTTTTGGTGTATTTCGCCCTCTTCCCTGTAAACTCATCGAACGCTTCCGATTCAGAACTGCCTTCTGGAATTAAAATCCAATATCAGAGGGCCCTGCACACTCGGGATTCGCGTAAGGCTTGGATCAATAAAACTAATCTTCGACAGTTAGAGGAGTTTTGGGGTCCGCTTTATTACCTGCCGTATAAATTCGGCGTTAATTGTTAATTAATCGGGCGCTGATTCGCGCGTCATTTTTTATTGCACTCTTTACCGCGCGGCAGTTTCTCCGCATATTTATCGCCCGCGCATGCCGTCGCGAGCCAAGGTGCTGAATTTCATGGCGTGGATTGACCTCGCATGCGGAGGTGCGGTCGCTCTAGCCGTTTCAGAAAATTGACAGGAACTGATCGAAATCTTCCCATGGCTATTACTCCTCGTGGCGATGAGCGCGCAGGCGCGCGTGCCCTAGCGTGCGTGCATTCGCCGGTGCATGCATGCGCCCCGCGTGCGGCCGCGGGTGCGTGCGTACTCGCAGTGAGTGCGAGTTGCGAGGGAGACAAATTGAGTCCGAGGCGGACGCAGTACGTCATGCGCCGACGATTAAAAGTCGGGTTAGCCGGCCGTAATGGCCGTTTTATGCGCGGGCAAAACAGTCGGGGGTGGCGGGAGGGTTTCGGGAGAGGTGGCGTTTTATCATCGATCCGCACGCTTCCTGTATCTTCCGATGAAAAAGTACTCTGGGCATTACCAAGAAAACTGTTATTCTCCGGCCGCCATTCATCCCGACCCGGCCCTCCAACGTATCCAGTCAATTCCCCACAGCTGATTCATTACGAGAGTCATTCTATCCCACCTTCCTCCCCCCCTCCCGTCTCCCTCACCCCTCGTCTCTCTCCCGACCACTCACACCAGGTTGCCCTCGCTTCAAACCCGTCGCACACCCCTTCCTTTCTGCCCCCCTACCAAGTCCCCCCCCCCGCTCCCACCGCCCAAGCGAATGGAAAAGTCAGAAGTGTGCGCGCGTGTGAGGGTGCAGTGGGTTCGCGTGGCTCGCGCACACCATAGTCTGCTTCCGTCCTCTTTTTCAGTCGGCCTTCCACCCCCCGCCATTCACCCTTCGCAGAGCGCCGCCCCGACCGCCCGCCCCCCCCTTCCTCCCTCGCCCGCCTCCTCTGCACACCCCCGCGCGCCCTCGGGCGGGGGAGCCCCTCCCGTCGCCTCTCCACGCCTCCTTTCCCCCCATACGTCGCCTTCGGGGTCGCTGCACGACCTCACGCAAGCCTCCACGCCTCTCCAACCTCCCCCTTCTCTCAGTCTCTCGCCTGCAATCCCCCATTCCTCCGTCTCTTCCTTCTCTGCACACAGCCCCGCTCCCGTAGCCCTCCTCACTCCTTCGGAGGAGGTTGCGTCGGTTTTATTTTGGCACTATTTCTGTTCGCGCGGCAGGGAGAGAAGGTTTCAATGGGGGAAGAAGGTGGGGGATTCGCGGGGGGAGGGAAGGGGGGGCGCGCCCGTTCATCCTCCGGCGGGGCCGATCCACGGGTGCGTGAGGCCTTTCCCTCGTAGGGGTCGCGCGGCGGGGGGAGGGATTTCGGTTGGGGGTGAGTAACGGTGGGTTGAGTGGATGGGTGGTTTGCCAAGGCTCTCGTGAAGGAAGAAGAGGTTTTCTTCGGTCTCGCTTTGAGACTTTCCCCACCCCGACCAATCCTGCCCTCTCCCTTGTCCGCACCGCGCCCTCCGTCATCTTGTCTTTTTCGCCTTCCTCATTCACTTTTTGTACTCTCGTCCCCCCCCTCCCGCCCTCTCTTCCTCCTTCACATCCTGCCCCCGCCCTGCAACGTGCTCAAGACTCCCTGCGCCACCCCCCTCCGGGTGCGGGGGTCAACCTAACTGGGGGTCAGCGCGGATTTATGCCTCTGACCCTTTCTTTTTGACTTCATTATTGCAGCCGCCCTTGAAAAAGGAGGCTGCGTGTCCTTCCCCTCTTCTGTCCCCTCGCTCCTTCCGTCCGATTTATTTATCGTCATGGGGGTTCTTTTCGGAGCGGGGAGAGTGTGGAATGGTGTGACGAGGAAGGAAGTGAACTTAAGGCAGGAGGGGAGCCGCTGCTATTTTAGCTCCTATTTCAGAGAAGTGATACTAAGATTGTGGGACCTGATTTTTTAAAATCCCGTTGGGCAACTTAGCATGGACGAGAATTTATTTTACTTCAATGCATCCGAAGTGGAAGGGGAATTATCACGACGAAAGATGAAGAAATGATTAATTTGTTATTTGATGCTTTGGTCAGAGCTCGTTCCTGTTTGCTTAGGAGTATGTTGTTGGTTTCTAGCTGCTGTTTTCATTCATTAAGTAATCCGAGATAGAGCGTTTCTGAAACTAAAACCATTCTTTAGGTTTTCTTCAATTTCCCTGCCACAGTTACCAGCTTATGCTCGTATTGTGTTCACACCGGCAATAATTTGTGTGGAAGTGCAAGAATGGATGTGATTTTATCTGATGAATGGTGGGGAACTGTTCTTGTGTAAAAGTAAACGAGCTTTTTTATAGCTAGACTTAATCTTTTCCAAACATTAATTATTTTGGAATTGGCAGAGAAAGATTGAATGTGTCAATTAGATGAAAAAATTTATTAGATTGGTTTGTTTGGCGTGTTGACTCAGCCGAATCGAGGATTTCTGGGATAATGGGCATTTGATCGAACCGATTTTTGGAATCTCACCTTTTTTGGCCTCCCAGCATTAGCGAGCACTACCGCCGAAAGAATTTGACCTCTTCTAACGTTACTAATTATTGACTAATTCCTAATTGTCTACTACGTAACATCATGCTCAGATGAATTAGCTAATATAATATATAATGGCCAATTTTACCACCTATTCAATTCTTTGAAGGTGGTTTGGTATTGGTAATTAGTATTAGTAGATAAAAAATAATGATGTTGATATTATTTCGCCGAAAAAGAGTTGGTACCTTCATAATTTGACGTTCAAAAAGGCTTCTTTCCACTTTGGAGTTGGAGCTCTTTTTAGTTCAGCCTGCTGAATAATAGCTCTACCTTGTCTCTTCGCCCACCAAGCTTTTATTTTGAAAAGTGTTAATCATTAAGCATAGAGACTACTGCTCCATACAGGACGTAATCGGGCTCGCTGAACGTTAGCCTGTCTCAGGTTGAATACAAGTATTCAATACGCGTATTCTTCTGAGTTATGCGTTATCCATTCATAACTTCTTAATGACAATCAATTTCAAAGTGTAAAAATCATTCGCCTTGACCGTTTTCTAATCGGGTATATGCGGTTGGACACATATCACGTAAATCTCATAACAAAGAGTGAAAAAAGCATTTTCCCTCTGTATAGTAATATATATTTATTGAAACCTTTTCTGCTTACTTTTTATGGAGCGTTGCTTTCACATTAATTCAAGAATGCCTGTTTCGTTAATGTACTGTTAACTCTCCATGTGGTGAGTGTTTTATTAGTTTTCCTGGAATGAGTTGTATTTAGTCCGCAAGGTGGGTCGCAGCAGTCCAGGGGTAGAGTGTTTGACTACTGACCGGAGGGCGCGGGTTCGATTCAAGGTTCCACCCAAGCTATGTGATTTTTCGGATACCAGATCTTCCTGGGAAATCATAACCGGCACAGGGAAAGGAACAGGCCCCCCTACCCACATGTGTGGATTTCACACGCCGTCGGGCTTAGTACTGGGTGAACTACCATCCTACCAAACCGACCGTCGGGTTGAGTACTGTGTTTATTGTTTAGTTCTAAAAAGCTTCACATCACCATCTGCCCGCTTGTGCAATTATCTCAATTCTGTAGACTGCAGAAAACGTTTTAGTTCGAAAGTAAAACTTTGCATCGTCTTTCTTCGGATTTAATTCGTTCCTAGTGGTATGCTGTTTCCTGTTTCGTCGTACCAATGGCTCGTGTTTTGTGTCTGGGGCCAGAAGAAAATGCGTAACGTAATCATAAATATCCGTGTCAGGTCGTGACAAGCTTTGTGAGCGTTTTGAAAGTGCTTTTATGCCTTCGCATTCATCATCAACTCGAGAAAAAATGTTAAGGATAGGAATCGAAAAAATAGCCTTTTAAAACAGTTTTTAATTCGATTATTAGTCAATCAGTCGACGCGGACTAGTACAAAAGTCCTCGTAAAAAAACTAGAGCATTTACTAACGAGAGTTTGACTATTATTGCACAGTTATTTATTTTTAAATAGGAATAAAATGGAATAATTTCATTTATTTGAAGTGCTTTCTGGGTTTCTTTTATTCACGGTTGTACATTTATTTTTCAAAGTTGCATAAATTATTTTATTTTGCCGCAGCAAAGACCGTACTAAAATACCTTTTGAACGTTTGGACAAAGGGGCAAATATCTATGCAGTGAACATGAAATCAGGGACTCCAGGGAAGATATCACTTTCACCGTAGATGTAACGACAGTATTCGAGAAGACTGGTCCATAATCGGATATTATTCGTCCTCCAAAATATCTAAAAGATGTTATGCGTAATATAGGAAATTGTACATTAGGCAGTTCCCGCATTCATTTTCGTGTTTAGATAATGGAAATGATTAGGGATGGCCCTGCGAAGAAAAAGAGGTTAACAGTCAGGTTAATTAATCGCCGAAGGAAGGGCAAGAGATTTTTACAAAGATTTGGTGTTGGATTGCTGATAATAAGAGATGCTAAGATTTTCTATAGGTTGAAATCTGCTATCCAATCACCCTAGGAATTTCAATCATTATTTTAGGCATTTAAGGTTTTAAACGAGGCGAATTGGATAAAGATAATGCATGTATCACTCATATTTCTCCCTTCGCCTCCCACTTAATTCCAAGCTCACATCCCTATCAGATTTTTGCATTCCATAAGCACTCGCAATCATTTCTTGTAGTTGATCATGCACATTATCTAATTCTTTCTCCCGATGACTGCTTGTCTATGTATACATCTTGATTACCGCTAGATTATCATTTATCTTATGCAATAAGATATTGTGACTCACCTGATCCACGTTAAGTGCCATTCTCCTCTCTTTTCCATTGAGTACTACGGTTGCCCCCTGTTGATTTGCATACTCTTCAATGTATACTGTTTCGTGAGAAATACTCTATTAATCCCAGTTGTCTCTCCATCATATAACATCGCTCATTCTTAATGTCTTTTAGCCAATTTCTAATAAGCTTAAGTTTTTGCTTGCAAGCATTAATTTTCCGTGATCAATTAAGATATTTCGCTACAGAACGCGACAGCCCGCTTGTGCAAAATTAAAGTTTCATTTAAATTCTTTAGAAATAAAACAAAGTCCTATAGGAATTTGCTGCAAATTATGAGCTTTTTGTTTTTCCAGTGTTATTTAACACAAAATAATAATTACGGCAGTGTCTTAACCGATTAAGTGTTAATAATTACTCGAGCGTACAAGGCAGGATATGTCAAGTTAAAATTCTTTACGTGCATTTTTTACAGTGGTTCCAAGTTTTTAATTAACATTTGAGCCGAAATTATTTTACACTTTTACAAAAACGGAGGTATTGCATTAATTAATTACCATTCCAGGATCAGTCTAATGGGTATGAGATGAGAATTAGTCATGCCAGGAAAGTGGATAAGAGAAGTAGGAAGGATAAGTTGAAAATGAAAATTGGACGTAAATTAGAGGAGGAATAGCGCTCCACTTATTTAGGAAGTGTTTGAGATGAAAATCGACAGAGTAGTAAGGGCATTAAAAGAAAAATTGCTTTTAGTAAAACTACATTAAAAAGATTTTGGTTGCAAGGACACTAATTAAAGTTGTACGTAAAAGATTACTGAAAACTTTGATACAGAGCGTAGTTTTTTGTACCTGTGAGACTTGTTGGTTGAATCCAAAGGGTAGGATTTCGAGATGTGGGTGAGGAGTAATGGAAAATATAAGACGGGCTAAGTAAAATAGACGAAGTAGTGCTATTCACGTGAGAAAATTCTGTGGAGAAATTCAAAAAAGTTCTAGGTAAACGAGGTATAAGGGTTGAAAAGAATAGACTTTTTGGTCGAAGTGAAGAGTGGCAGAAAGTACCTAGGTGGAGTTGAAAAATGTTTAATTGTAATATGAGGTTTAAGGGTATTCGGTGCCGTGCTAGGGTTAGGAGCGTTGTTGTGTAGTCCCCGGACCCGTCGAAAGATTACCCTTTCAAGCAGACCAGTACCAAGAGGCGGGAGGAAACCCGGTCTTTCGGCTGCCCGCTGTTTTTTCGCCTACTCGCGGCCGCTGGTCCATCCTGGCCCTCTTTTCGGCGCGAGCCACGAAACCCGCACCGCTCCGTTGCGTTCGCGGGTTGTCTACTTCGCAGGAGACGATGGCCCTAATTGGCGATGACAGGTGGCGCGGGGGAGCGGCACGGAGGACTCAGGGTGGAGGGGGGGGAAGGCGTCTCTCCCTCCTCCGTCGACCTCGCAAGCTGAGAGGCGCTCTCCCACGCGTGTCATCGTGGCATGAGGGACGCTCGGGTGGCGGGAGTGGGTCGTTTCCCTGTGCTCATTAAGTGTTTGGCACTTCCGTGGTGAACTTTTGATTGGCAACCCAAGAGGAGTGGTCGATCGGATGAGGGGTTGCGAAGGTGCGACTCTGCGCCCGTTAACGTAGGGCTATTCATAATACTATATGTCTAAAAAGTTTCTCCCCGGAAGCCGAGGGTTCTGGGTTGGAAGTAGGATTTTGAGCAAATCTTTTGTTAGTGCTTGTATATTTGTTGTTGTTACTCTTATGTTGTTTGTCGGGGAACGACTCACTGGTAGGGAAGGACCAGGTGTTCACCCGAAGTTTCACTCCCTTGCAGTGACCAAATGGACAGAAATCTTGTCCTTGATAAGCAGGGACATAAGCATTTGATGTTCTTCACGCTTACTGAATTAATAACTTTCAAACTTTATATGAATGTCAACGGTGCTTCCTTTTATTTTGTTCTACTTTTAAAAATTACCTTGTTGCTAGCATTATTACTATTCAGGCATTGCCGACCGAAGGTCTGATTGGGAATTAATGAACATTTGTTTCTAGTAGTTCACGTGGGGTAACCCGTTAAATATTTGTGGTAATTTTTGCTCTTTATAATACTTTAAATCATTTAAATTAAATGTTGTCGTCGTTCAAAACAAGTAAATATGTATATAATGCAAATATTTATTCCATGCCATAAATCGGATTGTGTTAAAATGCATAAAATATAAAAAATATCAACCCTGGTGTAATTATATTGTTCTAACCATTTTATTAATTCTCATTTTCCGACTGAAGTAATTTTCGTAACCTCGACTTTTCTTAGTAAATGTGTATTTCTAAATAATGACGGATTTATTTTCCCATTCCTTGACCCCCAACGACGTAAGTATAAGTTTCTGAATGAAACTAGTATCACTCGAAGGGTTATAAAATACGGTAAATATTCCTTCGTACCTCATGTCCTAACAATGGTCTTGCGCCTTGTATGCTACAATTTTAATGGCATATTTTCTTTTCCGAGCTGGAATAGACCTGTATTAGAAAACCTCTGCTGGATTTAACTTCTCTAGCGTAACCACAAAGACATGCATTCGTTTAAAATAAACGCTTTCCATTGGCCGATCTTAAGTAATAAAAATTTTAATTTCTTATTACAGCTGAGGGGGAATGTCCGGACGGTTGTACTTTATTAAAGTAAAAATTTAGAGGATAAGAATGATGAAGTGCAATTGCATAAGTTAAATTTTATTTTATAATTAGAACAAAATTTTCTGCGTAATACGCCATAAATTATGCTAATTTTCGAGCGAATACCATTCGGGCATCAAAAAAAGGAACATACTAATGTAATATCTCCCGTGGAAATGAATTCTAAGGCGCATTGAATGCATTCTCCGGTTATTTCACATTATTCCCAGATAGTTATATAATTTTTACGAGAAATATGTGACACCTCTACAGTTCTCAGTGCAACCAAATAAAAAAATAATGAATGCCAGACATTATTACATTCTATTGAAGAAATGTCCTTACCTGGAATTTCTGCTTCGTGGGCGGCATGAAGATCCAAAAATGGAATTTTATCATTATTTGGCACGATATATGTTATTGCTCCTCTTTAAAAATGGGAAAAGGTCTTTAGAAATAACTTCAGATTCCCTATGCGCAAAGATAATTTGTCGAACGCCTGATATATGCCATTGTAGTGTTGTTTTGTGAAAATATTTATTAAATGATTCTACTCTTTTCGGGAATGGTATTTTAAAACCTTAAACGTTTGATCGAAACATCGGGGTAATTTCCAAATTAATTGAGTTCTAGGGAACAGTTGGCCGAAACAATATTCCCATTTTTTCCAGCGACAGACCAAAACGAAAAGTTATTTTGTTCATGGTTAGCATCTTATATGAAGGTAAGAGGGAGAAGGGATACCAATCAGTCTCCAACCGAGGAAGGAAATGAAAGACTACACCGATTTGAGAGAATGGTGTAGCCACTTTGTCTCTGACTCAGTTCAAACTGAGCCGTCTGAAGAGGAGAGACCAACTGTGATTATTTCTCCCAAGTTCACCAAGACGTAGTAAAAAACTCTCCGTAAAGCATCTGGGACCACTTTGTCAAACCTGCGCTGTAGCTTACAACTCCTTGCAGTTTGTCTATGCAGCTACTCGTCTAGCAACAAATTATTACGGTGCTTATCACGTCTATATTTTACGAGATGTTCTTGCGGAAGTTGAGTATTGCGTTTGCTGTTATTTTTATAGAGAGTTTGAAAATTGACTTGTAGCTTTGAGGAATCTACAAGTCCATCGCCGTTAAAGGTTTATCCACATTGTTGGAGAAGAGCTCACCATGATTTGTAGTCGAGCGTCTAATGGATTATGAAGTGTACGTAGGAACTAAATGTATGAATCAATGAATCTCGGCGTAGAAATTTACAGGTTCAAGTTCCATACGGGAAATTAAATTAAAACGGGAAGTTACAGGAAATCAAAAAAAAAACTTAATGCGGAAGTAGGATTCTGGCGAAATCCACAGCTACGGAATATAAAATCAGAAAAAAGAAAGGGCAGAAATTTTTTCCCCGTGAACTGTAGTAAATTTACGTTGTAAAAATAGCGCATTATGGATCACGAAAACCGTTATGCATTCTGTATTGATATTGATCAATACAAATTTTATTAATCCGTTAATTACTCCGAGGTTAATTTGCTTGGACTCTTTCATTGGTTCGGATTATTTTTTTGTTAATTCGCTTCGTGGAAAAATTACATCGAAGACCGAAAATTATTGATTAACAGCCGTACGATTATGTATTATGAAATTGCGAAATATTATTCCATTTAATGAAAACATGCAACTGGAAATAATCCCCAAGCGCCTTGCCGAAGGAAAAATTATCGTGAAAACGTCTCTTTAAGATTACATTTTCCATTGAGATGGGGACTTGAGGCAAGCTGAACGGGAAAGAATCAATTTTTATATCCCGTAAAATTTTATTCCCTAAACTCCCTCCAGAGGATTCGCTATCAGCCTGATTTGCGAATTTTCAGTTCAAAATAACGCTCTCAGAATTGGTCAGGCCACGTTCTCAGAATTTGGTCAGCTTTGCGCCCTACAGTCTTTTAATAATTAACGACTAATATAGGGCGGCATGTTAATAAATGAGTGGTGAATGACCCCGTTCACAAATCCATATTCTGGGATAAAAAAATGCTTTTGGAAATTTTACCTTATCTCTTTTCGATTGCAACCCTTCGTGCATGGCTTATGACCGGGGATCAATCTCAGCCAGCAGCTCTTCTTTCTGCCTTATTATGGAATTAGTGGTTTTCCTCCCTCTTTAGCTCGTTTTTTAGTGGTCATTAGGGTTTATCGTAAACCCTAGCACGCCGCTCCTTGTCCCTAACCCCCTTCCTTGTCCCTTACCCCCTCCCTTGCCTCCATCGAGGCAGAAACTCGAGTTAAGGAAGCCCGCCAACATTATTGAGCCGTGGTAGGTGTTCGGTTGACCGCGTGTGCGATACAAGCCATCGCCTATTAAGTCTTGAGCTTGTTTAACATATCTTCGGCCCGCAAAGTGGAGGTGCGTTTTTCGTCGTGACGCCTCAAGTTGGTCGCCGTACCGAGGTGCGGTGATCACAATAGGTGTGCGGATGCGATTCCCAAATTGTTTTTTTACTGCCCTATTTAACTATAACACTGGCCTAGCAACACACCCTCTCCAGGAGTACTGCTTAGGAAGGCAACGAAGGAATGAAGAATTGTGCAATAAAAGTCTTTGAGTTATGACTTCATTTTGAGACATTCTGCATATAGAGTAGGATTAAATGTGGCATGAATGAAAAATTATAGAATGTTATTGCTAAGTAAATAAATAATTGAAATGTAAGTACCCACTCGTTATCAATAACTCGTGCAAAGTTTCGTGTGAATTCGAAATAAAAAAAACTTTTTGTTTGAAAAGTAATAATATGAAGTTAAAACAACGGTGTATTTCGGAAATTTTTATTCCTTTCATTCTTTTCCCCGAAGCATTTCCTCTCCTCATTGGTTCTCTACCTCGGTCTCATTGAATATGATTGGTGATATTTTACATTATTTTTAAAAATTTTTCCTTTTCCTAAAATTTCCTAATAATGTAGAAATGGCTGGAAATTCACTATTTTAATGTTTCGAAATATCTATTTAATTCTATTTGAAACGTAAGCAGCCATTTGGAATTTTACCGCCTCGGTACTAATTCCTCTAGTTAATGTACCTATAATGAAGTGTCGTTTTTGATGTACGCAACCTTTCGATTAAAATTACTGAGATATAGGTACATCAAATGGAAAAATACTATTCCAGGTAATGAAAAGTTGACTAAAATCGTTATTTGGCGTGTTTTTCATGTGTATAAATACTCATTGCACGCATTTGTTGCTGGTGCTGGGCAGCAACTTGTCATTAATACGTCATTATAAGGTTTTAATATTAAGAATACGGTATACATTTTTTTTAATTAAACTTCCTGGAATTAAAATACTTTAAGTACAAAAATACTGAAAGTTAGAAGCAAAAACATGTTCGTGTGCTATGAATGAAGGTAGTGCGGAGTTAGTGCGGAGTTAGTGCGGTGGCTTAATTTTAGGCACACTAGTCTCGTTTCTCCCCCTCGAGTTAGCAGAAGCACCTTATCAATTGCTCTCAAGGCTTCATAAATTAATGTTTAAAAGACAACTGTAGTTTCAGAAATTGAGTGTGCATTGAGTGTGATACAAATTTCTTCCTCCACCTTGAATTTACCATTTTCTCCAACCTTTCTTCTCTTATGTTCTTGCCTCCTTGCACTTATGTCTTCATCACTGTGCGACTTCGTGTGTTAATAAATCTTCACTGATGTATCAATTTGCGCCCGTTAAAGATATATCAGATAGTTCACGATGAAAGGCCGTGCTGCGTGTAGAGGAACGGGAGCGTGAATAGGATTATGTATGGAATGAACCACATTACCTCAAGAGTAATTAACAACTTCAAAAACTCAACAGCTATCCTACAAGTAAATCACTAACGCAAGTAAAAATTGACATTTGTGTTCTAAATAGGTGTGGATGTCTTGCGAACAGGAATTGTTATGACGTGACGACAGTGGTACAGTCATATTGCCGATTCACTCCTTCGTCGAGAAGAGTATGCACATATTAAATTCTACTGTATTTTGTTTTTCAACGGAATACTGGATTTTCCTGATGAATAGCCTGTAGAGTGCAACTGTCTTTGACGCAACGCCAGCCCCGCCCCCTCATGCAGTAGAATAATTTCAATTCGCGGAGAGACTAATATGGATCTGGCTTTCCTTTAATTCCCAAGACCTTTTGCATTAGTTTCCTAGAGCCGCGGTCGCGTGTGTCTCAAATGCCCAATCGATTCGCAGACATCAAGATCCTGGCCCCCGGATAAATATTTAATTCCCGGCGGACAAAGGTTGGCGAATTCGTGCCTCGGCGTGCGTCCATACATCATCGCGTCCTCTCATCACCGGAGAGGTGGCGTATGGTGCTGGGGTAATGTGGGAATTCCAGCCTGCGTAAATGTTTTACGTGCGCTAAATTATTGATTACCGTTCCTGTGACGAACAGCGCACCGAGCAGTTGGCATCCGTGCGTGTGTGTGTGCGCGCGCGGTGGTCTTCTTTAAGATCGGGGCGAGAAACGCCGCCAGGAGGCGTTGGCGTGACCGAGCCTTGACCACGAGCCCGTGGTTTTAAATTCTGCCTTGAGGCACGGGCGTCTGTCGTACACGCTCTGGCCCTCCACCCCCTCGGCCCTCCCCCCTTCCACTCGCCCGCCCCCATGCCCCCCCCTCCGCCCCCTCCCTCCCGCCCCCACTGCCGACCCATTCGGTCCCGCTTGGGTGGGGTCCATTCATCATTGTTCAGTATCACAGGTTCATCGTCCATATTACGTCTCCCGCGGTCATAAAATGACGCGAGGAACCCCCGCAGAGAAAAAAGGGAAGGTGAGGGTTGTGGATTGGGGGGGGGGAGAAATGGGAGTGGGGGAGGAACGCCTCAAACGCGCCCGCGAACCGCAGGTCGTAAACCACCGGCTCTTTTTTAATCTTTCCATCTCGGAGGAGTGAGGGAAATAATAGGGGGAGGGGAGCATCAGAAGACCATGTAAGATGTCCACAGAGTGTCGATGAACTCTCACCCCCCTCCCCCCCTGGCAGCGCCCCTGCGTCGGGCACGCTCTCTCTGCGGCGTGATATTCCCGAGTTACATTGCGCCCCCCCTTCTCCCCCGACCCCGTCTCCTCCCCTCCCACTGGTTATTTTCCTTCCTTCAACCTTCTCTGCCGACGCACTTACCCATTCATGAAAATGAGAATGGCGTGTGTATTTGCTCCTTCTCCCTCCCGGCCCCTCCTAACCTTCCCTTCCCTCCTTGCCCTACGTCCGGCCTCGGTCGTTTTATTTTACGTAGGGCATGCGATAACGCCCCCGAGTGGAAAATTTCTTATCGGTCCCCGGCTTGCCTTTTTTTTAGAGTATGTGACCGGGTCATGCTCGAGAGACCTACCACATTTTTCTAAAAATAAGTTGCAAACATAATGATGTCAGTGCGTGGTATAGTATGGGAGAGAGACCTGAGATTTTTATTTTTCATTCGACGTGATGCTTGGTTTTATTTTTAACCCGGGGGAACCGTTGAGAATTTTGGTGAAAATTTAGTACGTACAATGTATCGGTTGATGAAGTGGGAAATTAAGGCACGTCCCATGGAAATTGTGCCTTAGAAATTCCAAATCTACGTGCGGTCCTTCTCACCGAGGTTAAAGTGAACCCGCGAAGGGCTTCAAACGTTTTTAGTGCTTATTTTCGCGATCTTACAGTCCCCGGACTGGTCTCGAGTCTCTATTTACGAGACTCTCTTGCACGTACATCTTAATCATATTATTCATAGACTTGACAATTCTAATCGGGCCTAAATGTTTCTAAATTTTCGTAGATCTCCGTCACTTGTCCATGCAAGTAATTTTGTATATTTTTATTACTTTTGATAAAGGGCACTATTTCATAAATGAACGATATATTTTTGTAAAACCATTTGTAGTTAAATTTTACCCATATATCTCAGTTTATATTATATTAAATTGCATTAAAGGTTAAAATTTAGTAACCAGATATTCTAACAATGAGCGATGTTCTGAAGAAAATATTAGTGGTGGGTATATTGTGAAGGGTTCCGAATTATGCTTTAGAGACTTGGCCATTGATGACATAGGATGAGCGTAAGTTGAAGGTGCTATTATTAATGATATGGAGAAGTATGAAGATAATTTGATGAGCGGGAAGGAAGGTAAACTAAGGAGACTTGGATCGAGTTGAGAAAGGAAATTATTCCTGGATTAATTCAAAGTGCTCAGAAAAAGTGGACGGAGAGTATATTGAGAAATACTGGTAATTATATGGATGGTAATAGTAGGGTAGCTGTTAAAGGAGCGTGGAAGAAGAATGGAAAAATAACATTCAATGGAAATGGCGAGGTTGAAGATAGAAGTGCAATAATGTTACGAAACAGTCGTTATATTTTGTCCAAGAAGTTCTTTGAATATCATGATGCAATAATCTAGGAAGGTCAAATAAGCACTTAGCCCACCGATATCTTTAACTAATAGGAAGTGCTTCCGAATTCGGTAGTAAAGGGATTTTTGTTTCATTTAGGTCACAACGCCGATGGGACTAATGTTGAACCGCTTATTCAAAATAATTAAATAAGCTTTAGTAGCGTTGAAATTATATATAGGTACGAATTTGCCACCACGGCTTAAGATAAACGCCATGGCTAAACGTATTAGTGCTTGAAATCGACGATTAACTTATTTAACGGTTTTTTTCACGTTAATTGGCAGCTCGGACTTGTGAGAATTCACCAAAATTAGGTTTTTATCACGTTCGTATGCAAACACTGCCTTAAAAAAATATTTCCGCTCATCTGTGAAAGGTGTTCTATTGATCTGAATAATGCTCAAGTGACATAACCCATAAACCGTTTCCAAAACTAGACGCTCCCCACCTACACGTGTAGACTGCTTAGTCATAACCCCTAAAAGACCTTCAACTACGCAGTTACAAGGGAGCGAAGAACTGCGCAGTTGTAATCCGACCTCTCACATCCGAAATTTTGCTTTGCGCTGCAATTCGTGAAGCAGGTGAAGGAAGTTTCTTCAGAAAAAAGGAAATACAGAGTCGATAATGTATCATCTCCTTTTGGCTTGTTGCTTTCGTCAGCCGAGGTCGCCGCTAATTCCAAAGTGAATTAATAATTGAAATGCCATTGATTAATCGACAGTGAACCCAGATAACCGTATTCTATTAAGGCGAACGCGCTATCTTCCCCTTTATCCTTTATTTCTGCTACATGAAATTATGTTTATAGCAGTTTGCAATTCACGCACGAGTGCCATCTGTTAACCAGTCCTAAGAGCCCGCGGAAAGTATTTTCCCTACGCCTTGTTCTTAGGTGCCGCCTAATATGCAATGATATGGTTTTCCACTTCAGATTTGAATTATTTTTATCGATATTATTAATTGTAGTTCATTTTGCTAACCATGTGAAGCCTAGGAATTTAACAGCGCTTGAAATCTTGTACAAAAAGTTCACCGAACTCCTTAAATAATAGCAAATGTATCATCGTCAAGAGGAACGTCGTTGTAAGAAATGGACTCTATATGCCACTATGAATTTGAGTGCCTGGAATTGCTCCATAGAACCTTCGAACGAAGTAACGCATTTGCTGAGTAACAGTCGGTTATTACTTCTAATTCCTATTGAGGAAATGGCCTGTACTGGTCGTTTCTTCATGCAAGGTAACGAGCAATCATGGAAGTCCCGAGAAGGAGGCAAAAAAGATAATTGGCCGGAAAACTGGATATTGCATAAAATTAATATTTATTGCCAGTGAAACAATGTTCGGTTTAAAGGCAAACCGCTTTAACTTCTTCCTTTTCTCTTAGAAATCCATGCATGATTTGTTTTCATTTGAAATATGTTTGCTCATGATTAAAAAGCATGCCTCATAATATGGCTTACGGCATAGATGTTATTGCTGAAAGGGAATGAGGCAAATAATCGTTGAAACTGTTAACAATTTCTTCCTTCGAGGAATAGATTGGTTTTTTGTTGAACGATTTGGTGGCCTTTTAAAAATTAGAGAACCCTGTTTTCAAAAATTTAAATTGTTTGCGATCTTGTTAGGTGACGCATAAAATCTGTTGTCTTCCAAATTTAATTCCACGGAATAGTAATGGGTAGGCGGCCTTTTAGATCTTGTAGCCTCATAATGATGGGTCTGGCTCTGGAGGTTACTCTAAGGTGCATTCTATCCTAACTTGGCTCGATAATCAAGGTCGTTATTATTTGATCATTGATGATGCAGTTGTTATAACATGATCTTTGGGAAACCATAAAGAAAACAATCTTATCTCCATATGAATGCAATTTCTTTGTTATTGGGTTTCTTAATGTAATATGCTACATTTTTTGACGTTTCGCCGGAAAAAATGCGTTACTTGATGAAACAAACAACTCGTCAGAGTAGACTCAGAAAATATTATTTCTTTGTTAATTGTTTCCATGACAACACGCCATTCTATGTAAATCAGAAACATCGAGAAAGTTATACAGGAAAGAGGGTGCAGTTGTACGACCGCCTCTTAATTTTGTCCGTAAATAATTCTCCTGTACAAGTTGCATATATCAAGCTAGTAAAACTATTTGCGTTGGTATATTCTCCCAGATGGCGAGTGAATTAATCCGTCGCTGCGAACGAAGCGACGTTGTGCAACTCCTTATTTACAACGCCTTGCTCAGTTACGCTGCCGTGCCCTCAGTCCTGTACATCCGTACTCTCGCTCCTTGGTCGGGTAGCAAGGCAGGGGCGCGGATGGGAAGTGCTGGCGGGAGCTTTGGCGGAAAGGAGAAGTGACGGGTGAGGAAGCTGGGTAGGAAGGAGCTGACTTCGGGGGAAGGGGGGCGGCGGCGGCGAGGAGGCGGTTGGGCTCATATTTTTTTTGAGGGATTCTTGTGTTGTCATAAAAGATCTTCTGCATGAAAACTAGGGAAAGAGATAGTAGCCCCCCACCCACTATTCCCCGTTTTTTCCCGTCCGTGGGCCGCATCGCAGGGGGTTTTATATTCGTGGAGGATGGGCAGGGTCGGAGCCAGTCGGGTTTATGGGAGAGGAGGCGGCGACGAGAGACGGACCGTTCGTCTGTGCGGGCCCCCTTCCGCCCCCACGTCCCCCACCCCTGCCCTGATGTCTCACGTCGACTTAGAGAGGAGTTGGCACCTCCCTCCCCCTCACGCATGCATCATTATAGGAGTTGCCCTCCTCCCACGCGGGATCCTCTTTCTCAATTTGAATGTTCCGGGCGGGGGAGCAAATACGTCGCAGATTGTGCCAAACTCAGGCACACGTACATACACACGTGAGCGTGGAATTGACTATGGGTACATGCCTGCAAATATGTAAGAAAATAGAACAAGGCTTTGATTAAATATGGAAGGCACCTCAAGACGGCACACTCATCTTTTTTATATTTCGGCTGTCATGCCGCCTTAGTCACTTGTGGAGAAGTCGACTGTACTACTATACATACGTAGAAGGTAGCCCGACCGTTGAAAACTTAAATAGATTTATGTGATAGTTCGTTTTTTGTGACATCTATATACAATCATAGTGTTTTACTTTCCTCAGTGTCATATTTTGTCGCCTTTCTCCTGCACTTTTACTCGGAATTTTTGTGTTCCTGTATTATATAGCGTGTGTGCATATAAAAAGAGAATTTCAGGCGTGATATGGTGGAATATCATGATTAAATGATTAAAATTAGCAATTTTCCACAAAATCACCAGTGTACGCGTATGTTCATCGTTCATGTGTTTCACAACATTTTGTGTGTGTGTATATATTATTATTAGGTAATCTACCGGTTAAGGTAGGTTTTTGGATGGACACAACTATCAAATAAACATTTTGTAACTCCCAACAAAACCCAATCCAGCAGATTGGAGTTTGAGAAAGCCTCCTTGCCTAGCGCAATTCTTCTCCTTACATCCCTACTACTTTGACCGTATTGGTCCAAAACACTTCCGAGCTACGTAAACTGCTCTATTTTTTCTTCGCCTATTTTAATATTTAGCTTAGCCTTTTTCTTCCTGGAAAATCGCATAACCTTTGTTTTATTAATATTGATTCTCATCCCATATTTATCGCACTGGACCTCCAATTCACTCAGCAATGCTTGCAACCCCTTGGCTGACTTAGCAACTAATGCTTGGTCATCAGCAAACCTAACCGATTTTACGAATTCCCCTCCGACTTTCATTCCTACCTCCAGTTCTTCCCATGCCTCTTTAATCATTTTCTCCACATATACGTTGAACAGCACCGGTGACAATGGGCAACCCTGCCTTACACCTCTTCCTAACACTGCCCATCCGGACTCTCCGTTTCCCACTCGCACCTGAGCAGTCTGAGACATGTACAGGTTGCGGATCAGTCTCCTGTCCCTACAATCCATTCCTATTTTCTGCAATACACGCATTAATTTTTCCCAATTCACTCTATCAAACGCTTTTTCGAAATCTACAAAACAGGCAAAAACGTCCTGATTGTATTCTATATTCCTCTCGACTAGTGATCTCATTACTGCAATGGCGTCACGTGTACCTCTTCCCTTCCTAAACCCAAACTGATCATCTCCTAAGTAATCATTTGCCTTACTCTATCCTTTTGTTGATGATCCTGAGAATAGCTTTAGCTGCGTGGGATATCAAACTTATTGTTCTGTAATCCTCACATGATGGAGCCTTTACCTTTTTTGGAATAGGAACTAACACCGATCTCACAAAATCTTCCGGCCAGATTCCTTCTTCATAGATACTACGAATCAGTCCATATAGGGCCTTCTTCCCGCATTTTCCTAATCATTTCAACAGTTCTACAGGTATGTTGTCCACCCCCACGGCCTTATTTGCTTTTATCTCCTTTAATGCCCTTTCTATTTCATCGTCGAGTATGCCTGGACCTAAGCTATCTTCTTCTACGTCATGTTCCTTTTCTGTCTAACCTTGTCGGCCTAAGTTCTTTACCATACAGTGTTTCTATATATTCCTTCCATCTCTCTTGGATTTTTCCTGGTTCAACTATTATCTTACCCCACTTATCTTTAACTGTTAGCATAGATCTTGCCTTCTTACTTCCCGATAATAACTTAACCTTGCTGTATAGAGCACCAATTTCACTCTTCTTCTGTAAACTTTCCATATCCTCGCATTGCGTTTTCCACCATTCTTCTTTTGCTTTATTTGTGGCCCTTCTCAATTTATTGTTTAACTCTTTGTACTTCATTTTAACTAACTCTGTGTTTACATTCTTCCATCTTCTTCTCTCATCCATCTTTGCAATCATCTCATCCGTGACCCATGGTTTACTTATTCTTTTCCCGTTAATGGTTCCTATAGTGTCTATTGCTGCTTCCGATATCCCTTGCTTGATACATTCCCATTTTTCTTCGATTGTACTCAGTTCTTTACCGTCATCGATTATTTTCTCTACAGCCTCCTGATACTCCTTCCTCGTTAATCCATTTAATGCTTCTACGTTCCATTTCCTAACCCGCCGCCCTTGCCTGATCTTCTTGAAACGGACGTTGCATTTCATAACAACTAATTTGTGGTCAGAGTCCGCATCCGCTCCTGGGAAACTGTGCGAATTTATCACACTGTTCCTAAACCTGTGCCTAACCATAATATAATCTAACTGATACCTTACTGAGTCACCTGGCATTTTCCATGTATACCTTCGCCTTTTGTGATGTGTAAACCATGTGTTAGTGATGACTAACCCCTGTCTCCTGCAGAATTCAATCGCTTTCTCCCCGCGTTCATTCCTCGTGCCTAACCCATAGTCCCCCACCTCACCACCCTCTCTTCCTTCGCCTACCGTCGCATTCCAATCCCCCATCACTATCAAATGTTTCCCTGCAGGAACACGCGCGATTATATCCTCTAACTCATCGTGCATCCTATCGACTTCTCCCTCCTTGTGATTGCTCGGTGGCACATATACCTGTACAATGACCAAGTTCGTCGGCTCTGCTTTAATCTCTATGAGTAAAATTCTATCTGTCGCTTGCTCTATGTTGACTACGCTTCTTCCTACCCCTTTATTTAATATTATGGCAACCCCTCGTTGGCTCTCGTCCCCGCCGCTGTATATCACTCTATAATTGTCACTCCAGTAATCCCCGCTGTTCTTCCATCTCACCTCGCAGAGACCTAAAACATCTATATTACCTCTTTCCATTTCTCGCTTAATATTTTCTAATTTTCCTGTCCTCAACATTGTCCTGACGTTCCATGTTCCTATTTTAACTGCTTTCGTCTTCTTCTGCGTCTTCTTTCCTGCTGCAGTTATTTCTTCCCTGCAAGGGTTCCGTGGGATGACGACCGCGGAAGCCGTACCTCCCCCGCTGCCGGGCACGACACACGGCCCCTTGGGCCGAGTCCCGTAGTTGCCAGGATTCAATTTCTGTTTTGCGTCCATCATTATTTTCTTGGGAATGATAATTGAGGTGGTTTCCCGTTGCCTTCCTCAATAGTGTTTTTAACTTGACACCATCAATTAATGGCCGCCCCACTGTAGTCAGACGCCATTGCAGCCGCCTCACTGAGGAACAGACGCTGCGTGGACTACCTTTCGTGTGGCTCCTAACCTTCGACCTATCTGGCATGGGTGACCCTTCCAGGAGTAACTATTATTACTCCCGCCAGCACAGCTCTAGGGGTCATCGGAACACATAAGCCCTTGCACCACGACAAGGTTATTTTGGAGGGGTGTGTATATATATATATATATATATATATATATATATATATATATATATATATATATATAACTTTTGGACGGCACAATAGAACACAGAATAAAAGAGATAACACGTAAAAGTACACTCACACTGTAGATGATTTAAGCTTTCGGCCTACTCCGAGGCCTTCTTCAGGTCAGACTCTGAAGAAGTCTGACCTGAAGAAGGCCTCGGAGTAGGCCGACAGCTTAAATCATCTACAGTGTGAGTGTCCTTTTACGTGTTATCTGTTTTATTCTGTGTTCTATTGTGCCGTCCAAAAGTTATATTGCTCTCGTGAGTACTTCCGCACCATCTATATATATATATATATATATATATATATATATATATATATATATATATGTATATATATATATATATGTATATATATATATATGTATGTATGTATATATATTCACTTTCCCGGAAAAGCCACAAACGTGCACAATGAAACTCACTAAATAGTCACAGAAAACACAGAAACCAAAACACACAAAAGAGGGACTCACTAGTTCTCGAATTTTCGGTGGTGCAACCACCTTTCTCAGGAGGAATTAGGAACAGAACTCCTTTCTTTATATATATATATATATATACTGTAATAGTAAACAATAAAAAAAGTAAACCTGTGTATATGGGGATGCCATCGAATTTAATGACTCCAGTTGGGAGCACACGAATCGCAACTGTAACCAATAGTTTTAAAATCCCGAATATATGTATAAGTCCCGACCGTGGCTGACTTATTCATTACGGAAACAAAAGAATGGGGTAGAGGAGGACTATTTTTACTTCTCGGGGCCTGGAGCCGGCGCGCCAGGGAAGGGGTAGGAGATTGCGAGGTCGCGGGACTATTGGGAGTGTGGAGGAGCGCAGTGGAAGGGGATGGAGTTTGAACCCCTTATATAAGGAGTCGCTCGCTCAATTAGGGAAGGTTCGGATCGCATTCTTGGGTCCAGACGGCCGTCTTTTCTCCAGGATTCTAGGCATGGTGGGGTGGGCGAGTCGTGGGTGGAGGAGGAGTACATGAGCTCATACCCTCTCTCTTTCTCCATCTCTCTTTCTCCATCCCTCCCCCAACCCCCGTCTCCTCCTCCGCACGACAAGTTCTTCCTCCTACCAGACTTTCCCGTCGTCGAGACGGCAATTTATCACCCAAGAATTCCCAAGGAGCAAATGCTCACCCCAGCGGGATTGTCGGAGATGTAAATGACGGCACGGCTGTCAGTGATACGGCGCTCGGCGGCTGGAGAGGGATGGAGTCAGGGGGGTTGAGCGGGAGGAGATGGGGTGGAGGCGGTAGGGAAGGGGTAGTCGTCGACTTGGGATGGGGCGTGGTTTTTGGAGGAGCGGCTGAAGGGATGGGGGGTTGATTTCCTCGCTCCTCTGGGCGGTGATTCGATTGTTGCTGTTAATTCCCCCCCAGCTGGGTCTCGCCATCGAAACATGTCCCGTTGCCGTTAAACGGGATCATTAAGGAGTCCCCGGAAGTTGATCGGTGTTCCCTGGGATACTTAAGAGTGCCTCGAAAATTTGCCTTCCGGGTCCGTTGTCTATTATTTTCGGGGGTCTGTAACGAATTCTCTACGCCGATGCGTTAGTCGCCGTCCGGCGGGGCCGAATGTCGTGGGTTCGCATCCTGTTCAAGTCGTCGATCCTGAAGGGTGGCAATAGAGCCTTATATTCTCGGATTTCGTATACAAAATTTGATGTAGATGGGAAAAATGGAAACATGTTGAATCGATTAGAGAATAACCCTGTCGATGTTAACTAATATTTTGTTGCCGGAAAAGTAGTGGGCCCTAAAGGAAACTCCTATTAATCGTCTACATTTTATTATATCCTTTTCACCTGTGACATCATATAATAATATATAATATGGTCGTAATACTTTGTCCGCTCTAACTTGACGAAATTCATTCGTATTATGTTTTATGGCGCTTATTTTAGTGCCAAAATAAATGTTGGGAAGATGAAGTAATATATTCTTTTTAAACGGAGTGAGTTTTTAACGAAGAGCAGTTTTATGACCATTGGTAACCATTTCCTTGAAAGCTCTTATTTTTTCCATTAAAATATGGAATCAGAACAAAAACCTTGAATCGCCTTGTGCTTTTTTCCATTGCTAGGTTTGCTGTATCGAGTTTACCATTGGGCATGTTCTGCGTCTTTCGGAATTTCTGAAAGAAATCATTTGCTCCTCTAGCTGGTTTTGTCGTTGCTTTGTCAGCGTCCCAGTTTATAGGAGTTACATAAGTTCTTGCGATAGAGAGCCTGGGATGTTGTATTGGTACTCGGTACACTCTTTATTTTAGGAGCAATGAATGAGGGTTTCTACCAAATATATACCAAAATTTGGGGGAAGAGATAAGAACGGAAGGCCGGGGTTCCAAACTTTAGGTTGGTGTGGTTCAATTGTTAAAATTTGCAATTTGTAAGATGCAGCAGCGTTAATTGACGTCGCAACTATAGTTATTATTATTTGAAAGTTAAGCGGTTAAATGTAGGTTTTGCGTGGTTACTGAGATAACCGTTACATGTCGTTGTATACAGTTCAACGAACGACTTAGTTCCTACACAAGTACCTTCTTCATCTCCACATTCTTGCTACCTTCATCTTAAATACTTATTCTTACTCTCCCTAAGCAGCGCGTACTTCACAGTATGGCTTAGCGGGTGTGGAGGCAGGATAAAAACGTCCTGCTATCTCTCAGTATCTCTTCCGTCCACTCTTCGAATTTACATAAGGATTCAGGCGTCACTCGGTGAAAGTTAGAAGTTGTATTCACAATAAAGCTCAACTATTAAATATTTAGTTTCGACAACTTACGTCACCAACATGGACCTGATCATCTCCTTGATCGTGACACAAGTTGTCGAGACCACGGTCGGCGAAATAAAGTTAATGTATGAGCTTTAAATAGTAATGTTTTACTATGAATATCTTCGCATTTCTCCCAGAATTCTTTTCCTTGCCGTCTCTATCTCTTCTTCAACTGTCTTTCTCTTTGTCCCGCTTATTTTCTACATCCTTATCCAAAAAAACCGCCATGCTTGTAGCTCGCGTATGCTTTTGCGTCACGAACTGAATAAGGAAATGCGGTGACAGTATTTTGTGGATTTGGACGGGGGGGCATTCCGCGCCCAGTCTCCGGTAAATGGTTGAATTGAAGTCGAGATATCTGTGGTGCAGGAACTAATAGAATTCAAGCCTGGTCTTCGTTACTGAAGAAGAAAACTACTATTTTTTCAGACCCTCTAGCTGGGATGCCAATCAATTCTGCGTAGATTGCGCGTAGTGGCCGAAGAGAGCTGACCCATTTTTTATCGATTAAGAATGCGTGGGGTGTGCCCTTTAGAAATTCAGTCACAATATGACCAGATCTTATGATGCACATCTGGTAGAAATGTGAATTGCATCGAATTAGTTCGGCTTTTGAAAAAAGTAAAATTGTCGCACAATTATTTGGCGGAAGTAACTTTCCTAATATGTAATCATAACTCATTAAGGGGATCCACAACTTACGTCAGTGGATGGAGTAATATTTTTCATATTTACTAATGTTTATTTAAGTGTTTTTGTTGATGGAAATAAATTCTTCATAGCGCTTTGAAATTCATCATCAATTTTTATCGATTATCAAGTTTTCGAGAAAAATTTCTGTCTTCGTAGGTTTGAGGAAAATTGGGATAATTTTCCTCTTCCTTCATTGCGTCTTTTCCTCGAGTGGTTTTTAAGCACTTTTCAAACTAGATGCTTTACAATATTCATCAATAATTTCTTGCCGTTTGCAGAAGTTATTCTGCATAGAACAACATCGCAATAAATTGCTTGCACTTATAAAATACACGGTGTTATGTGTGATTAAATTGCCCACCACCTTATAAAGGAAGTCGATTGCGATGAAAGTAATACATTTGGTGAAGAGTAGCAGAGGTAAATGTGTTTTCGCACCAGTTCCAGAAATATGGTTATTTCCTGGAAACTTTATCGGTAAATGTACTTTCTTGGAATTCGGTGAACTTTTTATACTGACAAAGTTAGTTCTATTAACCCATTATATTATCATGTTTTGCAATTTTTACTCCTTTGTACAGTCGAAGGATCGGTTTATGAGCGCCTGGGGGCGGATTTTTGGGTGGGATGCCATTCGGCTTTTGTACGTATTCCGTCCAATCCTTCAGTGCATGTAAATGTCTCCTTGCTCAAGAAGTTTCCTTTTGAGGAGATGCCCATCTCTTGTGTCATTTTGACGTGCTACGCTGGCGTTTCCCCCTTGTGGAGCGTGTTGTTTTCGAAATAATAAAAATAAAACATCCAATGCGTGTCTAGTCCCTCGTAAGTTATAAAAACTCGTGGTCGACCGAGGGCTCTTCAGACCTTCCTCAAAAGCGAATGTATTGGGATTGTCGAGACAATGAAGCGGAAGAGATTAACAGGTTTCCGTGGAAGGTAGCGGTTTTATGTGAGTGCCGTAAAATCCCAATCTTTTTGGAGTTCTTAGGTTCCGGGGACGAAGGAAAGAAAAGTTGGGCGCGGTGTATACATCGCGTCGATTCTTTCGATGGCTCGTATAAAACGCGTGCGCCCCTCCCGTCGGGGGAGGAAAGAATAGAATTATCATGTCATTTTTCCCTGGATGTTATTGATGTAGGTCCTGCATCCAGTGACGACGCGTCTACACTTTCCGGAGTTAGAGCCCATAAAAGGACGTGGAGGAGGGAATCCGGAGGAAAAATACGGATTCAAGGCTGGAGGGTGTGCAGCGAGAAAAGGGCGATTTTGTCTGTCTCCCCGCCTTTTAAAATTAGGCGTGACTGATGCTCGGGGATATCTTCCCGGGAAGAAAACGCGAATTCTCTCCAGCCTCGAAAGAAGAAAAAAAATGGTACTCCCCATTGAAGATTTAAGTCCATCCGATTCAATAGAAAAGGATTGACCCGGATCCCGTGCGAATACTTGTTCGATCCGTCAAGTTTTTTGTGACATCCCCCGTAACGAAGTCGCCCTTAAAAAAATACCCGTTCACTGCCATGCCCACGGCAGTTACCCCGCCCGTCGCCCTTCCAACGTTGTAAAAGGAGCCCATTTTTCCCCTTCGTTCTCCACCGTCTGGTTTATTTTGAGACTTCTTATAATTTCGGCCGTAGGGAGGATGCGTTTTAAAGGCGACGTATTAACTCAGCGGCCGGTCCTCCACTATTTTGCATCGCGCTAATTTGTTGCCGAAGGATGGGAGTAACCCTTCCCTCGCCTCCTCCCATCCCGCGCTCTCTCTCTCTCGGTCTTGGTTTCACAGGGATATTCATTAATCCTTGTTAAAGAGATTATAAGAGGCCGAGGGGTGTGTAATAGATCTGGTCTAGGGGCGGGCCGGGACTGGAAGGGACGTGACTTGCTCAGCGTGGCGGGGTGATGAGAGAGGGATGGTGAACGTGGTAGCGGGGAGCGCGAGGAGAGCCCCGAGGGGGCGGAGACGGGGGGCGTGGGGTGGCGGGTCGTCGGGGAGACGAACGGGCTGTGGCAGGAGCGAGACGGGGAGGGAAGGAATTCGGATCGGTCCTCGAGCGGATTGGAAGTGGTGCACGGTCTGGGGGGAGGGGTTGGGGCTTCGGTGCGGGGCGGAGGAGGCTTGGGGTTCGAAGAGAGTGAGGGCGGTGATTGAAACTGCGTGCTAGAGGGATAAAACGGGGGAAGTGCTGATTGGGAAACCAAGAGGTTTACCACAGGCAACGCCCTCTTGCTTGCTCCGTGCCTTCTTCCCGGCCACCCAATCTCCTCCCCCTGTCTTGTGCCTGCATCCATCCGAACCCCTCCCGTCTCTTCCCATCGGAGTCCCGCCCCCTTCTCTTCCCTCCACTGCGGGATTTTGAATGGCTCCCGGCGGAGGATGATCGGGGTTAAAACTCTCGGAACGCGGCCGCAAATCCCCCGATTTTGTTCACCTCTTTCTGTCGATTTCATTATTTTTCCCTTTTATTTATTTGACCCCGAGAATAAGCCACGAAGTCCACTTATTCTTGCAAATGACACGACCGTTGCATTTATGTAATATCTCCTTGGCTGAAGTTAATTCAGAAAGAATGAATCATCTTTCACGCATCATGCTCGAAGAAATTACTAAAAATTATGTGTGGCTTTGTTCTGAAAGGGACTATGTCATGTACAATAGTTTTCATTAAACTGCGTTGCCCCTAACATTTATTTCTAATTTTAGAATTGAATTTGCCTATAAACCATTAAATACGTGGATGAAGTTTTCTCGGGTCTTCCACCGGGTCAGGGGTTCCATCCCTCCATCCTTCCACCCGGTGGAAGACCCGAGAAAACTTCATCCAGCAAATACGCCGGGAAAGCACCAGATCTTACATCATTAAATACGTCATGAAAAGTGTATTCAAATACATAGTTCATTTTGGACAAATGGGTTTGTACGATAATTAATTGTACCAAGTGATTTAGAAAACGGGAAATAATAAAAATTGGCCTTTTGTGAATCATGGCGCGGGTATAATATTTTTCCACCACTAGAGCCTGAGTACATCGTAAATCTAATGTATACTATCACTTAAAGGTTCCACTGCTGAACTAAAACGGATTACCTTTCGTCTAGCTCCTACCCTTCGACCTATCTGTCATGCGTGCCTGGACCTACCAGGAGTAATTATCATTATTCCCACCAACAAAGCTTTCCTAGGGAGGGGAACAATATAATAGCTTGTTTTCAAATTCTTGAGGTGGGGATTAGGGGAAGTCCCCGAAAAACTAGTATTAATAATGTTATTGGATAGAAAAACGTTGACTATTTTTGTTCTTCTAAATTAGTGATAAATATGGTTAAGTCTAGGAACATTTGATCGCTTAGGAAAGACTTCTCAAATGTCGCAATTGTAGAATATTAGTATATCAATGATTTCTCTCTGGAATTTTTCTCGGACTTCGTTCTCGCGTCTAGTACCTAGATGTGTATTTTCTGGCGACACTCTTTCAGTTTATGAAATTATTTGTAGCATTTTATCCGTAATTTTATTTGTCCTAACTCGATTCTTTATAAACGAGTAATACCGGTATGTAAATCTAATACTAATTAAATCATTATAAGTTAACAACTTAACAACTTAAAAAAACTTAAAAGTTAACAACTTAACTTTTATAAGTTAACAATAGTACTCTGAAATATCCCGAACAACTTAAGGTTGCCCCATCTTTTTTATTCAACACAATAAATTGCCATTGCTCCATTTGTAGATTCAACATTGCCTCTGGAATATCGACATAGCCGATATATCTTTTTTCTTAATAATACGGTACTATTAAATTTTACATTAATTTTTTCATAAGAATTTCTTTTGTGGTCATAGAAAGTATAGATAGACGGAGCTCTAATGTTTTCTTGAATTACAAAGCTCTTATGGTCTGATCATCGTTGGAAAGGAATTACGTGCAGGTCATTGGAATCTAAAGGCAGAGTTTAGCCGATTCTCTCAGATTTGCTCCATCATTATTTGACCACCCATGTTGTTCACATCGATAATACTTGGCAATTTGTTGATACAAAGCTTTGGAAACTAGTATATTCATCACCAGCGAAAATCAATTAAACATCTCTGTAAATTATTACTATTGAAAATTAGTATTCGGTAAGTTGTTGACTGAATAAATCTCAGGATATAAATGGTATTCTTAAGCGGATTGAAGTCTCCGTGGAGACTTCCAACCCTTGAATGCTACCACCTTTCGCGCCAACATGAGATGGCACAAGAGAACTGTAAACCCGTTTCGGCTGAAGAAGACGACCAAAGACAAATTCTGCGTGCGATGTGAGTGAGAGTAATGGTGGAGTGAAACCCGACGCAGGCTGACCTTTCACGGACACTCTAACGTGTCTATGGATTAAGGTCCCAGCTGATGGAGGGCATGCGAGTGTGCTTTCGTTGGGCTCCAAAACAACTCTCGAGTAGGGGTTTGAGTGCCACTAGAATAAACTCGTGGCTGGTAATTGAATCCGGTCCCTCAAGCTGGGAAATCGGTGATCAACCGCCGTACGGACTCAAATTCCCAATTCCCTCTGCAAGCCGTGACTGTGGAATCCACCCTGACCAGGGCGATCGACTTTTCGGCGGAATATGTGGCAGGCATTTAAAATCGCCGAGTTGAACGGGTGGTGCCTGGGTAAATGGATGCTTTATTTTTTTAATTGAACTCGATCTCGACCAACCATGGAATGTAAACCCTTTTCAAAAGTGTGGTATTTTATCGGAAATGCATGTAATGCTTTTTTTGTCTATTCAACAACCGTTTCATTTGTTATCTACATCCATTTAAAACTCATTCGAACTCGCGGGTCCCTGCGTGATATTTCAATTGGTTTACTTAGAATGACTTTCGATTTGCCCAAAAAAAGTCATGGCTAAACGTTCTGGGTAATTTTAATGTCATTCAAACAAGTGGAAGGTAATGCAACCATTTCAGAGAGTAAAAATCATTCGCCTTGACCGGGATTCGAACCCGGATCCCTCGATATCCGGCCGAGTGCTTTAACCATTTAAGCTACCGAGACGTCCTCTTACACTCTGAAATTTTGGGGGCTTTAAAGGAACAAGATGTTATGACGAAATACCGTACATACAATGTCACAGGCATTCGTAGTCGTGCGCGACGCGCCACAGTTCACGATGTTAATAAAGCCAATTTCAAACAGGCTGTTCATACCTTAGACAAATTTCAAGAAACTGTAATAGTAACTTTAACGGAGTCACCCGTTATGTGTGCATTATAATGCAACCATTTCAGAGAGTAAAAATCATTCGCCTTGACCGGGATTCGAAGGATCCGGGTTCGAATCCCGGTCAAGGCGAATGATTTTTACTCTCTGAAATGGTTGCATTATAATGCACACATAACGGGTGACTCCGTTAAAGTTACTATTACAGTTTCTTGAAAAGTGGAAGGTAGTTAACGCTCTGGCGTTTGAGTCTGCCGTCATTTGTCAACCATCGCTTCGTTTTTTAAATTTATTTTTTAGAGTGCTCACGACGCTGCTGAGAACGCGATCGAGCCGATAAACATATATTGTTGCTTTCCATTTTCTCTCACGGTTTCGAACTTCCTGTAATCAAATCCTTTGGGAGGCAAGCTATTTGTTTGTGCATTTGTGAGGATTAGAAGGCCAGCCACCGTGGCTTTATCATTATCACATGCAATATCTTATTGGGTAAGGCGTATCAGATGTATCCTGCATGCAGAATAAACCTCCTGGGATGCTCACGTGGAATCTCGGTTATTTCTTAGTCTAAGATAAGTCAGACGTTCGGGTTTTCTCGTAACTTAATCGCCACGCTGGTTCCTTGTAAAGCGAAGGAGACAGGAGTCTCTTAAAGACTTGATAAAAGTCACCCATCCGAGTGGGGCCGAATCGTATACGCATTCACCGTGAAAAGTTTTAAAGTTTCAAGTTGGCCCTTAACAGGCTAAATAAACTTCTCCATGCGGGTTTTTCATTGGGTTGAGCTTAATGAGGGATTCGATCTAGTGCAGCTCGTCAGAACTGTTTAGTTCCCAGCGTAGCCGTCTGCGCTGCTATATTAAAATAAAATGTGTCCGTCGAAATCGCTGATATTGTCGTGGTTTTCCTGATTTTGTTATTTCTCGAATGCCGGCGAGTTTAGGGCTGGACAGGATGGATGGATGAAAGAGGGGAGCCGGTGAGGCAAAAGGTCGCAGGTTCGAACCTCGCCTCGCGAGTGGCTGCAGCGATGACGTCCATTCAATCAGGTTCGTCATGATGCGGTTTGATCAACCGACGGCGGGTTGAGGAAGGAAAAAAATCTGATAGCCCCGCCCCCCACCCATCACTCCCGCTGCCCTGATTGAATATCTCCCACCACGGTGTGGATTTGTTTCATGCGATTTGCTCACCCCGCAGCGAGCAAAATTCGACCAGAAATACGTTCCACGCGGCTTTAATTCGCTCTCATGCGGTCGCGCGCGGTCACTGCGACCGGAATATACGAGATGGTTCTTGACGCACCAACCCACCCCTCCCTCACCCTCTATTCAAAACCTCCCCCACCCCTCCCTCCCAGTCGCACCACTGCCCGTCTCGGCTAAGGGATTGCGGGTCACGGAGCATTTTTTTTAACGGGCGTGTTTTATGTTATTTGTACGGGCTTGTTTATTTTACTGTGGTAATTGTCCAAAGCCTGCGTTTACCGCATCAAGCCGTCGTTATTCAGTGAAAAAAAGGGAGCGTGGGCGGGGCGTTATGAGTTTGTGGAGCGTATCTTTTTCATGTACAAGGGCATGTTGAAAATTAATGCTTATGGCGAAATTATTCTGAAGGGGTGTCGGGTATCAGCAGGAAGTCATTATCTTAACATCTTATTTATTCTGCTGTTTGGAATTTGTTTTCGGGACAGTCGTGACCTCCGGCGTCACTTAAAAGAGTTTCTTCATTTTAAAGAACAGAAATACCTGTCGTACTGGTGGAAGAAGTCACTTTTTTATTTTTTTAGTACTCAATAGGATTCTGAATGCACTACCTGTTATTCTGTAGGGTATTAAATAGGCATTAGCACAGATGGGATGATCACAACGACTAAGTCACGGTTATTTCACCATTTGCTCTAAGGAGACTTATTCACGATGAACATTTATTCGTTTTTTATTGCGTATCTCGCGCAGTCCTTTGCGGTAATGGGAGTCAATTCGATGAACAACTAGTGATCCATCATATGACGGCAGCTAATTGTTCTCTTTCCTTTGGGAGTTTTTATGCATTAGCTTTATTCTTCAGCTTTAGGTGGCTAATTTTAGAAATTTACAAATTCCTTTAAACTTGTCAAAGAACATCCAAAAAGGGTAACAGTTGAGCTTTGACTTGAGGGACAAGGATTACTATCATTTATACTCGAATTGACTGCTCTCAGGCGAGGATTGCAATAGAGAATAATTTCTATCTCAGACATTATTGATAAAAGAGAGTGTATGTTTATTATCTAAATTTTAATCAATTGCACATGGTCCACCATATTTTTTCCGACTAGATAACGAAAATGAAATTCGAGAAATACTCGTGCAAGCCAGCTCCAATATATTTGAAGACTTCTTTTCCGCAAAAATAAACTCACCGGGCTCAATGACTGCTGTCCCCGGTGTTGTCAGTCTCTCTCGTACTTGGCTTAGCCTTTCTTGTGGAAGAAAGAATATATATATATATATATATATATATATATATATATATATATATATATATATAGACCAACCAACACAAAAATCAAAGAGGGTGTGGACCGAAGAACAACGACGAACGGTAGGGGAGAAAATGAAGAAGTCCAGGGAAGATAGAAAGAAGAAAAATCAGAAGTCTTGAGTTCATTGCGGTCCATAGTTCGCCAAACTATATAAATATAGAATCCGCCCGGCAAGTGGAAAGATCCGGTGTTCGAGTCCCGGTCAAGGAAATATTTTTACATTAGTGGTCTGATTGATTCCGCCTTCCCCACATCTCCTGTGTTCGTCTTTTATGTGTGTTCCTATCCCCTTTCCTTATATCAATTTCCATGTGAATGAATATATATATATATATATATATATATATATATATATATATATATATATATATATATATACATATACATTTCTATATATATATATAATTCAAACTTGAAAATCCCGCCATACGGCGCACAAATATTCATTCAAGCAGAAATAGGTATTAGGAAAGGGGATAGGAAAACACATAAAAGGCGAACACAGGACATGTAGGGAAGGCGGTTTTTGAGCAGATCACGAAAGTAAAAATATTTCCTTATCCGGGATTTGTGCGCCGTATGGCGGGATTTTCAAGTTTGAATATGTGTTTGGCCAATGTGGCTCGTCTCTTCTTCTGGCTATGCGTGCCATGAAACGCACCGTTCCTATCCTTTATAATATCGTATGAATGCTTTTCTACTATCCTTTCCCCTTCTTGTGTCCCGCCTATTTCTCCTTTGGTGGGTGAAACAGCTCCATAACGCCATCTCTCGGGCAACATCTATCGGAGCACTTTGGCGTTTTATAAGATCGCAGATCTCAAGGTAAATCAAGTTTCCTTATTAGCTCAACTGGTAGAGCATCCGCCCGGAAAGTGGAAGGTCCGTGGTTCAAACCCCGGATAAGGAAATATTTTTACTTTCGTGATCTGCTCAAAAACCGCCTTCCCCACATTGTCCTGTGTTCGCCTTTTATGTGTTTTCCTATCCCCTTTCCTTATACCTATTTCTGTTTATATATATATAATATATATATATATAATATATATTATATTATTTATATATATATATTATATATAAATAATATATAATATATATATTGTTTATATATATATAATATATATTATATATTTATATATATATAAATAGTTTATATATTTGAGTTTTATTTATATTTATTTTATATTTTATTGAGTTGAGTTTTATTTGAGTTCTGTTCCTAATTCCTCTTGAGAAAGGTGGTTGGACCACCGAAAATTCGAGAACCAGTGAGTTTTCCCTCTTTTGTGTGTTTTGGTTTCTGTGTTTGTTATGACTATCAGTGAATTTACATTACACGTTTGTGGGTTTTCCAAAAAAGTGTGTTTGTATATATATATATATATATATATATATATATATATATATATATATATATATAAACACAGTAATCAACCCGAAGGTCGGTTTAGTAGGTGATGGTAGAGCTCACCCATGTACCAAGCCCGACGGCGTGTGAATATTCACACATCAGGGTAGGGGGGCCAGTTCCTTTCCCTGTGCCGGTTATGGTTTCCCAGGAAGATCTGGTACCCGAAAAATCAACTAGCTTGGGTGGAGCTGCAGGTACCCGAAGTGCCTTGCCCGGGAATCGAACCCGGGACCCTTTGGTCAGCAGTCCAACGCTAGTAGAGCGTTGGACTGCTGACCAAAGGGTCCCGGGTTCGATTCCCGGGCAAGGCACTTCGGGTACCTGCAGCTCCACCCAAGCTAGTTGATTTTTCGGGTACCAGATCTTCCTGGGAAACCATAACCGGCACAGGGAAAGGAACTGGCCCCCCTACCCTGATGTGTGAATATTCACACGCCGTCGGGCTTGGTACATGGGTGAGCTCTACCATCACCTACTAAACCGACCTTCGGGTTGATTACTGTGTTTATGGTTTTTATATATATAGACATATGATGGTCTTGCCGTGATATGGTTTCTAATAATTATCTGTGGTTGCTGATGATGACGGTCGTGCCGTAGAAACGTCGCAACTACATATGTGGGTGTCCTCCCTTTGTGTTTCTATGTTTTAAAACTCTATATCTGTGTTTTTATATTATATTTGTGCGTCACCGAAGTGCGTTCTATTTCGAAGAAAATATCACTAGTTGTGTTTATATATGTATATTCTTCGAAATATAACGCTCTCGTGAGTGTGTGTGTATATATGCATATATATATATATATTTTTTTTTTATATACATAGTGGTACTTCTTTTTCACTTGACTTGGAAAGTACGAGAGTAAAAAATGTAAATGATTCGAAAATCACTCACAATGAAATGACTGTGCGTTTCAAGGAAAAATGCATGAAGTTCATTAAAATCGCAAAATGTTTTGAAAATCAGGGTGCCGCCATTTCAACATTGCTATCGGAATATCGTAATGCGCTCATATTATTGGAAGAGTAATTTATTTTGATTTTAAATGCGACCAATGTCACTTCTGTAGTATTATGGAAATTGTGCTGTAACAGATAGCGAGATCCTCCACGGACGCTAATGTCAGTGTAATTGGATTACACAGAACATAGCTCCCACCGAGTTGAGGATGCAAAAACGTTTGTTCATTTTAATTGATATGTACGTAGCCATTATTGATTATCTCGTGTAGAATTACCCATTCTTATCAGTACTCACGCCTCCTGCGGTACTCCTTAGTCTTACCTGATAGGAACACATGTGTAGATAACAGTACTACCTCAGCTTTTGGCGTTCAATTTACCTCTTTTAATATGGACAACTGTTAAGCGTTCATTGAGAAATTTTTACACTCGGTTTCACAAGTGATGCTTACTACTAACAGGATAGAGCTCCTGAATGAGTAATCGTAGCACCGTTTGCTTAAAAAACCCAACACTTTGATTAGGACTACTTCTATACTATGCAGCCTGTAAATTTGCATGTCATCTTCGTGAAGGGGGGCATCCATTAAGACTTGGCCGTGAATCAAAAAAGAAACCATGACAGTATTGATAAATTGAACTGCAAACTTCGGCACTAGTTCGCCCGTTTTTTCCTGCTGATAACGAGCTACATGATATCTGAATTTACTTGTACTCGTAGCTACACATCTATGTAAATTCTCTCTTTTACCTCCCTCCCTACTACCTCCGGGCTCTCGTCCGGTCTTTGTTACTCCCTCGGGTAAAAACTGTACTGTGTCGCTTACCTTGCGACGCGGACGATAAACAATCGGTAGCGTTCTCCGCACTTCTCCACCTCCGTGTGCACGTATTCGCCAATGTACCGACGCCGGTGGAGCGGCCTTGGGAGCCGTCGGCCTTCCTCATAGTGTGCGATTTCCAGACATATGCTTGTTTACACGGCAACGTATTTGCATCGCATTCCGCTCGGGAAGGTCGCGTGATGGCGCTGGGGATTGAAGGGCGTTCGTTCACGAGATTACCCTAAGGGCGGGGCGGAAGGGGGAGAGGTGTTGCGGGAGGGTGGGGACGTAGCAGTTCGTTATAGAACCCCAAGACCGGCGGAGGACTACTGGAAGGCGGTCGAGGTAATGTCGTCCGACGCGGGACAGGAAACCTGGAAGCTAACTAGATTATTTCCTTGCGAAAGGCAGGGGTGATTGGGAAAAGCGACCGCTGGTGCATGCGCGAGTGCGTGTGGATGTATGGGACCCCCTCAATTTGGAATCGCTGCTTTACAGTAGGATAATGAGTCTTTCGTTCAGGTTTTCCAGACACAGGACAGCTGTGGGAAGTTGCCAATGACATTGATGTGTTTACGACAAGGTTCTTGTGATTCCATGACAGGGGTTAAGTGTTGCGCGCGTAAACGTGGAATCGAAGAGTCACTCTCAAGGCGAACAAAAGAAATTTTGTGGAACTAATGGTTTAAAGTGCCAAAAGGTGACATTTAGTGTTCTTTTATTGTTGCTAGCTATACAGGGTGCAAATTTAAAACCAATCGGCTGTGATGAGCATGCGTAAAGTACCACGTCCTTGATCATCCAATTTCGTATGCATATATAATAAATATACGTTTCAATAATGCATCGCAAACCGCCTATGCTGGGCCTATGGCAAAGGCGTTTTCGGACACAGACCAAGGAAAGTAGGAGAAGACGTGAATCATAAAAAGGGAGATAGATATGGACGTAATTATGCATGCTTACATTCTTATTATGGTAATGATTGTTATTTTGTTAGTGTCTCTTTGTGTTTACGTTGTGCAATCTGTGCGAGGGTAAAATATTTCCTTGCATGAGTCCATTCGGTCCGCCCTCTTAATATTGTCGCTTCAGTCCTGCTTTTCGTTGCAGGGGTGGATTCCTTGGTGGAGGCTTGGATTAATTCCTATGTCCCAACTAACTCGTACTCTTCATAATTTTGCGAAGAGCTCAATTTAGCATTGTGTCATAATGATTGGAGAAGCTGTCAATGTAAAATTTCTAATACTTTTTGAATTTTGTTCAGTTCTTGTACCAATATTTTCCGTGGTGGGTGCCGAATTCAGAACAGAGAATTCGGTGTGGGTCATAATTATAGAGGGATATTATATCTTGTTCTTTTTTCGTTGTAAAATTTTGCATCTCTGTGTCCAACTCTTCAACTGAAAGATTTTTTAAGATGCTCTGCGTGTTCAAAGTGTGCATTAAACATCATGAGTGGTGCCCACTTAAAACCTTTGTGGGTACATTTGAAGGTCTGGTCATCTGTTTCCTTTTGAAGGAAGGTATTACCTGTCGTGCATTTTAAAATGAGTTATTTCTAGACCATACTCCATTGCACCTTTGGTGGATGAAATTTCTCGTGTATATCGATGTAATCAATTTAGTTATATTTATGGTTATGTAATTTCTGCGTAAGCTGTGGTATTGTCGAATTCTCTGATATTGCTTTTGTGTTTAGAAAGAGTATCATTTATCTATATTCATAACCGACTACACTGTTGTTACTCTGAAACATTAAGGCATATATGTTGTGGACAAACTAATAAATCATGCAAATTCCAGAAAAGGGAAGTTTTGGCTTAATTTGTAACGTAATGTCACTCGTCCATTGGGTTCTTTGCCAAACTGGGAATGAGGACTCCACTCCGTGTGGCAGTTTGAGCAGCCTCTCAGTATCATGGAGTTAAAAATAGCGAATACATTGTGTCCGTGTGCCGGTTATCGACAGTGGCAGTCGAAAAAAAGCGATGAATCTTCCCGAAGGAAATTACGGAATGTGTTTAGTTCACATGAAATTAATTTCATTTATCGCGTGAACCTAAAATTCGGTGGTTATTTGATTTCTCTGATGTAGAGTATGTTGCTTCATTGTATTTTGTTTGGAGTCACAAGATATTTATTTGATAGTTGTGTCCATCCAAAAACATTTAACCGGTAGATTACCTTATATTTGATTTATCGAGAAGAAAGTGTGGTAAAAACAAATTGGAAAATCTTACACTTTAAAATTTCAGGCGGGAAATGGTGAAAAGTTAACATTTTTTAAATTTGGTTAAAATTATATACGGTTTTTCAATCTTAACGTTTTATTACAGTCTGGTTTCAATTCTGCATCGTTAACAACTTGATAACTACCCAGTAGCAGTGAATCCTTATGAAAGTGGATTTAATTGCTGGAGGAATTCGTCCGTATTTTTCGTTATACTTAGAATACTATTTTAAAATTGTAATTTTTCTGTGAAATGTAAATTTTCAAATATTCTATTTCTCCTTTCGAAATTCGAGTTTAATAAAGGCGCCTTGGCTCGTATCCATCTTGGCAGGGCAACGCTTGACGTCTTGTGCACAATTAGGACTGCAGTCCATATCATATTTGTAATGAACTGTGTAAGGAATAGTGACAGATATTGGCGAACTGCGTCAAAGAAACGAGAGGGTGGATTTTCTTTCCCTTCTCTTTCTTGTTGCATTAGAAAAAAATATTGCATAGCTCGGCCTGATTTTTGTTATGACTTGACATTTGAACGTATATTGGACACGAATTTTATGTTGACCATTATTTTGTTTCTTCAGTAATTTTTTAGCAGTTTAGATGAACTCATCTCCCTTGGGTTCGTATCTTACTTTTCCTTTAAATTCCTCCTCTTCTTATTTTGCCCCTCCTTTAAAAAGTCATCTTTCCTGCTTCAGTATTAGCGAATTTATGTCGTAAGATAGAGCTGCTGTTATATTTCAAAACTCGAAAAGTGACCTTTTTGTAATCAGAATTAATTTTGAAATGTAAGATATTTCTTTATTGTATCAAGTGTTTTACCAGCATCATCTCGTAAAATATCTGAGAGGTTCTAATTTTCAGAATTAAAATGTGAGAATTTGACTCCTCTACCGCTTGTTAGGTTTCCACGTTTGATGTTAAAAAAACCGAATTTTACTGACAATTTATACATTAACTCAGTCTGATAAAATTGTGAATCAATGAAGGTGTCAAATACTTGATCTACTTTGATTAATTAATCTCCTCCTTGGGTAGAGGTTTGGGGCTGTCTGGATTTATTTGTCCCACCGTCAACCTCAAAGAATACTTGAGAAAAATCTTATCTTTATCTCCACCTGCCTCCCTCTCTTTCCCAATAATGCTCCAAAGAAAGAATAACGTCGAGTTGATCATTATGCGGCCTTGCACCCTGAGCCTTCGTGTCTCTTCATCTCGTACTCCTTCCTCTAGTATGGCCCCGTCTATCTTATTCTTGCATTTACGAGGAAATTTAATTGAAAATTTATTGGAAAATTTAAATATATATAAATATACACACACATATCTATATATATATATATGTATATATATATATACATAATATGTGTGTGTATATTGTTTTTTTGATAAATTCAATACATCGTTACGCATAATAAAACGAAACTTTCTAAATATTACCGATGAACTTTACAGGGTTAGGCTTCACTTCATGGAAGTTTTGTATACCCATCAAATGAAAGAGAGAACGTTCTTTTACACAGAATTTAAATAAATAAATTAAGTAAATTTTGTAAAAAAAGGTACGTTCCCTCTTTCATTTGATGCATGGATATTATCATAGTATCCTTCCATAGCAGTCTAACTTGTCCTGATCATCCACTACTTTTTTTGTATGGTACAAAAGTTTGGCTCTTGCAGTAATACAATTTTAATTATAATAAAATGAAATTTTCATCTAGAAAATTTGTAAAAGCCAGGGTATCAATTAAGAACTGTAGAAACTGTAGAGAACTTTGTTTGGGTTCTTCGTAAATTGGCTGGGTTTCCGGTTTCCACAGTAAAAAGATCATTATTGAAGCATTCCGCTTGTAAGTACCAGCAGCACGTACCAACTACTGTTGGTCCTTACTGTTGTAGTAGTTGGGCATAAGATCAGATTTTAACTTGTGTGTGTATACACTAGTTTCCTTTCCGCACATTTTACGATTCATAGAGAAGAGAGAGTTTTTGCTTTGGCGTTCGGGCATTTGTGAGGTGTGGCAAACGCATGACGTGTAATCTATAGGCCGTCAGATATAACGAGTAACCTTGGAACCTCATATGAAATCCAGTCTAGTGCCGATGTTCAGCTTCTCTCCTATTATAATTTTCCTTTTTTACATGTCTATCCTTTACTGAGCAAGGTTATTATAATAATCGAGCGTTGTACCAAGTATGGCGTAAGTATAATAAAATGAGCAATACCAGGTTATGTTTGTTCGGATTATAAGTAACGGTTTATGTATCAGTCTACTTCGATTCTGCATGCTGAGGTGAACATTGATTGGGATGAAGAATCGAATATTTTCATGTAAAACAACAGCCAACTACTTTCAGTTTCAACATTCCCCAAATGATCTCGAAAATGTATGCTCACTGGACAGACATAGGAGTGCTCCCACTTCCCGACCATCAGGTTCATCTGAGGTCGAATTCGCTTGGTTTCTGGTAAGTCACGGATTCTGCTGTCGTCTTGAGTTTAGAGGAAGTGTCTTACTCGGTCTTTTGGTGCAGATTTTCCGATGGTACCGTGCTTTGAGTTCCCTCTGCTTAAATAGTGCTTCAGCCCGTCATGTATTTTTTCACGCTCAGGGACAGAGGTTCCGCCTCAAATCCTCCCGACTGGAGTCGAAGCCGGGCCTCCAGCATGAAAATCCGGCATGCGAGCAACCCCGCCAGTGTGATTTCAGTGGTGTCCTCGTTTGGGTTTTGCGAAAGGGGTGAAAAGGGGACAACGGGGGGGGAGTGGGAGGGGGACGGAGGGGGAAGAGAGTTCGTGGGGTGGGGAGGCGGCTGTGTGGAGTGCGGGAGAGCGCGCGCGCCAAGAACGATGATCCGTGGGGTAGGTCGCTGCGGCGGCGGAGAGGACCGGCAGCCGAAGGAAGGAGAAGCCTCCTTCCCCCCCCCCCTCCGTGGACGGCGACTCACGTGTTGGTCGGTCGCCCCTGGGACATCCGGCCTCCGCCTCCTTTCCCCTCTCCCCTCGTATTCTGCCCCTCTGGTCCCCTTCAGACTTGCAACACCTAGTGTGTTGCTATTATAGCGCTATTTTTGGCGCTATTTCGTTTCACCTTGAGACCTTCCATCGTTGATTAGCGCTATTTTTAGCACCTTTTATAATTATTCGGTGGTCATTATGAATCTGGCAGGTGTAAGAGTTTTTTTTTTTTGCGTAGAAGTCTGCAATATTTCCGCCCCCCCTGCCGATATCGTCTCGCCTGTCGTGTGTTTCCTCGACTCAGCCGTAGAATTCTCCCGTCATCATTTGGTTTTCCGGGTATGATGATATGCGCTTATTATACGTGGCCAGACGAAAGCCTTGCGTCCCCTCAAACCTTGCTGGGTGAATTTAAAACAAAGGGAAGTTTAATATTGATATGCTTAACGCAACTTCCCTTTGTAGTTGTGGTGGGATTGTAATTGAGTAACCAGATTGTGGCCGTTTTCGTATGCCTCTCTGTATTCTTCGCATTGTATGTGCTATTAGAAATTCGGACGCATCAGTCTGTGTCGTGAAATTCTCTCCCAATGACTTAACCCACTATCGCACCGTTTTCAAAGTAATGAGTATTTTCTTCTCCTCAAATGTATTCTTTGTTCCGAAGACGCACTCCGCCGTCTCTAAATCGGCGATTCTCATCCGGTGTTCGATACTGGCGAGCGCCTTCGGTCTGCTGAAGGAATGATGGCTATTTCTCCATTCATTATTGCCAATAATGTCGACTCGTTCAATTATTTCTAGGAAATGCTGCAAACAAAATTGTGCTCAGTGTACTTTCTCTCCTCCCTATGTCTTCCACGTTGTCTGACTCGAGGTTTCGGAGGACTCGAGGCTGACCCGTCGGGAATAATTTATTTTCTGCTCCCTCATCTTTGTGTGGACGTTGTTGTGCTCTATCCATTCATTTTTGGAAGTAAGTGTATCGCGTTTTCAATTTTAATGATTGGGGATCGTTGAGGAGGAGCTTTTATCCAGAGTGGAATTCAGCGGTGTCAAACCTGAGACATGTGGGCACATTCCCTTATTCCGGTCAAATTAAGTAGTCTCTGAAATTATAGCTGATGTTTTCTGTAAGGAGCTCGTTTGATGCTTTTTGTTGAGCTGATAAACTCTTGCCCATTCAATAAATGAAAGTAGTAAGGGTAAATATTTTGTGTTATAGGCCAAAAAAAATACAGGCCAATTAAAAATGTAGGCATTTGCTGTAAAGTTTTATGTAAAGCCTTAACTTTTTTAAAAATTGAACATTTTGTGAAAAAATAAAAAAAAAACTAAGGGAAACATGACAATATTTGCATGAATCTAAACGATACATATTTTCGACGTCACCATCAAGATCAATAGGATGTCGTTTGAGCATCAAAACAACTGGCGAGCTGATAAATAAAATGGTCCTTGAATTTCACTTAAATTTCTAAAGCTTGTTGTTGTCTAAGGCTTTACTAGAAGGAATTCCTTCATCAAAATGATATTTCCGTATTTCCTTTAACCATTTCAGATCCCCTATCACAACAGCGGACGCCACCGCTAAAATTTTTCACTGTCCCATCTCAGTGGTAAACCCTCTTTGCGTGAATGGCTTACCTATTTTTTAATGCGCTGAATACAAGTGCACAGCCACGTCAAGTGGCTAATTTGTATTCATTGTTTGAACCCTTAGTTCGCACGCTTTTTGCCGGCGTTTATTTTTTTGTCCATCAATGAAAAGTATTGAGCTGCTTCATAAGAAGAAATGTTGACGTGTCCTTTCGTAAAGACTCTTCAGGTAAACTAAAATGCAGAGCAAATACTATATGTACTCGTTTGCGCTCCCACCATTAATGTGAACGCCTCCCGAAAACGTGTGCCACACCTGGATCGCATCGGTGCGAAAACTGAAGCGCTCGTTTCCCGGAAGGAGCAGGATTCCCCCGGTGATATTCCGGTCTTCTATTGAATGTCCTCTTGTCGTGTGGGGAACACTTGAAATGCTGCACGCCGTCCTTGGGAATGAGACATTAGTGAAGCTAATGGCGTCTTTCCTTACGATTGAGCTAATTTCTACTCAGGTCTTGTCTTTATTCTTTCTCTTTCCTTCAGATTGCTCCGGCGACTGGATTACCCGTCTGTCAGAATAGGGGAAACTGGCTTCTCCAGTCGCGCCTCTTCGTGCAATAATTGCGAATATAACCGCAACTGAAAATTATACTCCTGGAAGTAACACAGAGGATCCTATGGAGTATGTCTCGGCTGGAATAGTTCATTTTCTCTCCCCTCATCTTTGTGTGGACGTTGTTGTGCTCTATTCATTCATTTCTGTAAGTAAGAGTTTGGCGATTAAATTTTTAATGATTAGGGATCGAGTGATAAAAAATTCTTGGGGAGGAATTATTTATTTTGTAAAATGGATTTGTTGGACGAGTACCTGGAGGTAACTCGTGGCACGAAAGTCCTATAATGAACGCACATTATGGCGTCCGTGATGCAGTTTCATCCGTCTCATTCTACCGCTTGGGACGCTGCAGGCAGGCCGTTGTCAATCATTCCAGCGTTAATTTTCAGTCATATTGATTGAATGACTACCCTTGTCATTGGAGCCGAAGATGAAAACTTGAGTAATTTTTTGTGACTGCACGAGAGAGGGGCATTGGAAAACATCGGAAAAAATTTCTCCACGTAACTCGAGGCTTTTTAACGAGAAAGTCGTGAGGGAACACATTCCCAGTTCCCGGCCGACGGTATGCGTGCCATCAGTCCAAAAAGGCCGCAGCGAGTGGAGTCGCCGGAATGTTTACGATGTGGAGGATAAGATCCGAATTGGAAGGTATCTTTCGTATGTGTGCTCGTTCGTTCGATTAAGACTTCCTTCGACTACGGTGAAAAAGAAAATGACGTTGCTCGAGTCTTACCGCGGGAGAGGAGCGCCAAGGCGTCGGCGACATTTCGATATCCGTTCGGTGCAGGGCTGTAGATACAAGACATTTGGCCCCCGACGGATGGAATTTCCGAAAAAATTGCTCAGAATGGATCCTCAATATGTGAAAGGGAGGCGCACGACGAGGGGAGGCTCAAAAGTTCAACAGGTCTGAAGAGTGAGCTGGCGCGAAGTGCCTTCTTGACCCCTCCAGAGCTCAAATTTGGCTCCATCCGACCCCGCACCTTTTGTGGTTCTTTCAAATTTCCATTGTGCGCTGGCGAAAGGGTGAAGAAGGCAGATATAGGAAGAGAAATTTGGAATAATGTTGTTATAATAAAACATAAGCATATTTTAATTTGAAAGTCTAAAGTATGTCATAAATTTCCTTTTGCTAAAATATTATAAAATTCTTTTCGTAGGTCGTAAAGAAGGGCCCGAAGCCGTTATTGGTACCTTTCCACTGCCATGCAGAGCATTTATTGTGTGAATTGAATTCTTGAATAGAAGCGCATATGATGCGCAAATGAGTGAATCGCCATGTGGACATTGACGCTGTGAAAGAATTGATTTTTCATTAGTGGTTTCAACCCATCTATGCCACTATATGCCAATCGAATAAAGCATTTGACTGTAAGCTGTTTGTAAAACCTCAACATTCTGCTACCCTCTCAAAATTATAATTGTTCATTAATTATAAATCTTAATTTTACTACTTTGAATTGGATGTGTTAGGATTTTATTTCTTATTTGACCTGTTTTGGTAAAGTGAATATCGTGCCCTCTAATGTTTTGCTCGAGATGATACGCTAATGACAGCCCCAAAAATGCCCATTTTTCTAATTCCTTAAGAAATAGTAAAATATTATTTGGAGATGTGTGAATACATTATACTTATTATATTTCTAATGTAATATTCGGTATACATAACCAGTATTGTTTATCCAAACCACTCAATTTCAAGAATCCTTTTATAATTTACGAGTCGGAAGTATGCCTTCTCTATTATCAATTTTTGCGCTATAAGACTACTATTACTAGTATACGAGATACTATGGACTACCAATTCGTAAAATGACATCACATCAATTTTACAATTAGAAATATGTTTCTTGAAAATTTCCTGCGTGGAGCATTCAGCTTACTGGATCTCTCCAATTTTAAATTAAGCAAATACTTTGAAAGAAATTGAAAAGTTTAGCTTTAGTTTCATACTGTGAGCATCCGGTTTTTTTCTGGTGGTTCACCAATAATAACGTTCATCACGCTTTAATGGTTTAAATAAACACTAATCTCTTATTCTTACCGGAATTTTTTTCAAGTTTTGTGACACACGGAGCCGTTGCTCAACCAACATCTCAACGGTGTCTAGGGGTGTCCATCAGTTGCGCGATTGTTTTTTTTGACACACGCTGACCCTTCCCTCTCCAGCATGCTCCGCGACATTTGTCAATCCGCTCACCCCAGAAATCACGTGGCTTTCGAATTTTTGTTGCACAAGCTTGTGTATCGTTAATTCAATACGACCAAAAAGAAGTGGATTTTCGCGTGATTCATGTTCCGTAACGCCCCCAGCCCGCCCCCTATGCGATGCAACACGACTCCAGGACAGGCTCCCTCTTCCCGCGCCGCTATCGAATCGCGCGATTAATGGAAGGTTCCCCGGAAAGTTGTGAGACAGAATCGAAATTTAGGGTGAGGGCAGCATCGGTGACGGCTGGCGTAATGAGCGAGTCTGGCGTAATGTAGCGTGCAAGGGCAACTTATGCTTTCGCCCCTCGTGCGGGTTTTAGTTCCCCACAATTTGTCGTTATTTTGTGTATTGAATCGATGAATTACGGAAACCAATGATGTTGAACAAATCCGCCAAGTTTTCCCATGCAAGGGAGTACAGAAAATTATAATTCTGTTATTCAACATTGTAATTTGTAAATACACTAATCTTGGCGTTTTTTTCTAGAAGTATCCCTGGC